>JAKUAF010000004.1:0-600000 GCA_030579155.1 Sungouiella ecuadorensis | reverse complement strand
TGTGTCCTTGCCCTGGTGGCAAAATGTTGCGTAGTCTGGGGAAGGCGACAGGGTTCTCAGAGTGGCCACAGAAGTGGTGCTGGGGGTGGAGACTTCTGTAGAGGACATGAAGACAACAAAATCACGTGGAATTGACTCGAATTAAAGAGGAAATAGGAGGGAGATTCATGGGGTTTTATATCTGTTGGATCTGATCTGCAAGTGCGCCGATGATCGTAAAGGGCCTACCCCTGCTGTATTTCGCAGCCGCACTTGGAGGAACTAGGCAGTTGCAGACACAAGTGAAGTAGAGTGCAAGCAGTGGAAATTTTCAGAATGAATCGTGCGTTAATCATTATCTTGTATGATGTACTCCAAAACTGAGACGAATATTGGAAATCCGACAGATTTGTCATTTGACAATTGGTGTGTTCCGACGGTATAGTAACTGACACAAGACCACGGCAAAACTCCAATAATTATAGCTACGCTCTTCAATAATTCAAATTCTATATTTTCAGACCATAATTCATCTTTCCCATATAAAAATGGAGAGCTTCAATAGTGAGTATTATGCATTATACCTCACAAGGTCTCTCCTCACATCCATGAACATTCCCCAAACCACACGTCTATAAATTCCCAAGTTGACCCCAAGTAAAAACCAGAAAACTCAAAAACTAGCTAACAAACATAGCCAAGCAATGCTTTTTTTTCGACCAAAATGAGCTATTCAAGCTCACTCTTGAGACCCTGTTTTCCACCCAAATGAACACCCCACGCTACCAAAAAGTCTAACGTTTTTCATTTCATATGAACGTAACATTCTTTCGTGAAAGCAACAGTCATGACAAAAATTTTCAAAAAACCCAAAATCTTTTCTATTTGTTTTTTTTTCTTCATGTCCTTATTCCATTCGGTATCTCTTTACTGGCTACTTGCATACAAACACAAGGGCCGGCCAATCGAATCTTCAATTCACCACTCACGTACTCTGTCTTCTTCGTTCTGCCATTCGGATTTCTCTTTTCAATCTTTCTAGTCGTCTCGTCAATAGGTCCAAAGCATTTGCCTGCAACACGAGAACCCTCAAAGGTGCCAATCGCACCGTATCTTGAATAAGCTTGTCTCTCACTTTAGTAGCCATCAGGTGAGCAACAACATAGTCCTCGATTGGGCCAGCAGCCATACGTGAACATTTTAAGTTGAGAAATTACCAGGATTCCAGACAATATATATGCCAGTCAACAGAGATTCAATCCTGTCATGGAAGGTTACGAGCCCGTGGCCCTGCACAGTTCGTTTTAGTTCCGAGACATTCTTCCATCATCCATGCTAATATATATCTTGACAGAATTGTACGATGGCTCGGCCACGATTTCGGGAATCAAATGACGCTTAAAAGTTTTTCCGGAATCAACCAATAAAACAAAAATACATCATGATACCAAATGCAAAATTCTGATACTTTCTGTTCTTTTCGCACTTTCCTTTTCCCATACTGGGATTTCTCCCGACGAACAATCTCCAGCCGCACCAAGAAATATGTGCAAATCCCACCATAATCCCCGTAATTGAATATTATGAATTCTTAGTCACCATTGCTGCCATCGGCCATTACTAAGGATCAATAGAAAAACACTAAATATGATTAAACTCCCACGGAATGTGGTTGCCTATCGCAATTAGTAATGTTCTTCTAAAGCGCGCAATACCCAAATGGCAAAACTGGATAAAAATTGCAGCCACAATGTATATCATCAGATTTGTCTCGCTACTGTGGAACGCTGTATCCAGAAACTTCTGCTACACTGACATTACGTCATTGCTGCGGCCCGGACAATTCTCACCACTATATCCGGTGACTTAGCGGGATGTAGCTCCTGTATGGAGTGGCGGGTCATGATTCTAGAAACCCCAACGGCTTCTACGGCTAAATTGGGTATGGGGAAAATCCCCAGACTCAGCGGAAAATTGCACTCGGCAAAGAAAAGAATACCAGTTGGATGTGTTATTTTTAGTTGAAGAAACGCAGAGAGAGTAAAATTACGGCTGGCATTGATTTACCGGATTCATTGGAACCCAGAAATTAGTAGAGTTTTTGGTCACGTGAGAGACAAACATGACCGAGGTAAAAGTTCGGAGGGAAAGTCAAAAATAATAATGAAAATTTGTTAACAGGGATAAACACAGTGTATATCACTAGAATAAAAATCAGATCCAGCCTT
Source organism: Sungouiella ecuadorensis (assembly GCA_030579155.1). Taxonomy (NCBI): domain Eukaryota; kingdom Fungi; phylum Ascomycota; class Pichiomycetes; order Serinales; family Metschnikowiaceae; genus Sungouiella; species Sungouiella ecuadorensis. The sequence continues at coordinate 597,793 of JAKUAF010000004.1, read as the reverse complement.
ATGAGAGAAATTTTTCCGGCTTTGTTTCCCCGTTGCGTTGACGCTTCTGAGTCTCCCATACTTAACATCTACTCTCTACCTGCACAGACTTTCGCAGCCATTTGTGGTCCTTATACCCACATTTCTGCTTTCCCCATACCACCAACTCCACCACCAGAAACCCCAAAAAACAAGAAACGTTTCCCACAATGTCAGACAGTGGCGGAGTATATCCACTTGCGTCAAAATGCCCGACCTCCGTGCCCCAAAGCCCCATTTGGCTTACTATTCCCTGTGGTGCTCAGATAATGGGGCCTCAATCTCCACAGACACCATCCGGGCCATTTTCAGCGAGATCGGATCCAAATTTGGTTTCCAGCCAGACAATGTCACCAACATGTTCGAGTATCTCATGTCGCTTTTGGACTCACGTGCATCTCGGATGACTTGTCCCATGGCTCTTTTGTCTGTGCACGCAGATATGATCGGAGGCGACCTGCTGAACTACAAGATGTGGTATTTTGCAGCGTACTACGACATAGACGCCGACATTGAAAACAAAAAGGAGCTCAATGAAAAGTGGAGACAGCTCCCGAGATTTTCATGGGGAAAGCCGGTGAGATTGCCCGATGCCTCCGATGCCAACTCCATGTATGTGATGGACGACAAGTGGCGGGAGAAAATGGCGCAGTTCGGTGAAAGCGACTGTTTGCACCAGTTGGCCCTTTTCCTCTTGATCTGGGGAGAAGCAAACAACATCCGGTTCACGCCCGAGTGCTTGTGTTTCATATTCAAGTGCGCCTGGGATTACTATGTGAGTGGGCCCCAGGTGGATGCAAAAGAGTGCGACTTCCTAGATCTGGTGATCACACCCATTTACAACTTTTTGAGGGACCAGCAGCTCGACTGTGTGGGCGGGGCTTACATGCGGAAGAAAAACGCCGACCACAGCAAAATCATCTGCTACGACGACGTCAACCTGTTTTTCTGGAGCAGCGAGAACTTGGTTCTGATGACTGTGCGCACGGGCGAGAAACTCCACAGTTATTCCATTCCTGAGCGATACAGTCGGCTTCTGCAGGTGGACTGGTCATCCTGTTTTGTCAAAACATACTTGGAGAAACGGTCCTGGATGCACTTGGTGGTGAACTTCAACAGAATCTGGATCATCCACTTGGCTCTGTTCTGGTACTTCATCTCGCTCAACACGCCGGCAATGTACACGAAAGCCTACAATTTTTCCAAAAATTCCGAGCCGGCGCCGCAAGTGCAGTTGGCGGTGGTGAGTTTGGGCGGCGCTATAGCGTGTTTTGTGTGTTTGTGCGGACTTGTTGGTGAGTGGATGTATGTTCCGCGGAAAGTATTGCGCGGGGAGAATTTCGCAGCCAAGTTGGTTTTGATGGTTTTCATGTTGGCACTCAATGTGGCGCCTGCAATCTACATTTTCATGTTAAAGGACTGGAACGTACACTCCCACATTGGAACTGTCGTTGGCACTGCTCACTTGGTGTTTTCCATCGTGACGACGGTGTACCTCAGTGTGGTTCCCTCCGCTGGATTGTTCTTCCTCACAAGGAAAGCAGCAGCCAATGTGAAACGCACACTATTCACCCTGAACTTTGCGCCCGTTTCGAGCCAAAGCAGAACGTGCTCTGTTGTCTTGTGGATAAGTGTATTTCTTGCGAAAATGACCGAGTCGTACTTTTTTTTGGCACTTTCCATGAAAGACCCATTGAGGATCTTGGTCACAATGGACCTCAGCAGATGCAGCGGGGACATCTGGTTGGGAAACGCTGTGTGTCTGAATTTTGCCATGATAACCGCCGCTTTGCTCATCTTGACCAACTTCACCTTGTTTTTTCTCGACGCGTACTTGTGGTACATCATTTGCAACTGCGTGTTTTCGGCGATCTTGTCTTACTCGCAGGGCACATCCATATTCAAGCCCTGGAAAAGCAAGTTCGGAAAATTACCCGAGAGAATCCTAAACAAAATTTATTTCCATGGAATTTCGGACGGGGAGAGCAGATTTGCAATCTTCAAGATCTGGAACTGCATCGTCATCTCCCTTTACAAGGAACATCTTCTTTCCATTGAGCAAGCCAATAAGTTGGTGTACCTGCAAGAAACAGAGCACCAGCTGCTCCAGGGAACAAAAAAACAGCCAATTTTCTTCAGTTACCAGGAAGACTCGACGTCCGTGAGAATGAGTGATTTTTTCGCTACCAACGAGGAAGCCTCGCGGCGCATTTCGTTCTTTGCCAGATCTTTACTGAGCCAACTACCACCGCCTACTCCCATCGAGTCGACTCCAGCTTTTACTGTTTTGGCGTGCCATTATTCTGAGAAGATCATCTTGAGCATGTCGGAGCTTTTGAAAGAAAACCCAGCGCTGAAAGTTTCCATTTTGGAGTACCTCAAGAGACTCCACAGACTGGAGTGGAAATTGTTTGTGAAGGACCTGAAGTTACTGACCCACGCTAACTCGGCAGGACTCGACACCGCCACCTCGGCCAATGTGATTTTCGGGGGTGAAACAAAGAAGCAGACAGTCCAAAGCCAGTTGGACGACATCCCCTTCGAGTTCATCGGGTTCAAATTTTCTCTGCCTGAGTACGAAATGCGAACCAGGTTGTGGGCGTCAGTTCGGTACCAAACGCTCTTCCGGACAATTTCCGGATTCTATAACTACGAAAGAGCGTTGAAAGTGCTGTATTACCTGGAAACATACAACGAGGAGAGCGAGTACTTGGCGGACGAGTCTGACTTGGAGAGCGAGCTTGACACATTTGCGCGGCGCAAATTCAGGCTCTTGGTGTCGATGCAGAAGCTCCAGGATTTCAGTGAGGACGACCAGGAGAGCGTCCGCGTGCTATTTGAGAGTTTCCCGAACCTCCATGTTTCTTACCTCGAGAAAGAAATCGTCGACGGCGCCGTGTCCTACTACTCTGTGCTTCTCCACACTTCGCACGCAGGAAGCCAGGGACTCAAGAAGTTCCGCATCAAACTCTCGGGCAACCCGATCTTGGGCGACGGGAAGGCCGACAACCAGAACCATGCCATCGTGTTTCACCGCGGTGAGTACTTGCAAACCATCGACGCCAACCAGGACAACTACATCGAGGAGTGTCTCAAGATCCGGTCTGTGCTTGCTGAGTTTGACGAGATGGACTTGGACCCCTCGCTCGAGTACGTTCCGGGGATGAATTTCGTGCCGAAAAAGCCAAAAGTGGCCATGGTGGGCGCACGCGAGCACATTTTCTCTGAGAGTATTGGAGTTTTGGGCGATGTCACCGCAGGCAAGGAACAGACATTTGGCACCTTGTTCGCACGCACACTTTCCACCATCAACGCCAAGCTCCACTACGGCCACCCGGATTTCATCAATGGGATCTTCATGTGCACGCGAGGAGGTATTTCCAAAGCGCAAAAGGGTCTTCATCTCAATGAGGACATTTACGCGGGCATGAACGCCGTTTGCCGTGGGGGTATCATCAAGCACTGCGACTACTACCAGTGCGGGAAGGGCCGGGACTTGGGGTTCGACACGATCCTTAACTTCACCACGAAAATAGGCGCGGGTATGGGCGAGCAGTTGCTTTCGCGTGAGGTCTACTATATGGGCACGCGGCTCGCCATTGACCGCTTCTTGCTGTTCTACTATGCGCACGCGGGTTTCCACGTGAACAACATGTTCATCTTGTACTCGGTGAACTTGTTCATGGCGGTGTTAATGAGTTTGGGCGCGTTGAAGCACGAGACTATCATGTGCGTGGAAGATAAGAGCCGGGCCGTGTCTGAGCCTCTGTTGCCCTTTGGCTGCTACGACTTGGTCCCCGTGCTAGACTGGGTCAACCGGTTTGTATTGCTGATGTTCATCTGTCTTCTGATATCGTTCTTGCCGTTGGTCGTCCAGGAGCTCACCGAGAAGGGCGTCCGGAAGATGGTCCGAAGAGTCGGTCTCCATTTCTTCTCGTTGGCTCCGTTGTTTGAAGTGGTTACCTGTAATGCTTATGCCAGAGCATTCATTGACAACTTACACTTTGGCGGAGCTCGGTATGTCCCGACCGGCCGTGGAATAGCAACCACACGCAGAAACTTCAGCGAGCTCTTCCAGAAGTACGCGCACGTGCTGATCTACCCGGGCGTACTGGGAGTGTTGGTGGTGGTTTTTGCAACCATCAGCATGTGGCAGCCGGCGCTCCTCTGGTTCTACTTGACGTTTGTCTCCCTCTGCTTTGCTCCGTTTGTGTTCAATCCGCACCAGTTTGCCTTTGGAAAGTTTATGGTGGATTACGGCAAGCTTCTCAAGTGGTTTGGCGGTGGTGTTCTCCGCAGATCTGGAGGATGGCCCGCATTCAAGAGAGCGCAGCGGAGAAAGTTCACAGGAAGGAAGAAAAACCCGAAAAACAAGGGGAATGTCGAGACTTTGCCTGCTCAAACTTCGTGGAGCAATTTCCACTTGGACGTCGGCGTGCCGGTACTAGAGTGTGTGGTGTACTTTCTTCCATACTTGTACATTACTGCTCAGACAGGCGTGAGCGACCCGACGGAGGTGAACCCGATCTTGCGAATTTTGGTATTGGCTGCGTTCCTTGTGGCCGCTAGTGTCGCCTTCAACTTTTTGTTTTTTCTTTTCGCCCTCACGTTGGGAAACTTGCTCACCTTGTGTTTCAAGAAAACCCCGCTGGCAGTGGCTGCAGTGTCCCGCGTCATTTCGGTGATAATTGCCATACTAACCTTGGAACTCGTCATGTTCGTCCACCAATGGAACGCTGCACGCTCGCTCTGTGCGTTGATTGCCGTTTTCAAAGTTTTGCAGCTATTGGAAAATCTCACCTACTGCATCATCACCAAAGAGCTTGATGGCAACGAATCCAACAAGGCATGGTGGAGCGGACGGTGGAAATGGGAAAATTTCGGATTCCGTGTGTTTCTGCAGCCGTTCCGAGAGTTCTGCGTGAAAACAGTCGAGATGTGTCTGTTTGGCTTCGACTTCATCGTGTGCCATCTACTCTTGTATGTGATGCTACCACTCACATTGTTCCCATGGGTGGACAGAGTACACACGACAATTTTGTTCTGGACGAAATCAAGAAAAATTTTCAGGGACCCGATTTTGTCTGCTCGGGAGCGGAGATGCAGAAACTGGGCTATCGGGAAGAATTTGGCGGTGTTTCTCTTGGTTCTATTGTTGCTCTGTGCAGTGGGCATAACCCCATACTTCTCCAGTGAGATCTCGGGTTTTGCAGACCCAAACATCCCGAATTTCGCCTTGCTGCTTTTCCAGCCAAACCACCAGAGAAATAACGACACGGGCAATTTCAACTTGGTGAAGACAACTCCCGAGTTGCAGTTGGTGACCGTGGCATAACCAGAATTTCAGATCCGGTTTTTGGGTGCAACTTCCATGCATTGGTGTACGGGTGTGCAACTCTGGTGTTTACCTCACTTCACTATACGTAAATAAACCACACCCAATAAAAAAACCGGGCACTACTCAATGGCGAAGGATCGAATATCCAGGAAACAAAGCAGGTCGGCGCTTCTACTGCGGTGGAACGAAAATCCCGATCTTGACAATTCTGAATCGGGCCTAGACTACGCCAATGACAATGACCTCTTCCCGATAGATGAAATGCGAACACTCCGGCTCAACCAGGGCGGGATCTCTGATTTCACGCCGCCAAAGCTTGAACGGCCCCGCCCAACGCTATCTCCGAAAATTTTGCTGAATTACGCCGAAAACAACGACGAAGAGCTCACTTTCAGTGATGACGAAGTGCCAGACCGGCTCAACTCACAGAACTTGAAGTTGAACCAGGCAAAACACGCCCGGATGGACTCGGGAATTCTGCCGGCGACTCTACTGACCTCTCTGCCAATCAGAAGGCGCTCTTTGAGCGACTACAGTGAGGGAACGCAAACAGACATCACTGAGATGAACGAGGAGGATTTCGAGGAGCTCGACGACATTTTCGGGAAGGAGGAGAGCGGGATTTATAGTAGCGGAGGTCAAAATCCTCACATGGCCGATACCAGCCGTGCTGGCGAGCAACTTTCGAGGAAAAAGAAGCAACTACAGCAGGAAGCAGAAATTGAAGATCAGGAGCTATACCTGAGGTACAAGAAGAGCCACGGCGACGACGTGAACACGTTGAAACTCAAGGATTTGCATAGGTTCCAGCAGGAGTCGATTCTAGACAAGGACGCATTGGAAAACGAGCGGACAGTCAACTACGAGTACACCCGAGATGACTTTGAATCTTTTGAGGATGGGTTTGACTTGAACTTGCCCACGAAAATTGAGCCAAGCAAGCTCCGACAGCTCCAGTCGTCCACTACGGATAACCGCCGCATCCAGCATAAGATGTCGATGCCCGTGTTTCCCAATTCGCTCAAGCTGTCCAAACAGTCCAAGTTCAGATCTACAATGGACCTTGCGGGCTCTCTTAACAATAATGAGCACCCGGTTTTCAACAACTCCAACAAGCTCATCAAAAAACTAGGCAGAATGCCGCTGTTCCACAACAGAAAAGAGCTCGACGACGTGCTTGACCAACAAAACGAGGAACTCAACTACAACATGGAAAGAACGAAAAAGGAACTCTTGGAGAAGTACATGGAGATCACCGAGAAGCAAAAACAGATGAAAGCAAGCCCACGCAAAACAGGTCCGGCAATGGAAAGGGTGAAGTCTGCTCTGCGGTCAGGTGTTGGTTTGGTCAGATATCTCAACCATAAGTCTGCGGCACCGGTTGTCAGCGGGAACGGGAGAATGAAATTCAACGCCAGGACGAAGCGATGGGAAGGCAACGAGCACGATCTCTTGAGGTTCGATGAGCAAAATCACGATACTATCAGGAAGCATCCTTCGTTGATCACATCACAAGATATCGACAAGAGAGCAGACACGATCAAGGGCAACATGAAGTACGACGCAGAGAACTTGCGCTGGATCAACATGGACGAGGACGATAACGTCTTTGACGACTTGCCGGACTTGGAGCCGAACGATATACCGCACTACCAAATGCCGCCACCCACAATCGTGGGCGAGCGCGGAGTGAGCGCATTCACGCAACGGACGGTTTCCACAGTGTCCAGCGACCGTAGTTCTGCGCTCAGCACGAACGCCGGCGACGAGTTCCAGCTCAACCCGAAACTCACAGCGAAGTTCCAGAAAGAGGAAGCGAAGATCCGTAAGAAGACGCACCACTGGTTTGCCCCCAACGAGCACTTCAAGCTTGACCGCCAGAAGCCATTCAGCAGCGAGTACTATTGGGATATACGCAAGATGGTGATGGATGACGACAATAACGCCTTATGATACCCCAGTACCATATACTAACAGATACCAAGGATACATCGCTGAGGAGATGCAGAACTAGCACTCGAATCAGAGATGTCAATATGAGCATTCACGCAGAACCAGCACTACCATATACTAACAAACGCCTACGCTGCATCGAACATTGTTTCAATTGTAGTTTACACAAACAACAAGCCACAGCCCACCACCATCAAAGAGGAGAGCGCGAGCCACATGGAAGCGAGAGACTTGGAAGCGTCACTGGACTTGGAGGAGCTGGAGCTCGAGGAGCTCTTGCCAGTGGAGGTGGAGGTTCCGTCGGCGCTCGCAGCGCTAGCCTGGTCGATCTGGTTGCTGATCGTACCCGTTCCGGAGTAGCCAGCCTGAGACAACACAGCGGAACAGCTCGAGGCGGTGGTGGCAGCCTGGGTGGTGGCAGAACCGTCAAAGTCACAAGCGGAGGCGGAAGCACCGTTGTTGGAGTAGTACAAGTTCAACACGAAGTTCAACTTCTGCTTTGTATCACATGGCGAGTACGCGCCGTAGATACCGGAGGTACCGTTACCAGACACACCGGTACAGTCGACCTCACCACAGACGTACGAGAACAAAGTGGCGTAGTCGTCGGAGGAAACATCGTCGGCAACCACACAGGTCAAGGCGTTGGCCATGCACTCACAGTCGGCCACGTTTGGAGTTGGAGGCAACACAGTGTTGGCGGCCCACACACCGCCGACAGTTGGGCAGGTGGTCACGGACTGGGAGGTGGAGGCGGAGTTGGCGGTGGCGTAGGATGGGTCGATCGACTCGAGCTCGCTCTTCAAGTAGTTGAAGTCAGCCAAGGTGGAAACGTCGCCGTCGTCCTCGATGGTCACCAAACCGTAGTTGTTGGTCTCCTCGTAGTACATGTACACGATACCACCGGACCACTCGTCGGTCATCTCCTCGGAGTAGATGGCCTGGACCTCGGTGAATCTTCTGGGCTGGACCTCGTTACATCCGTACTCGGAGAAGAAAATTGGAATTCCCAAGTTCGCATACTCATCGGAGATGGTCTCGTATCCGGACTCCTTGTAGGTGGAGTTGCCGCACCACTCGTACATGTTGATACCGAAAAAGTCCGCTCTGTCGGCCAGTTCGCCGCACGCAAAGTACTCGGCCATGTCCAATCTGATGGTGGTGTCGTCGTTACTCGAGTAGCCCACGGGGATCGTTCTGTAGCCCTTGTCGGAGATGTACGCCTTGACGTCTCTGATGGCGGCCTTCACGTAAGCGGAGGCATCGGTGTTGGAATCACTGTTGGTCACCTCGTTACCGGCAAAGAAACCAACCACGTTGGTATAGTTATGGAAGTTGTCCACCACCTCGATGTATCTGTTGTACAAGGTGGTGGTCCACTCAGGGTCAGCTCTGTCGATGGACAATTCTGGCGTGGACAAATCGGCAATCAAGTAAATTCCGGCCTCCTGCAACAACTCCATACACCCGGTGTGGTCCAAGGAGGAGTTGATAGCGTAAACACGGATGATGTTAGTCTGCAACTCTTGCAAGTAGGGGATATCTCTCTTACACGTCTCGAGGTCGCCCAATGGGTCCACGTACGAGGCAGAAGAGTTGGTTGTGTCGGCCTGGTAGGCAACACCTCTCATCAAGAACTGGGAGCCATTGTTCTCGAAGTAAAATTTGTTACCGATGATTTCAATGGAAGGTAATTCAGTGTAGGCAACAGCTGCCGTGACAAAAGTCGCCAAAGAAAGCAACGATTTGAGCAACATTGAAGAAGAAACTTAAACAAGAACAAGAGGAAAAAAAAAAAGAAGTTGGAAATGTCGGAAGGGCTACATATATGTACGGCCGGAACTGGTGGCTGTAACCTCAGAACCCCGTGCAGAATTTGAGAAAACATCGAGGAATTTATCGACAGTCCTGCCAATATGCGTTAAAAATATCGTGTCTGCGCCCGATCTAGAAACACGAAAACAATTCGTGGCCCGTGTGCATGACCTTGCGACATTTAACGGCAGGTTTCAAATGCCGGGAAATTTTTGGCAGGCAGATCCCGGTGGCCTCAGTGAGCGTCTATGGACGCGAACGACGAGGAAAATGAACGTGAATCAAGTGAAAACTCGCCAGAATCACTGAGAGTTTCTTGATTCTGCTATATTTACCAACATTAAATTTTTTCACCGTTCGCGCTCAGCCACCCATGGCGGTTTCACCTCAGTTTGCATACTACACGCTCAATCGCCAGTCGGGATTTGGCGTTATGAGCTATGATAGTGACATGGTTTTACGTCGGGAGGGTCGTGGAATCCCGTGGGCGCAGTCGTAGACGGAGGAGAAGTCTCGTGTGTTTTGCCGTGAGCGTCGTCTAATAAGAATACGCTTGCTCGTGTTTGAGAATGGAAACAAAATAAAAAAAGTTTGAGAAAAAGCAAATGGTTATCTCGACTCTTTTCAATGGTGGGAATGCGGGAATATCTCTTGGCTCGAAATAGCGCGAAAAAAACAGGAAAAAAAGGCAGGAAAAAAAAGCAGAAACCGCAAAGGCAATTAACACAATAGGGCAATTGTCTCGCTTAATCAGGTAATGTAAGGGAACAAAAAACAGATTTAGCATCGAGTGTCCATTTGAAAAGATTCGAAATTCTTATATTTTTCTTCTTCTTTTTCCTCTCTACTTTCTCACGCCCTTGTGTTCTTCTTACCTCTCCCCATTTTTCCTCCTCTGTGTCATGGTCGCATTTCCCGGGCCAGACCCCCGAGAGTCCCGAAGGAACATTCACAGGAAAATACCCGTATCGACAATTTAATCGCGTCTCGCATTCTGAATTTAGAAAACGGAACAAGGCTTTTCTTTTCGGGGTTTGAAGCAGTCGCCGAAACTTGGGTTTTCAGCCGTGAAAAGTCTGAGACGGCAAGGCTGAGGTGGTGAAACACGGTTTTCCCAATGTTAATCACCGTAGGATTTAAAAGTAGAAGATGGCTGTGCACGACGCCGAATGCTATTAATACCTGGGAATTGTAGGAAAGTTGACACCCAGAAAATGTCGATACCAGCAGGACTTAGCATTGGCAGGTAAAGTTGGCAATGGCAGGAAGAATTAGCATTGAAATGTAAAGACAGCACTGGAAGGTAAAGTTAGTATTGGATCTGTACAAGTCTTGGGTGGGGGACTAGCCAATCAGAAAATCGAACCCTCATCTCCCATTTCATTATTACTGTGAATCTCCTGTTTCTCTCTCCTCCCTACCTCCATCACTGTGTGTGTGGTCAGCTGACCCACACTGTCACTACGCACAGAGACAAAGCTCAAAAGCAAATCGAACTAAACCCAAATACAGCTCTATATTTCTTCCTTCCCCTCTTGTTTCCCCTCTCTTCCTCCCACTTCCTCTGTCCTACTTTCTCCAGTTCTTCACGGCTCGCTTGTTCTGTGTCCCGTGTAGCGCCTCGCCTAGGTTTTCCGGTACGAGAAGAGTGCGCCGACACGCGAAGCGAAGCACAGAGGCGACGTGAAGCGTACAAGTCCAGGCGACGAGCCGAAAAGCAATTCCAGCAAAGCAGTGCACCGAAGCTCAACTGCTGCCCAAAATTTCTTCTGCTTTATTTTTGGAGCGGATCCACCCGTATTTATACCTTCCTCTCTCTCCCAACCACCCCACTTTCTCGCCTCTTCTCCACTTGGCCTACATACAATTTTATGTGGGGCGCACAGCGCCGACAAAACTAAATTATTTCATCTTCCTAATACTTCAACAATGGCAGAGAAGGACTTGAAGGAAATCGATGCTGCGGCATTGGAGATATACTTGAGGTTCAATGACGACATGGAAAAGGATTATTGCTTCCAGGTTTCCACCACTACCGAGTTTAAGGACTTGTTGAAGGTTTTCGATACTTTGCCCATTTCCTTGAGGCCAAATGTGTTTTTCGAGTCTCGCCCTTCTGGGTTCATAGTGCTGACTGCTCCGGGCTATTTGACCGAAGACGGCGCGTTGTTGTTTTCGTACGAGACAAACCAGAAAAAATACCAGAAACGGGTTTCTCTCAACGACAGAATTGCCAAACACTGCTGGCCCGGCCAGTTGGTGATGCCGGTGTGGGAATTCAACTCCTTTGGGTTTTACTCGTTCCTCACGTTCTTGCTCGTTTGGCTCTACACGGATTTGCCCGATTTCATCTCGCCCACTCCCGGTTTGTGTTTGACCAACCAGATGTCGAACGTTGCTGCGTTTTGCGCCAGAAAGTTGGGATACGCTAAGGTCGCCGACATGGTCTTGAAGGATGTGCAGGAGCCCGTCAACGTGGGCGCCCAGTGTGTTTTCTTCTTCTTCCACATCATCAAAGTCCTCGCCATCTACTTTGTGGTGTGGTCTGGAATGTTCAACCCAATCAAGATTTTCAGATGGAGATTCTTCCAGAAAGCCACGCCTGTCACCAAGGAAATGTTGATTGACTTGGGCTGGACCGGCTCTAAGCGCGCCAACGCCGACGAGTACAAGGAGTTCTACAGAAGTTACAAGATCAAGCAACACGGAGGAATGGTGCCTGCACACCAGGCCGGGTTGTTCACCAAGTTGAAGAACTTGGGGGTGTTTTTGGGCGACGGCGAGGGATTCAACACTCCGCTTGACACCACAAACAAGTTGGCCGACATCTCGAGCGAGAAGTTTGTGTTGAGCTACGCCTACCTTCTCAAGTTGGGAGAGTACTTTGAGGAGCACATTAAGGACAAGGAGATTGACGAGGTGAACGAGGCGATCAAGCAGTTCAGGAGGTACGGGCTTTTGCACAGCAGCGACGAGGTTGCTGAGTTGGTGGAGAACCGCAAAAAGTCTGGTGACTCCAAGCTTGAGTAAATTAAACCAGACTTTTTTTGATCTGTGCTTGGCTATGCTATTTGTCGCTTTATGAGCTTCGCACGATTCGGAGTCAGATCGCGCCGCAACCGGCGCACGTGCTGTTGGCACATTACCCGTGAGTCACGTGGAGAGCCCACGGTGGCGGCCACAGTACTGAGAACACATAATCAAATTAATGAAGAAGAAGAAAATTGAACGAAAATCAGAAAAGCTCTGACAAAAAGTTTTTGGTTCGACATTGTGGAACCCATTGTAATGTATTATTATGTGACTCGTCTATACGACCGGGCCTGCATGCGCACTCCCCCAAAATCGCTGAATTTTTCACCTTCGCATTATAAAAACCCCAAGCGCCGCCCCAAGAATTTTTTTCCCCCCATCTAAAAGAAAAAATGGTTCAATCGTCCGTTTTAGGTTTCCCACGTATCGGTGCTCAGAGAGAGTTAAAGAAAGTCACCGAGGCCTACTGGTCCAAGAAGGTCTCTGTCGAGGACTTGTTGGCCAAGGGTAAGGAGTTGAGAGCTCACAACTGGAAGTTGCAGAAGGACGCCGGTGTCGACGTCATTGCATCCAACGACTTCTCCTACTACGACCAGGTGTTGGACTTGTCGCTTTTGTTCAACGCCATCCCCGAGAGATACACCAAGTTCGACTTGGCTCCGATCGATGTGTTGTTCGCCATGGGCAGAGGTTTGCAGAGACCAGCCACCGAGACCGAGGCTGCCGTCGATGTCACCGCGTTGGAGATGGTCAAGTGGTTCGACTCCAACTACCACTACGTCAGACCAACCTTCTCGCACTCCACCGAGTTCAAGTTGAACACCGCTGCCGGCTTGAAGCCAGTCAACGAGTACTTGGAGGCCAAGGAGTTGGGCATTGAGACCAGACCGGTTGTGGTTGGTCCAATCTCCTACTTGTACTTGGGTAAGGCCGACAAGGACTCGTTGGACTTGGACCCAATTTCTTTGTTGGACAAGTTCTTGCCTGTGTACAAGTCGCTTTTGGCTGAGTTGTACAAGGCCGGCGCCAAGTCTGTGCAGATCGACGAGCCAATCTTGGTGTTGGACTTGCCTGAGAACGTGCAGAACTTGTACAAGTCGACCTTTGACCAGTTGGTGGGCGAGGGTTTGCCAGAGATCGTGTTGACCACTTACTTTGGTGACGTCAGACCAAACATCGCCTCCTTGAAGAACTTGCCAGTCTCCGGTTTCCACTTTGACTTTGTCAGAGCTCCAGCGCAGTTCGACGACGTTTTGACCGTCTTGAACGACAAGCAGACCTTGTCTGTTGGTGTCGTTGACGGTAGAAACATCTGGAAGACCGACTACGCCAAGGCCTCCGCTTTGGTCAACAAGGCCGTCGAGAAGTTGGGCAAGGACAGAGTTGTCGTTGCCACCTCCTCCTCCTTGTTGCACACCCCAGTCGACTTGAAGAACGAGTCCAAGTTGGACCCAGTCATCGCCGACTGGTTCCAGTTTGCCACCCAGAAGTTGGACGCTGTTGTTGCAATTGCCAAGGACGTGTCTGGCGAGGACGTTGCTGAGCTCTACGCCGCCAACGCCAAGTCCATCAAGGCCAGAAAGGAGTCCAGCATCACCACCAACCCTAAGGTGCAGGAGAGATTGGCCACCATCAACGAGTCCTTGTCGACCAGAAAGTCTCCATTTGCCGACAGATTGGCTGCGCAGAAGGAGAAGTACAACTTGCCTTTGTTCCCAACCACCACCATTGGTTCTTTCCCTCAGACCAAGGACATCAGAGTGAACAGAAACAAGTTCACCAAGGGCACCATCTCCAAGGAGCAGTACGAGGAGTTCATCAACAAGGAGATCGAGACCGTCATCAGATTCCAGGAGGAGATTGGCTTGGACGTTCTCGTCCACGGTGAGCCAGAGAGAAACGACATGGTCCAGTACTTTGGTGAACAATTGGAAGGTTACGTCTTCACCACCAACGGTTGGGTGCAGTCCTACGGTTCCAGATACGTCAGACCACCTATCATTGTCGGTGATGTGTCCAGACCAAAGGCCATGTCCGTCAAGGAGTCTGTCTACGCCCAGTCCTTGACCAAGTTGCCTGTCAAGGGTATGTTGACCGGTCCAGTCACCTGTCTCAGATGGTCTTTCCCAAGAGACGATGTCTCCCAGAAGGTGCAATCCTTGCAGTTGGGTTTGGCCCTTAGAGACGAGGTGCAGGACTTGGAGGCTGCCGGTATCACCGTCATCCAGGTCGACGAGCCAGCCATCAGAGAGGGTTTGCCATTGAGAGCCGGCCAGGAGAGATCTGACTACTTGAACTGGGCCGCTCAGTCCTTCAGAGTCGCCACCTCCGGTGTCGAGAACTCCACCCAGATCCACTCCCACTTCTGTTACTCCGACTTGGACCCTAACCACATCAAGGCCTTGGACGCCGACGTTGTGTCCATTGAGTTCTCCAAGAAGGACGACGCCAACTACATCAGAGAGTTTGCCGACTACCCTAACCACATTGGTTTGGGCTTGTTTGACATCCACTCGCCAAGAATCCCATCGAAGGAGGAGTTTGTCTCCAGAATCGAGGAGATCTTGAAGGTTTACCCAGCTGACAAGTTCTGGGTCAACCCAGACTGTGGTTTGAAGACTAGAGGCTGGACTGAAACCAAGGCTTCGTTGACCAACATGGTGGACGCTGCCAAGGAGTTCAGAGCCAAGCACTAAATGTCTTGGTGTGCCCCATTTTAAGAATGCGGGATATGCGTTGCATTTATTCAATTCTTGTCTACTTGCTGTATCCTGATCACATTTATTCAACATTAATGTGATTATCAACGTGATGAAGATTATGACTGTCTTTTGACAACTTTTTATTATTTTTTGGGGTTTGAAGAATGGGATTTCAACATCGGTATATATATAAAATTACTATCCTATTACTTGGGTGTAGAAAAATGTTCTGGTCGTTTTCTGATTTTCGTCGGATCTGAATAATCCTTTCTTAGTTTAAGTGTCTCTAGTTTGCAATGATATATCGCAAAATCGCACCTAATTTCGTCCCACAATGAGAATACAATAAACGAAATACACCAATGAAAAATACATTAAAAACAGAATTTGAAAGTAATGCTTGAATCTATGTTTTCTGGACGGGCTCAGATTCCATTAAACGCAAAATAAAGATGCTGAACTTTCATCTTCCACTAATTAGTTCACCACTTCCTCGTACTCTCACATTTTGCAAGCACCTCCGACTTTTTACCTGCACACACCAGTTTGCCTCAGATCTAGCACCACTTAAACTCAAACTACTGACAAGCACGTACTTTCACACAAATGTCCGAAAACGACCAATTGATCGAGTCCTTTGTCGCTGTGACCAATGCCTCGCGATACTTGGCCGAGCAGTATCTCCACCGCAACAACAACGACCTCGAGACTGCCATAGAGGACTTCTACGTTTCAAATGGCGCCAGCGTCAGCCCAGAACCCGCCCCGACACCCCAGAGACAACCCAGAGGCGGTGTGCGCACGCTCAGAGACTTGAATGAACCGGAAGAGGCAGACGACAAGACTAACCAAAACTTGTTCACCGGCGGAGAGAAGTCTGCGTTGCAAGTGGAGAACCCCAACAAAGACGGCAAGAAGGACGACCGCTCGCAACCCTCGCTCATCGAGCGGATCTTTCAGCGAGCACGTGAGCAGATGGAGGAGCCAGACGACAGGCCGTCCGCGTCTGCGCCCGAAGAGGGCCCCAATCTTTTCAGCGGATCGGGGTTCAAGTTGGGCGACACCAATCTGCCCCTGGAGGTGCTCCCTGACCCGCACGCACGTGCCACTCAGGTACCCGCCAAGGTGAGCAGGGAAATCACCTTTTGGAGACAAGGGTTCACCGTCGGAGACGGCGCGTTACAGCGGTACGACGACCCCGAGAATCAGCAGGTGCTCCAGGAGTTGAAGCACGGGCGGGTGCCTGTGTCCGTTTTGGGTGTCGAGTTTGGCCAGGACGTGGACGTGTCTGTGATCAAGAAGACGGACGAGGACTACGTGCCGCCCAAGAGGAAGCTCGGCGGGTTCTCCGGGCTGGGCCAGAGATTGGGGTCGCCAGTTCCAGGCGAGAGCACGCCGGCTCCAGCGGAAACCGCGGAGCAGAAACCTGCAGAAACGCCCAAACCAGCCGACTTGGGCGAAGGCGACTCCACGGTGCAGATCAGATTCGCCAACGGGAAGAGGGTGGCGCACAAGTTCAACGCGTCAGACTCCATTGCCGTGGTGTACCTGTTTGTGCGTGGGCACGAGTACAATGATACGCAAGGCAGGGAGTTCACGCTCAGCCACGCGTTCCCGGTGAAAGCCATTGAGGAGCTGGGCGAGGTGACGGTGGGAGACGCCAAGTTGAAGAATGCTGTGATTATCCAGAGGTGGAAGTAGGCAAAGAGAGAGGGAGAGAGGGAGAGAAGGGCGTCAGATCACCAAGGAGAAAACATGGAGGAACCCAATGTGAAAACTGGCTTGGGGAATTCTTGGGCTCGGCTCGGAGGGCTAATTCCATTGTGTTCTTGTCTTATCTATTGAGTCTGCTGTGTGGTTGGACAGGTTCAATCAACAGCACGGACTCTGGGAACTTTTCGACTCCACGCAACTGAAAATCCCCAGAATGAAGTTTAGCCCCACGAGATGAAAGCAAAAACTCTTGAATGTCTCCTGTAGTTCCTTAGCATGTGGAAATCTCTCTAGTCGTCTGCGTACTGCATATGTTCTGCAGTATCGCGAAAGCTGAAAATTGACATACTTCAACCTCCACCCCACAAAATGCTACGACTCCCATACAAACAGGCAGGAGTACGACTACCGTATTCCATACGTCTAAAACCAATCATACGACATAGAAACTTGCATATCACCCCAAGGCTCCGACACACACTGGGCCCTTTCTTCAGTTCCAACCAGATTTCATCATCGGCAGACCACGATGAGCTTCCCACAGACCCAAAATCGCAGGTGAAACAATATCTACGAAGTCAGAGTCACTTCATCAACCCAACTTTACATTATCCGGCCGTGGAAATAACTGACAGCGCTATTATGGATATAGTGTTGGAACACACATTTGAGCCATTCAAGTCATGGCGTGAGATCGCCCAAAACCAGATGGCGGTGCCGATTCCGGGCACATTCGTCGAGTTTCGAACGCCAAACTCAGAAATTGCATTTGGTGTCGTTGTTTCGGAGCCAAAGTCGAAGTTCAACGAGTTCCACAATAAGCTCATCGTGCTCACCATGGACAACGAGCTACTACGAGTATACCCACAGGACATTGACTTTACAGCCTGTCAGGTTTTAGAACAAGACTGGATAGATGCTTTGGAGATTCTCCCGAACAGATTTGATGAAGAATACGCACCAAGAACGAGACTAGTCACAATTCTTCATCAATTTGTGGCATTGGCACAGGAGATGCAGTCAGAAACAAAGGAAACGCTACGTGTGGCCCATTCTAGGCATAGCTGTGACTCTTCGGTACTGCCTGTTTCGCTCACATCTGTTTTGGAAGCGCAAAGTGTGTCCAATCACCAGAGTTACTTCCACCAGTGTGCCAAACTCTTTTCTGTGCACTGGGAGATGAGCTCAGACCCGAGCCGGTGGATCGTATCAACTTTTTTGGCACAGAACCACGCAAACAATATCCTGGCTCACCGTTGCTCTAACGAATTGCCCCCTGTGGCGGTTTACATGGCTACTCCATTGACCGTTTACAATGATGTGAAGATACTCATGAGATATGATTCAGAAAAACTCGGGAAGCTTGATAACTACTTAAATTCGCTCCTGGAGTCACAGAAACTGCATGATGAGCTCCTAAACGATATCAATATCTGGTCAGGGAAGCAGTTTGCACCGGCCATCAGAGCTATAATGTATGGAGCATTTTACCCACACACTAAAATCACTCAAAAGCTTGCGAAACTCACCTTTTTCAGTCAAGGAATATCTCCCTGGTGTACTCAAGATAATCTCAAGAAAATCGGGCTCTTTGACTCGACAAACTTCACAGACGTGGTGCTTTCCAGCGGAGTTTTGGGAGAACCACAAAGATTGGTCGCTTCCTCCACAAATAATCTCGACAGAAGCAAATCACAACTTGCATCTCTACAGGATACCATGGCGGGAACCTTCAGAGACCATTTTCGCCATTTGCGCTCGCAGAGACAATATTACCTGGACATGACCGTATACGGTATAGAGAGCGGCAGTGGTGGCCCGAAGATGTTGCTTTCGCTCGAGAAAATCAACGAGCGGAAGTACTTGATCAATTTGCATGTTCCTGATGTCGCCTCGCACTTGAGTCCAACGTCTTCCACCTTTGAAACGTGGACCAGAGATGGTGGAATCTTGAGGTCTGTCAGTGAGCTTCTGAACGCACAAGAAGTCAGCACCTTGCACAAGAAAGCAATTGAGACACTTCTGTTTGACTTTCCACAATTCCCAAATACTCTTTTCAGTGTGGGCGATGTCTCCAAAAGCGACCTGAGGGTGCCTTGCATGACTTTGACATTCGAGTACAACATCTACGACAACAACCCACTCCAGAAGATCGGAGACCGAATCTCTCTTCTGTTTGACCAGATTAGACAGAGCCAAGTGAAAGTGCTCGACTCGAAGACATTGGATTTCACCTTGACCGGGAAGCTCAAGCCGAGATTATTGGACTCTTTCAGGTTGTTCAGCCGGACCGAGCCAACAACATCCCAATTGGTTAACGAGAGCGACCATTTCAATATCAACTTCATCTACAACACGATGACAAGACATTTCATGCAAAGGAACCGACGCTGTGCTGCTCTGGTTGCTCCCAAGACCATGATAAAAGATGTAATTACGGAGCTGGAGATAAGTGGAAATGGAGAGAAGACAAATTGCAGAGTTTGGGTTGAAAACGCAGAGGATGTCCAAATTTCATCCAAACGAGCATTTTTTCTCAACGAGCTCAAGATCTTCGCTGGTGCTATGGCTGCTGAGTATGCTCACCGCAAGAATATACCGGTGTTCAGGAAAACGCAAACGCTTTTGGACCAAAGCGCACATTCCATGCAAAGTACTGAGCCAGATGAGGTGTTCATCTCTCACGAAAACAAGTTCTTGCCCAATTTTCACGGGAATTCGTACTTCCAGACTATGCTTGCACGTGACTCCAGGGGATACGTATCGCCAGCAGCGTATTTCATCGGCAACAATTTTTTATCGCGGGAAAGAATATCTGTGGGTGGCCCAAAGGAGAATTTACCGCTTGGTTTGCCCCTAGGACTCGTCGACGTGTTTGCACTCAACTCAGTCGAGGCTTACCTAAACCAGCTACAGTTGTTGCTGCACCATCATGCCACCACGCAAAAACAAAGACTTCACAGTTACGTGGCGCAGTTCTCGTATTTGAAGAAATACGGGTTCCCCTTGCACGGCCCGTTTCTGACTGAGATTTTGGAAAACTTCACCGCAAGAATTGAAAACTCGCATTTGGCTGCAAATTACTTAGCACACAGGCAGAGGGCATACTGGACACTCTTGTATGTTGAGCAAATCCAGAAAGAAACTCAGAAAGTCAACTACAACTGCATAATCACACGGGTAGGCGCTCCAATCAATTCCAAAGCAGCTTTGGCCTGGGCTTTCTGTGAGGAGCTCAGTATGGAAGTCAGACTCTATGTGCGCACTGAAACAGATTTGAGCATAGGGTCCAGAGTGAAGGCACACCGGGTGTTGCACGTGAGCGCCGCCGACAACATTTGTGTTTTCGAGCACAAAGAGGCATTCTAGCATCATGTAAATATTTCTGTATAATAATTTTATAGACGTCGCATTGGTAATTGGTCGGTTCTGGTGAGTTACAATGGAGAGACCTTAATGGCCTGCAGATGAGCCAGATACAAAATTTCTCTGACTCACGAACCGAATCTATATCGTCACCATGTTTGTATGTCCATGCCAAATTTGAAATTTCTTTCCCGTTGCTTCTACTAACCCCAGACCGAGATTCAGCCCTCGCTTGAAGGTTTGGCTTCCTACGTCAAAACCGACCGTCAGCAGCCTGAGCCATGCAACTTGTTCCCAATCTACAAATATATGGCCACAGAGGACTTGACAGTCCACCTGGCGTACTTGAAACTCGCCGAGCTCAACAACAAGGACCGCTCCGTGTCGTTCTTGTTTGAGTCCTCCGCCAACGGCGACTCCGTGGACCGCTACTCGTTCATTGGGTTTGCTCCACGCAAAATCATCAAGACAGGCGACGACCCAGCCGTTTTTCCCAGCGAACACTGCAACGTCGACCCAATCACCATCTTGGAGAAGGAGTTGGCCCAGTACAAGCAGGCGCAGCTCCCCGGGTTGCCCATGTTGAGCGGTGGAGCCATCGGTTATATTTCCTACGACTGCATCAAGTACTTCGAGCCCAAAACACGCCGCCCGTTGAAAGACGCCTTGCACGTGCCCGAGGCGGTTCTCATGCTCACAGACCTAATAGTGGCGTTTGACCACGTGTACCAGCGGTTCCAGATCATCAACAACATCAAGGTCGACGCTACTACCAACTTGGAGCAAGCGTACGCCAAAGCAGCACAGGAAATCGCTTTGGTCGAGGAGAAGTTGAAGGTGCACAAGACCTGGGAGGAGTTGAACCCCGTGCAACCGCCGATTGTGCCCAACCAGACGTTCACTTCCAACATTGGCCAGGAAGGGTACGAGCAGCACGTGACCAAGTTAAAAGAGCACATCAAGTTGGGCGACGTGATCCAGGCCGTTCCCTCGCAGCGTGTGGCCAGACCAACCTCCTTACACCCGTTCAACATCTACCGCCACTTGAGAACCGTCAACCCGTCGCCGTACTTGTTCTACATCGACCTCCTTGACTTTCAGATAATTGGAGCCTCGCCAGAACTTTTGGTCAAGTCCGACAGCAAGAACAAGGTGGTGACGCATCCGATTGCGGGCACCATACAGAGAGGCAAGACCAATGAGGAGGACGAGAAAAACGCCCAGATCTTGCGGTCCAGCTTGAAAGACCGCGCCGAGCACATCATGTTGGTGGACTTGGCCCGTAATGACGTCAACCGCGTGTGCACGCCCGAAAGTAATCGTGTGGAGCGGTTGTTGACGATCCAGAGATTCTCGCACGTGATGCACTTGGTGAGTGAGGTGACAGGCACCTTGAGAAGCGACAAGACCAGATTTGATGCGTTCAGGTCGATTTTCCCCGCGGGAACAGTGAGCGGAGCGCCAAAAGTGAAGGCCATGGAAATCATCGGGGACTTGGAGAAGGAGAAGAGAGGCGTGTACGCAGGCGCGGTCGGCCACTGGGGCTACGACGGGAAGACCATGGATACCTGTATTGCATTGCGGACTATGGTGTACAAGGACGGCGTGGCGTACTTGCAGGCCGGAGGCGGGATTGTCTTCGACAGCGACGAGTACGACGAGTACATCGAGACGATGAACAAGATGAGAGCGAACAATAATACTATTGTGGAGGCGGAGAAGATCTGGATCCAGAAGGTGGGGAGCAAATAGAACCCGAAGTCGAGCCGGAAGTCGAAGTCGAAGACGTAGACGAGCGGGAAGTCATTGCGGAATGAAAAATAGAAAAGAATTCATAAACTTTCGGGATGCAAATATTTGAGTGGGTAGATAAAAGAGGAAAGACTGAGGTGTTCCTCTCTGGCTCTGACCTCGACCACCCTGCACACAATGCAATCAGCTCTCGGTAGCATTTGATCTTGGGGCAAGTAATTTGGTCCTCCAGAGGTAAACTTGACAAGTGTTACCAGAAATCATTCCAGAGACCTCTTGGGTTATCTTCATTTCCTACTTTTTGATTTCTCTGTCCTGGTGTTTGTTTCCTCCCATACTGGAAGCTTGCCTGGCTCCCGCTCTTTTGCACCCATTTCTACTCCCACAAAAAACCCATCTTCTTTTCATCAAAGTTCATAAAGTCTGAGAACATGAGAAATTCTTCCATTTTCAGCTTCAATATTGTGACATACATCTCAGCAGTCACCCCACTCCCAGATTGCTCGGTGAATCCAATTCTTCAGTCTCCCAGTTTGCAGCCAAGTCTCCATAGGCCACTTGGACTACTCAGGGTGGAATCCCCATCGTGAACAGCGACAAATTTCCGGCCAAGACCACCGACGTTCCGATTGTTCCCAGTAATTCTGATTCAAGCATTTGGTCCAAACTTTCTCGCCTCTAATGCTCATCATTCATCTCAAGATTTTGACCTGTGCTCCGTGTCTCCTCCAGAGATCTTGTTATGCTAGAGCAAATAGCCGTACACCTCTCTAACTCGACCTTCGTCGTTCTGTCAAATTCAATGCGGGTTCGGTTCGACCTGCGAGTTTGACTTGATCTGTAAGTTTGACTTGAGCATACCATAATTTTGTTCCATATCCCAGCACAACGAACATGAAAAGAGCGTCTTCGCATAGTCTACAATAGTCACAACCATGAAGATCCATTACGGCGACTCGCTAGGGAGCATCGGGTTCTACGAAGCTGCTCTATTAAATGGCAACACTTACAGAGAGATGGCGATAGTGAATATCTTGCAAATTTGTCCGAGAGATGGCAGCCAAGCCCAAAAGCGAGTCAGGCTCACAGACATCACAACGAAAGATATCATTTGTTGGCACACCCGTACAGTAGACACGCTATTGGAGGTGGAAGACCCCAACATAAGAGAAGAGAAGCGACCCGGGTTTGACCGTCGCCATCCCGAGGCGTACGAGGTAAGTTGGGTGCAAGTCAACAAGAAACGCCGGTACGAGAAAACCAGACAGGCCATATGTATGTTCTGCCAAACCGCCCCTCTCCCAAGGGTCTTATTGTGGGCCGTGCAACGGGTTGCGTTCCTTATATGCAGGCATTTAACATGGGGTCCATCAAACGGTGTAAAACCCAACCAAAATTTTCAAAGTGAGACTGTAATGAGAAAGAGCGTGGTCACTTTAGGTAGACTCTCTAATTAGTTTTACATCAAATGGCGGCGTACCTCCCATTTTCCGCAAGTTAGTCAGATCCTCGGTCACGTGCGCGCGTCGTCGAGATGATCATCACCACACGACTACTCACTTCACACTATTAAAGCCAGCTACACAGCTAAGTACAAACCCTTGCAACCAAAACAAAAAACCCGGACACCACAATGGCAATCGACAGCCCCGACGCGGCTCTGGAGTCTCCGCCAGCGAAAGCGTACACTCGCTCGCCAACCTCGTGGGACGCCCAGGACGACATCTTGTTGATGCACTTGAAGGACAACCAGAAGCTCGGGTGGAAGGAAATCGCGGGCCACTTCCAGAATAGGACACCCAATGCGTGCCAGTTCCGCTGGCGGCGGTTGAAGAGCGGAAACTTGAAGAACCCTCCGAAGTCCGTTCAGGCCCTCGGTGGGCTAGCCGCCGCCGCCGTGGCCTCCGACAGCCCGAGCTCCACAGCGCTGAGTCCGCCGGCGACCACGAAAAAGTCTACCTACAGGAGGAAGTCTGAGCTGAAGACGCCCAACTTGGGGTCCGTCTACTCGCCATTGGCCAACACCACATTCACAGGGTACGACACGGTCAACAGCAGCGCCCTCACGGGGCTCAATGCGCTCTCCCACCACGGCACGCCCTCTTCCGGACCGCAGGGACCCATCAACACCACCTCGCACCCGCAGACGTTCGACAACTCCCCCAAGCTGGACTTGCCCTTGGACCCGCAAACGCACAGTGCGGCCGCCGCCGGGACCTCGGGAGGATACTTCACCGACATCTCCGTGGACCCGACGCTGAACTTGCCGCACAACAAGCCGCACCCTGTCCCGAACCAGCAGCTGGGGCTCACCCCGCGCAACCTGACGGTGGACCAGAACCCGCCGCACATACACAACAATCTGATCATCCAGATCGTCCGGAGCGACGACCGCACGTCGGTGCTGCTGCAACTGCGGCACTCCGTGCTGAGCTTGCCGCTGAAGCTGATGAATATCCCGCACCACCAGCTGAACAACTCGCAGTTGGCGCACTTGCCCATTTTGTTTGGCGGGAACAGCATCAGTGGACCTTCGGGTGGAACTTCTGTTCTGGGCATTTCTGGGCTCCCGCAGTTGGCGCTGACGCTCCTGAGTATCCGGAACGGCTCGATTGTGGGCCCGCCACAAGCCTACTTGCGCAGGCTGTCGATGGTGGTGCATGAGCGGAGAGGTTCAGACAAGACGGACGAGAAGAGCGACAGATTGAAGAGGGAAAAGGAGAAAGAAAGGGAGAAGGAGAAAGAGGCTTCAAAACCAGCACAGCCTATCTTCAAGATCCCCTGGTCGATGGAGGAGGACGAGTTGTTGATCAACCGGCGCCGCAAGGAGTTGTCGTTTGCAGAGCTCTCGATCTTGCTCCCGCAGAGAACCGAGGGCGAGATTTGGTCGCGTATTGACGCGCTCGAGCGACTCCGGAATGGCCACAGGGCACTGGTGTCCCGTGACTCGCGCCGGAGAAGGCTCTCGCTGTTGGGAATCGATGACGTGGACGACTTCTACTCGGAGGTGGACTCTGTCATTGGGGCGATTGACTCCGATGACGACGACGACGATGACGACGTGCTTTTGGACGTGGACGACACGATCCCGGGCCATTTGAGGCGGAGCAAGAAAAGGCGAGCCAGCTCCGCGGTGAACCCGTTGACTGTCCGCGAAGGCATACGACGGAAGCTCCACTAGGGAAGCCAACCAAAAAGGAGCAAAGAGAGAGAGGATAGAGGGAAGAAGAAAATGAATAGCAAGATCATAGCGGAAGACTTCAAGGGACGAGGTGGGCATATTCCCTCAAATGCCTCTTTGTTGTCTTTCTGTTGGCGTGTTGAGCATTCTGGTAATAAGTCTATATACATGGTCAACCACAGTTCAACGCATTCCGTTCTAATACAACTTCAATTCGTTCGTGATCTGGTCAATCACCTGTTTTGGGGCAGGCCCCAAGCCCAATACCGTGGCGCTCCCTGCTGCAATCTGAGTTCTGCCAGCATCATGAACCACATATGCATTTATGCCTAGCGAAACAGCCTGTGCAAACAACAAGTCCATTTCCTCCTGGTTGGGCACCTGCAACGTGATTTTCGCCTGTCCATTCCCGTACTCCCATCTTTCAACCATTTCCGGGTTGTAAGCAGCAGACTGTGGGTTGGTGATCTTCTTGTACAATGCCAAAGTAGCATGGGAGCACTGGGCCGCTGCTTTTCCTTTGCCCATTTTCAAATCCTGCCTCACAATGAGTGTCATCCGGACTTCCCCGGGAATGTCGTTGAGCGGAGTAGAGTCGACGTCGATTTCTTCCTCAGATTCAGAGTCTGTGTAGCTCTCTGTAGAGATGTCCGAGTCAGACAGATGAGATGAGGACGCCGGGCGATTTTTTGTGGATTTTCTTGACGAAGAGCTCAAGAACGTGTTGAGAAAGTACCCCGAGGCAAAAGCCGCCACTGCTACCCCGAGAAATTGCGTGGTTGTGGAGTTCGCCATTGTCGATAATGAAGAGAGCAGTTGTGCACGTGATGAGGAGGGCAGTGAGAGAGAGGGAAACCAGAGGAAGTGGGAAAGCAAGCGGAGAAAAAAGAAAGTAAAAGAAAATTGAAGATTTGAGATGAGCTCGACTGTCATTAATATTGAAATTCTTTTTTTTTTTCTCTGAAAAGGCCTGCTAATTTATCTTTGTCTTCCCTCCTGGTTCTGCTCACTTAAGATGTCAATCGGTCCACGCACGGCTGCAACAATCCAAAAGAGCTGAGTATCAGGAAAAAAGAAATAAACAGAAATTCCAAAATAAAAAAATATAAAAGGACACCCTCCCCACATTTCCGCTCCTCCCAATATTTTTTCCCTGCCCTCTGCACCTCCGCTGCCAGCCCAATCTGCCCACGGCTCCCTCGCATGCACTCCCTCACCTCCACATCAACACTCTCACCTTCTCACCTCATACTCCCACACTTGAGACATGCTGTGTTTCCCGGTGCGTTTTTCAACGCTCATACGGTTGGTATTGGTGTACTATGCCGCATACTTAACGTTTTTTGAGTGCAGAGGCGACTACTCGCTGTCGAACCAGGTGGCGCAATACACATGCCGCCAGCTCCACTCTACAGTGTACCCAATTTGGGACGGCCACGTGAAGCCGCAATTGGACGAGTTGGATAAAAAATACGAGATTTCCAGTAAAGTTCTGCCAGTTTTCGACAAGGCACTTGCTCAGGTGGCCGAGTTGGATGAGCAGTATCAGATCTCTTATAAGCTTGACAGATATTCTGCGCAACTCCAGATTTGGGCAGCTGCATTTCTCGGTGAATTGAAATTGCAGACTGAGGAGGTGTTGGGACTTTGGCGGGCACGTACCAAGCTGTACTTCGAGGGAAGCGTGGCTCCAATCACCAAGCACTATGTGTCTCAGTACAAGAAGTCGTGGGGTCACTCTGTGGACTCGTTGAAGTCGAAGGCGAAGATCAACTCGGAGCTTTTGTACAAGACCTCGAAGAGACACTCGTCGAGACTCTATGCGCTCCACGTTGTACCTTTTTATGAGAGAATCTTGCTCTCTGTGTCTGCAAACCCTTATTACGTGAAGGTCGTCGAGTTTTTGCGCCCGCAATTTTTTGTTCAGGAGTTCAAGTCGCTCGTGGCGAAGATGCAGCAGAAATCCGCCGAGTACTCCTCGAAGTTGCAAGCCAAGACCGACTTCCTCCGCGCAGAAATCAACAACTTCAAGAAAATCGACCAGCTCAAGAAGAAATGGAGGGGAGACACCTCCAGCATCGCTGATGTTATCAATGACCTCTTGAAGGATGTAAAGACCGCCGAGCCAGAACAAAAGGAGATTTCCCTCGACACTCCAGAGTCTGAGACGGCTGAGGAAGTTGAGGAGAGCGACGATGAAGACGTCGTGATCACCATCACTTCCACCCGCACAAGAACTGCAACAATCACACTGAGTGTTTCGGGCTCGCCAAGTCCAGATGTGGCTCAGGATTCGAGTGCTGGGTTAGCCTCGGTGGAAAATATAGAGGAAGGCGTCACCAATTACGGAGAGGACTCCTCAAAAGCTCAGCTTGACTACGAGTTGGAGTATTGGACTTCTAAAGTGAACAAGACGTTGGAGTTGGCCTACAACAGCCTCGAAAGCGAGATGAGGGATTTCTTGAACGAGACAATTGACGAGTTGAA
The DNA here is from genome assembly GCA_030579155.1 of Sungouiella ecuadorensis. NCBI lineage: Eukaryota > Fungi > Ascomycota > Pichiomycetes > Serinales > Metschnikowiaceae > Sungouiella > Sungouiella ecuadorensis. The sequence continues at coordinate 570,435 of JAKUAF010000004.1, read as the reverse complement.
AGCCAGAATCTCCGCAAACTTCACTGACTTGCAACAGACGAACTTCCAGAGGTACAAGGTCATGGGCGAATTGATTGCTGCCATTGACAAGGACTCCGAGCAAATCAGGGAGACGGGTGAGATTATCGAGGAGCCCGAGGTGGACCGCCAGATCATGCGTGACAAGATCAAGGAAGGCTACGAGGTTGTCGAGGGGTCCATGAAGGATGCCGAGATTAATCTCAACGCTGCGCATTTCAAGATCATGGAGAAATACTTCGAGGTTGTGCAAAGCACCGTGGATGTTGTGGAGTCTTTCGCAGAAACCACTATCCTGGACTTCTCCAATCGGTTGACAGGTTTAATAGAGATTTTGGGGTCCAATGAGGATTTTGAGGACGAGTTGAGTTGGTCTGCATGGAAGCTGTTCCACAAGGTTAAAGACCTGATTTTCAACATCAGAGACAAGATTTTCCAGGAGGCTGAGGCATACAAGGTCAAGCCCAGAGGCACAATCAAGCCACAAGGTTTGAAGCCTTGGGCCGATTACTTGGATAACGTCAATTTTCACATCAGATATTTGCTCGTGGATAACGACGAGTACTTGAAGTTGGTCAGGGCCAAGGCAAACATCGCATACCAATTGAGAGAAGGCTTGACCAGAGAATTAATCGCAGCCAAGGAAAAGGCTGAAGCAGAGGCAAAGGAGGAAGCTGAGAGAGCCGAAAAGGATAGCGATGTCGCTGAACCAGCTGAGGATACTCCACAGGAGATCTTGAACGAAGAAGATGTTCCCGTTGTGGACACGCCGCCTCAGGATGGCCCTATAGAGCCAGCCGAGGCCGTGGAGGAGTTATTCGCGGAAGTTATTGCTGAGGAGTCTGAAACTAAGGAAGAGCCTGTTGAGGATGTCGTCGAGGAGCCAGTCGAGGAAGAGCAACCGGAGTCCGTGAAAGTTCCTATCCTTGAGGAGATTGAGGAAGAGGAAGTGAAGGACCCGGCAGAGGAGATTGAGGAGCCAGTGAAGGAAGAAGAGGAGGAGGGCCCAGCCGAGGAAGTGTTCGAGTTCGAGTTCGAGCTCGAGCTCGACAGTTTTTCCGAGGAAGAGCTCTCCGAGATCATGGCAATTCTCCACGGCGAGGAGACCGATTTTGCTGATGAGATACCCGTTGAGTCGTTCGACGAGGACAACGTTGTTGACCTCGAGGCATCTGAGGAAGCACCCGAGCAGTTGGAGGCCACCGCCTGAGGGTGCCGTTTATAGAGTGACCTAATACATAATTCGCAACCAGGAGGGGTCCATTCTGGGGAGTGTCAACGTAAATTTCTACATTTTCATCTTCTCGTTTCTCAGTTTATTGGATATATACTACTGCATCTTGGACTTGACCTGCTCGGCCACGGTCTCGGCCTGCGCAGCCACGGTGCTCTTCAACTCAGCAACTTTAGGCACCACCGTCTTGTGGAAGTGCGCCTCCAAGTACTTATAGAGCTTGTTGCTCTGAACAGCCACGTGGTACTCCGCGAGCTCCACCAACGACCAGAACTTCAAAACAAAAGCGTGCACGTTGGCGTAGTAGTGGGCTCTCACCGCAGCAAATTTCGACTCCACCTTGTACTGCTTGAACAAGTGGTGGGAGTGAACCTTGGCGTCCAAAAAGTGGTGCACCTTAGCGTAGTAGGGGGACACATAGGATTCGGCCTTCTCGATTCCCGAACACAATTGGTCGTGTTGGTGGGAAAATGGGTGGACAGCCTTCTGCACTGCGTGATCTAAAACCGATTCATGTACCTTGGGGCACTTGTAAGTTGTGAGGTACACCGAGTAGAAGATGGTGAAGGCGACGACCAAAAATTTCAACTTGCAAAGGAATGTCATTTTGCGGAACTGAATTGTTTAAAAAAACCAAATGGGGGTAGCTGCTGCTTAAATAGCAACACTCATGGGAATGGCAACGGTCCTGCGCTCGTGACGCACGTGAATTGTGTGGGGCACGTGACGCCATTGGGTCCGCTCAGGTATTTGCATTTTGGCTCGATTGGGTAAACTTATGAAAAAGTTGGGTCGGCGAAGATCTTGGGAGAAGGTCTGCGAATTCGATGGGGCGAATTCGATGGGGTGAAACAGGACCAAAAAGGTGAAAAAGATATTGAAAACAGCCAGACCTTATTTTTTCATTGAACTTAACAGATTGAAATGCACCAAGAATCGTAGAAAGCTGGGGTTACCCGGTCACAACCTCGCGCATATATATACATGGCGCATCCCCAGAAAATTTGCTCCTCAATTTGTTTACCACGTATTCTAAAACGAAACACCTAGTCACGAAACCGTGGCCCCCGGGGCCGGCGGGACGGGCTCTCGCCGTTCTGGTGCTGGGTCTGCGCCCGCCAGGTGGAGTGGTGCCCCAAATTTTGACCTAGCTGGGTTGGCACTGGAGTTCTTCTGGTGGCTGTCTATCTATAGTAGTGTCGCACTTTTCTTTGTTGCGTGTTAGTTTTGTTTCCCAGATCAATCTCCGGTTTATCGTGTCCTTTCTTCTCAATAGAATTGGCACTTCATGCCCGGTGTACATATCATCTCTAGACCGTCTGCTTCGGCCTCTCGGTGTATGACGTCCCAATGGGGTAATCAACGCGAATCACCTACTCCACTGCATTTTGCGATTTACAACTTCTGCTTTATACACCTTTGCTTTCCTCGCCTAAATGACGTTCTCCAGACAGCTAAAAGAGTTCTTCTACTCTCTCAGTGCCACAGACAAATACTCGGACTTTGACTCCCGCAAGTCGTTCAACCGCGTCAACAAACCTTCGGCCCAAACAAGTTTACTATATTCTCACCAAAACAACAGCTCGTCCGTGTCACTCACATCGCCGCTGGCCAATCAGAGCACGGAAGGAGTCCACGAGACCAGATTGGCATGGAGACATATCAAGAAATGGTTACATAAGCACTCCCAGGACCTAAATGCAACGTTACTGTCGCCATGCACTGAGTCAGATCTCAGGGAGTTCCAAAAAGATCTAGGCATAACTTTGCCCACCTGCGTCGCTGAGTTTTTCACGTTGACAGACGGACAATCCACATTCAACGAAAATGGCTCTGGTGGGTTGATTTACGGCCTCAGGCTAATGTCAATCAACGATATCGCTGCGCTCACGGAAAGTTGGCGGAAAGTTCACCAATCGCTCTTAGAGGCGCAGAAACTGCCGGAATTGGCGGCACCAATACCCTCAAGAGCCAGCGAAATTTCTACTCTGGCAGAAGATGAGCCCACGAACTTGAACACTCACCGTAAAACTGCCAAACGTGAGTTCCCAGACCAATTCTCAGTTCCACCAGGCTCCATACTCCCGGTGTACGCGCATTCCATGTGGATTCCGTTGATTACGGATGAAGTTGGAAATTGCATTGCAATTGACTTGTCGGTGTCCGAAAATTCTCATCCTGAGCAAGTCTGGGGCCAGGTTATCATCTTTGGTCGTGATTTCGACACCAAATTCAAAATCGCCGACAACTTCGGTGACTTTCTTTTGATTTTCGCCAATGACTTGGAGAAGGGTAACTGGGAACTTTCGAGCTCGAGTGATGGGGAGGATATGATGTGCGGTTCAGATACCGAATTGGTGTATGTGGACCACGAGACCAGGAAGGAGTTGCCGTATTTGGACGTGTTGAAGCAAAGGGCCACAGACAAGTGGATCCAAACTCTCAGCGAGGAGGAAAAGTCACTGGAGGCGAACACAAAGCTAATCGAGCTATTAACTAAAAAGTTTGCTTTACAGATTCCAGAGTTCACGGAGACAGCTACAGACACTTTGATCAACGACAATCTACGCAACATCGATGTGTTCAACACGCCGGTCGACAGGAACAACGCGGATGTGTCTACTGACGATTTTTGAACTTGTGGAGATGTCATTTGATTCTTGATTACTGTTTTGCTTGTTTCCCTCACCAAATGATTCTCTGAATTCCGGGCTCAGTGAGCCAAGTGAACTCGTAATTGAAAAAGACAATGAACACCACAGCGTTGATGAACGTGTACCACAAGAACTCATACAAGTGGTTTTGGGTGACGTTGTCGCTCTTGGGGCGAATGAAGATGCGGAATACAACCAAAGGTACGATGTAGTACCTTGGCTCGAACAATGGCGAGGGCACCAAGGTTAATACTGTTGCGCCCAAAAATGCTAGAATCCCCGTTGGCTTGAGCGACAAGGTCGACTTGTGGCTATCTTTGAGCAAGTACACCACTAGCCAGCAGCAGAAATGGTATGCGGGCACCAACATAAGCTCGGCGTGTTTCCGGCTCAAGATCTTCCGGCACACGTAGAACGTGTAATGTCTGTTGTCGGCCAAAAGAAACGGGTGCACCACGGTGAAGTTGGCCACCACATAGTGGAGCACGGCGCACGAAAGAATGGTGGAGATGGTGTTCAAGCCGTAGTGGCCGGTGAATGCAAATTCCGTGTACAACCTCAAGGTCTTACGCGAGAACCACAACGGGAGCGTGAAGATGGCTAGAGCCGCAGCGCAGTACAAAATTTGGGCCAAGTGAACGGAAACCTGGTGGTTTTCCTTGTCGCCAAAAGTGATGCCACCGTTCCACTTGACAAAGGCCCCAAATAAGGCGAAGTTGGCGATGTATGGGAGAAGAAAGAGCCAATCAGCGAGCGCTTGGCCCACAAACGACACCACTTCGTTCTTGAACGTGGTTGTTCGTTTCCTCCTGCAGTCTACTAGCACCACAGCAGCAAATGCCAACCACACGATGTTCGTCTGTCTGAACCACAAGCTGGCGAATCCGAGAACATTGCTGGCTACTGCTCCTTTGGCATCTGGCCACCGGTGCAAGATCAAGATCGCCGCTACGACCAAAACAGTCAGCCACACGTCTGTGTAGAACAAGAAATAGTACGTGTACAACAAGGGCAACAGCACCACGTTAGTTTTCCAGAAATTGTTGGTGCGCACCAACGAGAGCACCAACGGCAACACGAGAACTCCGCCAATCAAATTGAGGCTCCTCAACGCCGTGTATCCGCACAGATCAGGGATTCCTGCCACCTTAAGTACGTGTTGGAAAGCTGTAGCCAAAACGTAGAGACCAGGCGGCGTGGTGATCTTATTGTCCCAGTTGTAGAAGTCGTGGGCGCAGTATGTGGCTGCCTGCCTTAGATGGAAGATTTCGTCGATGAACGGGTGAGTGACATGGAGGTGTACGTTTCTGGCTATGGTGGTGGAGAGGGCAGCGAAGATGGGCACCACAAGTGCCGGCAAGTCGATCATGGGGGCTGGAAAATGGGGATAAAGGCAATTGGAGAATAAAGAGACAATCAAATTTGTCTTTTTTTTTAGTTCTTGGAATCTGGTGCTTTTGGGTGTATGAGTCCAGGGGCCCTTGTTAAGTATGGGGAAGCCAGATGTTAACTATGTGAGAAAGTTAACTATGTGAGACCAGCACGCACTTTCACTACGGAGGGCCAAAAACCTGGTGCGCTTTTCGCACCCTTTTCTGCGCACTGATTCGCACCACTATTGCTTCTAGCTTCTACCGAGAGAGCCCACCAAACTCCGTGCTAAACCTAAAAAAAACCTGAAAGTTCACTTTCTGGCACTCTTGCTATTTCCACCTTTCCTTATCTCGCTTTTTCTTGCTTTCCACCTACTTTTCTCACCCATGGCCCGCGAACTGAGATTCTTCCCCAGGTCGCAAAACCCGCAGTTGAGACAGCCCCAGAACCCAGACACCACGCCGGCAACTCTCGGCGTGCCCCGAGAGCTCCAGCCACGAGAGCCCGCTGTCAACGAGAACGACCCGCTTGCCAGGGCCTTGGGTGCAGACTCCAAGCGGATGTTTCACTACGACTCCCCACCGAGACGCAGGAAGAGAATGAGACCAGAGAGACAGGAGGACGAGGGCGATGCGGAAACTCCTTTGGTCGACGTTCCAGAGCGTGGGCGTGCACGTGACCGCTTGGTGCCACCATTCCTTGACTCCACCGACCCACAAAGTCGGGAAAGTCAGAACCAAGGCCAAAGTCAAAACCCAGGCCAAACTTCTTTTCTGCCCGAGTTGACGGAGCAGCAGTACCTTTCCACCTACGGCCTCGCCAGCAACTTCTACTACAACCTTGTGCTGTGGAGTTTTGTGGATGGCAGACTTGCCATTGGCGTGGACTCGGAGGTGTTCTGGTGGGACGGTCAAGGCGGAGTTGAGCCCGTGGAGTACGAGCCGGACCACAGGGGCACGGTCACCTGCGTGAGTTGTCTGAAATCTGGGATGTTGGCCATCACCGCCCACGACGGGCGCTTGTTCGTGCAGCCCAAGGCTCGCGGTGGTTTTTTCTCGCACCGGTTTCCGGCCGCACTCAAGTGCGTGGCGTGGGTGCAAAACGCCAATTCGCGCTCCACTTTTTTCGTGGTGGGCGACGTGAATGGATTTGTCTACTTCGGCGAGATCCAGCAAAGGCGCATCTACGTGATCCTGGAGATCTCCGTGACCTCCCAGCAAGTGTGCGGTACGTCAAAGCTTCTCCTTTTGTTTGCTTTATTTTCTTCTGTTCTTTTTTTCTCACTTGTTCTTGTTTTTCCCTCACTTCTCTGCATTCTGTGCTTCCTTTTATTGGCTGCAAATACTAACCTTAGGACTTGCTGTTAGCAACGACGCCACGGAGTTGGCGATCGGGTCCAACGATAACTGTGCGACCATATGGGACATCACGAGCATGGAGTTCCCCCAATTGAGGTTCACTTTGCCTCACCTGGCCGCAGTTAAGGGCATCCTGTATTGTCCATGGGCACCATCGCTTTTGGTCACCGGAGGAGGCAGCAACGACCAGCACTTGCGGTTCTGGCACACGAAAAGCGGGGCTCTCATCAGCCAAAGCAAACTCAACGGCCAGATCACCAGCGTCACATGGTCGAATTCGCGCAAGGAGCTCGCGGTTTCCTTTGGGCTTCTGAGTGCGCCTATGCTACTCAACGTTTACTCGTACCCAGACATGCAACTTTTGAAAACAGCCAGGATTTACGGGTCGATGAGAGCGCTTTCGGCATCTGTGCTGCCGGACCAAACGAGAATTGCATTGGCGGCAAACGACTGCACTGTTCGTGTGTATGGGTTGTGGGACCCAAGGGCGCACGAGATTACTGGGCTGCCTGATTTCCAGGGCGCCGGAATGTTTGGCAGCAGGGTGATAGAGAACAGCGAGGGCATAGGCGAGGGGCCGCGATGGAGGTGAAAAAAAGATAGAATGCTGATTTAGTATTATTCTTTCTTATAATTTCCTTTGCTGTCTTCCTATACTTTGCTGCCTTCTCTTTGTTCTTGTCTGTCTCTTGCTGTCTGTCCTCTCTTTCTTCTTTAGTCTGCCTTAATGTGTATGAGTGAGAATTGTGCGTAGAATGGTGCGAAGTTAGGGCGAAAAGTAAAAGTAGGCACTAACCGCGCGGGCCAAACGGTGCGAAACAAAAGACTTCAGAGAATCGCTGCCAGCACCCTCCACCAATTCCCCCAAGACACAAGAAAAAAAAAGCAAAACAGTATTTTACATTTATTCATATCTGTTAGCGGTAACCGACCGGGAGCATTTTTTTTTCTTCTTCTTTTCCTTTTCAAAATCTTCTTGTTCTCTTGTTCTCCCCATCCTCCCTCTATCTCTCCTCATACTCTGACGTCTTCCCTGCACACTCCCAGATAAGCGTCAACAACTACCATGGAACAGCCGGTCCCACAAACAAACCCAGACAGCACCAATGCCACCATCTTATTGATGGGCCTCAGACGCGGCGGCAAGCTGTCCATTTGCAAGGTCGTCTTTCACAACATGCAGCCGCTAGATACCTTGTATTTGGAGAGCACCTCCAAACCCACTAGCGAGCAGTTTCTGTCGCTTATTGACTTGTCGGTGATGGAATTGCCCGGCCAACTCAACTACTTCGAGCCGACTTACGACTCCGAGCGGCTATTTTCCAGTGTCGGCGCGCTAGTGTATGTGATTGACTCTCAGGACGAATACTTGAATGCTTTAACCAACTTACTGATGATCATCGAGTTTGCTTACAAAGTGAACTCAAACATCCACATCGAGGTGCTCATACACAAGATCGACGGGTTGCTGGAGGACTACAGAATCGACGCCCAGCGTGATATCATGCAAAGGACAGGAGATGAGCTATTGGACTTGGGATTAGAAGGTGTTCAGGTGTCTTTCTACTTGACGTCCATTTTCGACCACTCCATCTACGAGGCGTTCTCGCGGATAGTGCAGAAACTCATTCCAGAGTTGCCTTCGCTCGAAAATATGTTGGACAACTTGGTGGCGCACTCGTCCATCGACAAGGTGTTCTTGTTTGACGTGAACTCAAAGATATACGTGGCAACAGACTCTTCGCCCGTGGATATCCAGACATACGAGGTGTGTGCAGAATTTATCGACATTACCATCGATTTGGATGATTTGTATGTTGACAACGACAAGGAACAGACCGTGAAAAAGGATGAGATTAAATCTATCAGTTACCTCTCCAACGGGTCCATTTTGTACCTCAAGCAAATGATCCGTGGATTGGCGTTGGTGGCGCTTATAAGGAACGACGAGGATGGAACGGAGGAGAAAGCTGAGAACATGGATGAGCTTTTGACCATTATTGATTATAATGTGGGGTTGTTCAAGAAACTGCTTATGAAGATGTGGGAGAGCTCCAAGTTCAACCCTGGCGCAATTGAATTCGCCACGTCAGCGTAAAAGGATTGGGAAAGTATCGAATTGTGAGTTTTGCAAAATTTGAACAAAAAAATTTGTCAAGTTTCAATTACATGGAATCCTTCAAACGCGTGGATTGGTGCCACACCATTCCGATAAGACAATTACTTATAACCGGCTTTGCATAAGGTGAACGTGAATAATACGGAAAAAGAAACGAAGCAATTGACCAATCAAATTTGACCGTCCCCCACCACGTTGACCCCTTTCTGTGGGATTTTTACAAGGATCTACCTCATCTCAGGCGTCCACGGAACAATGTACTAAGTTTCCTTTTTTGCTTGTCAGGCGGGCCACATTTTGAGCCCTGTGCTGTGGGGGGCCGTTGGATTGCAAAAAAATAAATAACAAAAACGAGCTTCTCCACATTCCCAGCTCAGTATTCCCTAATCCTGTTTGCTTGCCAGCTCTACAATGCCATTTCCATCTATTATGCATTACCAGTCCGTAGACCAAATCTATCACAAAACATCATATGTAACTAGTCATTAGCGGCCGAAGCCCTGTGTTTTTTTTGTGTTTTTTGTGTTTTCACGTAGGTCAGTGCTCACCAGCATTCGTATCCACCGTCAACAACCAAGTTGTGGCCGGTTGTGTACGACGATGCAGTATCAGATGCCAAGTAGAGAATAGAGCCAACAAACTCCTTAGGGTCGGCCATTCTCTTCATTGGAATCTTACTTTCCCATGCCTCCTTCATTTCGGAGTGGCCAGCAATGACATTCCTGGTCAATGGTGTAAGAATGTAGCCTGGCGATAAGGTGTTCACTCTGATGTTGTATTTAGCCCACTCGCAGGCCAAAGATCTAACGAGGTGAATAACACCAGCTTTGGACATGTTGTACATGCACTGTGGCTGTGGGTCATTGACGATTGTGCCGGACATAGACCCAATCAAGATGATGGAACCTTTCAAGTTGTTTTGAATCAATGGCTTGGCAAAAGCCTGAGCAACGTAGAAGGCGCCCAAACCGTTAACCTTCATAATTCCCTCGGCGTTCTGGGCTGGGTACTGCTCAGCAGGGAAGTTCTCGCAGTAGCCTGCGGTGTTGATCAATAAGTCTGCAACTTTGCCGTGGTGTTCGTTCACGGCAGCAAACACGGTGTCAACCTGCTCGGCGTCACCAATGTTGCACGACCAGGCGGAGACCTCGCCCAATGGAGACTCGTGAGCGCCCTTCAACGTTTCCTGGCCCCAAGCCAAAACTTCCTTGGCGGCAGCTTTGGTTCTCTCCAAGTTGATGTCGACCAAGGCAACATCAGCACCCTGAGCCAACAAGGCCCTAGAGATAACAGCGGACATGCCGCCGGAGCCGCCGGTGATGACGGCCAATCTGCCATCCAATCTGAAGTTAGGAATAACGTTTTCGTAGGAGTAAGTGGACATAGCGAAGGAACAAAAATTACTTTGCAAGGGAAAAAAAGCTGGGGGCGGTCACCCTATTTATATTCCCGGGTGCAAAGATCGTGATGCGGAAGCATGTCAAGGCTTTTCTGCAGGAATACCGAACTGCCGATAACTAAAACCAGGAAAAAGAAACGTGGGAAATTGCAGGCACACATCATAGAGCATACAAAACACAATGACGTTGTCCCGGGGCGAGCAACTCCGAGATGAGGCGGAACCGACGAGGCAGTTAGGGAGTAAAAGAAAGCAAAAAACAAAAATCAAATTTGCATTCAAAAAACAAACTCAACAACTTCCACAAATTATTTCTTGTCACCCATCGTGACCCATGAGTGCCCCAACGGGGCGGGCGGTTGAGAGCGAAAAAACATGCCCGTTTCTTTACAAAGGGCCGACGCGGAGTGATTAGAAATCCTGCCAGAGAAAAGTTTGAATTTTTTTTTTTTGGGCAGAATGCAATTGGCCAGTCGAATTTGCTTAGTCTATTCAATTTTCAATGTGATTTTACAAATATCCCACTTTTTCTCTGCCTCTTTTCGTGCCCATTCTACGTTCTATGCCCCGCCGCATCAACTCTCGGACCCCGCAGGCACCACACGGGTGAAATCTTCTGGGCCTTTTTTCTGCGAAAGTCCTCAGTGAAATTCTTGGAATGCGCACTGCGATTTTCAATGTTGACAATTTGCACTTTTATTCTCGACAATCTTTTGCCATCGACATTTTCAGTTTTCTGCCTCGCTCGCTTCATGTGACATTCACCAAAACAGGAACTCATCTCGCCAGAAACATTCTCTACTTTACTTAAACGCTATTCAATTTCTTTGCAATTTTAATTTAATTTTTTTCTGCTCCTTTTTTTGTGGGTCTGTTGAACTCCGGGGTAAGCTTTGTCCGGGGCCGCTCGGAGTTCGGTGTGGGTCATCTCCGAGGTAGAAAAGTCAGGAACCAAAATGGAAAGCGCCTCAAAAGATTCACTGACTCTTGAAAATCAACGGCAGGTGTGTACAACAGTGGATGGATTCTGCACAATTTCAACTATACATCAAGTTCCTCTTCTACGTATTTCTATGGTTTTGTCTTCCCTAATCATTTCGACTGGTGGTTCCTAAATGCAGGTTGTGGGGCAGAGACCACCACTAACGGTCGGAGTTGCTCCGCTCCGAACTCCGGGGATTCTTATCAGGAGAAACGGTCTAGACTGATAAGAAAACGTGGGAGTCATCTGTGGGGGTGTGAGAAACTGTGGAATTCTCTGTGGTGTTTGAGATTACCTCCTTAGATTTTATTGCACCCAATAACCTCACCCCACGGTTTCAGGACTTTGCGGGAGAATTCAAATTTTGGTCTGTCGACAATTTCTTTGCCATGCTTTGTGAGAATTGCATGCCTTTGAGAATTACGTGATATCCGAGAATTTGCATTCACTAATGCCTGCAAACTCCACAGCTTTGATATGCTAACTGTATTGTCTACATTCTGCTCTCTGGAAGGTCCTACATAACCCTCAGTCGTCTAAAGTGATTCTCTGGCACTTTTCTCGCCCACTTGCTTGATGTACTCGGCCTCATTCAATTTCTTGAGTCTCTCCAAGTTCCGCTTGTCTCTGATGGCCTGCTTGTGGTCAAATCTCTTGTTGGCCCATATTCTCAATCTCTCACCATACATAAGGCAGAACACGGGGAAAGGCAACCCCAAGAGCAAGCCAACAAAAGCACACATTGTGTTTCCCCATCCGTAGTGCAACTTGTCGTACATTGCCGGAGCAAAAAGCGGAAACGAGAACCCAAAGAAGGACCTGAACACGGCTGCCGCTGCCACAGAGGAAGCTGCAAATCTGTTGTTCATGTCGATCAAGTAATTCTGGATCGTCTGGAAGACCGCAATTAACGAAAATGCAAATATCGCCAGACCCAACGCCGGCATGATCCAGGGTAGTTTATACTGGGCCGACCAACCATACCACACGAGTCCGACGGGGATTCCGATACCACTGAAACACAAGCAAGGTAATCTGTGTTCTGGTTTTGCCACGCCGCCGTTTTTCGCCTTGAGCTTGTTGTACGTTCTCTCAATCATGATCGACCAGAAGAGCGTGCCAATACAGAACCCCAACCCCAACGCAATGTACATGAGACCTGCGATTTCCGTGCTCATATGATACGTGTTCTTAAACACATCTGGGAATGTCACGATCAACAAGTACATGAATCCATATGTGAACGCCATGAACGCGCCAAGACCAAGCACCATCGGGTGACCAATAATCAAGGAAATCGGTCTCAGCACGGTGACCATGAACTTCTCCATTTTCGTCTCGCCATCAGCAATCTCGTAGATCGTGTGCAAGTGCTCGTTGCCGGTTTCCTTTCTGAGTCTATCTGCCTTTATCTTCAAGAGCCGAGGAGGGTATGTTTCCTGGAAGAAAAAGAAGCCGAAGGCAGCCACGGCAAAGTTGAAGATCGCCAAGATCCAGAAGCACCAGTGCCAATTCAAGTAGGTGACGATGAAACTTGAGATGATGGGTGCCAACACCGGGCCCAAGGTTGGACCGAGCGAGTAGGCAGCCATGGCGTACTGTCTTTCGTCGTCGTTCCACAAGTCCGCCAAGGTTCCCGCACCCACATTGAGCGGGGCACAGCCGCCGAGACCGCCCAAGAACCTGAGCACGCAAAGCTGCGCTGGTGTCTTCACAAACCCGCACGACACGTTGAAAATGGCCACGATCCAGATCGAGATGTTCAACACGGGTTTGCGGCCAATGTTGTCGGACTCGGAAATCGGCGCAATCACCAACGGGCCCAACGCCCACGCCAACACCATGATGGACACACAGAGCGACTGGAGCACCTGCAGATGGATGCCGAGGTCCTTGGAGATGTCGGTCATGGCCGGCGACAAGATCGACGACGACATGGGCGAGATCAACGTGTAGAGCGACACGATGATGGTCTGCGCGACCCTGTGTCTGTTGGACCAATTCCGTGGGTTGTTCGGGTCGTCGGGCCCGTCCCACGTGACCAACTCGGGGTCGATCAGCGTGTATTCGCCACCGAAGTCCTTGGCGGGCACTGACGTGTCGGGTAAGTTCTCGTAGAAGTTTTCGCCGGAGTCCTCGTCCATTTTCAGCTCCTCGTCTCTCTCCTCCGACGGGAGCTTGCTGGCGTCTCTGGACCTGGCGACTTTCTGCAGCAACGAGTCCAATATCGTGGTTCTGGTGGCCGTCCGACGCAACCGGATGTCGTTGTCTGCCATGTCGCCGTAGATCTCGCGGGCCGAGTACGAGTCCGACGCCCTAGTGGAGACTCGGGTGATGGGCGCTGTTCTGAACGACAGAGACCCGCTGAGAGTCCGGCGGATGTCGTTAATGTTTGAAGACAAGCGCGAGGAGAAGCTTGTTCTGCGCTTGAATTTGGACTCATTGACGCTCTCCTCGTCTGAGGATCTGGCGAGTGGGAGAGGCTCATCCTGGCGGGTCAAGGACTCAGACAGAGATAGCGAGTGGTTGGTGGTGAAGGTGCCGAGCTGGTCGTGCACGTCTGAGTTTTCGTCCTTCATAGGCAAACGGTGGTTGGTTTGAAGAGGAAGAAATCAGAAAAGGTTTTTTTTTCAAGTCAGTGCCGAAAGTTGTAGGATGTCCTCTGAAGGTTCTGGAATTTGTAATGAGGAGAACCGCGCAGTGTGCTGCACAAGGCTTATGCCGGATGACATCTGGGGCTCCAACGGCTTAGAAGACAGAGAGAAAGCCGAAGGGAAATAAATGAGAAAAGAGGAATCTGGGAAATGAGAATGACCTTTTTGGTTTCCTCTAGACACTCGTGCGTATATATTTGGGAAACTTCTGGCGCGTCTTTTTTCTCTTAGTGCACTCACTGATATGGATAAGAGATTCGGCCCGAGTGCCGAGCAGAGCTGCCGTGAAGATACAGACGAGAGACAAGTTGGGTAATCTCGTAAGAGAAATGACTGAAATGAGCTTTGCAGTGAATCTGATAAATTAAAATATAAAACCAAACAAAATAAAAGTTGATGGCCTTCTGATTACTGACAGACACCTCATCTTGGTGGTTGCAAAGGGCGGAGAAGATGGACAAGATTCCGCGGTGCGCGATGGACGCACTCCACCGTCCAGAAAGTATTACACCCAGAAAAAAGAGCTGATGAGTAAAAATTCGAATCTATTTGCGAAGGTACAGGTGTTGCAATCCGAAGGTTCCTATTGTTCAAATCCTTTATTTTTTTGAAAATAAAGTTTCGGTTTGTTTGAGCATTGGTGCCAAATCGTGGTATTGTTGTCCTGCACATCGTATGAGTACGAACGGTGAAAATTAGATAGAAGGTGCTGTATGTAGGCAGTGTCAATTCACATGACCATACCTGAAGCATACAGAGGGTGGAAATTCTCCTAGAAATTTATGGTCTAAAAATGTGTCATCGCCAATCAAACTTCCTCTTATCATACTTCTTCTTTGCCTTTTTCACGTGACATTTTTCACGTGACGGTGGTCGCCTCACGTGTGGATCTGACGATTATCGAAATGGCCCCATTCGAAGAGTCGGGTTAATGCATAATTGGCATATTTTCTTCCATTTTGCACCCGAAAGTGTTTTCTGTCCCAATTCCCATTTCCCTTCTCTTTTTCTTCACTTCTGTCACGCCTCGTATAGCTACGCGCTGTCGTTTAGTCTATACGAAGTCCGCAGCTTTTCTTTTTCGCCCATATATATCAATCCCAACTCACGCCATTTCCCTTACTCAACTATAGACATGGTGAGGTATGCATAGGCCACATATATTGAGTTGATTCTGATACAAAACCACCAAAATTGCCCAAGTCAACTCCAATATTTTTTTCCTTTTCCAGTTTCACCTTTACTAACTCCCCCAGCGCAGTGTACCACGACTATTCTGGTTTCACCAACGTGACCACATTCACAGATGCCTTCCGCAACTTCAACCAGGTGGACGGCTTGAATTTCGCCGAAAAGGTCTGGGGAGCCTACTACTACTACATGAACAACGACTTGTTCGCAACCGGGTTGCTTTTCTTTGTCATGCACGAGGTCATGTACTTTGGCCGCTGTTTGCCCTGGGCCATCATCGAGCGAATCCCATACTTCAACAAGTACAAGATCCAAGAGACAAAGCTCCCGGACAACAAGGAGCAGTGGGAGTGCTTGAAGTCGGTGTTGATTTCGCACTTTATGGTGGAGGCGTTCCCCATTTGGTTCTTCCACCCGGTTGCACAGAAGATCGGCATGGCCTTCGATGTTCCCTTTCCCTCGTGGACGAGAATCGCGTGCCACTTGCTGTTGTTCTTCGTGTTGGAGGACGCGTGGCACTACTGGTTCCACAGAGGCTTGCACCACGGTGTTTTCTACAAGTACATCCACAAGCAGCACCACCGGTACGCCGCTCCATTCGGAATGGCTGCTGAGTACGCTCACCCCATCGAAGTGGCGCTTTTGGGCATGGGAACCGTCGGAATCCCGGTGGTGTGGTGCTACTTCACCAGAGACTTGCATTTGTTCACCATCTCGTTGTGGATCTGCTTGCGGTTGTTCCAGGCGGTGGACGCACACTCAGGCTACGAGTTCCCCTGGTCGTTGCACCATTTTGTTCCGTTCTGGGCGGGGGCCGATCACCACGACGAGCACCACCACTTCTTCATTGGCTCGTACGCCTCCAGTTTCAGATGGTGGGACTTTGTCTTGGACACCGAGGCCGGGCCCAAGGGCAAGGCGCTGAGAGAGGCCAGGATGAAGGCCCGGGCCGAGAAGAAGCTCCAGTAGAGGAGCAGAGACAAGAAAGAGGACTTTGAGTCTCGCTGGATATTTCTCCGTTGATACATTTCTCCGATGAATTTCTGGGTTGAATTTCTTGGTTGAAATCTATCTCGGCTTCCCTGTCTCAGCATATGACACGCTTATTTAATACATAATCAGCCCTACAATAGAGGGCATATTGATATTCAAGGACATATAGTCACTCGACAAACTACAGAAATAAGCTTTCTTGAACATTTATTTCCTACCATATTTCAGTTATTTTCCTCTATTTCTCTTTATTCGTCCCGCTCTGACTCTTCTGACTCCACTCCAAGTGCTCCTTCCGTTTTTGCCTCACATCCAAGAAATCCACGCGAGTGTCCAACTCCTCAAACTCAGAAACTCCCAACTCATTCACAAACTGCATCGCCTTGCTCATCTCGATGGGCCGCAAGTACCTGTACTTCTGTTCGACTCTCTGTGAGTGAGAAACGCCCAACCTTGGCTTGTTTAGTATGGAGTTAAGCAACCCAAAGTTAAGAACCACAAGGCCAATGACTAACTCCAACACAATATCGTTGGGGACCCCCGAACCAGAAATGTATTGGTGGTGCTCGTATGAGGAGTAGCCGGCGTGTAATATGAGAGCTCCGCTGACGATATACGATAGACTCATTTTGGGACAGCGAGGAGGATTTGTGGTGGAAAGTAAGATGTAGACCTGGAGATCATACACCCGTACCTCCAATTACATGGATACAATGCAGACAGAAAGAGAGAAAATTGCAAAACGGAAGGAAAGAAAACAAAAATATTTGGGCCCCTACGTCTTCCACTAGCTAATTTATATAAGAACTGAAATCATAATATATCACGTAACGTGCTGCACATGTCAACCTGACAAAGCAACATTTCTATGGCCCCGCGGCCATCTATAGTCTAGCACTCTAAAAACTGTCGCACCAAAATCTGGGCCCATTTCGCACCAAAATTAGCCCTACAATTTCGCAGCCATGCGCACAGTATCGATCTGGTACAGGGCCTTCAATCTCCACCGCACACAATTGTAGAAAGACAGATACGACCACGTCAAGTTGTCGGCGCCCTGCATGTACCCGTGGTATTTGTTGAACTGTTCCAGCATCTGCCCGCTCACAGAGTCCACATGTGCCTGGATCACGTCCATGAACGAGTCCGAGTAGTTGAACATCAAGATCAACACGCGCTTGTACCGCTCTGTGCCAAACGCAATCACAAACTCGCTTGGCCCGAGCTCTTCTTCTGTGAAGTCGTCAAGAAGCGCTCCGAAGAAGTCCCTGTTGAACGGAGTGATCACAATATCCTGCTCGCCAGAAACCATCTTGAAGATCCACTTGAACACAATCTCGGCCGCAGAAGCAGTCAGAATAAACCACGGGTTTCCCTCGGTCGTGCCGTACCCATCGTATATATCCTCGGGGTACCGTCCCAACCCGACGCCAATGTTCTGGCGTAATCTGATCTTGTCGTGGTTGATCGGGTACCGGTACTTCATGTCCGAGACCATGGCGCTGATGGTGTTTAAGATACGCGAGTCGTCCACATCGAAGGGAATATCCTCGGTGCTGCCGTACTCCAAGTTGTGGGCGTGCAATGCTGCCAATAAGGTGGCAGCATCAAGACCCGAACGCTTGTGCTCTGTGACCAAAGAGGGCGTTTCCACGACGTAGGGCAACGCCGACATTGAAAATCCGGTTTCTGGATCCTCAATAAATGCCCGGAGCATGTCGTACTGCGCCAGTAATTCCAGTATGAAATCCTCAGACTCACCCACAGACTGCGCCAATTTGCGCCCGTCACTGAGCGCCCGCAACATAGTCAAGGCGTTGAAGAAATGCACTGAGTCGATTTCCTCCCACAAGTCGAACGCCAGCGACTGCCAGTTGGCCATCACGTACTCCAAGTCGGGCTTCACAATCTCACAGTACACAAACGTGGAGTTGCCCAAGAACCCACTCGAAATCGCAAGCCCGTACTTGCCCAAGTAGTTCAAGTAGTTGGTGATAGTCAGCACACGCAACCCGGGCCCGTCCGACTGCGGTCTGCCCCAGTTGTCGTTGAATGTGGTGCCATCGGGGTTGAACTTGGGCTCGCCCAAACCAGACCGGGTCTTGTCGTCGAACTTGCCCAGTCTGTTGGGAAGCCGCTGCAAATGGTAGTTGACCTCGATGTAGCGCTCGATCACCGCACGCAACTCCTCATCCGAGTGGTCGGACATGGCGTTGTCGTCCAAGTGGTAGATGAGCGAGCGGATAGTCAAGGCGGAGTCGCGGATCCAGTTGTAAAAATAGTTGGGAGATTTCTTGGAGGGCGACGCAATCACCACGCCGTACGCCACATCCTTCGGGTCGAGGCTGGATGAGATCCCGCCGATGTTCTCCAAGATGTAGTTGAACGATCTATTGGCCTGCAAGTCCACCCACAGCTCGAACTGCGGGTTGTTCATGTACCCGTCGTCATCCTGGGCGACAAGACTGGCGACTATGGGGATTTGCTTCAACGCCTGGCTCGCTCTGAAGGGTAGCACAAGGGCGTTGGTGGTAGCAACTACTGCCACAAAGAAAGCTGGAATGAGCATGAGATGCTGAGATGAACTGTGGAGGGGAGTAAGTCAACCGGTAGTTCAGAAGTGCCTGTGGAAATGGTGTAACTGAAATAAGGCAGTGACTTCAAATAAGCAAAAGTTGTAAGAAAATCAAGTCACAAAAAACAGCACACAGGCTCTCTTATATGGGTATGATTTTTGATCGCAGGCCTGCATGATCCCACAGATGACTGATGACCAAGCGAGAAAAAAAATTACTCCACAGAAGAAGCGAGCCCGTGAGAGTTGGGAATGAGTTTTTGTTTTGAGATTTTTCATAGTTCCTCATTCCGAGTCGTGCTGAGAGTCCGTAATCCCCAAATCCTTTGCTCCCTTCTCGTAATTTTATCACAGCAATGTTGCGATGCCGAGGATCTTGTAACGTCGCGCATAAAATCTGGGGTAATGCCCCACTTATGTTTACGTCGGTTGATCTGAGTCAAAACAAACCACAGGGGCAGTGGTTTTTTCTGTCTTTTATAATTTTTGAATTTTGAAGATTTCAAATATTTCAGAGTTGTGAGGATCATGCATAGATATCAAATGCGTCACTTTCACTCCATTCTTTATTTCAGTGTTCTCTCTATATACCGCTTTTTTCCTTCTCCACATGTCTCGGTCACTTTTTTCTTTTTCTCTTTCGCGATCTGCACCTTTGTTCTTGTCATCCTCCACATTTCTCTGCAACACACACATGAATTTCCACTCTTGCTGCATCAATCGTCCATATTGTTTGTGGTTTCAAAAGCCGTAACGTTCGGAAGTGTGATTGCCTCGCGTGCATAACACTCGCTCGATCTGTCCATCAACTCCTCCATCTCCTCATTGCTCAACGGCTCTTGCACTTCGTTTGGAGCACACAACACCTCGTTGAATTTGTCCAAGGAGATTTGTTCGTCTCCAGATCCATGTAAATTCAATCTATCGCCGAGCTCCAAAAGTGTGCTGGCTGATGTTCCCGACGAAATGTCGATTTTTTCATCCGCCAACCGCTTCGCAACTCGGCCCAACTGGAAGTTCCCGTCTTGAATCACCATTTTCTCCAATAGTCGCTTGTTGAACGATTTGATGATGAGCAACTCCTCAACGGTGTCACGCACAACGAACCTGAAGATCTTGACCGGCTTCGTCTGCCCAATTCTGTGCACTCTTCCGATAGCCTGGAGATCCATTTGC
This sequence comes from Sungouiella ecuadorensis, assembly GCA_030579155.1. Taxonomy (NCBI): domain Eukaryota; kingdom Fungi; phylum Ascomycota; class Pichiomycetes; order Serinales; family Metschnikowiaceae; genus Sungouiella; species Sungouiella ecuadorensis. The sequence goes on along the minus strand of JAKUAF010000004.1, from coordinate 550,708 downwards.
GGGTTCCAGTCGTTGTCAAAAAGAATGACGGTGTCAGCCTTGATCAAATTAAGACCCAATCCTCCTGCTCGTGTGGAAAGCAAGAAGACCTTGGTCGAGTTTTCTTCGTCGCTGCAAAATTCTTTGAGTTCTTCCTCCCTCACATCCTGTCCCATACGGCCATCCAATTGACTGCACTGTATGCCATTTTCTTCGAGAAACAATCTGATGTGATCGAGAGCAGAGGTGAACTGAGAAAAAATAAGCGTCTTGTGTCCATCCGCAACAAGCCTGTTCGTCAACTGCCGCAACAATTGCATTTTCCCCGAGTTCTCAAGCAATCTCTGCGCCATCTCACTGTCATAGTCCGAATCCTCCGGGTACGGAAGGTAATAACTGTAATGCGAAAAACATGTCTTCCTCATTTGCATGACGCCGTTCTTGAGTGCCAATCTCCGTACAAAGGGCCAGAAGTCCTTTCTCAATCCCCGAACGAGCTCGAGCTGTTTGTTCCTAGGCAATTCCAGCTCCTCGTCCGAAGAAATTTCAATCACGTCTTGTTCAGCACTTCTACGAGCCCTTTCATGGGCCCTCGTGTGTGCCTTAATACGACCACTTGCCTGAACCTTTGTTTGAGCCTTTGTATGAGCATTTGTTTGAGAATCAGGTTCTGGCGTCGATTGTCCGGTGTTATCTGATGGCTGCTCAGACATGAGCTTCGCGCTACCATTCTCACTTGGCGTATCCAGATCATCCTTTTGGGCATCGTGATCTGGAATGTCTTCACTTTGTTGCTTGTGCAGTGCCTGTACGTCACCCGAGCCATCCAGTTCCTCTTCAACCTCAAAAGCTTGATCGTTTTCAATTTGGGCGGCTTTCTCGGTATCACTGTCCTTGGCTGTCATGTAACCCTCACTATCGGAATCCCAATCCTCGTCGTCAGTCACTTCCAAGTCCGAGTTATCTCCTTCCATGACTCTCCGGATTTCCTCAGCGCCGAATCTTGTCTGGCGAGCTCGGCTCTCACCTTCGACAGGCTCGGCTTCTTTGAGATACTCGTCAACCAAATCGAAACTCTCCTTATTCAGGAACTGATCCTCGTGGTTCAATTTCAAGTATTCTTTCACGTACGCATTCAAGAGAAACTGGTCCATCTTCCCGTCCACAACAGCCCTGTAGAAGACCTTCTGCATGGGTGTCAAGTGGGAGTAGATGATGTATTCTTTCTTCGCCGGCAAATCCTTCATGACGTCCTTCTTCATTCTCCTGAGCAAGAAAGGCTTCAAAATGGAGTGCAAGTTCTTGATGAACAGCTCCTGTACTTTTACCTTTAACATGGACTTTTCCTTCTCGTCCACGTCCCCTATGGAAGAGCCAATGTCCTCGAAGTCAAACCAGGACTGGAACAACTCCAAATCGTGGAAGATATCGGGCAAGATGAAATTTAGCAATGACCAGAGTTCCCTCAAGTTGTTTTGAAGCGGCGTGCCGGTCAAAAGGAGCCTGTTGCCCACGTTCAATCTCTTCAAGAATTTGATCAAAATGCAGTCGAAGTTCTTGAGTCTGTGGCCCTCGTCAACAGTCAAGTACGCCCAGTTCTGGCGCATGAACTTTTTGTAGTCCTGAATAATCATCTCGTACGAGGTCACCACGACTTGATCTCTCAAAGTCTTGCCAAAATTAATCTTTTTTCGGGCTTGCTTCGACCCCATGTACTGTAGCACTTTGATTTTCGGGGCAAACTTCTCGAATTCAGAACACCAGTTGGAAACTGTAGAGAGCGGGGCAACCACGAGAAACCGACCTTTCACTTTGTTCTCAAGCAAATGCGCAGTGAGAGCAATACACTGCAAGGTTTTCCCGAGGCCCATTTCGTCGGCCAAAATACCGTTGAGCCCGTTCTCGTAAAGCGTGACAAGCCACTCCAATCCATCTAGCTGGTAATCTTTCATTGTGCATCCACTGACCGTGATTGGCTGAGCCTGTTTGTGTCCTGTCTGTGCAGCCTCGATACGTTTTCTGGCGTCAGTTGTTTCCTTTGAAGCTTTGCTCTTGGGCTTCCTAACTTTCTTTGCTTTCTTTACCTCCTTGGCTTTCTTTGCTTTCTTGACCTTCCCGCTTTTCTGTGGTTTCGATCTTTTCCGGTTCTCCTTTGGTTTGATCATCTTCCGATTCCCAGGCTTCGCAATATTGGAACTCCGCGTTCTTCGACTCGGCACATCTCCATCGTCGGAAGATTCCAGATCAACGTCTATCACCTCGTTCTCGGACTCCTCAGCAATCTTTAGGATTTCGGCACTTTCCGCGACATCACAGTCGGATTGTGGTTCTTTTGCCGCACTTCGTGTCTGCCTTCCTCGTCTTTTTGGTAGAAACTTGACCTTAGCTGCTCCTGAATTTCTGAGCTTTCTCTTCCCTGACTCGGCCTCTGATGGAGAGTCCGACAATACCTCAGTGATCTCCTGGCCCTCAGTATCCAGCCGAGCGTTTTCCTCATCTTCACTCTCGATCTCAATCTCATTATCACTCTCCTTCTCGTTTTCACTTTCGCTTTCGCTTTCGCTTTCACTTTCGCTTTCACTCTCACTTTCGAATCCCTTCTGGCTTGAGTCTAAACCTGGTCTCTCATCGTTTACAACCTCCCCCTTGTCCATGCGCTCCTGCAATCTTTTCTTCTGCATCGACTTCTCTAGCATATTGTCCAAGATGATCTGCGAGTATAGCTGAGACTGCTGCACCAACTGATTGAGCCGACCGAGCTTATCGTCCACGGACAAATCGTTAAACACTTTCTGCTCATCGGTTTGCTCCTCTTTCTCGAGGTAATTTTCCAAGTCTAGCCGGAGCTCTTCCTCGCGTCCGGACGCGTTCTCAGTCAGTGGACTCTTCATTAAGAACTGGAAATTTGACTGACGATTTATAAAACCAAAAAGTGTTGGTGTGGTGTATAATAATACAGTGTCTTGTTTGCTTCGGCTTCTGTTGGGCTCGTGAAGTTTGCGTGGGTGAAGACTTTTTAGTGTGCCTGGGTAGATCTTAGTTATAGGTGAGGTTAGACTAGTTCGCGATTGACAGAAACGTTAGCAACGAGGGAGTGACCAGAGCAGAAGATGTTAGGGAAATGTAAGAGAATTGAAAGATAAAGAAGGATAGGGAGAATGGATGAGTCTCAAGGATTTTGTTTTTCTTCTGTTTTTTTCTTTAATTTCCCGTGTGAAATGGGTTGCACCAAGTTTGTGGTTGTGCAGAGATGTCCCTCTATTAGATGAGATAGTGTATGAAGACCTCGCTGCTTAATAATCGTCGCACTGATTGCCCATTGGCATAAGGATTCCCTTTATGTTAGATCCGGTATCAATTTTCTAGATACTCATACTCTTTCTTGTCGAATGTATTTATATAAATTTCCGTAATTTTTAATTCTTTTTTCTTAAGTTCCCTTATTATTTTCTGGTCTTCTCTGGAGTATACTCGACACGACAAGTGGGGCCAAGATGAGGAAGACGAAAAGATGAGGAAGACGAAGATGAAAATGTAAAAGAAATTTTGATTTGGGATCACGCCGATTCAAGAAAAACCTATGGCTTGATGTTCCCAAAAACTCCAAAATTCAATTGAAACCAACGTGCTCCGCTTTATCTGGAGTTGGCTCAGTGGAATTGACCTGCACTTGTATTTGCCCAACTGTGCCAACCCAGATCTGAAATCCTGGGATAACACAATGCAGACCCAACTCGAAAACTTCGAATAGAAAAAAATTAACAGCTACAATCAGGGCCACGGAATTGGACCACTTCACGTGATCTAATCACAGAAGAACAATGACAATTGTGGCTAGTGCCCATTCCCGTGGTGAGTATTCCACACCTGTATGGACACTCACATAAGCAGCTGGGCATAATCAGGCACAGCAAGCGAGAGCGATAAGCAGGGCCAATATCTCAGTAAACAGGAGAAGCAAAAAAAGTTGAGCCCCCGCCAACGCCCGCCGCAATTCCACAACCGAAAAAATTTTCTTATGGTGCCATTCCCACAATTCCTTTCGGGCCCCGATCGACCCAACGGCCTGCACAAACTCCATGCACCTACAACGACGTAATCCTCATCTCACCCATACTATACAATGTCAGCCCAACCAAGCACTATATACATGCGATAGTCACCAGCAGTGCAGGGTGAGTCTTCGGTAAAAAAAATTTACAGATGTTATATATAAACTCATTCGCATTCCCTCGCCCGCAATGCCCTTCCTCTCCTCCTCCCCTCGACCGTTTCTTTCTGCCATATCTCTGTACCGCTCCCTACTGTCCAGCATAATCACCATGGGCAGAGAAAACATTGTCCACTACCAGTTGGAGCACGACCACGAGACCGATTTGACTCGCAATCTTCCCCAGGAGCCAGAACAGAAACAGCCACCGAGACAGCCAGTGGCTGGCCATAACAACTTCCCGTTTTCCCTATCCAAGGAGCTGACTATCCAGGATTTTTTGGCAAACAACCAATTCTTCGTGGATCTGATCAAACACAACCACTCCACGCAGGTTTTCGACTTGAACGGGAAGGGCCAGCTGCCCCACACTTTGTGGATTGGCTGCTCAGATTCCCGTGCGGGCGAGCTGTGCCTTGCAACTTTGCCGGGAGAAGTATTTACGCACAGAAACATAGCCAATGTGATTACTGCAAGCGACATTTCATCGCAGGGCGTCATCCAGTTTGCCGTGGATGTTTTGAAGGTAAGAAAAATCATAGTTTGCGGCCACACTGACTGTGGGGGAGTGTGGGCATCCTTGTCCAACAAGAGAATCGGAGGCGTTCTCGACTTGTGGCTCAATCCGATCAGACACATCCGCGCAGCGAACAAGGAGCTTTTAAAGACGTTTGAAAGTGATCCGAGGGCCAGAGCGAAGAAATTGGCCGAGCTCAATGTGATATCCTCAGTGATGGCCTTGAAGAGACACCCAAGTGCGCTGATGGCACTCAAAAAGGGTCAGATCGAGGTGTGGGGCATGATGTACGACGTTGCAACTGGTTTGCTTGAAGAAATAGAGATCCCCGAGGACGAGCACGAAGACATGTTCCACGTGCACGATGGCCACGAGGAAGAGTACAATCCTCACTAGTATATAGGTGCCACGAGTGCTTACGACTTCCGCTCATTCATAGATATATATATTCTAGATCATTACGTCAGGTCGCTTGAGCATTGGATCTGATCATTGAAAGTCAGATCACTGGACCTTAGAGATTCAGGTCACTGGACCGTATAAGTTCAGATCACTGATTGCAGATTCATCAGATCAGATCTCAGATTCTCTCCCCTAGGTGGACTCCCACTTCAACTGGAATCTGCCCTCGGGCACCTCGTAGTCCTCAATGGCCCTCAACACCTCCTCAGGGGTGGTTGCAACCTGGATGATCTCGCCGTTCTTGGCAGAAACAAACTCCAGCGCAATGGACTCCTTGATCCACACCAAGAAGCTGTCGTAGAACCCGTTCAAGTTGTAGATGACAATTGGCTTGTTGTGGATGTTCAACTGGTGCCACGTGACCACCTCCATCAACTCCTCCATGGTGCCGTATCCGCCAGGCAAAGCAACAAATGCAGTTGCCTCCTCGCCCATCAATCTCTTTCTTGTGTGCATGTCCTTGACCAACGTGGTCTTTCCGTACTCCTTCGAGTCTGGAATGGGCGTCGATCCGTCGTGGTTGTCGATGCCCTGCTTCAACTTCTCGTTGAACTCCAAGTCTGTGGTTCTCTCTCTGGAGATCAAGGCCTCGGGGATGATTCCGTGGACGTAGCCGCCGTTGGTGGCGCAGCCACGTGCCACTGCTCCCATCAAGCCGGTGGATCCTCCTCCGTAAACAAGGCCCCAGTTTTTCTGTGCCAATAGCTCGCCCAACTTGGTGGCATTTTCAGCGAAAGACGGATCTTTACCGAAGGAGGATCCACAGAAAACACAGATGGTCTTGGATGGCTTGGATGTGGTCATTATGTGGAAATTATTTGTATGTGTAAGCTTGTAAAGTGAGTGTGTTGAAACAAAAGTGCTCAGGTTTTTAAAATCACAATGTGCTGAAGTTCTGGCGATAGGTGAGAGTCATGCCTGTACTTATATTTGTGGTGCGCCGGAAGAGCCGCGGCAGTGCCGACTTATCTACTATGCAGCGGGGCAGTGGAATTTTGCGGCAATTGGACGATCTGGCAAAATGCACTGATGCCACTGGGTTCCGGGAACCCTGTTATCACCGCGGGATCTTCTGCTGCACCGAGTATCTGATTTTTTTATGACTTGCTTTCAGAATGTGGATTGTGAAAATTTGTCACGTGGGACGGTAGTCACGGCCCTCTGAGACAGTGAGAGAAAAGTGAGAGAACAGTGAGAACAGTGAGAATACCAATGGAGATTCTGCTATACTTCCTTGTGATATTTCACTTGAAATATTCGGCTTAATTGTTTTATTTGCTCTGGTCTTTTCTCATCATCATATTTGCTCTATTTTCTCTCTTGTCTCAATTTTTCTTGGTCCCTCGCAAAGATTTGTGGGTACTCATCACTATTTTCGCCCTTGTAGTTGGCCTCATCCACCACAACCAACCCCATTTTTTCTCTCGTGCCAAACTGGATCATTTTCAAAAGCTGGTAAACTGTAGATAGAATTGGAGTCTCGACTTTATTTTTTCTTGCGATTTTAAGTGGATTGCCCAAAATGACCTCGAGTTCTACTAGCTGGCCCTTCTTCAAATCCACCAACATGGAGGATTGGAAAAACGACCCGTCGGCCAAATGCAAGAATTTGTTTTTCGTCGCTGGATCGATCGTCACTCCCTCGCTAGCGGCTATGGCATACACTTCATCCATTGCCGGCGCCAAAATCGTCTTGTTGGCTCCGTTGATCTGGCACCTGTTGAGATCCAATCCAGTGATTGCAGTAATTGGGTTGAGCACGGTGTTACTGATGAGTTTGTCCCATCTGGATCTTGCTGCTGATTTTTCCACGATAACAGAGTTGATCTCTGGGTTAGCATTCTGGTATAGTTTCGCAAACTCCTCGGTGGCCTGCTCCAATTTGACAGATGCTATTGTTGGATGCTCAAACGGGGCAAGGTAAATGATGTCCTTGAGCAGATTAGTAATCACGCAGCTGTGGTTGGCTGTTCCAATGAGCGAAACAGCTGATATAACCGCACAGTTTGGAAATTCGTCAATGATTGGCTTCTCTATCCCTAGGCCATTTTGAATCAACACTATACTGGTGAATCCGTCCGTGACCGCGGGTCTAATGATGTCCTCGCACGTGATTGGACCATCTGGGATGTTTTTCGTGGTCAAAACAACGAAATCGTAAGGTCCGTTTTCGGCAGCTTCGGCAACTGACGAGAATAGCTTGTGTGGTTTCCAGTTGCTCAATTGGCCGTAAGTGACAGAATTGAAGGTGTATCCATTCTCTGACAAAAAGGAAAAGTCCGAGCGAGCGACAAGACTGGTCTCACAGAGTCCGTTTGTGGTAAGCGAAAGCGAAGCAATTGCACCCACACCGCCAGAGCCTATGATTAAAACCTTTGGCAGCATTTGGTGGAAAAAACGATGCACCTAAGCGTTCAAGTGCAGGTGCTAGCGAGCGCATGTGGCTGAAGAGAAGACCATGAAACAAGATAGAGGGAGAGAAGGGAAAAAATGAGGAGAATTTGGCAAAAAAATCGACGTTGGGTCCTGGTCCTTTTATCGTGTTTTCAATCTTATATTTAAATTTCTTTCTCTGAGTGCGATTTTCCAATCACTGTTGGTGTTGCAGCTTACGAGGCTGATTCCAAACCGCAATCTAGCCACCCAGGAAGTTCCGGAAACACAATCATTTTCAAAGAAAGTCAGAGTTTGTTTGTGTTTTCTTGACATTTCAGAATGTCGACAATCGCAAACTGAAGATTTTACTTCCTCTGATTTCTCCTCTTTCAGTTCTATGACCCCCTTTCTCCAAAACGAAGGAGACATGCAAGTAGCTGCAGGGATCCGCCAGCAAATTCACACCACCCATATATACAGAGGGAAAGTGCCACTTGATTTCAACAAAGAACCAAAAAAATTTATTCGAAATGATAGAACAATAGGTAAAGAATTTTGGCACATTTCGCTTAACTGTGAGTCTACATACCCCACACATTCCGGGCACATTTTTGTTTTCATTCCACACCAGCTTCTCGTTTTTTTTAGTGTCTATTTTTTTTTGGCTGGTTAAACGCGACACTATAACATCTAAATTCGTGTCTGGCTCCACTGCCTGTATGGGCCCAAATTAAGGTTGGTTAATTTTCTTTGGCCAATTTTCTTCCCACATCAACTTCTTAAATGAAACAGGAATTGTTTGGTCAGCTCGATGACCTTCAGCTACAATTAAACGCTATGGATTTAGACGGATCGCTAGATTCTGACTCTACCGAATCCACGGATTCCACAGACTCCACAGATAATCAGTCAATACGATCACTGACAACGGCGGCTACCTCGGTTCAGCTGTCGCCTATAAGAAACCACAATCTCCGGCCGAATCTGAAATCGGAAGTGAAACAAAATCTGTGTGTTTTTGCAGCACGCCCACAATCAATAGCTAAATCTTCAGCCACCATGAGAAATGGAACTTACAACTTGGGTATGATCCTTGAATGTTTGGATGATATGGCAGTACAAGAGAACGAACAAATAGAAAAATGCTTGGCGGAAGTCACAGCGGCATTGTCACAGAGCGTGGGGATGAACTCGTACAGTGTTGGTAAAGGGGGACTATTTCCAGTAAAGGGAAGGGGGAAAGTAAGAGGAACCTGAATTGGAGGAGAAGAGGAAAGGTCATGAGAGGAAATCGATTTTTGTGTGATCGCCCCTTATGCTCATATTGATATTGATTGTCACTTTTAGCCGCTGCTTTGTTATGTTCACGTTTCCGATTGTTCGCCTGACTTACCGTTCCAGTTGAGGCCGCCTGCTGGTTTCAGATCGCCTTACACTTTCAATTCTTCCACGAACAGCGGCACACTAATTCTGTTCCAATAAACGTTAATGTCGATTAGTTTGCAAAATCAGCTTCAAAAACATAATCTCCTTTTTCCATTTTTATCTCTCTTCTCTTTCTTTTATGTCTATTGTTTCCTCGTGGTTCACGTGACCTAGACGGATATGCTCAATCAGGTTCTTATCAGTAATCAACAATGACGGCAACTGCAAAAACCATCAGAACTCAACAGCTGAAAATCAAATCCCACGTAGACCAACTAAGTGGGCTTCTAGAAGAAAGATCCAGACTCATCAATGTTTTGGAGCTCAATCCGTCTCAGTCTGATAACCTCGACTTGATCAACTTGCTAGCGAAAATCCAGACGGAGTTGAAGTACCAGAAACAAGATATCGAGTCTGGGTTTGCTTCAGAGTTTGCATCTGACTTTTCGAGTGTTGTGGACTCTTACACTGGCATTTTGGCGGACTTGGGGCTGGACCCTTTTGTTGATATCCAGGAGTACACATTTTCAGATAAAGTCGAGGAGGCGGCCGAACCAGCCAGTAAGAAGTCGGTGAGATTCAAAGATTTCAACAGCAATGAGGAAATCGATGACACCGAGCAGCTACGCAACCAGTTAATGGGCACATCCTCCAATTTCAAGCCGTACAGAGATGAACCAGATGAAGACAGAAACTCCCTTCTGTCGGTGGACACAACCAACCAGGAGATGTTTGCACAGCACCAGCAGCAACTTCTAGAGCAGGACCAAAGTCTAGACCAGCTCCACGGCCAGATCAGAGTGCAGCACTCCATGGGAGTGAACATCAATGACGAGTTGGACGAGCACCTCATTTTGCTAAATGATTTGGAGCGTGGAGTCGACAACTCGAGTACTAGATTAGGGCGTGCCACTAATAATATCCGGAGTTTCAGGCGGAAGGTGAGGGAGAACGGTTCTTTGGCCACAATCATAGTGTTGACTGTGATTCTCATACTTTTGCTTGTGGTGCTCAACTAGAGAGAAAGAGGAGTTGAGGAGAAGTTGAGAAAAAATTTTTGAGACACTTGATAAAAGTGTTCAAATTAAGAAAGTGCTAATTGTGGATCAGTATTGTCGGAAGCCTGAGAATTTTTGTATGTATTATATTTAACGGGCGTAAGATCAACTCACAGCCGTGTTTAATGTAGGGAAGAGATCAATTTCACCAGAATCTCTTAGAACGGATCTGTATTCTGTGGTTCAGTCTCTCATGAGTTATTTTCTTTTCGGTTGGAGTGTGGTTCCATTTTCTCTGAAGGTTCCAATACTGAATATTTGTTATGCACCAGTAATTCCACAACCAGCCTTCCGTTTTTAAAAGTTGAAGTCATCGTTCTCCTCCTCGTGTTCGCTGAAAAACCAAATGAACACTATTATGTCCCCGTAAACAATCAAACCACCGAGAATACTCATCACCATGGACCCCAAACCGATCAAGTTGGTGTGGTACAAAGTTATGGGCAAGGAAATGCCGCTGACGATCAACAAACCAGTGATAAACTTCCCGGCCTCTTCGAGCGGAGTGGGGTTGTTGCCGTGATCATTGCTGAAGGTCAAAAAGTCGTCCCTGTTGCTCTCTATTGACGACAGAATAATGTTAGGCAAGGGAGCCACCAAAAAGATGGCAATGACCCAGAGCGGGCGCCAATTGTTATATAACGCGCATGAAAGCAAGATCAAGAGGAACCCAAAGGCTAGAAAAGCCGATAGAAAGATGATTTTGTTCAACGGATTCATGTGGTGGAGTAGTAGTTAGGTTATTACTGAGCCAAAATGTACAGGCCCGATAAGATTAGAGAAGGGGAGGGAAGGAAAGCCGAGGACAGAGAAGCAAACGTCAGGTTTTTGAAAATGTAAAAAAAATGACAGAAAAGAAATTGGTGTCAACTGTGGGAAACCGTTCAAAATCGTTTTTTTTTTTTTGGGCTCTGTCTTCTTGTGGCTACGCTTCCTGTTTGTCCATATACCTTACCACCAACCGGTGCAATTCACACTAAATCAACCATAAACATCCCGCCGCCCGCAAATGCTGTGTCGGCTCAAACTCTTCCAATCCAAAATTCGTCTCTCGTTATCTCACTTGGAGTTCCAGAACCACCCGTTCTTGTTGTCCTCGGTCTGCACTTCCTCATTCACAGTGATCCACTCACTTGCGCCAAATGGCTTCTTCTTGATGATGTTCTTGGTCACCGCAGTCCCGTCGCTGAAAACTTCCGTCTTGGTCTCGCGCAAAACTACCTCTTTCGCGTCGTGGTCTGAGTTCATGGAGCTCACCACAGAGGAGGACACCACACGGTCAGAAGTGGAAGTGTCCGTGGAACCTTCAGCAGGGGGATTCAAGAAGGACTCCCGGATTTTCCTCCTGGTGGCTTCTCTTTGCTTGCGCGCGTTCTCGTACATTGCATTCTTCCAGTTCAAAAACCCATTGAACTGCTTAAAGAACAAACCCTTGGGGCCCAAGTCAATCACCTCCTCTCCCGAGGGCTTGAACTCCCTGACTGCATCCAAGAAGTCCTCCTTTGTCAAGATCTGCCCAGCCAAGTGGTTTTTCTTGTAGTCAAGTAGCCGTGCTGGTACCTCGCTGTTGGGGAACAAACAGCGCCAGTATCCTTCGGAGTCCCACACAGAAACGCCGTCTTTTCTGAGACAGTCATTATACTCCCTCGTGGAGGGGCCCTTGTATGAATAGATGCCGAAAGGCGTGCGGCCACCCGAGGACCCAAACACATTGAGCATGTCAAAAGGAGATCTGAAAGATCCAAATGGGCTCTCCACCAAATTGCGATCTCGGGTCTGGTAAGGTCTGCTGACGTAAGCGTCCACGGTCTCGGCCTTCTGGTTTGGGTTGTCCAAGATTTTCTTCCATTGTGGGAACTCCGTGGAGTTGGCGTACTCGTAGGTAGTACCAACAAACTTCTTGGTGATATCAGCCAAATTCGAGGTCACCAGATTCACTTTGTCGAAGAATTTGTTGATGTCGTCGTCGTACGGCGAGAACGAGTCCTTGCCATTGAAATCCTCTGCGTGTTGGCGCTCGTGCTTTCTGCACATTTTAGTTTAGTTGATCGAGATAACAGGGGGTGTACCCTCACTTATATAGTGCGCTCGCCACTAAGCAAATCATGCAGTCGATCACGAGAGATGGCCGAGAGGAGCACTAAAAAAATCGGTGGGTGTTTAAATTCTAAGATTGGAAAAATCCAAAGGTCAGTTGGCTCTGAAAAAAGTGGTCAGTGAAAGAACCACCAATTTTTTTGGTGGAGTCTTTTTATTGTCTTGCTGGTTGGAGAGAGCAGACATAAGTCAACGGATTTTCACACCACAAGTGAAAGTTTGAACTGGCTCCCATGAAATTGGGATCATCTCATCTCATCTTACTCAGTCGACTCCTCCAAAATCAAATTTCATCAGAATTTATCGCTTTCTCCCAGCACGTTTTATGGGCTCTGGCCGTGTCATTCTGCAGGACAAAGAAGCTTCAGGAAACCCTGCAAACCGCACTGAGTATCTGTGGAAGCCAACCACCGAAATAAGAAAACTAAAATTTTCTTAAGTCCTCTCATAGAAACCCTTTTGCTCCTCTTCTCTCTCTCTCTCTCTCATTCTCTCCCCCTCTTTTTGGCTCTCTTTTTGGCTCTCTTTTTCTCCTACTTTATCCTACTCCTCCTTCTTCCCTAACCTTGTTCTATTACTTATCCTAACCTGACCTGTACTGGGCATACTCGCTTCTCTTCCCTCCGAAAAGATGCTGTCTCAAAAACTGCCCGCTGTATCTCCGTGTTTTCTGTCCGTTGTACATGTTCTCCTGCGGCATTCCTGGACTCATGTGTGGCGGGTACTGTGGGCCACTCGACATGGTGGACTCTTGCATCTGGATGGCCGTAGCCACTGGATCTGATGGGATCAACGGTAAAAACTCCACGTCCGACTGCAAATCAAACAGCTTGTGCAAGTAGAACTGCTGCATCTGTCTGTTGTGTTGTGGCTGTTGTGGTTGTGGCAACCTGGTCTGGCGAAACGTCAGTGCCATTTTGTGGAGGTGAGCGAAAACTGGGGGAGCGTGCGGTGGGAACTGCGGTGAAAAGTGCGCCGGTGGATAAAATGGAGGTGGGCGGTGTGCGCTATGATGTGGCGGGCCGAAAAAAGGCGGGGACGCAGCGTATTTATAGGGTGGGCGTAGACTTGTAGGTCCGGGTGGTGGGAATATGGATGGTGCACGGAGTGGTGGAGGTGGTGAAAATTTTGCGGCAATTGAAGAGGTGTGCATGGGGTGCACTGTTGCAAAGTACGGAGTTGGCACCAAACGAAGCGGCTCAGCGAGATTTGAAGACTTTGGAAGCTCTCAAATCTCAGGTCGTGGCAACTGGCTCGACAGGACTAGCGGCAGTACTTTCTCTTTGCCTTCTGGCGTTCCCGTCGGTTTGTGGTCGTGTTCTGGATCTCCTGAAGGACATGCGCGGGCATTTCCACGAAACGTGCCCCAGGAGACAAAGTGAAGAAGACTGTGAGAAAGGGAGGTCAACAAATCGAGATATACAAATAGAATTGGAAGCATGATTACTTTTTGGGGGGATTGGTGCCAGTATCATCCTTTTTGGAGGTACGGGTGTGTATGTGCAGCTCCAGTACATATGAGACCCATTCTATTTCTTAGTACTACATGTACAACTGCAATGCACGCTGGACTACGGCTCTTTGCCAAATTGAGCCTCAAGTCTAAATTGAAAAAACCGCTAGCGAAGCAAACATCCGTGCATCCCACCACGCCAGCCAGAACACGGTTTGCTCCCTCGCCAACCGGTTTCTTGCACTTGGGTTCCCTTCGCACTGCGCTCTACAACTACCTACTAGCCAAGTCCACCAATGGTCAGTTCTTGCTCAGATTAGAAGACACCGACCAGACACGGTTGGTTCCGGGTGCTGAACAGGACATTTACAGCTCGCTCAAATGGTGTGGGCTCGAGCCCGACGAGTCGCCTTTGAAAGGTGGGCCGTTTGGGCCGTACAGGCAAACAGACCGCATGAACATCTACAAGAAGTACGCCGAGATGCTCATCAGCCAGGGTCTGGCATACAAGTGCTACTGCTCCCGCGAGAGACTTGTGAGTTTGCGCGAGCTGGCGATGCAGTTGAAGCCGCCCACCACCGTCACCTACGACCGAAAGTGTTTGACTGAACAAAAGGAACAACAAGACCAACAAGACCAACATATTGAAGGGAGCTACACGGTTCGATTCCGCGCGCCGGACGTCTACGAGCCCTTCTCCGACTTGCTCCACGGCTCCCTCTGCCTCCAGCCGCAGTACAACGACGCCGACCGCCGGTACGATGACTTTGTCATTTTGAAGCTGGACGGGTTGCCCACCTACCACTTCGCCAATGTCGTGGACGACCACTTGATGCAGATCACCCACGTGGTGCGTGGCGAGGAGTGGCTCACGCTGACGCCGAAACACGTGGCGTTGTACCGTGCGTTTGGATGGCTGCCGCCCAAATTCATCCACATCCCGTTGCTCACGTCTTTGGAAGACAAGAAACTCTCGAAAAGACAGGGTGACATTGGTATCTCTCTGATGAAGGAGCAGGGGATCTTGCCGGAGGCTTTGACGAACTTCTGTGCGTTGTTCGGCTGGGCTCCTCCTCGTGGTAAGAGAGAGAAGACAAGCGAGGTGATGACGCTCGAGCAGTTGGTTGCGCTGTTTCTGTTAGACCATTTGACCAAGGGAAACGCGAAGGTGAACGACAACAAGTTGTGGTTTTTCAACAAACACCACTTGGCTGCGAAAATCGCTGACCCGGAGAAATTGGCGCAGTTGGTGGACGAGTACTACCCGAGATTCCAAAAGTTTGCAGGAAACCAGTACTCAAAGGAATTCTTATCTCGGGCACTCACGGCGGTCGGACCAAGTATCACAACCATCTACGACTTTGAGAATGTCCACTCTTACTTGGTCCAGGATGTTAAGTATGAGAAGCCCAAAGATGACCAGACGAGAGAAATCTTGGAGTCATTGAGGAAACACGCAACAGAGGACGTACCAGTGCCGCTCGATGCAGTTCTGGTCGATATCCCCAGCGCCTCCAAAAGGCAGATCTTTGAAGCTGCCCGGTATGCGTTATCTGGAGGTGTTCCGGGGCTTACCATACCTGTTTTGATCAGCATCATAGGCACAGAGAAGTACTTCCAGCGACTCGATTCTGCACTTGACTTCTTGCATTAACTACCTGCATTAAATACTTGTACATAGAATGGCGAAATAACATATAGACCAAAGGGAGATAGATCCTGATGAAGTTTCATGAGGATCCCCCAGTAACAGGATGTGTGACCCACAACAATAGGATATACTCTTCATGGGACATGATATACTCTTCATGGGACATGATATACTCTTCATGGGACATGATATAATGTCTTCTCATCTTGTCGGGTAGTCCTTCACACATCAGCATAGCTATTTTTCTGAAGATCCAAAAACTTCGAGCTTCCCAAAGTCCCGTTGTTTTTCTTCAATAGCGGCCCAGTAAAAATGCAGTGGATGGTCATGCCAGGATGGTAGTATAACCCAGTGAGCAATTTTGGAGTCACCAAGAAATACTGGGCCAGGCCGGGCTTGCACGCCGTGTGCACCAAATATTTGTGCGCCAGCTTCTCGTTTTTCGGGTCCATTCCTTGGTTGATCTCGTCAACAATCCTGATCGGCGCATTGGTCAACCCTTGGAGCGACATGATGAAGAAAATCGTCGACACTGCTCTTTCTCCGCCAGACTGCAGCTGGTGGTCTAACACCTTGAGCTCGGAGTTCTCCCGGAACTTCACGAGAATCTCAAGCTTCCAGGACTTGTACCTCTCGCCCTTTACTATTTGCACCTGTCCGTCACTGGCAACCGTGATGAAATTCTTCTGGAACGCCGCAGAGATCTGGTTGACCATCTCGTCTAGCTCTCTCTCCCAGGGCCCAGAAATTTTCTTGATTCTTTCCTCAAGATCCTCTTTCTTCCTAGTGAACTCAGGCAACAGTCTCTGGGCCAACTCCAAGTCTGCCCTTTTGGTCTTGAGTAACTCCATCGAGCCGCTGTCGACATTGGAAAGCACAGACAAGTCATCCCCCAACTGCTCAATTTTGTGCAACACGGCCTTTTCGGTGAGCTTGTTCTCGCTGAGATACTGCTCCGCCAACTGTCGCACCACTTCCCGATCTTCCGGCGACAAATTCTGCTGTCTGATTTCACGCGCAGCATCTCCCTTCTTGTACTCATCATACTTGCTTTTCGCTTCTGCGTACCGCTCTTGGAGATCCACTTTCCGCTGGTCAAGTTCCAGCAAAAGGGTCTCGAAGGCAATTGCTTTATTTTCCAGCTGCTGGCGCAAAAGAAATTTCTTCTTCTGCTCGATTGTCATGTTCACTATCTCGCTGTTGGAAACAGAACTCTCACTAAAGTTCTGTGAGAGCTCTATGTACTTCCCCAATAGCACTTTCTCTGCCTTCTCGATCTTCTCACTATAGTCATGTGCCGTGCTCTCCGAAAGCTGCTTGATTCTGGCCTCGGTGTGTCTGATCGTGTCCTCCAATTTCAGTCTTGCCTCCTTTCTTTTCCTCCAAACTCTCCTCTCCACATCAAGTTTTTTGAGATCCTCGTCTATGGCCATTAGCTTGTCCTGATGCTGCTTCTTCTTGTCTTCCAAAGTTGACAGTTCTTGCTTCATTTCTTCCAATCTCGTCTTCAAGGTTTTAAGTCTCTGCTGAATGTCTCTCTTCACCTCCTCGCTTAGCCCCTCAGAGCCCATAAGATGTGCCTCTCCAATATGCTCAGTCTGGTAAAATACCTGTTTGGATCCATACTTCGAGCGGTTCACAATATAAACGCTGCTTTCAATGATAAACTTTTTGAAAGGCGTTTCTGCCCTGCTTTTGGGCTCCAAACACGTCTTGAGCAATTCCGGGCTTATAGGCTTGGTGGCCACAGGCACAAAGTGGATAAAGGACCTGTTTTTCAATCCTCGAATCACAGTTTCAGGGCCAGTTATGAAATCGGCTAGGTATCCATCAAATCCAAGTTTTTTGAGTGTTTCCACTGACATTGGTGGCGCCGGTACAGAACTGGGGACAACTCTCATCGGCACATTGAGCTCCTTGGGTAAAGCTGCAGACACTTTCCTGTAGTCACTCTCGTTGTCGAAAAACAAAGAGATCAAGGAGTTTTTGTCCACGATATTCTCGAAAAACTTGGCGAATCTCCTGTCTGTGACTCGGCAAGACACAACGGGCGCCTCGTAATAATTGAGGCCGAGTTCTTTTCGATTCTTCCGGAGGAATAGGTGTGCTTTGTATGTGGCATTCAAGATATCCCTCCTGAACTTTGAGCCTTGCGTGTTCAAAATCTCAAGCCTGTCGTTGTCCTCGAGCTTTCTGCGCTCATCCCGAAATCTGTTCTCACTCACATCTGTGTCTCTCTTCAAGGCGTTGATTTCAAACTTCGTGGCGTCGTACTCTTCCTCGATTCTGACTTTCTCCTCGTGTCTTTCCTGTCTCTCTGCAGATAGTCTTTCCACATCCTGCTCGTCTATGGGATCTAGATTCTGGAGCTTCGTTTCCATATCTTCTTTCTCCAGAATGGTACTTTCAAGTTCAACCTTGAGATTCTTCAGACGAGAAATCAACGACGCAATCTCGTTTTTCGTCTCCTCGATTTCTTGCTGGAGTTTTGTGGCCTGAGTTCCTGCCTTTTCGCACCTACTGTTCATTTGCCGTATTCTGTCGTTCAAAACACTGATCTCCTCCCCCAACAGCTTCATATCCTCCTTGCACATTTTGAGATTGATTTCCAAAGGTTTGGCGCCAGCTGAGAACTCTTGGAGTGCCTTCTTGGCACTGTCTCTGACGGCTTTCAAACTCTTCATTTGCTCTTTGACATCCTGAAGCTTTGCATATGGCAAGAGCTTTTTGTGTAGAACGATTTCTCTCGATTTGTCCTCATACTCCTGGAACTTCCGCGCCTCTTGTTCGAACTTTTGGACGTCAGCTTCGAGTCCAGTGATGTTCTCCTCTAGATTCTCGAGTGTCTTGGTCAAATCCAACCACTGCCCATCCAACTCGATGAGCAACTCGTGTTTCTCGAGAAGAGTATTATCGCCAACTGTTCTCTCCGTCTCTAGTAGCAATTTCTCGGGCGATAGAGACGCGAACTCGGCGACTCTTTCCTGAGGTAAGAAATGGCATAA
The DNA here is from genome assembly GCA_030579155.1 of Sungouiella ecuadorensis. Lineage (NCBI taxonomy): Eukaryota > Fungi > Ascomycota > Pichiomycetes > Serinales > Metschnikowiaceae > Sungouiella > Sungouiella ecuadorensis. The sequence goes on along the minus strand of JAKUAF010000004.1, from coordinate 532,475 downwards.
GTTATCTAGCTGAATGTTGAAATCCTTGACTATGGCACGCACAATGTTCACGTCAGAGGCCACGCCATCGACTTTCCAACTGGATCTGCTCAGTCTGAGGAAGAAACTGCGCTCGATCACCAAATTATCTTTCCCCGGCCGGTTCTTCAATGTGATCTCAATGGAACTCTCCTTCTCGCCAGATTTGATCATCAGATCCATTGTTTTTCGCTTGATAAGGTCGATCTTGCCTCCCAAACCCAAACACACCGCCGCCACAAAAGTAGACTTGCCTGTTCCGTTGGGGCCAATGATCATGTTGAGCGTGGGTGATAGTCTGAACTCACCGTAGGAGTATGTCGTGAAGTTCCAGACCCGTAGCGAGATGATGTTTCCAGGTTTGAAGTGATCATCTGAGCCATGTGACACCGACATTTTCTGTCTTTTAGTCCCGTTGGGCTTCATGGCTGTTGTAGATGCTATTAGATGTAGTTGAATGTAGTGTGCACAGATCACAGGACACCAAAGGCAGAAAACGGGAGAAACCCAAGACAGCGAAGAGGAAAAGAAAAAAAATCATATAAAACCTCAAGGAAGAGTGATTTGCTGCTTACTGTTTCCCTCAGATGGCCTAAAATAATGATTTTCTTTTCTTTCTGTATTTCACCTCCTGACGTGTCTTGATTTCTGATGCGAATGGACCTAACACTCAGATCCAACGTGAGGGTCGAGTCACTAATACCAAGGAACTGAGAATGTCAAGAGATGGAAAAAGCGAAAGGAAATTTGGACTCTATGAAATTTTTCCGATCTGATTTCTATATTTTTTTGACCAGATCGGACCTAGATCAATTTCAGCATTCCCCGGTCACGTGCGTTTGTTTACTCAACCTCAAACTTCTGGTCTCGTTTCACTACATCGATACTCTTTAGCGAAAATGGTATGTCTTCGAATTTTGAAAGACGGACATAAGTTCCAAGGAAAAGAGCATCTTTAAGCTCGCAAATTTCAATTTTCTGCCTCAAATCCTCCACGCTCGCTCCCCAGTCCACATACTAACTCCAGTCCAACACGAAAACTTATAAAGACGCGTTTGCCTTGTTTGACAAGAAAGGAACCGGCAAGATCCCCATCGAGCACTTGGGTGACTTGTTGAGAGCCGTGGGCCAGAACCCAACCTTGGCTGAGATCTCCGAGTTGCAGGACTCCGTCAAACTGAGCGAATTCGATTTCGACACATACCAGACCATCATCAACAGACCAGACGGATTCAAGCCATTGGGCCTCCCCGAGGACTACATCAAGGGTTTCCAGGTGTTTGACAAGGAGCAAACCGGATTTATTGGTGTTGGAGAGTTGAGATACATTTTGACTTCCATTGGAGAGAAGTTGAGCGACTCTGAGGTTGACGAGTTGTTGAAGGGCGTCAATGTGACGCCAGACGGAAACGTCGACTATGTTGAGTTTGTCAAGTCTATTTTGGACCAGTAAGTTATTGAATGAACGGTAAGTGAGGCAAAACGTAGGGACACGACAGAGTGGTAACTTGTGGAAGAAAGGGTCAATGAAGTAGTGAAGTTTGAAATGAGAGCAAAACTACCAAACCTGTTTACATGAAAGGTAAATGTCGTCTTGTTTCCATAAAATTTTTGTCTGTTTCCACGCTCGCAACTCTTGGTGTCTTGTGTCCTACTTACTGATTCTAGCATCGCGAAATCTACTGTAGATATCTTCAAGCTTTTAGTTACGGGTTCAACCTCGAACACCAAAACCAAAATTAGTGAGCTCTCGGAATTCCGAATACAGCTGGCTCAAACCTCTTGATTTCCAACTCTAATATCCACATGTCCTCACCACAATCACCCGATCCTCTACGCAATGAGAGATTCCACTTGAAACCATACGACAGAATAATGGCTGTGGCCACCGCCAGTGGTGTTGTAGGCGCCGGTCTGGGCTTCTACGAGGGAATCAAAATGTCCTCGCTCCGATACTTGACCGAAAACGCTCACAGACTCCCGAAGACCGTGGGCGGGTGGTATTTCTACCACAAGAAGAAGAACTACGTGATGGTGATCGGAGGGTGCCAGCAGGCGTTGAAGACAGGGCTCAGGTACCTGTTGGGTGTGTCCACGTTCTTTTTGCTCGAAGCAGGACTTGACTTCATGAGGCAAACAACAGATTTCGCCAACACCGTTGTGGCTGGAACAACGGTGGCATTTGCATACGGGACCTCGAAACACATGAGCCGGGTGCAGCGTCTCAACTATGTCAAGAAGGGCGGTTTCCTTGCCTTGATGCTTGGACTCGGCCAGGACTTCCTCATTTCGGCCCGCGGCGGTGATGTGTGGTATCACTCTAAGCTCAGACACTTTCGAGAAGAGCACACCGTGAGAGAAAAACAGGACCGGAAGATTCTTTGAGCAGGGTGCTGCTTCCAAACCATCCACAACACCTTTTCAATACCGCCTTCACTGACAATCTTGTCTTGTCCTATATATGTACATAGTGGGCCTACTCCTCGTCGTCCGACTCAAGGTCGAGTGGGTACTTCAACAACACCGCCGCTCCGGTCAACTGGTCGAGCTGCTCACCCGAGTCGTGCAACGTCGAGAATATAAACACCTCGCCGCCCTGGCTCTTCGTCTCGTCGCTCAATGAAATGTAGTGTTTCCGCACAGCGATGTCGTCACTTCTGAACAAGGAATCGGTGAGGAGCAAGTACTTGACTGCGCCCATCTCCACGGCCTTGGCCACCTCCTTCGGGCCGTACCACGCTCTGTCGTCGTCCTCGTTCAAGACCTTCTGGAACTCCTCGAAAACCGCAGCCTCTCTGGCAAACTTGGTGTCGTTTAGACTCCTCTGCACACTGGGGTCCTTGAGCACCTCTTCTAGCCCTTGCAAATAGCCGGTCGACGAGTGCACCACGAGAAATTTGGACTTGTTCTTGATCACCGCCTTGTTGTCCTCCCGTATGGCGTCCTCCATGATTGTCTTCTGTAGAGCCGTGGCTGTGAAACCTGGAGAAGCCAAGATCACCACCTTCAACTTGTCCAAGTCAAAGTTTCTCGTCACCGTCGCCAGTACCATTCCCAAGAACTTGCCCATGGCCTTATCGTGCGAGCTGCCGCCGCCGTCTCCGCGGCTCTTCCGCGGTATGGACTTCTCGATCTTGTTCCTCAAAACCGTCATGGTGTCGGTCACCAAACACAAGTGCGCCACGCCGTCCTGGAGCACCACGGCGCCGACCTCAGCCTTCTTCTCGACCGACGAGGCCTCGAGCACGATCCCATAGCTGATCTCGTCCCACTCGGGCTTGTTGATCCGGAGTGGTTTGTTCAACTGCACTTCCGCAGTGTGGTAGCTCTGGTTGGGCACGTACTCGTTCTGCTCCGTTGTTTTGCCTCTGATCCTCATGGTCTCATCGCTTGGGGCGTAGTCCACGGACTCCACAGCCAATTTCAACTTGACATGCATCCGTTCGGCCTTGCCTGTTTCTGTCTTCTTGACATTCCTCACTGTGGATAGCTCGACCACGTCGCCTTTCTGCACGAGGTTGTAGAGCTGCCACAAGTCCTCCTTGTCCTGAGGGATCAACGAGAGTGAACCACTTTTGTCCTTCTCGAGGGCGATGGTTTTGTCCAAGAGCTTCATGGTGGTAGAAGCGGTGACAAGTGCAGGAGATAGCAAAGGGCCAAACAGGCGGGTCAAATTAGTCACGGTGGAGGAAAGGGGTCTGAAAAATTTGAACGATAGAGGATGCGTAGACTAAGTTACAGAATGCAATCACTTTATTTTCATCAGTACTTTTTTGTTTTTTTGATTTTTTTGGTTGACATTTATGTAACCTTCTTTTGCATCTAGGACATGAGTCGTACGGGAAAGTCGCAAATAATATAAAACGAGGGAACCAGACACACCAACGAATAAAAACCAAAATAAAAGTTAAACATGAAAATCTCTTGAAATACAAAGACAGTATCGGATGTATATAAACACTCGAGTCGAGTTGAACACCCCCTGATCTCACCTACACCAACTTCTCTTATGTTCTATTACTACATGGCTACTTCACGTCAGCCTTCACCAAAGTGGAGTTCTTGCACAACTCGCCCTTCTCGTTCACCAACCGCGCTGGCTCCTTGCCCTCGGCAGTGTAGGTGACCTCGAAGTTCTCGGTAGTGCTGAACCCAGGCTGCACCGCCTCCCAGATCTTCTTCTTTGGGTTCAACTGCTTCTCAGGCACAGAGTTGTAGCCCTCAAAGAAGATCTTCTCACCAGGCTTCGAGCCCGCAGGCGGGTTGACAAACTCCACGGTGTTCTCGTTGGACGCACACAACACCATGGCACACGACTTGACGCCTCTCATGGACACGGGCTTCAAGTTGGCCACCACAACCACGTATCTCTCCTGCATCTCCTCCAACGGGATGTATCTCACCAAGCCAGAGCACACCGTTCTGGGGCCCTCGGCGTCGCCCATGTCGATGGTGGACATGTACAATGAGTCGGCGTCGGGGTGCTTGACAGCTTTCTGGATGAACCCAACACGGAAGTCGATCATGCCTGGGTTTGGAGGAACTGCTGCGGCCTGCTGCTTGGCCTGTTGCTCGGCCTTGGCCTTGGCCTTAGCGGCCTTCTTCGCCTTGGCGGCTTCTGCTCTGGCGGTTTTCTCCTCCTCGGTGAGCTCGGCTGGCTTCTTCGAGTCTGCTGGGGCCGTATCCTTAGCAGCAGCCTTGGGAGCAGCGTCCTTGGCCTTTTCGGCTGGCTTTTCGGCGGCGGCGGCAGTTGGCTTCTTCTTCTCCTTGATCTCTCTGGGCACCTCGGTGTCGTAGTTCACCGAGAGCTTCTCAGCGTCTGGCACTTCCACCAAGGTGTTCTGCACCAAATCGGCCCATCTAATGATGTGTCTGAACTTAGCGTACTCCTCCTGGGACTTCCACTGGGCAGCCACGGGCAAGACCTTTGAGAACACGTCCAAGTCGACCTTCGCAGGTGCATTGCCCACAATGAAGGTTTTGCTTCTCAAGTTGGTGTTCAAGGTGTCCAAAGTCTCTGGCTCATTGAGTCTGGAGGACAAGGTCTGGAACTGGGAGGCCAAAGCCTTAGCCTCAGCAGACAACTCTGGGAATAAGGAGTCTGCAGCCTTCGAAACGTCTTTCAAGGGGAGTTTGTTGAATTTGGCGAGGAAAGAAGCCATTTTGTTAGGTGGTGGGAGGAAATGGCGGGCATGAAAAAAAGGTAAGGCACCCGCTAGCGAGGCACGTGACACCCAGAGAAGGAGATGGTGGAGGGAAACGACAGAGGAGGACGAAATAATGATATCAGTATTTTTGGTTTTGGATCAAGGGACGGTTTCGATTCGGTAGAATTTTTTTTCATCATTTGTGTATTCTTTGTTCCTATCTCTCATACTCTTCTCAAGGGTCTGCTCACTTCTGGCTAGTGCGCATTTTCGCCTGAGTAGTAGAGTCCATTCTCCCACCTCACTTTATCCATGGTGTCCATCACCAATTGTGTTTCCATCCAAGGAATCAACTCTGCCTCCATTCTCCCATTTTCAATGGCTGCGGCTGCCGCGTTGGCCTCGTGTATGAATCCAATGTAGTCACTCTCGTCCACGTACTCTATAGGGTCAGTGCCATCCTTGAACACCACCTTGAACTTCTTTGGCTGCGCTGGATTTTCACTGTACATCTCCAAGTATCCCTTCGTGCCTTCCAACCTCAAAAACGGATTTGGTCCGTCCACATACTCGGAGCTGGTGAGTATAGCCTGTTTCCCATTCTTGTACTTGAGCAAAATGGTAGACAAGTGGTCCACGCCGTCCACTGGATCAAGTGAGAGAAACGACTTGACCTCAAATGGTGTGCTTTCTCCCAATTTTTCGTCCAATAGGATCCGGCCATACGTCAATGGGTAAATCCCAATGTCTAGCGTGGCTCCAGCTGCCAAGTTTATGTCTCTTGCTCTGGAGGACGCCGGGACATTGTAGATGTCTCCATTATATGAGAAGTCAGCGTGTAATCTGTGCACCTCGCCCAATATTTTCTCTTGGAAAACTAGTTTCTTTGCCTCAGCTATACTGGGGAAGAAACGGGTCCATACGGCTTCCATGACAAGCAAGTTTTTCGTCTGAGCATATTGAAAAATCTCTCTGGACTCTTTTCCAGTGACCGTGAATGGTTTTTCACACACCACGTGTTTTCCGTGCTGCAAAGCCTGGTGCACTTGTTTCTTGTGGAAAGTGTGTGGAGTACCAATGTAAACGACCTGGACATCGGGGTTTGCGAAGAACTCTTCATACGTTTGTGCTTTCACGATGTAGTTCTGGTTATTTTCAGGCACGATCTGGTGTTTCTCGACAAATTGGCGTCCTTTCTCCTTCAAAGAAGAGCCAATGCTGGCAATAATGTGGGTGGACTCTCCTAGCTTATTGCTAAGGAGAAGATCGTAGACAAACAGGCCCGAGATATTTCCTGCGCCGAGAATTCCCCATTTGACCGTCATTTCCAGTGAGTTTTGTCGTGCAAGTTGAAACTTGGTGTTAGTTGCCTGATGAAAGATCAGTAGAGATTACTAATTATGGTGCGAGTGTAATGTGGCCAATGCAACAAAACCCAACACTTAGATATGTACCCCACAACTGAACAATGGCGTGCTCTAACAATGGCAATACACCAAATTTAACTTTTTATTTTCAAATTCGGTGGTGCTGTGGTTGCATTGTGTCCACCCGCTGGTTTCTAACCAAATGCAACGTTGCATCCGCGAAATGTGGAGAGCTTATCTTAAATATACATCCATGGCCAGATAAAACGAAACCACAACTTTCTTCTCTCACCAAGAGAACAATGACGCTCTCGCACTTCCATCACGACCAGATCGCAGAAAACGGATTCTCTGTTGTCAGAAATTTCCTCTCCCGACAGGAAATCGAAGAGTACAAGGAAGCTGCACAGAAAGTGGTGGACTACGCCAGAGAAGGGAAATGGCCGCACGTGAGAACGAGAGGAAAGCAGTTTCCGCCGTGGCCCAAGAACTTCAGTCCCGATATCTGGGGCGTTTCGGGGCTTTTGCATCCCGAGCTCGGCCAAATGTCTCTATCTTTCCAGAAACTATACTCTGACAAGAAGTTGTTGGATATCGCCGGTGATATCTTGCAGACTCGGCACGAGGGGCTTAGCATGGAGCTATTCAACATGCTAATCAATCCGCTCACCGATTTCGACTTGGACTGGCACAGAGACTCCATCCGGCCAGAAGCTACTCCAGAAGAAGAGGCCGAGCAATTGCTCCAGGATCCATACGCAGGGACACAGTTCAACTTGGCTTTGACTGAGGATAAGTGTCTTATTGTTGTGCCTGGATCCCACAAGCGAATCAGAACAGACGAGGAAAGAGCGAAGACCATCGACGAATCGAGGAAAGAACACATATCGGGAGAAATGTTCGTGGAGTTGCATCCGGGAGACATTGTCTTCTACAACAGCAACATATTGCACCGTGCGACGTACTCTGCGGCGAATTTGCGGTTGACTTTGCATGGCTCGTATGGACATGTGAAGCATGGCCACACCAGAGCGAAAGGCGTACTTCAACACGGAGTTGCCGAGTGGTTACCGAAATTTGTTCCAATCACCAAGAATATGGAGATGTTGAAGGAAAAGTTGATCATTTTGGCCAAGCAATATGAGGGTGTGAGTTTAGGCTATTCCTTGGAGGGATAGAGACGTCGAGTATATATATGAGGAGAACATGAATATGAAACGAGAAATTCAATTATGCATATTGATCATCAGTATGGGCTCCTAGCAGCCTTTTATTTTGCCAATTCTCCACTTCTTCATTTCATTTTTTTTTTCTGTCTTCCGGTCTTTTGGTTTTCGTCCTGTGGTGGATGGACATTTTGCAGCATTGGACGTATGCGGAGACTCTGGACGCAGTACTGTGGACACACTCCATATGTGACAAGCCCACGTCACGTTATGTCAAAATCGTGATCTCAAAATTTGACAAAAGTGATTTTCCATTGGTATCCATCCAAATGACCAATTAGTTATCTCCATTTAAATACCACCGTCACCGCCACTTGAACTCCGACTCCGATCCGTTATGTGCACCCGTACCTCTCCAGATTGGTGCTCCACATCTGACTCGGACCCAAACTCAATCTACCTACTAGCACTAACGGATTCATGTATCATGAATTCCGAAACGACTACGGTCAAACAGGTACGTGAGGCCAAAACCAAGAAATCTGTTGTGTTTGGAGCCACTGTTTGCATTGCAACTTGGTTGAATGTGTGGCTGTAAAGATCTACACCGATTAACACCAATATCGTCTATGACATGGCAACGTCAGCATTGCAAACCTTGATTTGGGTATCTACAACCGATCATAATATCCCTACATTCAACATTGTGGGCTCTCATCTCCCAAACTCAACTTGTTGCACCACCAGAAGCTTATACTAACATCTCAGAAAAGAAAGAAGACATCAAGAGCATGCAACCACTGCCACAAGGCGCACATGACCTGTGACACCTCCAGGCCGTGCCACCGGTGCATATCTCGGGGATTGCTGGATACTTGCGAGGACGCCCCGAGGAAACGAAAGAAATACATGGCAGATGTGCCTCCCTCACTTATGAAGCCTGAAACACCAAACCCAACGCTAGTAGCAAACCAAAACCAGGTCTATCTGGCAACAATGTTCCAGCACAGCTCGCTGCTTCCGAACTACCCCGCTCACAAACCATCCTTTTTGGCGAGAACAGCCACCGTGGGTGTGAAAGTGGAGAACGATCAGTCTTTGTATGGAACAGGACCCTATGTTGACCAGACGTTCTACCGCAACGGGACCAATCTTGAACATATGCACAACGGTGACATTCCCCACAATATCAGCGGCACTCATGGCCAGAACATGGAGGGCGACGTGCCCAAGCGGAAGAGAACCAACTTCCTCAGTTCCGCAGCCGACTTGGAGTACTCTACGCTCTCCAATATCTTGCAAGACAACTTCATAATCCAGAACAACCATCTGGCGACCTCGACGGAGGGCACACCCAACTCTGTGAACTTGTCGCCGGCTCTATCTCCGCACGGTCCCATACACAAGGTGAACTCCCCCAGCAGCCTTGCGACGTCGTTCAGCGCCGGGAAAGTGCCGCCTGAATTGGACAGCTACAAGCAGGACTTCGACGGCGTGCCGGGCCTACTAAGGTACGACGGGCGCATCAACCAGTTCTTGTTGGGCAAGACCACAACCCTGGGACCAAACACCACTTTTCCCGACGTTATCAAAACGATCGAGAGCATGAAGGACTCGGACCCTGCAACGTACTACATGCGCAACTCCGAGCTGGCCCTCTCGTTCACCATCGGCATCTCGTCCGAGGAACAGGCCGGCATGTTGAACGATGACAACTTGCTTTTCAAGGAGCCCGAGGACATCTACGCCAAGGTGACACGGCCGTTTTCGTACACGCCTGGGTTTCACAAGCTAATTGCGTACTTGCGTAACAGGTTTCCGAAAGATATGTTGGTGAAGATGGCCAAGTCCATGGCTGTGTACCGGCCGTCGTTCATTGCATGCACCAATTCCTTGCGGGAGGCCGATTTAATTTTTATGGAGCAATGTTTCCAGCGAACATTGCTCACTTACGATAAGCTTTTGAAGGTAAGCGGGACGCCAACCATTGTGTGGAGACGCACGGGTGAGATTGCATATGTGGACAGTGAGTTCAGCACTCTCACCGGATGGACGCAGGAGCAACTCTTGGGGAAAAAACCAATGTTCATCGTGGAGTTGCTCGACGACCAGTCTGTGGTGGAGTACTTTGAGCTTTTCTCGAAGATTGCATTTGGTGATTTCTTGGGTGCAACCATGACAGAGTGCACATTGCTTACGCCTGGCAGAGATGTCAAGATCAGAGCCGGGTGCACCTGGACACTCAAAAGAGATGTGTTTGGGATCCCGATGATGATCATTGGTAACTTCTTGCCGATTCTTTGACGACTGATGACTATAGAATATTTATGTTGTACGACTTATCTCTGGTGCAGGGTCACGTGTAGCTGTACCCCAGTTTCGCAACAAGTATTATCTGACATTCTAATTCTGCTAAATACCAGCACAAACTCATCAAAAGAACACATAAAACACATCAACAAGAAAGCCCCAATATCAATTCTTCCTAATGGCGCAAGTGAAACTCACAGGAAAACTCGTGCTCACCGTAGCCGTGATCTGTCTTGGCTCTCTCCAGTTTGGCTACCACATGGCGGAGCTCAACTCTCCTGAGGCTATATTATCGTGCCGGGCATCGGTGCCGGGCGCAATTCCATACGAGCGGTCATTTTTTGGCCTCAAGGGCTTCCAGAAATGCATCAAGCTCACAAGCGAGCAAGTTGGCTTGGTCACCTCCATCTTCAGCATTGGAGGTCTTTTGGGGTCGTTCTACGTGGGCACAGTGGCAGATTCCATCGGGCGCCGGAAGACCGCGTTGCTCCACAATGTGATTTTTTTCGCCGGCTCGTTTCTCAATGGCATCAGCAACTCATACTACTCGTTGCTTTTCGGCCGCTTCGTCGCAGGCATAGGTGCTGGCCTGGCGTTGGTGGTCACCTCCTTGGTGATCAACGAGATCGCTCCGCCACTGCAGAAGGGCTTCTTGGGGTCGATGAACCAAGTCTCGGTTAACATCGGCATTCTCATAACGCAGGTGCTTGCGTTGTGGTGGAACAACGACAACGACTGGCGGTGGCTCTTGTTCATGGGCGCAGCCATAGCGGCAGCCAACTTCACGTTAATCTTGCTCCACGTGGACGAGCTGCCTGTGTGGCTCTTCCACAATGGGATGAGTCCGCAAGCTTTTACTGTCTTGCACAAGTTGCGGGGCGGTGAATATGCCACTGCCAGAAATGAGGTGAACAGCTGGAAACACTCACTCTCCGACGACCAAGAGGAGGGCCACTTGCTCCAGGAGGAGGACGTGGCAGACCCAAATCCGTCGCTGAAGTCGGCACTGGTCACGTTGAAAGAGTACTTGAAATCGCCCGAGTACTTCAACTCGAGGTTGGTTGCCACGGGAATTTTGGTGCTTCAGCAGTTCTGCGGAATCAACTCGATCATCTTCTACGGAGTGTCAGTGTTGATCTCGATCTTCCCAAGCCAGGCGGTGTTCATCAACTGCTTGATCTCCATTGTGAACGCGGTGGTGACGTTTGCCTCTGCTCCGTTGGTGGACAAATTGGGCAGGAAACCATTGCTCTTGACGTCCGTGACATTCATGGGCGTCGCCTCGGCGTTGTTGGGGTTCGGCATCATCTACAAGAACTCAATATTCTCCATCGTGGGAACTTTCACCTACATCACCTTCTTCGCCATTGGGTTGGGACCAATCCCCTTCTTGTTGGTGGGTGAGGTGACACAGCCCAAGGCCAAGGCGCTGGCGCAGAGCTGGGGCGTCACTATGAACTGGGTGGCCACATTCATTGTCGGATTTACATTCCCGATCTTGAAGAATTCTTGGATTGGCGGTGGAGTATACTACATTTTCACAGCCATGTGCGCTTTCTCCTACTTCTTCATTAAGAGGTACATCCCAGAGACCAAGGGAAGGGACACATATGAGGAAGTGTGGAGATGAAACGGAGGCGAGCAGATCCTGAAATTAAACGAAATGAAATTATAAAGTTACTGAGAGAGATATGGAGATGTAGAAATGTGGTTGCACTAAATGTGTTCGGTCATTTTGGTGGTGCGCAAGACAAGCCATGGAATCACCACGCAAGCCAATAAGTCTCATATTTTGATGAGATGATAGAGACAAACTGAGACAGTAGCTTCGGCTCCTCTTTTTCGAATATTAAATTTCGAACTCTGATTACATGATGTTCGCTTCTCCCATGATTTCTGTGTCACGTGCCCAGGGCTTCAGCCCTCGCGCATCACTCCCTGTTCGCTCTGAATTTCGCACTGCACACAACCCGTCCCAATGCGGAACCTCTCACACCCTGGCGCGAGAAAAAATTTCAAGGCCTTTTAATTTTTGCTTCTACATCTCTAGTCTAATCACACGAAATGCCAACCAGATTAACCAAGACCAGAAAACACAGAGGAAACGTTTCCGGTATGTTTTAGATTCATCGCCAGTCCCATGATTGGCAGTCACTGCAGCTGCAACGCCAGAGTTATTCGTCATTCAAAGAAAGAACAAACCCATAAGAGGACTCCCACAAATCGTCACAAAAAGACATGACAATAAGTCACAGTCATCATCATACATCTTCAATTTTGTCTCCATCATCGACCATGTCGACACTTTTCATTACAGAAAGTCACTGAAGTCCACACTCGAAATCCCACTGCAAACTCAATACCTCGAACGATATACTAACTATTCCAGCCGGTAAGGGTAGAGTCGGTAAGCACAGAAAGAACCCTGGTGGACGTGGTAAGGCCGGTGGTCAACACCACCACAGAACCAACATGGACAAGTACCACCCTGGTTACTTCGGTAAGGTTGGTATGAGATACTTCCACAAGCAAAGAAACCACTTCTGGAAGCCACAAATCAACTTGGAGAAGTTGTGGTCTTTGGTTGACGCCGAGAAGAGAGACGAGTACTTGAAGGCCTCCTCCTCTTCTGCTGCCCCAGTCATTGACACCTTGGCCCACGGTTACGGTAAGGTTTTGGGTAAGGGACAATTGCCAGAGGTTCCAGTCATTGTCAAGGCCAGATTTGTTTCCAAGTTGGCTGAGGAGAAGATCAGAGCTGTTGGTGGTGTTGTTGAATTGATTGCTTAAGCGATTCTTCATGTTTTAATAGTCAAAATAAATCACCTAAAGATAGACCGCGTAGATTTTCAGAGTTTGGAACGTGGACTTCTGAATCAGTTTCGACACTATGGGATTTCTGAGTCTTGAAAGTGTGCTTTCGGATTGTTACTTTTCAAAGCAGTAATTGCCTGTGGTCTTTCATTTCCTCACCTGAGTAAAATTTCCGATGCCAAAAGAAGATCATCAAATCTTTTGAATTCTAAAACCAGATTACTTTTTTCCAGCCCACATAGTCCACAAATTCTGGTCGTTTCTCACAAGCATTGTCTTCCCTGGTGATAGTATTGTACTGCACATGAGTTCCGCTCATCACCCTTGTGTGCACTCTATTTACCTACTACCCAAACTATCAGTACATAAAATCACTGGTAAAATTTCATGGCCACAAGATTCTCGTTCTTGAAAACCTCGAAAACATATTCCTTTCATCGCAAAATAATGACCGAGTCTCTTTGGAAGCCCCAGTCCGCCGTTCCAGCCAAGATCAAGGCCCTTTTAACCAAATCTGACCCAATCAACAATATGCTAGCGTTTACACAGATTGTACGTCTTTTAAAGACACAACCTCGTACCGGCTGGGTTGACAGAGGCATCCCCGTTGCCCAGACGGAAAGTATTGCCGACCACATGTACAGAATGTCAATCATCGCCATGTCTTTGCCAAAAGACAAAGTCAGTGTGGACAAATGTGTCAAGATAGCCTTAGTGCATGACATCGCGGAGGCTCTTGTGGGTGACATCACACCTTTCGGAGGTGTCACTAAGGCCGAGAAACACCGCAGAGAATTGGAGACAATCGAGTACCTTGTGGAGTTGGTGAATCCGTACAACGAGCAGTTTGGTCACGAGATGAAGGAGTTGTGGCTAGATTACGAGGAGATCAGGTGCTTGGAGGCACGTTATGTTAAGGACATTGACAAATTCGAGATGATCCAGCAGGCGTGGGACTACGAGCAGGAGTATGGGTTGAAATATGACTTGAGTGAGTTCTACGACTCCAGGTCCAGCATAAAGACCAAGGAAATTGGAGATTTGTGCGACGAGGTGCTCAGGCAGAGAGAGGAGTATGTTCTGGAGTTGAAAAAGGCACTTTGAGGAGACCATACGGTGGTCCATATCCGCTGGAATAAGATACTACTAATCTTGTAGTACACACATACATAATAACACGAAGTCACATCAAGACTCACCGAAACACAACAAATAATACCAGCTTAGAGACTCAAATTTTTTAGAACTCGCTGGTGATGCGAAGGAAACCCCAAATTTATAATTTTACTTATCAAATTTGTCATCTGGCTGCCTCTTCCACGTGACTCTATTTTGCAACTGTTACTGCAGGTCGATTGCCTCTATTTACTGTCACCAGTTCCACCATGACCCAAGAGCAAAAAGCACCTGAGAAGCCTGTTTTCGGTGTCTCAGGAAGAAAAATCGTCTACGATAAAGATGGCAAGCCGTATGTGAATTGAGAAGTATCAGCAGCTTTATCTAAGTAAGCTTACTAATCTTCAGGTGCCGAGCATGCAATTCGCTATTGGACTTCCAGGCAGTCGCCGGAAAGAAACCAAAAGCCACTGTAAAAACTGAAATTTCAGCTGGGAATGCAACAAAGGTCTCCTCAGCGTCCAAAGTTGACACGATTGCAACAAAATCGACGGAACTGTCTGTTCAGAGCAAGTTGGGCAGCTACAGCCAAGACGACCCACCAGATGTGGAGATCTTGGGCCGCTCATCCTGGACTCTACTACACTCGATTGCTGCACGATACCCCGAAACACCTTCGACAAAAGAACAGAGAGATTTGAGCCAGTTTCTCAAATTGTTTGGTAACTTCTATCCATGCTGGTATTGCGGAGAGGACTTTGGCAAGTACATGACCAAAAACGAGCCGAAAGTCACCACGCAAGAAGAATTCGGCAAGTGGCTCTGTGATGCACATAACGAGGTTAATGTGAAGTTAGGCAAGCCAAAGTTCAACTGTGACTTGTGGAAGCAGAGATGGAAAGACGGATGGGAATAGATAGGTCACTGTGTAAATAGCAAAACAAACATTGTATATAAGATCCCATTGTCAGATTGTGAAGATCATGTTGTGAAATTTCAAAGAACTTGAGATTTTGAGTTTAGCTCTGGTTCTTAAGGTTTGTCTCAAACTGTTCATTCATGTGTTCAAGTCCTTGTCAGTATACATTTGCATAGTCACACGGAGCGCAATGATCTGGAATGCAAATAGGTCTGAACCTCCGCCTCCTTAGTATATCGACTTGATCCACGCCCGCAACTCGTCGCCGACTTTGTCCGTAGACGTGGGCACGAATCTGTCTTCCACCATCTGCTTCTTCAATAAGACCACTGTTGGTATCTTCCCCACCGCGTACGTTTGTTGGAGTTCTCTGCCGCCCGCGGAGTCAACAGCAATGCTGGCGAGTTCCACTGGTTTCAGGATCTCCAATGGGTAAAGTTTGGAATCGCTAAGGGTGTCGAATAGCGCCTGGGTGAGTTTATTGCATTCTGGATCGCCAGGAAACGTGAAGTTCAACAACAATGGGTCTTTGGTGAGCAAAAGCGAGCCCAACTCGGTCGGTGTCTCGATATATGTCGGAAACAATCTATTTTTGGTGGTGGTTTGGCTCGGCGACGGAGGGTAGATGAGTTTCTTGTTGTACTTGGTAAACCAACTAAAGAACAGCCTAGACGACATAAGCATGGCTGGTCTGATTGCCATTTGGGCAGAAGGTGTTCTGATCACAGAGAGCATGGTTTGAATGTATGGTTTTGTTAGTTTGTTGATCCGATTTGGTGTTTGTTTATATATGTGGTGACTCCTAAGTTGTAGTTGGGTGCAAACTGTGAGATTGCGGTCACGGGGAACAGGAAGTGGCAAAGGGAAGGTACGAATGTGAAACCAAAAATCAAAGAAAAGGAAAGAGATGTAAGAGAGATTGAGTCCCAAGTGAGCCCTAAGGTATGTAGACTCTCGGTTATTTGACTTTCTGAATATTTCCTTGGATTCCAAATTTATGTGTTCACTTCTTTTGGTCAGAAAACAGCTTCTTGGTTGCGAAATATAAATGCACAGTAGAAAGACACAATATCCCCAAAATACAAAACTACGCAAAATAAAACACCAAAGTACAATTTCCAGACAACCAAAACATGTTTCTTTTTATTGCCTCTAAACTTCTACCTTATGACAAAGCTCTAGCCCATTACCCGCAAGGCTGTCTCGACAGCTGCAAATGTGCCCGCGCTACATGGAACTGCTCTCAAGAGACACGGAACAATGCCCTTCCAGAACCCTCTGAGTCCGTTTGCGGCATAAATCGCCCGCGTAGCACTCAAAATTTTACCCTGGTACCTCAGCTCCGCGCCAAACTTGTCACTTTGAATGTTGCTCTTGATCACGTCTAGTGGGTAGCTGCTGAGCCACAACGCATTACCAGCCAAGGCACCAGCACCCAAAAGCTCGGGCGTGGAAATGTCGTTTCTGTGCTTGTAGCCTCTGGCCTTTTGGATTTTCTCTATCAAGTACTCGTACGTCAAAAACCACACGCCGTACGCCTGGAACTCTCGGAGTAAGGTGATGGTGGTTCCTCTGTATAGGCCTGCAACACCTCTGACATTGTAAATCTTCTTAACTGTGGCAGCCAAGGAAGTAGACTCAATGCTGGACTGAGACAAAATCCTAAGTTGCTCCACGGGAGCAGTAACTGGCGTGTTGACCACTCCGGCCATGGCGCCGGCAATGTATGTCTGGGGCCATAACAGCAACTGCGAGCCTTCTGATCTTTTCAAGAGCTGTCTTTTGGTTTCGTGGAAGCCGTAGAACTGGAGGGAGACACAGACGCCCACACCGAAGAGTGGGGCCAACGTGCCTTTGTAGAACGCAAAGATGCCCTCATTTTGGATCACCTGCTTGATGATCTGGCCCGAAGTGGTGGGTGTTTTCAGAGTCTGGAGCCTAATTTTCACCAAGTCAGCAGGCTGGCCAATGAGAACCTGGGTGGCGCCGCCGATAAATCCAGCGGTTATATCCTTGACTTTACGAGTAAGCGAATCGTCCACTGACATTGGAAATTTGGATTTGAGAAGTTTCGGTGATTTTGGTCTACACCATGAACCTGTAGTATTATACAAGCGCACGTGACCACCTTATCAGATAAGCATTCCAAAGAGGGAACCGAGGGAAATGAAGTGCAAATTATGGTGAAGTATTTGGATTTTCTTTGGACTCTCTGTTTGTTCTTATCCAACTAAATCACCCCAAAGTAGTCTATACTGCTTACCCAGCCTACGTGAGTGTACCGATTGTATCTATTGTTATCCGTCCGTGGTTGCGAAATGCTATCTCCATCTTATAAGCACTCCATTGTTAAGGCCCCCGCCCCCGTTTCCTATTTGTAATTGAGTAGCCCGCCAATTGACATCAGATGCTTCTTCTTCTCCGGCTGAGCGAAGTTCGTGAAGTCCACCGCGATCGGGTGCGCCGCCTCGTTCGCTACACTGGTAGGTTCAGCAACTGGACTCTCGCTCTTAACAGCTGGCGCATCCTGCTTTGGCCCCTCGGGGTCTGTGGGAGCAGTTGAAGCAGAGCTAGCCGCAGTCTCAGTGGCGCCACCAGGTCTGGGAGCCTCATTTATGCTTGGCTGTGCCGTCTTATGGCCAGCGTTGATCGAGGGTAGCTTTATAGGCAGAGGAAGCGGCGGGAGGCTGCCCACAGGGGGCGAGCGACCGTACACGCCCATAGCCGCCATAGGGGGCGTGATCTGTTGCTGTGGAGGCTGCATCCCAGGAGCAAATCCTGGCTGCATCGAGTAGTACACTGGTACTCCGGGTGGGACTCCAGGAGGCACGTGGAACATGGCCGGCAGCGGGTATGCTGGCATGGGTGGCGGTGGGCCCGGTAAGGGCCCAGGGCCGTTGGGAACTCTGCCGTGGCCCGAGTATGGCGGGTAGTACGAGCTCAGGAAGTGCACGGGTGGCGCCGAGGAGCCCCTTGAGGCCAGAGCCAGAGGAGGCGACTGGATCAGCGCACCAACGGACGGCAGAGCAATACTCGGCACCTGACCAGGAACTCGTGTCTGGTTTTGCCACGGAGACGCCAGCCGCGATCCCTGCTGGCCGTTACCCATGGGCGAGGGCACACGGAGATTGTCGTTGGAAGTGTCCGAGTGGTTCTCGGCAACATGGCCCGCGCGCGTTTCTTCCTGCTTGACCAAGTTTCTTTTCCGTCTCTTGATGGTGTTTCTTTTCATTTTGATGGGCCGGTGGCTGCCGTGGAGCCTATAGTATAGGCCGCATGCATTACAGATGGTATTGCCAGCGTCGTCCCGGCGCCATAGTGGGGTGATTGTGCTTGCGCAGTTGAAGCAGGCGATGGCCAACGAGTTGTCGACGCCGTCGGTCTTGTCCTTTGGTTCCTTGGCGGCGCTCGCCTCTGCTGTGGAGTCGGATTTATCGGTGATATCCGTCTCCGACTTCCGAGCTTCCTCGCCCTTGATCACGACTCTGTTGTTGAATGCTGGACACCCTTTGCATGCTGCGGAACCGCCTGTGCCATTACACGACCCGTCGCCTTTGCATGACCCTTCGTGTTCCTTCTTGAATGTGACGGTGTTTGGCGGCCGTTTCAAGTTGACAGGCCGGTGGTGGTTGTTTGACCGTAGATACAAGCCACAAGCGTTGCATATTAGCGTTCCGTCGGGGGCTCTGCGCCAGAGTGGGGTTTTTGTTGTGCCACAGTTTGAGCACTGCTGACCCAGTTTGTCTTCGGTGAAAGACGGTCTTTTCGTATTTGAACTTTCCGTTTTCGATGGCGGCAGAGGTAGTATGGGGACAGCCACAGGGAGCGGCGACAGTATGGGAGGAGCGGTCAGCACAGATTCTGACATTTCATGTGATGTAGCGGGGAAACTATTTAATTTGATTTAGCGGCAATAGCGAGTTTGAAAGTGACAAATCTGAAACAGGTGGATGGTTTTAGAAATGCAGCGAAACGGTTAGTGGGAAAATCAGGTGAGTAATGGGGAAATGCAAAAGTGGATATTTGGAAGCCCGAAATCTGTGAAAAACCTTTAAAAGAAACTCTGTAGGAATGCGAGAATATTTATTCACAAGTGTGAGTGGACCCTTCGGAGGTACGGGTATGCAGTGAGAAATTTACTTTGCAAATCGAGCGATTGTGCTCCTGCGAAGTGGGTTATCTGCAGGACGGCAAAGTTATCAGTTGGCTGGGTTTCAATTGACAGGTATGTGGCCAATGAGACGGCGGAGATTTGTCAGCCCCGTTGCGCTGTCTGCAGTCCACCTCTCACGAGTTTTGAATTTAGCGTCTTTAATGTCGCTGGTATGGGTAGGCGAAGGACGGCATCTATGATGACACAGGATGGAATACGAAGTTGGCCATTGGCGAGATAGATCTTTACAATGGAAACTTCAATTTGCCAAGAGTTTTTCGTTTTATCTATTCAATCAGGACCTCTTCAAAGTTTCCACAAGCTTCTCCCATGCAAAGTCTGCTTGAACAATTGAGTTTTGAGCACAAAAAAAATCAGGCGAACGATGATCAATGCAGCCGAGTGTGGTGGGTCGCATTTCAAATTGACAGGTGGCCGCAGGATTCCATGCAGTGGCGCGACACCTGGCTTTGATAACTGATGCCGTAAATCGGTTAACTCCACTTGCATTCAAGGCTGAAAAATTTTTATTTTGGAAAGAAGTGTGGACAAAGAGGACATCGTTTTCCACTTGGTCAGATCCGATCGGTGTTTTCTTGGGCTTGTGTGGATCGGTCTCGGCGTTCTTGTTGCGATAAGTCCGATCAGTGGACCGTTGGGAATGCAAAGTAATCTTAATTTCCGTTTGGCAGGTGATTGGACGAGATAATAAAAGCGAGTGCGCGAGTTTCCCACGTTGAAATCGCGCGGTACGCAGGTTATGTGGGTGTGCCGGCCCACGCCATGGCAACTCCGATAGAGTACTGTTGGGAGGGAGATGAAATAGGGGATGGGAATGGGTGGAGATGTAAAGCCCGGAAAAGTGTATGCGAAACTGAGAATTCTAGAGCGTTGATATTTGAGGTGTGGTGGGAAGAAAATGGAGATATTCTGGGGAGAATTATTTTATGGTAACCTCGTATCTCGCGCTGATGCACTTACGAACATCCAGCGAAGATCTAGATAAGATCGGGGAGGACCTTTGGGATGCGGTTGAGCCAGACATTTGAATCTTGAAATCTCTGTAGGTTTTTATTTTTGTTGCTTACGCTCCAGGTTCCTCAAGATCCACCCAGATCTCTGCGCCTTGGTCTTGTCTGATCCTAAGCAAAAATTTGCATCGCAAAATATCCGCGTAAATTCTCAAGTTTCGCTCGCGCATTGTGCCGGCTGTGAGTGCCGAATTGAGCTGGAACTTTAGCAGCGCAGGAACGAGATGGGAAATTATAAAGAGAGTTGCGAGAGCCATGAGAGAAATCCTGCCACAAAAGGATGAAGTCCTAAGATGGTAAGATTCAGGTGGTGATATGAGAATCCTTGAGAAAGACAATAGGGATAAGTCTCACAGTGTCCCCAGGAGGAAGAGGCACAGAGAAGAATCAGAATTTGAGAATATTGAAAACCTAGCTTTATTTCCTGACAACTCATGAGACTCCAACGAGGCTCAAATACTTTCAAGGCAAATAACTTCGAGTGTGTTTAGTTGTGCTGACTGCCTCCCACTGAATTTCCAGATCTCAATCTCAAATCATGAAGCAGAACGGAATGAACAGGATGCAAAACAACGAATGTTGACAAATCAAATCAACTGATTAACTGTCAATATCAAAGTTAAGCTCTTCAATTTCTCCATTATTATCGTTTTCCAATCCTCCGTATTATTAATCGCTGATACCTTCATAGCCTGGCTTCAGGGTGACGAATACAAAAGATAAAGCACGAACACAAAGCACCACAGACGTCACTGGACCAAAAACTTTAAAATTGTCTCAAACGAATATTTTTTGCAAGAGAAACACACAGATCAAAAGCAACACCTCAAACTACCAAACTAGTTTTGAATGTAAACACACTCTTTGTTCCAGATTCTGTCTGTTCCACTCGTTCGGGCCCAAGTCCTGTTCGGCCCCAGATGTGGCACAAATAAATAGCTGCGAAACAATGTAGCCACAAAGAACCCCACAAAATCTGAACAATACACAAAGGTTTCCGTTCTGCTCAGCGTCACGAAATTTCACCTCAAACAATACCTTTTCCCCCAATCATTGTTGGTCCTTATATGTTGTTCGACCGCATTCAACTGCTGTGCCATTTCCCCTGCTCATTTCATCGGAGCGCGTTTTGTTTACCCCCTATGTTATTTTCTCGCGCGCACTAAATCCAACATAAACAACTCGTGCCTCCATTGCTCACGCACTCACTGCTATTCCGCATATACCTTAATACTGACACTCGAATCCACCATTTATTCTCCGCTTGAGTTTGTCAAATCGTTCAGCCAATTCTAGTCTTTCCATCCAATTGTGATATTGTCATAAGGTGAGTCCGCCATGAAACGACAAGCGGGCCTCCGAGAAAACCTGCCTCACGATAGGCGTAATGAGGTCAAGTCTGAAATTGACTACTTCGCCAATACCCATTTCTCGAGGTCGTTCAACTCGTTGATTTTGGACGATACAGATGACAAGCCAAAACTGAAACTCAACAAGAGTCCGCCCTTTAACGTGAAACATGAATCCTACGAGAATGACCATATTGATGACACCATCGACGCAGACTTGAACTTGACGGAGTTGTTGGCAAACAACGATGAAGTCGAAACTACCGACGACGAAAAGGACAACAATGCCACGCCGTTTCTGAGACAGAAACCGTTTTTGAAAAGATCCTCCAAGTACTTCAATCTACTGATCGACTCAAACTTCACTCCGGATGACGCGAGTCCAGTGAAACACTCGTCGCCACTACTAGAAAAGTCCACTCCCTTCAACAAATTCAAGCGTCCGCACAAACTCGTGAGTCAGTCTCCGTCACCAAGCTCAAATAGCAGATTCAAAGTGGCTTCGCAAGCAAACTCGCCGCTGCGGGCGGACCCAAACAACCACAAGATGTTCAAAAACGCCAACAAATTCCGCATAAAGTCGCCGTTGAAGCTCCAGAACCTGCTGTCTTCGTCTTCGCCTGCTCTGAACTTCCGCAGATTCTTCAAGAGTCCGAATCCGAGATTCAAAGGCTCGTCGTCGCCTCTCGGTGGCCACAACTTTGACCCATACAACTCTGGCGGCTACGACGAGTCTCCGCTGCGACACAAGAAACTGTCTGTCTCCCTGGCATCGAACTTCTCGATTTACCAAGATGACGAGGCCGAGCCGTCAAAGAAAGTCAGGAACAGCTCGAAGTCCTCAACCAGGAAAGCGGCGCAGCATGACGACAACAAGGAGAACTTTGTGAATGGGACAGGGAAAGTGCAAACAAAGTCGTCATACAAGTTTGTGCGTCCTTTACAAACTGCATTTGAATCTTCTGGTCTCCAGAAGAAGAACTCGATAAGCGCAGCTGCGAAAAAGTTACCGCCAGAAACGCCGATGAAGAGGAACCCATTGTTGTTTTTGAACAAGGAGAAGAACAAGCCAATCGAGTTTGAGGATAGTTACTTGAGTACTGATCACTCAATTGAGGTGGGAAGAAACGTGAGTTACACACACTCGAACGAGTCAAACTCGTCTTTCTTCAAGATCCCGTCCTCTTCCAAGCCGCAAGACGCCATAGTTCTAGATTTGGACGAGCAATCCGACATTGACTTTGATGAGATGATTCCTGAAACACCCACGAAACTGTCAAGCAGAGGGAAACTGTTGAATCTCTTGATATATAAAGAGGCGCCTCCAGCTGCGCCTGAAGTCCCAAAGATTGCTCCAGATGAGGAACCATGTACCCCAATTCTGCACATGCCTCCCAATTCCATGGCCTCTTCTCAGGTGACTATCATTTTGCCCAATACAGCCAGAGACAATTCGATCAACGACCACACCATCACCATGTCTGGCAACAGCCAGCGACACGATGCAGACACGATCACTTTCAAGGGTTTGTCACACAAGAAAGTGAAAGATGATGACCACTTGTGTGAGAAGTTTGGAAGCAAAAACATCAAGTATATTGGCAGTGGAGAATTTTCTATTGCCTACGAGTGCTCATTTGAGAATGAGAAGTTCGCAATCAAACGAACCAGGAAGCCAATCGTGGGCAATGCAGAGAAAAAGTCGATCCTCAGGGAAATTGAGGCATTGAGGGTGTTGACGTCCATCAGTGACGATGAAGAAGTGGAGGAGGGTAAGGAAAATCTTGTCTTTTTTATTGAGGCCTGGAGCTTCAATGACCACTACTACATCATGACAGAGTTCTGCGAGGGAGGTACGCTCTACGCTTTTTTGGAGGAGAACAAAAACTACAAGATTGACGAATTTAGAGTGTGGAAGATTCTCATCGAGATTCTTTGCGGGCTCAAGTTTATCCATCTGAAAAACTACTTGCATCTTGACTTGAAGCCTGCAAACATCTTCATCACCTTCGAAGGTTGTTTGAAGATCGGCGACTTTGGTCTCTCAACAAAACTACCCATACTCGAAAAAGACTTTGACATTGAGGGTGACAGGAATTACATTGCTCCAGAGCTCATAAATGACAAGATCTACACGCCTTTCGCCGATATCTTTAGTGTTGGGTTAGTGATTTTGGAAATTGCAACCAACATCATTCTTCCAGGAAACGGTACACCATGGAGGAAGCTCAGATCGGGAGACTTGAGTGATGCGGGGAAATTGTCCAGCGACAACATCAGCGACTTCTTGAACCACAACAACTTCTCGTCGCTCACGTCTTACACTTCTTCCTTGAACTCCATCAACATGCAGCCATTGAGCCTGCACCATTTGAGTTCTGTGGGTCATACTACAACTTCTGCCAATCCACTCCAGCCGCCGGCAATCTCCAAGCCTGGAAGCTCGTCAATGTCTATCACTGGACAGAGCGCGCCAAGATTGATTGACTGCGTCCGTGAACTTATACCAAAAGGCGCACCAGAGTTTTTGGTTGCCAATTCGCACAACTTGGACAGATTGGTGAGCCGCATGTTGAAGCCCAATCCTTTCGAGAGACCCACTGCCAACCAGATCTTGGAAATGACGGAGTGCGTTGAGATTGAAAACAGACGGAAAGCCGGAGCGACGATTTTCGAAGGAGAGTTTGGCCCTAATGATGACGAGTAATTAGCATTTGCCCACCGGGTGGGACACTACGCATAATACAAGCATACGATCAAAGAGTAAAGACGGACGTATCCTTGAAGTGGAAATGAGGAGCAAGTATTGAAGTTTCTTAAATCAGTTCGGCTTCTTGGTTTTGTTTATCTTCATAATTCTTTTTATCTTCATGGTTTTATGATCTTCATGGTTTTATGATCTTCATGGTTTTGTTTGTCTTCATGGTATCCATCCCACTGTAGCTACTGATATCCTGAAAGTTGTTTATTGTGACAGCACATCACCAAACTAACTCTCGTGCCGAGAGCTCATGCTAGTATAAAATGATTTGGAATATCTTTGGTCGTCAAGGTAAAGACATTTACTGGATCTGTGAGTATCCAGTGAATGGGTTGGCGTTCTTCGATTTCAAGTACTCGTCGGACTTCTCTTGCCATTCCCTGTTCAAGGTCTCTGGAGGAGCAGGAGCGAACGAACGAACCACAGCGAATAACCCGACACCAGCAACCAAACCAGCCACGGTACCCCAGAAAACCTTGGATTTTTCACCTGGAGCATACAATGGCTTTCTTGGACCCCACTCACCGAAGGAGATGTAGTAGGCAGCTTTCTTCTCAGCAGAGGTCAATTCTTGCCATGGCAACGCCTGTCTTGCCTTCAATTCATCTATCAAGGCAGTCTGGTCTTCCTTTGGTAAAGACTCCCATCTCGTCTCCAATTTGTTGACGTATGCATTTGACAAAGCCTTTGGGGCAGCTTTGGCCACGGTTGAGTTGAAACGAACAGTTCTAGCGAAAGATTGACGAAGCATAATGTAAATTAATTAAGTTGGTATTATGCTTTGAATGTTCCAATTACTTGCCTTATATTTTTTCTCAGTGCGTTTGTATGAGGCCACTTCAGAAAACCAGGAAATGCCGACTTCTCATTGGAGAAAAAATTGAGATGCGCACGACCCACAGAATCGCGCAACCTGGCTGCAATCCATATTTGAGATCTACCCCATAGTATCAAACTGATTAAAAATCAGTGGGTCGTGAATTGATATTTATTGATAAACTTCCAGTAAATTTCCTTCTCATCTTCTCGATTGCTGATTCTCAAACATCCGGCGAATCTCAGATGGAGATGCATATAAGTCGACATCCCGGTCGCCAGACCTAACTATACTGTCAAACTTCTGGAACACTCCAACATAATCTGTAGCCAAGTCCGTCCACAACTTCCTAAGCAAATCCTGCTCCTCGACGTTGTTGGAAATGATGATGTGCTTTTCCAATTTATGATGCAACTCCAAAATCTTAGGTTGCATGTCTTTGGCTGTGTGCGTGGAGGCAAGCGATCTGATCAAGATCTTATCATCTTTCTTTCGCTTGCTGGATTCCGACAAGGAGTGGCTGTTGACGAAATCGATGAACTTGCCCAAGTTCCGGTGGAGCAAGTAATCGAAGTACTCCCTCTGTATCTGTTTGAACACGCCAGAAAACTCAGTTCTCAGAATGGCTGTGTTTGTACTAGATAACTCATCAAGCTCCAGAATGACAGCGTAGACATTTTGCAAGATGGTGACGTTGCGGTGTGCGCGTTCTCTTTCGTCATGCGAGTTCGCCTTGAGAAGCGGATCCTCTTTCTTGAACATCTCAGTGGCTGCTTTGGTCAACTTCCAGTACGACTCCTTGATTAGCTCTGTGACCTCAACACCGTTGTCATCATCATCTCTGCTTCTGGAATCCTGCAAAGAAGTCTCAGTCATCAAGAAGATTTGGTTCAAGTTGCGGACAACTGGCAAAATGCCAGCCTTGGCCCGGATATCGGCCTTGGTAAGCAAATCAACCTGGCCACTGATAAACTTGTTCCAGATGGTCTTATACCTCTCAATGACCTTCGACAAAAAGCTGTAATGGATGAAATCCTGATTCTTGCGGTCACTCTCGTGCGACAAGCGGAACAACTCAAGTAATATTTGTGGGATAATTAACTCGTTTGGAGTAAGCTCTTTAATGAACTTGTTGATGTAGTTTCCGAAAATGGCAGTCATGCTCTGCAAGAGCTCGTTGGAGTTGGATTTGTGGTTGATCAGATCCAACTCTGGGTCCTCCAAGTCTCTGATCCGGTCCAAAAATGGGTTTTGCTTCACGTACTCAGAGTACTCTTGGGTGACAGTGGAGTGGAAGAAACTTCCAGAGAAGTACTGGACAACGTATATGAGCTCGTTTGTCTCGTGGATCATTCGAAGTATTACCTTTGGGTCTGAGATCTCGTCGGGCTTCGCAGACAAACCTTCTAGTGTCTTAGACATGGTTCTGTTGTGTCCACGGCGCTCTTCCGACGAGGCAGCCAATTTATTGATGAGTCTGGTCGATCCAAATCTGTGCTGTTTGGATTTGCGAAGAGACGTCATATCGAAGGACTGAGAAAGACGCGATGACCGGTCAGATTTGTTGCTGGCAGCGACGCTCTGCAACCTCAAGTTCAACAAACTTGTCAAAAATTGT
Organism: Sungouiella ecuadorensis; assembly: GCA_030579155.1. Classification (NCBI taxonomy): domain Eukaryota; kingdom Fungi; phylum Ascomycota; class Pichiomycetes; order Serinales; family Metschnikowiaceae; genus Sungouiella; species Sungouiella ecuadorensis. The sequence goes on along the minus strand of JAKUAF010000004.1, from coordinate 505,889 downwards.
GAGAGGTGAGAATTGAGCACATCGTTCAAAATTTTCAACTCCTTCTCAGATACCCAGCGCACGTAGTTGGTGATACCACTGTACGCCAAGTAATTCTTGATGTGTCCTAGCAAGTTTCTTGGGTACAATGTCTCAATTTCTTGATTAAGATCATCGACAGTGAGTTTAAATTCTTCCAGCATGAAACTCGTGAAATGGCTAACAAACACAGCCGATGCAGCACTGTAAGTATCTTGGAACTGTTTCAATGCCTTCATGTTGCTCAAATCGTCGTCGGTAGCAGAGCCAATAGTCCCCAAAGCTTCATACAAAACCAAAAGATTCTCTTCGAGATTCTGTACCGTCAGCACATCAAGGAACGAATCGTACTTAGTAATAGCGTCTAGTGCCCTTGGACTGACCCTGACCTTATTTAAAATCTCGCTCAAGTCGTTGTACAAGATCTTCTTATTCACAGCACGCACTTGCAAACCTTTGGAGTTGCTTTCAATCGAATTGATTTCGGGCGAGATCATGTTGAACTGCACCTCCATCTTCTTGAACACCTCAACCAAATTGTCGACCTCCTTGGATGCCACAGAGACTTCGTTGGCCAACGTGTCCTTGCCAAAATCAAGGAACCTGAGTTCATGGATGTTTTTGTGCTTGATGCCGTTGAGCTCCTTGGTGAGCTTCTTTACAAAGTTGTCGGTGGTGTCTGTTGTGTGCCAGCCGATCTCGTCAAGCATTTCCTCAACCTCTGCGTCTTTCTCAAAGTTCATCTCAAGTCTGGACTCAGAGTCTGTGGCTGGCGTGTCCGCGCGTGGCTCAGCATGCACGGAGTCCCTGTTCAGCTCAAGTGACATGTGGCTCTTTGAGTCTTCGATAGCTGACCCGCCAGATATGCTGGGGCCCTTGCCAAACTCAGAGTCCATAAAATCCTCAATTTCCCTGATGGAATGCTCGATCGTGCTATCTGGCTGCACCTTTGCTGACTCATTCGAGTTCAGAACCACGCTTTGAGTCTCAGACTTACCCACTCTGGATGTTCTGAGCGGCGCCAGTGCCTCTTCATCTGACAATATTCCTTCCTCTATGCCGAAATCAGCCTGTTCCGTTGGAACCTGGAACTGGAAGTTGTGCTCGGACTCTGGTGCCGGGTCCTTGGCCACGTCAACCTTGATGACATCCTTCTGTGTGTCCTTCTTGACCTCGCTTATCTTCAACTGCTCAATTTCAGACCCCTCAGATACATTTCTCTGTTCGGGCTTGTAGTTGCGCAACGGCAGCGTTCTTCCGGTGGCCTGTGCATACTCGGAGATAGTCGGCATGTGCTTCAGAGGCTCGGCATCGTCCGGGCTGAAGATGAAACTCGTAGAGTCGTTTTGCGACTCGTACTGGTCCAGAGAGAGCGAGACCTGGCTCTGCTGGTGGGAACTTCTCGTGTCTACCTCGTTCACCGAGTTGCTCAGCTTCAGACCGGGCCGGTCAACATCCATGACAATCATGGGCTTCTGCGGGAGCTTCCCGTTGGCCGTGAAGTCCATGTTTGCGTAGTGCTGGGCCACTCCTGGCGGCGGAGGCGGAGGCCCGGATCCTGCTCCTGATTTGGGCGCTGCACGCTGCTTGGGAACATTGAGGGTCTGCTGGAGGCTTGCATCTCTGATTGGAGGGAGCGCCAATTCCTCAAGCAGGATATTCTTCATGATAGGGTACCTGCCTGTGAACTTACAGTAGATGGCCACCAAATGGTGGATGAACTTCATGAATCTGTCCACGGGCTCGCCCAGCTTCCAGTAGTAGTCCTTGTTCAACAGCAAGATGAACGCATCGGGCCCCACGCGAGTGATGCTCTGCAACTCGTCTAGGTCCCACACTCTGCCGATCTGGAATACTCGCTTGGCGTCGTTGTACTTTCCCTTTTGCAACAACACACGGCCCAGGTGCTTTGTGCACACCGTCAAAATTCTGTTCTTCACCGACCCGATCTGGCTCGGCGGGATGTCGGTGGGTGGTTGCTGCTGGGGGAATTGCGAGTACTCTCTGATAGCCAAGTGGGTGTTGTACTTGATCTCCGGCACGCTGTGGCCGTCCTTCATGATATACTTCGAGTAGCAGTCTCTGATGATCTGGTCGGTGAATAACCTCCGCGGATCAGCCAGCTGGCCAGGGTTCAGCGGCTTTCTGTTGGTTGAACCCACTTTGGGCTGTGAGCCAGGTAGCAACATGGACCGTGGCGGGTATTGCAGCTGGGGCGGCAAGTTGTGCTGTTGGGGTCTGGGCGGCGCATGCGCGTTGTTGCCCGGCCGTTTTGCGCTCATTGCAAGAGAATTGCTCTGGTGAATTTGAAGTTGGGTGTTCGTAGTGTTGATACTTTGTGGAGTGCGTGCAGGACGAACAAGGCAGAGGGTGGGTGAGAGAGTGGTAAATATGGGGAATAAATGGGAGGACTTGAATTTCCAACGAGTTTCTTGGTCTTAAAAAATTGGATTAATAATTTTTCGGTATGGATCTTGTGTGTGGCGACTGGTGTGTTAAATATGTGGTGTGTGCTATCTTGTGTGCTGGAAAGTGGAGAGGACCTAAAGTCATACAGATCATGTGGCTCCACAAAATATTTCCAAATTATATGATGTATTTGCCCTCGAAGTCATATATAGAGATTCCAAACCGTGCTTCAGTGACTTGGAGCGCCCATTCGCTCAACCTGAGGACTCCAGTTTCTCCACGTAGTAGTTCCACAACTCAGACAAACTCTCGGATCTCTCGTCCATGGAATGGAGACGTCTTCTCAACGCCTCATTGTAGCAGATCTCCTGGGCCACCGGGAAGAACGTCACAGGCCAGTCTTTGCTGAACTGCTGGCACTCCTCAACAATCTCCTTCAACTCCAACTGCTGAACCTTGTTCTGGAACTCAAACTGGCGGAAAACGTCGTCTCCGATCAAACCCTCCTGGTACAACTTGTTGAAAACAGGCTCGTTCTCCTTCAACTTCAATGATCGACGGATAGCTTCCACCGCTCTTCTCAACAACGCAGCCTTGACGACTTTTTCAGGAGGACGGCCCTCTTTTGGCAACAGCTTGTCATAGTACCTATCCTTGACCGCGGTGTACAACTCCAACGAGTAGTTGCGTCCGAAAATCGGCTCCACCTCAATCAATTTTTGAAGACGCCGGCGCCTGTAGTACACCGAGAAGGCAATGAAAGCTGAGGACATGACGGCCACGTAGATGATCGGCGTGAACACCGAGATGCTCAAGATTTTCTCTTCAGGCTCTGCCATGGTTGTTGGGTGTCTGAGAAATTAGTTTGTGATTGGAAGGAGAGGTTTGTGTGGTGGTTTCAGAATAGCTCAGGTCGAAAAGTCCACGTATGGGAGGCACGGGTGTAGCCAGTGGGTGTGTGGTCAGTGAGGTTTTGGCTGCAAGAATGTGAGAACAGCAGGGAGAGGAAAGCAGGGTTGAGAATAGCGGGAGGGTGACAAAAATACGAAAAAACAGACAATAGATGCGGACGGAAACATGTGAAAATCATATAAAATTTTCTTTCGATTGTTGTGGGTTGTTTCTATCTCACTTCACGGAGACTTTAGTGTCCTTTCGCGCATTGGTCGCAGCATGGCAAACAAAATCACCTCAAAGTCCGATCAAGAACTCCAATAGACGGCTTGATCTGCTCTGAAGTATATGAGAATAGTTTGCCTAATTCATATCACTCAATTGACTTCTTCGGTTTTTCATGTCTTCTCTCCCCTCTGCTACTCTTTCCTACCCTTCCTCTCAGTACTTGCGTATATTACAAAATCAAACTATTGGAGAATGCCATGCTTCTTGTTTAGAAAAATGAGCCAGGCATCTTGGTCGTGTCTGCATCAGCGGAGCGGGCCGACGAGTCACCACCGGTTGTGCCCGTGGAAGTTCCGTACTCTGTGTTCTGAGCTGGAGCGGAGCCAGAAGTAGAGTCAGACTTGGCAGACGTGAGGCCGAGAGCTGCGGCAGCGCCACCTGCAGCGCCTGCGATGGCCTCGAACACGCTACCGGAGCCGCCTGCAGTGCCAGGAGCGGCGGCACTCGAGGCTCCAGTTGTGTTGGAAGTAGTAGTTCCGGTACCACCAGCACCAGTGAAGTTTTCACCAGCAGCGTAGCCAGTGCCAGTGTTGCTAGTGTAATTTTCACCAGATGAGCCAGTGTACTTACCGGCAATATTAGAGTTTGGCCCAATTCCCGCCTCGCCAGCGTTGAGTCCCACTGTTGGGTCTAATTGGCTCGGAGCATTTGTGCCTGTGGCACCAGAGGATGCACCAAACGCCGATTTGCCAGAACCACTGTGCGAGTCAGGGTGGACGATGCCGCCTGCGGTTTTTGGGTGGGGCGATAAGTTTAACTCGTCAAACCCTCCGAGCTGGGTCAAGAACTGGCCCTTGTCGTCGGTCACGGCGCCGGATTTGGCGTCGACCTTGAGTTCCTTGGTGTTGTGGAGAACCTCCTGCTGTCCGGCCAACTGGTGGACTGCAGCGTTAGCAAGCTCACGTGCCTCGACAGAGTCGGTGACTCCCAGCACGGAAACCGAGGTGTAGGACTGAGCATTAGCAGAACCTGTCCCAGATTTCTGGGTTGGTTGTTGGCTGTGTTGGTTGTGCTGACTGGCTGCAAATCCTGCACCTGCACCAACAGCAGAGCCAGGCTGACCAGAGTGGCCAGATTGTCCAGAGTGACCAGTAGAGGTGTTTGCTGAGGCTTTACCTGGAATGTTGGCCAATTTTCCTTCCTGTGCGGCCCCCTCGAGTTCGTCTTTGGCGTGCTCGTGTTGCTTGTGGTACCTGGTAGGATCCACGTCTCTGACCGGCTCGTTAAAAGCAGCATCCACACCCGAAGTGGCGGAGCGACCTCTGGAGTGAGCTACACTTTTGTGTCCAGATTTGGAGCCGGCAAGACCAAGAGCAGCAGCAGCACCACCCAATAAGCCAGCCCCGCCTGCATCCCTGGCAATGTTGTGGCCAGACGCAGTGTCATACCCTTGAGGCTGACTCGCTTGAGATTGATTGTACCCTTGAGTGTTTGCATGTCCCTGAAGGTTTCCATATCCCTGAGGCTGGCCGATGTTGGCGAGTTCACCCTCCTGGGCCTTATGCTCAAGCTCGTCCTTCACTTGCTCGTGCTGTTTGTGGAAGTGACGGGGGTCGACTTCCTTAGCTGGTTCGTTGAATGCTGCGTCCACCTGCTCACCACCAGAGTGGCCGGAGCGAGTCCCAGAGGATCCCAGCTGGGTTTGACCGGAGTGACCTTGTGACTTGAATCCCAAGGCACCAACACCCAAGGCACCAACACCCAAGCCACCAGCAGCAGCACCTGTGGCAGCACCAGAAGCAGCGCCCGTGGCAGTGCCAGAACCAACTCCCGACTTGTTTCCGTGCCCTGAATGACTTTCAGGACTGGCAGAGTGCGAGTCCTTGAGTATCCCCAAGGGTTCAGAGTGGCCAGGAGAAGATGAAGAGGACTGGTCGTCAGCCACGCGATAAACTTCGTTTGTTTTCGCGTTGATCACAATCTTCCCGCGCGTCAAGTCCTCGCCTCTTTGCGTCAACTCGCTGGTGGTTTTGTGCGCGAGCTTCTCGGCTTTGGCGCGGTCAGCAATGCCAATCACCTCCACAATAGGGCGCGGCACTGAACCGGAGCCGGAACCGGAACCGGAAGTAGCAGCAGCACCTACGCCACTGTGACTTCCGTATCCTGAGGCTTGCTTTCCATGTTGCACTCCTGCGTCGTAGGCCGAGTCCACCACTTTTGAGTCGTGGCTGGAGCTGTGGCTAGAGTTGTGGCCAGTATCACCAGAAGAACGGTGGTCAGCAGCAGAGCCTAGGCCAACGGCGCCGGCAGCAGAGGCCACCGCAGCACCAATCTCAGACTTGCTGGAGTCATTCTGGCCCTGCTTATGGCCCTGCGCATAAGCAGATTCCTCAACGCCAGAGCCTCTAGAGTAGTTCGCGCCACTCTGATTCGCACCCAGATTTGCACCCAGATTTGCACCCAGCACGTTTCGACCGGTCTCAATCTCTCTCAGGTTGCCGTGCTCTGGATGGCCCGTGGACCCAGCCATGGCACCCAAACCCGCCGAGTTCTTCAGAAAGTCAGCTTTTTCTCTGTATCTCTCTCCGTATCTGCCTCCTTGCTTCTCGTCTTTGTTCCCGCTGCTCAATCCAACAGCAGCAGCAGCGCCTGCCAATCCTCCGCTAACGGCAGCGGCAACACTCTTCCCACCTTTGTGGGCACCTTCGGTTTCATTATGGGGGCGTGCGATGCCTCGGCGTACCTTCCTCGTTGGTGATCGGCGGGTCGCTCAAGTTTCCTCTCCTTCCTCCAGATCTGATGAACTCGTTCTGGGGCTTCTCGAAGAATCCCTTGGGCAAAGGCTGCACCTCGTCGCCTCCAGCCTGAGCAGGCTCATCGGTGCTGAGCTCCAGAGCGTTCTTGACGCCCTTGTGGTGCGTCAACTTCTCGATCTCCGGGTCGTTGTCCTCTGCAATCTCAATCAACGAGCGGCCGTCGTTGTGGCCGTGCTTCTTGTTGTGTGCGGCGACGTCGGCTTCAATGTCGCGGTGCGTGGGATCGGAGGTGGTCGACGACTTGTTCTTGGCCTCGTTGCTCTCCAACTTGTGGGACTTCAAGTTGTGGATCTCCTGCACGCCGGGCTCCTCGGTCTTCTTGGTGGTTGTGTCCAAGGTAGACTTTGTGGACTTGTGTGGGGCAGCGTCCTTCACGTCGTCGTAGCCTGCGGTCTTGTCCACCAATGAGTCGGTATTTTGCGTCTTGGGCTGGTGGGAAAGGCCAACTGCAGCTGCAGCACTGCCCAACAAACCACCAATACCTGCACCCGTAGCAGCAGTGGAGGAAGTGAAGGAAGAGTGGCCAGCAGGAGAAGCAGACTTGTCGCCCACAATAGAAGACGCTGGACCAGTACCAGCAGTACCAGCAGTACCAGCAGTACCAGCAGTACCAGCAGTACCAGCAGTACCAGCAGTACCAACAGTACCAGCAGTACCAGCAGTACCAGCAGTACCAGCAGTACCAGCAGTACCAGCAGTACCAGCAGTACCAACAGTACCAGCAGTACCAGCAGTACCAGCAGTACCAGCAGTACCAGTAGTACCAGCAGTACCAGTAGTACCAGTAGTACCGGTAGAGGTAGTAGTGTGGTTCTCCTCGGTCTTGTCTCCACCACCAAATCCAAGTCTGCTCAAAAAGCCACCTTTCTTGGGCGATGATCCAGCGGATTCGGTTGAGCCAGCCGAGCTCACTGAGTCTCTTTCCTTGTGGTCCTTATGGGCAAGAGCAGCCGCACCGCCGGCAGTGGCTGTTTCTGGGATTCCAGAGTGCGAGCCCTTGCCTGCTTTTGCAGCCTGTCCCGACAACGGAGCGTCTGTGCCCTCTGTGGCCCTGGCCACGGCTGGGTCCTTCAACTTGGGGTCGTCACCCACGGTGCCAGTGCCTGTGGCTGGTGCGGTCGAGTCGTACTTGGTTCTGGCGTCCTGGTGGTCCTTGTCGCCCTTGTAATACTGGTTGTAGCCCTCGTAGCCGAACGCACCTGCGGCAGTGGCGCCCGCAGCGGCGATGGCGGTTTTCGCTGAGCCCAAAACGCCTTCGGAGCCGGAAGTGCTGAAGTCCGTGTCGGTGTGGCCAGTGTGGCTAGTGCCGTCAACACCAGAGCCAGTAGCAACAGAGCTAGTGGCGGCACCGGTCGTGTGTGAAGGACCAGAGGAGCCCGAGTAGCCCGAGGTGGTGTGGTCCTTTGCTCGCGGCGTGGATCCCACCGACTGGGCGTGGTCCTTGGACTTGTGGTGGGCAGCACCGGCACCAGCAGCACCGGCACCAACACCGGCAGCGCCAATGGCGGCTTCCTTGCCGTGGCTGCCTTTGCTAGTGTGACCAGAGCCAGAGTGCTCGCTCTTGTCGCCGGTTAACTTGTCCTTGATAGCCTGGCCAGTGGACTTAGACCCAACCGAAGTTCCAGACGAGGATCCACCATATGGCTGCGCAGAACTGTCTTCGCCAGTGAATCCATTGGAGCCTCCGACCTTGCCCACGCTGTCCGTGGTGGTGTTCAACTTGTCTGGGAGAGAGCCAGAAGTGGCAGCACCACTCTTGTCTGCCTTGTTGTGGTGAGAAGCAGCAGCAGCAGCAGCAGCAGCAGCAGCAGCAGCACCGGCCCCAGCTCCCAAACCAGCAGGACCCAACTCCTTGCCGTGTCCGTGCGCAGAGTTATGCGTGGAGTCATACTTGGAGTCGTACTTGGAGTCGTACTTGGAGTCGTACTTGGAGTCGTGTGTGGAGTCGCTGAATCTCTTTGGGTCGTTCTCCAAGGAGAGGTCGTGCGCACCAACTCCGGCACCGGTGGCGGCAGCAGGAGTGGCCACAGCGTCCTTGTCGTAGGTAGCATGGCCGGTGTTGCCTGAGCCATATTTTCCAGAACCATGTTCACCGGCAGCGTTGGCGGTGGTTGGGTTTTGGGAGGTGGACTTGTCTGAATGAGAAGAGTGGTCATTGCTGCCTCCAAGACCCAAGGCAGCAGCACCGGCAGCGCCAACACCACCCACAGCACCAGCTGCTCCGGCCAAGAGCCCTGGACTGTGGCCAGTGGTGTCCGAAACAGTAGTTGGGTGGTCTCCGCTGACAGCCTTACCATGAGTAGTCCCGGTAGGGCGAGCCAGGCCGGACCCAACGCCAGAGGTGGTTTCAGAAGAACCGGCCCCAGAAGTAGTGTGAGAGCTATGAGCAATATCTGCGCCTGTGGCTGCACCAACACCTGCACCTGTTGCAGCATTCGAGTGACCCGAGTGGCCGGACTGGGCATTATCCCCATGTGCTTTGCCGGTGTCGTATGCACCCTTTTCCACGCCAGAGTCGTAGGCGCCTTTCTTCACGCCTGCATCGTAAGCGTCAGATTCCACGCCCTTGTCCTTGGACACGCCTGGATGGCTGTATAACGAAGCGACCGAGGCGTTCTCGCTGGGCTGCTTGTTGGAGTCGTCTGCTCTGTGTGCAGCATAGGCACCAGCACCGCCGAAGCCCAAGGCAGCAGCAGCAGCACCCAAGAATCCGCCAGACAGAGAAGAGGACTTGTCTGCACCTGGGTCCAAGGTCTTTCCGGAAGTAGAAGTGTCGGCCCCAGTAGTGTGAGTGTTGCCAGTAGTTCCAGATGTTCCAGTAGTACCTGCAGCACCATGGGTTCCAGTGACACCTTGTGTTCCGGTCGTTCCTGAACCACACTTACTATAGGAGTCGAGTTCTCTTTGAGTAGAGTCAATGTTCTTGTCCAAGCGCTGGATCTCGGTGTCGTAGTCAAAGTCGGTGCTGGAAGGAGCATTGCCAGCATGGACCCCAGATGGCTGCCCAGATGGCTGCGAATGCTGCGAATGTCCTGCACCGGCCACTGCAGCACCCGCGGCAGCACCAGTAGCTCCGCCAACAGCAGCAGACCTGCCTGCAGAAGACCCAGAGATTCCATCCTTTCCGGTCTTTCCACTTCTGTCAGTTGCAGGGCTCTCATTGAACGCTGATTTGTTCTGAGAATGGGCCTCGCGTGGCAGATTACCCGATGCGTGCTGGACGTTGGTCACATAACCTGCACCTGGAACACCAAAGCTGGAGTTCTTGGTGGGAGCACTGTGCTGTGTGTCCTCCTCAGCTTGCTTCTGTCCCTGCGCATACGCCTGCCTCTCGACTTTCTCCAGCTCGTAGTAGGCCGCCGGTTTTGTCTTCAAGTTCTTGCGCTCGTCCAAGTGCGCCTGCGTGGCCTCGGCGTGCTCATCAGACTCACCGCGCCCAACTCCACCAGCCAAACCCGCAGCTAACGCGCCAACACCAGCACCAGCGCCAACAGTGCCAGCATGGCCAGAACGGCCAGACTCGTGGTATCCAGCACCAGAAGTTCCAGCACCAGAGTTTTTTGCATACACTCCACCCTGGGTGTCTTGTGGGTCGTAGAACTTTCCGCTGCCTTTCACGGCCGCAGCATCGTTCTCGTAGTGCGGATGTGCATTCTCCACCACATGGCCCTGGCCCGTGCCGACCTCGGTGGGTTTCTTCGCGTTGGCAAAGTCCCCGCCGTAGTTCTGCTCCACTGGCTGGCGAGAAACTCTAGGAGGCAGCGAGACGACGTGGCCCTTCGACGACCCGTACCCAGATCCCGCAGCAGAAACCGCACCAGCACCTGCTCCAGCACCTGCTCCAACTCCTGCTCCAGTTGAAGATCCAGTTCCACTAACACCTCTGGAAGTCTCCTTTCCAGAAGTTGCTCCAGTAGTGTTTTCTCCGGTCGCTCCAGTTGCTCCTATGGGGTCCGCTTCAGTGCCGGAAGCTGTAGCTCCTGTTTGGTGGTGAGAGTAGGCTGCTCCGGCTCCTGCAGCTGCTCCACCCGCAGCAACACCAGTGGTGGTGCCCGTGTTCTTGTAAGCATCAGCGTGAGGCTTTGACCCGCTCTTCAATTCCTCGTCGCTGGAACTTACACTGGACGAACTGGTGTCCTTAGCATGATTGCCGTGCTCCAAAATGGCCGTCCGGCGGCCCGCTCTGTACAGGGCCCGCAAGATCTTCTCGTGCTTCCTACTGCTCAGCTTGAACGAGCTCTTGAGCTTGTCCATAAATCCCTGTTTTTCTGACATGTCTTTTTGTGAGATTTATTTAGTGCTGTGATTTTTTCGGTCCATGGCAGCAATATATACTGATCCCCACATAGCAATCCTTGTCTTTCATCACTCACATTTGCATGCACCGCTCGCAACCAGAGGTTGCAAACATTCTGCAGTACCATCTCGAGATTGCTGTCATTGAAGAAGAGCTCCCCTCATTAAGGGGCCGAAACATGCAGAAGACTCAGTCATAGGTATGGAAACTCGGCGGGAGTGCAAGCTGAGATGAGACTGAAATAGAATGCCTGGAGTTTTCTTTCTTTGTGCATCTTCGTCAACTCCATACTCACCTGCACAATAGCCCCACGCAAGCATGGAACAAATACGTCAGGGCAATATTCACAGCCACACATTTGCCCCGTGGCAAGTGTTCACAGCAACCAATCAAGATAGCCGGGCATGCGTTTGAACGTTTTCGACCATCGGATCAACACTGAGACCTGATCCCGTCATCTCCAGGACAACGAGGGAAAGCCCAAAAGACAGCCAAGGGAGAAGACCAAAATGAAATGGACTAAGTGGATTTTTCAAAAGCTCATTTGATGAAGGTGATCGAACCTCTTGACTTCACACCGGTTCCGCTCGTTCCCTCGTTGCTTTTGGCTTGAGTCCTCTTTCGGTCTCTACCTTCCACCTTCTTACTTGTACTCGGGCTGTCGGGAGCCCTTGTTGTACACAAGTCTCGTGACCAACCAGTCCAAACTCTCTCGGAGCCCGTGATTTTCGAGCACAGACACAGGCAAGAGTTTCAGGTCGGTGGCCTCTAACTGGCTGACCACTTCGATGAACACTCCGGTTTTCAACGAGACCAAGTCGACGGCGTGCGGCAAGTCCTGCTTGTTCGCCAACATAAGAATGGGCACATTCACCAGCTCGCACCCGTCAAGCGCCCACGATGAGTCGTGCGAGATCTCCATCAAAGTTTCGTAGCACTCCTGGAATCTCTCTGTATCTGTAGAGTCTATAATGAAGATAATCCCGTGGCACGACCGGTAGTACCTCAGCCACATTCCCCTGAGCGCTTTCTGACCTCCCAAATCCCAAAATTTTAGGTTCACATTGCGGAACTGCGCGGAGCTGGAGATGGACAGAGAATCACTGGACTTGTACCGTATGGTGGTTGTGTTTTGTCCCACGGTGGGCAAAATTCTCTTTCCTTTCAAGATTTTGACACTGTCTTCTTCGTTTTCCTCGGTGGCATCTATGGCAGACCCGGTAGCTGAGACCTTCTGCTGCTTCTCTTTCAGCGTTTCTGCTGGGGAAGGGTAAAGAAGCTTGACGTGTTCTAGGAAAGTCGTTTTCCCCGCGTTATCGAGCCCCAAAATCAAGACATTGTACTGTTCACGCCGACTGTACTGCGTGTAGAGCGACAGAACAAGGTGAAACATTGGGTTGTCGTTTGGTGATTGAAACTCCAGTTGGAATTGGGTGGTGCCTCCACATGCACTACCATTGTGTAGATCAAGAAGATACGCGGGGAACACTACGAAAGTGAGAAAATAACAAAATACAAATTAAAGTTTCCGATAAAGTGTTTGAATGAATCGAGCCGAGGGTTCTTTTGTGGTCACTTTCTGATTGTCTGTGCTTTGTGGTACTGGTGTAAATCTGTAGCAGGGCTTAGACTCACGGTGATAATCCGGAAACCTGGGAAGAACAATTTATGGATTTGGAAACTGAGGTTTCGACTCATCAGGAGAACCCAAAATAGTCTTCAATTTCAGAATTTCTATCCGATTCTCCGTGGAGTTTGGGTCGGAGTAGCCCTAAAGCCTTGTACACCCGTACACCACAGAAGCTTCCCACTATATAAGAGAAGTCTTCGCAGTTAAAGTTTTGCACAACTTTTTTGAGCTCTTTCAAATGTATGTGCAACGAAAAATCAAATGATGATCAACTGATAGGGACAACTGATCTACGGATGTGAAGATAGTTGTCAAAGATAGTAGAAAATTGGCTGAAGATTTGGTTTACGAAAACAAATACTAACTTTCAGAGATGGACTGAAGCACGTTAACCAAGAAGCGACATCATGTTCACTTGAGTGGGAAACATGGAACGTTAAAAAACTGTTTCTGTTTCTTTGGTCAATCTGATTGTGATGAGGACATCTTTGATTTCACCAAGGGGGTGGAATAGCTTTGTGACTGTAGAGACTTCCATATCTGGTATTAGCATGTGAAGTCACTATGACAGAACTGCCTGGAAAAAAGATACTCTCCATTGATTTTGTTCTCGATCGGTGCGTTCTTCTTTCTGGCTTTTTCATTTCCATATCCTGCCACATTTCCCTCATTCTTCATATTCTAGAAGGCTTTGGGGTGTCATGTCCTGCAGCCAATCTGGTCCCTACTAATTCCAGATCCAAATTATTATCTGTTCCCTACAACACCTCAATGTCTTTCAAATTCCCATCTTTCAATCTCCTGTCTTTGCAGGAATCCTTGCCCAAAGTGGACATGGAGTCCCTCCAAAAGTCTTTCCAGACTTCTGGCAAAGCTGTTTCCCAATATTCCGAGCACTTGAAGGAATCAATCCAGCCGTTTACTGCTAAGACACAGACGTTGATTCTGAACCAATTGCAGCAAGTTCAACACTTGGCCAACGCAAACAGTAATATGGAAGTATCGGAGTTGCCAGAGGAGTACTTGACTCTTGAAGCCAACTGCGATTTGTTGTTGAAGTTGTTTACTGACTTGATTCAGTCCACCAACGATACTTACGGCACGACGAGTTACGACTACCCGCCAGGAAATTCTGCGCTCAACAAGATCAAGGATGCACACGTGGGCCTGCTTTTCGCCACCAAATTCAACCAATTGAAGAACGTGTCCACTCCCCAGGAAATGGAGAAGATCCTCTTGGGAGGCAGCACAGAGGAGGAGAAGACGGCTGAGTCTGGCGACGTTTCGGCTACCGTGATCACCGGCGAACTTCCCAAGACGTTGTTTGGCCATTTAGCCGCCGTGGCGTCCAGGTCAGGCGACGACTTTGCCAAACTGAGTGACTCTTTGTCCTTTGCTTTGTTGCAGATTTCTAGCGCTTACACCGAGATTGCCACTGCTCGTTTGGAGCAGGACAAGAGAATCATTAGAGACTTGAACCACGCGTTGGTGACCGTCTTGAACGAAAAGTTCATCAAGGTGAACGAGTTGCGTAAACGTGTGTACTCTGCACGGTCCGAGTTTGACGTTGCACGTTCCAAGAACTCCGGAGACGAGGACGAGGAAAATGAGGAGTTGATTGCAAAGGAGGACGACTTGGTCAGCGCGACCGAGGTTGCAGTTTTGGAAATGAGAAAGCTCTTGAGACCACTGAAGAACGTGGATCTCTTGAAAGTCCTCATTTCCGCACAGAAGGATTATTTCGAAGCTGGCGCCAACAAATTGACTGCGTTATTGGTAGACTTGGACAAGATCCAGTTTAAGGATGAAGACGAGGAAGAGTAGGTAGTTTTGAACTAGAAATACGTCATGAAACACTGTAGTGGAGATAATCAAGGTAGGGTTGAGAATAACTGTATAAATCCGACAGTTAAAGTCACTGGTCTGATTCAAATGTCACCATGGTTTTTTTTAAGACCATGTTTTTCTATTTTACTTTTGGTTTTCTGTCTTTCTCTCTTCTCACAACATTTACATTCGCATCTTTGGTGTGCATCACATTCGCACCTTAACCCTCTGTTCCACACCAATATATAAACCCACCAAAAAACCACCCCGATCCCAGATTTATGGACAAAAGAAACGTCCTCAACAAGGCAAACCTCGTGGAGCCCATCATCCGGCACAGAATCCAAGACTCGCTTTTCTATAAACAGTATCTTTTCTCAGCGAATGAACTGTCAATTGTGCCTGTCATAGTGAGCCATGTCAAGTACATAGGCGGCACCGACTCAAGTGGGCGACCATCTCCGTTTTTGTGCTGTCTCCTCCGAATTTTGGAATTGGAGCCCAGCACGGATATTTTGCAATTGTACCTCAACCAGAACGGGTACAACGAGTTCAAGTACTTGACTGCTTTGACTCTACTATACATGCGCATGGTCAGCGGGCCAACTGAGATATACACACTTTTCGACGAGTACATCAGCGACTACCGCAAACTACGAATCAGATCCAAAGTTCCGCAGTTTGTCAAGGACTTGCCGGTGCACTTTAAGCTCACCTACATGGATGAGTGGGTCGATTTGTTGGTGGAGGAAGACCGAGTCGTGGATTTGACCTTGGGGTACTTGGCTCCAAGACAGACTTTGGTGACCAAGGACGAAGTGAGACCCAGGGAGTATGGAGTGAGCGACGAGGAAGAAGAGTCTGAATATGAGAGTGACAGTGACTAAGCTTGAGGAAACAACGAGTTTTGAGCAGAATTCATACTTTGAGGAAAGAAAGAGGAACCTTGACGATGAAGCTATAGTCACGAAAGTCCAATTGACAAGTTCATTACATTATTGGGTTCGGTGGATTCTATCACTGCAGCTTTTGGCTGAGGCAAATATGAGCCCTTCACATGAAGTCACGAAGAATCAGAAACTGAAATTTCGACAATCGTCAAAAAGAACTCTGCAAAAATGCTAACAAATTTTTTCTTCATCATTTCCACCGAAAAAACCGAAAGTCTCCACCCACCTCCAGGCTTCTTCGTCAGGTACCGTGCAGGAAATCCACACCTGCTCACAGCAAGGACGTCATAGAAAATACTCACAACTACTGCTCAAAACTACAGCGTGGAAAATTTCTTCAGAATATTTCGTAGGAAAATGGCCATCACTGAGCTTAACGCGCCGGGCAACGCCTCGTTGGCCACGGTGCACGAGGCACTGAGAGCGAAAATCGTATTTGTGGTGTTGCTTTTCCTACTTTCGTTGGCCTCATTCATCTGCCAAACTGAGTTCACGAGCCAGGCATACGCCTTGGGGTTCAAAGAGCCAATAGTGCTTTTGACGGTCACACATGGCTTGTGGTGGCTCTTGTGGCCGATCCAGGCTTTTTCCGTCTCCATATTCCGCACCGTGCAGAGAATCTGCGGTCGAGATTTGAGGTACGAGAGGTTGAACTCGAATGCGTTCTTGTTGGAGCACGAAACCGGCAGAACACCGCCAGAACATAACGAACCGGAACCTGTGCACAAGCCACTCCAGAAATTCAAGTTTTTCAAGAAATGCTTTGTCAAACAGCTCCACAACGTTTATCATACCCTGATCCTAGTGTACGAGGCTAATGTCAACGGCGACAAGCTGACCCGCCATCTCAACACATTGGTGGACCAGAACCCGCACATCTCGTCATCTAGCTCCATAACTGCCTGTTTGAAACAGCTCGTGGCAACTCCTGCGTTGAGGCATTTGGCTGTTAAGACATTTTTGATCTCAATCGTGCTCAATGTCGCCGGAGTGACATGGTATGCAGCGATGTCGATGACATACGCATCTGACGTGACTGCCATCTACAACTGCTCTGCATTTACTGCATACGCTTTTGCCATCCCGATTTTGAACGAGAAATTTTCTTGGTTGAAAGCCTCCTCGGTGCTCATAGCAGTCTCTGGTGTCTTTGTTGTCGCCTACTCCGGAGCAGACAGCTCGGGGTCCTCTGAACAACAGTATCCTTACAGATTCTGGGGTAATTTGCTCATTTCAGTGGGTGCTGTCATGTACGGGTACTACGAAGTGTTGTATAAAAGATATACTTGTGTGCCTGCGCATTTGGCCAAAGTGATCACACCCAGAAGACAGCTGACGTTCTCGAACTTCGTCATGTGCCTCATGGGCATCTCCACGCTTTTGTTCCTCTTCACTGGCGTGGTTTTGGCTGAGGTCTTGCATATCCACCACTTCAACTTATTTGACTACGGAGACAACACCAAAGCGATCTGGCTTTTCATCTTTGGGTCCATCGCGTCGAATTTACTATTCAGCGGCTCATTCTTGTCATTGATGGCATTGACCTCTCCTGTGTTGTCCTCAGTGAGTTCGTTGGTGACAATCTTCTTGATTGGCGTGGTAGAATGGATATTGTTCGGCAACGAGCTCGGGAAAATGCAGCTCGCAGGTGACGCTCTTGTCATTGTTGGGTTTGTCATCTTAACTGTGGCCTCATGGAAGGAGATCAGTGAGGGAAATGAGGATGACGAGATGGAAACAGCCAGTTTCTACTCTTTTGCAGGCAGCGAGAACACCGTCAACAATTGAACACCAGAAGAATGATGGCATCAGGATTCCACAGGCTTGGTATCCTGAACTAGCTCTGGGTTGCGTGCGTCATGGCCCTGGTGGCCCGGGCCGCACACTAAGAAGGACAGTGTTTCACGTTTCCGTTTCTTCACCGGTGCTTGGCATTCCTGCAAGTCCCCAAAGACCTTCTCCAACTCATTATATGCATCCGGCTCCAAGACGTCCAAGTCTGGCACGATGCCGGCGTTCGTCACCAAAAGTCTATATTCCGTTTCGTTATTGTCTGTGAGCTTGTACACCACGATGTTCCCGTCGATGGTGGCGGACACCAAATACACAGGCTTGAACTTGGACACAGCCGACTCGTGTGAGCTTTTGGCAGTTTCGCACGAGGTGTAGATATTCAGCGATACCGTTGGTCCTATCTTCAAGTAGTCGTAGAAGTTCACCACTGAAAACGTCACAGTGTCGATTATGCCCATTTTCGACATTGTGTCGGTATACGCCAAGTACCTGCCGAAAGTATGCAACTGGTTTATGGGGAATGACGACAAGTGCATCACTTTGCTCGGCTCCTCGTTTTCATAAGAATCAGCATTGGCCGAGTACACCAACAAGTCGCCAAACTGGGTCCCGCAGCACACAACCGGCTTCTCGTTATTTGCAAAACACACACTCAGAATCCAGGTGCCCGCTTCCTCGGAGCCGGAGCTGGCCTGGAACACAGGAACAAGTCTCCTCCACTCCAGATACGTGCTGAAATTGTGGAACAAGTTCCTGCGCAAGGTCATCCTCCGCTGATCCGGCAAAGCGTTCAGAAGCCTCACCATCGTCGTCATGTTGGGCCGCACACCCACCGAGTACAATCTGTTCAAGTTGCTGGCCATTGAAAGGCCAAAGTCCAAGTCGTAGAGCTTCATTTCGTTGTCCTGGCCGCCAGCAGCCACAAGCACCCTCATATTCTCCCGGAGCGGCTGGATGCGCAAACACGAGATCGGGCCGTCGATGAGGTATGTCTTCACGCTGTCGTCCGCGTCATCGTTGATCAAGTCCCGGATCACCAACTTCCCATCGTACGAGCAAGTATAGAGGTACTGATTTCTGAAACTTCCGACAGCAACAACGGGATCCTTGCTGTTCACAGTGGAGTTCTTCCACTCCTTGACGAGCTTGTACGAAAGAGTGGCCAAAGGCAGCTTCTGCTTCTCGTAGAGTTGCACTAGTCCTGCGCTCCTCGTCACGACAAAGTATAGCTTGTTCAAGATGTTGAAGCTCAAGATTTTCTGCACGTAGTTGTTCCTGCCACTGGGGCAGAACTCGTTCTTGAGTTTCACTTGCAAATTTCGGTTCTTCCGCACGCGGAGCACTGAGGTTAGTTTGTGATCTGTGTCTTCGGGTCAAGCGTGGTGATCGTACCTTTGATGCTGCCAGTGGCCTGCAGTGACAATAGGAAGTGCATGCGGAGTGATGCAAGGCTCTGAAATTGAAGTAAATCCAAAACTTTCAGCTCTTCTTGGACTTTTGTTGTGGTGGTTTCTGAGACTGGTCTGGACTAGATTGCGGGACTAGGGTTCCCCACATTATCGCACTTCTGTGGCACGGATCTACATAGAGCCATACATGGGATGCGCAGTGGGAACTCTGTTAAATGTAAAGGAGTTTAAAATAAATTGTGAAATGACGAAGGTTGTAAAATTATGAGATCTCCATAAATATATTTACAGCGCTTCACTCGCCGGTTCCTCCGCGGAGCGGCTTCACTATTCTCAAGTTGAGGCCTAGTCTGGGCGAAGTAGGCGAGAGAGGAGCACTTCCGTTGGGTGAGTCGAACAACTCGGAGTCGCGCGTTGGAGTCTGCAACGGAGAGCTCGACTGCCGCAATAATTCCAAGCTCACGCCAGCGTCGCCGAAAAACTCCTCGATGGTGGAGTTTCCTCCACGAGACTCATGTCCCTCCATGAAAGACGTCTCACGTGAACTCTGCTCGTCAAGTCTCTCCTTTAGAAGCCTGAGTTTATTTTCAAACTGCGTACTCTCCTTCTTCACTTGCGCCTGCTGCTCACCAAGAAGCACCCGTAGCTTGTCAATTTTCACCCCACGGGCCTCAATGATCTTCTCGCTGATTAGCAAATGCTTGCGGAGATTTTCATTGATGAGCTCGACGTCTCCCAACTTATCACTGAGCTTGTGGAGCGCGGACTCCAACTTGTACAACTTCAGATCTTCATCGTGCTGATCCTTCAAACTCGCCATTTTCAACTCTAGCAACTCCTTCTCCAACTGGACAACCCGCTCATCCTTGCGTTTGAGCTCGTCGTGCACAGCTTCCAGTTTTTCTAGAGGAAGAGGTATCCGGCTTGTGCCTCTTGGACTCATCAAGTTGAAATTTTTCGGAGACGAAGTCAAGCGATTGCGCGAGCCCATTTCTTGCTCCAACTCTTTATTCCGCTTCTCCAAAAGCGCAACACGAGCCTTCAACTGCTCGTAACTGAGTTCCCTGTTCACATGCACCGTGTTCGTGACGTGTTTGGCGCGTGTTCCGAATCGCAATGTGGAGATTGTTTCTTGCGTGCAACTCAGTGCTGGGGAACAGTTGATGATGAGGCTAGTGCGAGAATTCCCACCCAAGGACTCTTGCAAGACCCGAGTCAATTTGGAGTCTCTGTACGGAATGTGCGTTGATTTGGAGTCGGTCAAGGAGTTGATAACCAAGCCAAGAACCGACAACGACAAATTGATCTTCTTCGCTTCTTCCAAGCTATTGCCTGAAGCACCTGTTTTGTCGACTTTTTCGGAACCAGCCAAATCGACCAAAAACAACTTACTTTTCGTTATCGCACCAGAAACAACATCCTCCTGCGTCAACATCACCTGGAAAATGGCGTGAGACCGCGAGGACTCCTCGTTCATGTTGGTAGGTGACATGGTCCTCTGCTTACTGCCCAGAGCTAGCACCTGCGACATCTCCAGTGACGACGAGACAAACGCATGCGACAAGCCCCTCACATAGACGCCGTTCGTCTTGTCCTCGTGTATCGTGTACTCCGCCGTCTTCGAGTGGGGATTGAGAAGATCTTTAATGTGCTCCTGGTAGATCTCCATCAAGGAGACGCTGACCGTGTACTCCACATCGGAGGAGCCCTGGGCTATGTGCGTGAAGATACTGTTGCATATGCGCGGGATGATCCCCGGGTCTTCTTTGGTGCCAAACATGGTGTGTGACTTTCCTGCTCCCGTCTGGCCGTATGCCAAGATAGTCCCATTGAACCCGCGGAACAAATCCTGGAGGGTGTTTCTGGCGACCATGTCGTACATTTTCTGCTGCGTGGTGGTCTCATCGCAAACCTGGTCGAACGAGAACACCTGCTGGGCGTCTCTGGTATTGACACAAATGGTGTGCTCATCTAGCCACTCGGTTGCACTTTCCTGGCCCTTGGAGATTTCGTATTTGCTCAAGGGTCGAAGCCGGCATATTACCTGCACGTGCGTGTCCTCGTCGGTCTTGTGAGTAGGCGGGCATTTAGCCGTTGGTGACTTGGGAGTTTGGGGACTGGGTGATGCTGCGTATATTGCAGACATCATGATTTGGAAGGATGGAAGGGAAGGAAGTCGGCGGCCCTGTATGCAGTAGATGTATATGACTGTCGATCAATCAGAGGGCCCGGTGAACTCAAACTATAAAAGTCTGTTGGGTTTTTGGTGCCTCTGCTTATTAGAGATCAAAGGAATGTAGATCAATAGATAGTGATCTGGGAGTGCACACAAGAGCTCTGTATAACAAAGTGCGGTGATGGCCGTTAACAACGGGAACTTGAGTGAGCAGCTCGGGAAAAATAAAAGATCTGATAGATTTCAAAGATTTCTGGTGTGTTTGTAGGAGGTAGACGTTGAAAAAGCAAAAAAGAGAGCCCGATGCGGGGCTCGAACCCGCAACCTTTTGATTGACCTTATGAAGATTAAGAGTCAAATGCTCTACCGATTGAGCTAACCAGGCATTTCTGAAATTCAATATCTTATGACTTAATAGGACAAAGATTATGAAGTAATAGTGTGGGAATTTTGAGCTGCGAGTGCAAAAAATAGGGACAGCGCCCTCAATTGAGTCACTAATTGTGTTCAGAATTGCAAATGTCCATGTGTGCATTGAAAATGGGCACTTCAGTTTCTCGGTTTGACTCACTTTTTTCTTTTTTTTGCGCAGGGTTCCCAGAGTCAATCGGAGTCACTTGACTCAACCCGGCCGCTTCCAACCCCAGGTTTCGCATCCATCAGGCTACTATATCGAAATCTTTTTTCTCTCCAATTTAGTTTTTTTTATTTCCATTTTAGCAATTTTTAATCCGCTCTATTTCGTAAACGTATTGCTCATCTCCAAGTCACCTGACCAGTGATGCTAATAGTCGTGAATGGTGACTGAAATTGGCCGATGTCACGTGTACCACCAGGTGAAAATCCTACCCTGCGAAAATTACTCACACCTACACGTATAAGTGGTTGCAAGATCCTATTGGCAAAAAAAAAAAAACAGAAAAGCAAACCAAAATGTCAAATCCTCAGGATATCGCTAACACCTTCCAGAAGGCAATGAACATCTCGGGATCTTCCCCCCACGCGGTCTCCACCTCTCCAACCCAGTCATACTTGTCCCAATATGCTGCCCAGAGCCAGAAACCAACCAAAGCCTTGAAGCCATTCTCCACCGGCGACATCAAGATTTTGTTGTTGGAGAACGTCAACAGCACTGCCATCAACATCTTCACCAACCAGGGCTACCAGGTTGAGTTCTACAAGACCTCTTTGCCCGAGGAGGAGTTGATTGAGAAGATCAAGGACGTGCACGCCATTGGTATCAGATCCAAGACTAAATTGACGGAGAAGGTGTTGAGCCACGCCAAGAACTTGGTGGTGATTGGCTGCTTCTGTATCGGCACCAACCAGGTGAACTTGGAGTACGCTGCCAAGTCTGGTATTGCTGTGTTCAACTCTCCGTTCTCCAACTCCAGATCGGTTGCCGAGTTGGTCATTGCTGAGATCATCACCTTGGCCAGACAATTGGGCGACAGATCCATCGAGATGCACACCGGAACCTGGAACAAGGTCAGCTCGAAGTGCTGGGAGATCAGAGGCAAGACCTTGGGAATTGTGGGTTACGGCCACATTGGCTCCCAGTTGTCGGTGTTGGCCGAGGCTATGGGCATGAAGGTCATCTACTATGACGTGATGATGATCATGTCGTTGGGTAACTCCAAGCAGGTGGATACTTTGGACGAGTTGTTGAACAAGGCCGACTTCGTTACCTTGCACGTGCCAGCCACCCCAGAGACCAACAAATTGTTGAGCACCCCTCAGTTTGCCGCCATGAAAGACGGTGCTTACGTCATCAACGCCTCCAGAGGTACCGTGATTGACATTCCTGCCTTGATCTCCGCCATGAAGGCCGGCAAGATTGCTGGTGCTGCTTTGGACGTGTACCCACACGAGCCAGCCAAGAACGGCGAGGGTTTGTTTTCTTCCCAGTTGAACAACTTTGCCGAGGAGTTGTGCTCGTTGAGAAACGTGATCTTAACGCCTCACATTGGTGGTTCGACCGAGGAGGCCCAGTCGGCCATTGGTGTTGAAGTGGGCAGTGCATTGACCAAGTACATCAACGAGGGTAACTCGAATGGTGCTGTCAACTTGCCCGAGGTGTCGTTGAGAGACTTGGACTTGGACCAGGAGAGAACGGTGAGAGTGTTGTACATCCACCAGAACGTGCCCGGTGTGTTGAAGACCGTCAACAACATCTTGTCCAACCACAACATTGAGAAGCAGTTCACGGATTCGAGAAACGAGGTCGCCTACTTGATGGCTGACATTTCCGATGTGGACAACTCCGACATCAAGTCCTTGTATGAGCAGCTAGAACAGACTCCATACAAGATTGCCACCCGTTTGTTGTACTAGGTGTGCAATCCAGGCTGAATTTCATACATAGTAAAAAAGTCATAGAAAAAATCATGGAGTGTGGTTAGTAGCTTATCGTGTGAGCGCATAAAAAAGGAAAAACAGTTTAGAAAAACAGTTTGCTGATTCCTTTCTTACTTCTTTTCAGACCCTTGTCTTTTATCATACATTATTC
Source organism: Sungouiella ecuadorensis (assembly GCA_030579155.1). Lineage (NCBI taxonomy): Eukaryota > Fungi > Ascomycota > Pichiomycetes > Serinales > Metschnikowiaceae > Sungouiella > Sungouiella ecuadorensis. The sequence continues at coordinate 482,932 of JAKUAF010000004.1, read as the reverse complement.
TCATTGCTGCGAAAAACTGGTGTTGCCCGTCAACACAGAGACCAATCGAACGACAAAATGAAAATTACAAGACAAGTTCAGTAGAAAAGTCGATTACATTCTTATTAATATAGCTATTGTATTCAGTGCATTTTAGGCGTTTTCCTCGTGCTCGGCCTCCACTTTCTCGTTCCACTCTTTGTTCGTAACGGCCATTCTCTGGTGCTTATACAAAGGAGGCAACGGCGCAAGCTTCTGTCTGAAAACATACGTTCTGATGTTGTGGATAAGCTCGCGGCCTCTGTATATTGCGTGCGTTGTCAATGGCACTCCAAAAACGTCGTCCAACTCCTCAAGAGTCAAACCTTTGGTCTCGGGCAACAAGAACAACACCAAGAAGAACCCGACAATGTTCCATGCTGCATACCATCCGAACGCTCCCTGGACCGTGAATGCGTTTCTCAATCTGGGCCAGGTGAACGCCAAGATGAAGTTGAAGAACCAGCACGTTGCAGTTGCAAAACCCATACCGATATCACGGATGTACAACGGGAAAGCTTCGGCAGAATAGGTAAAAGGAACAGGACCCTCACCAGACGAGTAGACTGCTGCAAACAAATAGATGCCTGTAGTCACACAGCCAAGTCGGCCCGACGGATTGGAGTCTCCGTCTATGAAGAACCCAAACCCAGCCACAAGAAGGAATATCGACATCAACGGGAATGTGGTGAGCAACAAGTTTCGCCGGCCAAAAGTATCGATCGTGTAGAGTGCCGGAATGGCAAACAAAAAGTTGATCATGCCGAATCCCCAACTGGCAACCATGGCCTTGATCTCAGAAAGGCCGGACTCCAAGTAGATGGAGGACGAGTAGTAGGCAATGACGTTGATACCACAGAACTGCTGCATGAACATAACTACCCACGCACCCAAAGCTCCGTTCCTGTTTCTTCTGATCGTGAACATCTCCCACACTCTCTTGTAGTATGGAGTACCAATGTAAGAGTTCTCCTCGCTGAGCAAAACGTACTGGTAGAAGCAATCACGCGCAGCCTCGATCTCAGCGTGTCTCAAGATCTTCAAGGCCCCAAACGCATCCTTGTGGCGGTCCTTACCCATGAGCCAACGTGGAGACTCGGGCACAAAGGGAACTTGCACCAACACAAAGAAAGCAGGCAAGCCAGCGGACCCCAACATCAATCTCCAGTTCAAGCCACCGGAAATGCCGTGGTCGCCAACATGGTAGAAGGCCAACGACGCAACGTAGCCAAACATGATGCCCACCGCAGTGAAGAACTGCCACAACATCACCAACGAGCCTCGGATGGTGTGTGGGGTGGTCTCGGCAGCGTAAGCAGGCACAGTGGCGGACTTGACACCTACACCGAGGCCCATGGCAAATCTCGCAATGAACAAATGGTACCACTTCAAATTGACGAAGCCCTGCCAGATACATGTGACACCCGAAATGAGACAGGTCCAGAAGATGACCCACTTTCTTCCCAACAATCTGTTCCAGAAGTGCGAGGTCCAACAGGCGATGGAACAGCACAAGTACGGAGCACCATTGACCAATCCTTCCATCAAGTCGTAGTTCTTCATCTCGGTGATGCCAAACACTTTCGGGTAGAAAAGCGTGGCTCCGTTGATCACAGACTGGTCCATACCCTGAACGGCCGCAGCCATGGATCCCAACGCAATCACCTCGACCAATTTCCGGGGGATGTGCCATTTCTTGGTGGCTTCCAAGTGTAAAGCCTCTTTTTCCTCGGGGCTCAAGAACTCCATGGAGTTGAACTCATATGGGTTTCTGGCCAACGCAGCAGCACGGCTGAACAACTCAGGGTCCAAGCCATGCTTCAAGGCGTAGTTTCTACCCATCAGCATGGCTTGCTTCTCGCTGTACTGGGCCAAGATATTACCCCTCTCACCTTGTCTGTCATTTGTCAGAGAAATCTCAGAGACTTTCTTGGAAGACGACGACGACGACGTCTCTAGCATATTGGCCTCTTTAGACATTTTTGGTCTCACACATATTGAAAGTATGGGGTCCCCATTTATATAGTAGGCTCATGATTGCAAATGGGACCCCCACAAGTCAAGAAAATTTACGTCCAGGACGGTTTTCTTAGTATCTTGGCTGATTGTTATGAGCCACTGTTTGGCGAAGCAGGCCCTACCTTATTAACCGGGTGATATGACATTTAGACCTGTCAAGGAGGGAAAGAAAAACTCAAAAAAATAAACGTTATTGTCTGTTGTCGTGCTGGTTCTCTTTTCTCCTACAAATCCCGGATTTCGCAGCCAAATAATACACAAGCCTGTGGAACAGTGACCATAACAGCAACACGGAGCCATAAATGGTCATGTACAGGATATTATGGGGTTTTGACGTGGTTTTGTCACCGGGAATTTTCCCGAGTGCCTGGAAATGGAAGCGTGGTCAGGCTTGGCTCATCTTTTGTGCACACTATAGCCAAATTCTGTGGAACCGACAGCAACATAACCTCCAATGGTGTGGAGCGCCACTTGGAAGTTGGAGTACCCCGCCATGAGAGGAGAAACTTTAGTGGGGTTTTAGGTTATCTGGGGTAAAAGAGTTGCCAGGCTTGAATTTCGGCGAAAATCTGATAAAAGCGAAGATCGCGAGCCAATTTGAACATGGGTATTTTTCCCACTCTATGGGTCGAGTGAAATTCGGAGAGTTCAGATGGAATTGCCGCAAAACAAATTTCAGGCGCAATCAATCGCATTCCGTTTGAAGTGTGTTTTGAGATTTCGAGAAGTTTGAAAATCTGCGATTGCATTTGTTGATGGCCAAGGTAACTAGAACATCACTGTGAATTTGAGAATCGAGAATGGAGAGGTGAGAACTGTGAAGCCAGCATGGGGGCACCATACCACACAGTACGCAAAACTAAAAAACAAAACAGAAAATTAAGAATAATATATTGAGCTTCTCTCCTAACAAAGGCTCAAAATCAAACACACTTCACAATTTTCTACGCCTCATCCTTTCTCTTGTCTTCACTAGTTCACTGCGTCTCGAATATCGTCCTGCACATAGCCATATTCAGTCGTGTGTACCCAAGTGGCGAGGACCGACAACTTATATAACCACAGGCAAATCATCCACCACCAAGAATCAGTCATGGCGTTGGTGTCTGCTGCCCCATACATTGCGTTGCTCTCTGAGCACGACACGACCTTGAAGTCCTATGCATTGACCTCTTTGAACGAGTCTGTGGACCAACTCTGGGCGGAGATCGCCAACAACTTGGACGAGTTGGAGGAGTTGTACGAGGACCCGAAATTCGAGAAGAGAAACTTAGCCGCCTTGGTGATCTCGAAAGTCTACTACAACTTGGGAGATTTCGAGGCCCTGGTCAAGTACGGTCTCAGAGCAGACCTGGAGTTCAACCTTGAAGAAAAGAGTCAGTATATTGAGACAATTGTGTCGCAGTGCATCAACACATACAGCCTGGAGTCACGCGCGAGGTATTTGGGCGAGAAGAGCGAGCCAATCAACCCGCAGCTTGTGGTTGTTTTCGAGAAGATGGTGCTCAAGTGCGTTGCAGCAAATGAGCTCAAACTTGCGCTTGGAATCGCGTTGGACAGCTTCAGATTGGACATTGTCAAGAAAATCATTTCTGATGAAGTCACGAGAGACGAGGAACTGGGCTCAGCTTTGATCAACTACGTGTTGGTGTGCAGCAATACTGTTATTGCCAATGCTCCTTTCAGATCAGAGGTCTTGAACTCTTTGATTGACTTCTTGTTGTCCTTGAACGACAACCAGGATTTCTTCACTGTGTTCAAGATCATTGTGCAGTTGAATGACGCAAATTTGGCGGTTGAGGTGTTCAAGCAGCTCATTGCCAAAAAAGAGAACTTGATTGCCTACCAGGGAGCTTTCGACTTGGTGAGCTCGGCATCTCAGGAATTGATCAAGAGTGTCTCCAAAACCTTGTCTGAGGATACATCCTTCAACTCTACGGAGACAGCGCCCGCTCGCTTGCTACATATCTTGTCTGGTGTGCCAACCTGTGACTTGGACATAACATTCTTGTACAAGAACAAGAACATCGACATCTCAATCTTGAACAAGACGAAGAACTTGTTGGAAGGCAGGAATTCCATCTTCCACTCTGCAGTCACATTTGCAAACGCTTTCATGCACATGGGTACTACTGACGATTCCTTTTTCAGAAAAAACTTGGAATGGTTGGGCAAAGCCTCTAACTGGTCGAAGTTCTCTGCAACTGCCGCATTGGGCGTCATTCACAAGGGCAACTTGTCCCAAGGACGCAACATTTTGAAGCCATACTTACCAGACTCCAATGGTTCTGCCTACACGAAAGGTGGTTCCTTATTCGCTCTTGGATTGATCTTCGCAGGTCATGGTGGAGAGACTATTGACTACTTGAAACTGTTTGTGGACGAGCATGGCAATTCTGCAGGAAGTGCAGACTCGGATGTGATGTTGCACGGTGCCTGTCTTGGTAGCAGTGTTGCGGGCATGGCCTCCAACAACGAAAGTCTCTACGAAGCATTGAAGGTGGTCTTGTACTCGGACTCTGCTGTCTCAGGTGAGGCCGCTGGCTTGGCCATGGGTTTGGTGACTTTGGGATCTGGAAATACCGAGGTAACCAACGATATGTTCACCTATGCACAGGAGACTCTGCATGAGCACATCATTCGTGGTTTAGCCATGGGTATCGCGTTGGTCAACTATGGCCAGGAAGACAAGGCATTACCAATCATCGAGCAGCTTTTTGCTCTGGAGAACGCTCTCATGAGATATGGAGGTGCGTTCACAATTGCCTTGGCTTACGCAGGCACCGGGAACAACAACGCCATCAAGAAGTTGTTGCACCATGCTGTCTCTGACCCATCCGATGACGTCAGAAGAGCATCCGTCATTGGCTTGGGCTTCTTGTTGATTCGTGACTACACTGCCGCTCCCCAGATCGTTGAACTCTTGTCGCAGTCTCACAACGCTCACGTTCGTTACGGTACTGCTTTAGCATTGGGAATTTCCTGTGCTGGCAGAGCATTGCCCGCTGCACTCGAGGTGATCGAACCATTGACCAAGGATTCTGCTGATTTTGTCAGACAAGGTGCTTTGCAAGCGTCGGCTATGATTTTGATTCAGCAGAATGAGATTGTCCACCCTAAAGTCAAAGACTTCACCAAACTCTACGCGGAAACTATCAGGAACAAACACGAAGATGCATTGGCCAAATTCGGTGCTACTTTGGCCCAGGGAATCATCGATGCAGGCGGGCGCAATGTGACAATAAACTTGGAGAACAACAACACCAACACGTTGAACGTGAAGGCGATCGTTGGTCTTGCGGTGTTCGTGCAGTCGTGGTTTTGGTACCCATTCGCGCATTTCTTGTCTCTCTCGTTTGCTCCCACTGCTATCATTGGTGTCAAAGAGGACTTGAAGGTACCAAACTTCGAGTTGAATGTCCACAGCAAGCCTGAGTACTCGCAATATCCACCAAAAGTGGAAGAGGCCAAGGAAAAACAGCCAGACAAGATCACCAAAGCCGTGCTTTCTACGACCGCTAAAGCGAAGGCTAGAGCTAAGAAACAGCAGGCCAAAAAAGATGAGGACAAGGGAGGGGATGCCATGGATGTTGACACCGAGGTGAAGACCGAGGACAAAGAGGCTAAAGCTGAGGCTAAATCTGAGGCTAAAGCTGAAGATAAGTCCGAGGATAAACCCGCAGATGAGGAAGAGGGCAAAGTGTCATTTGAGCCTATTACGCTCCGCTATGTCAAGACGCCATACAAGATTAGTAATTTGTCGCGCGTGTTGCCTGCAGAGGCGAACTTTGTCTCGTTTATCAAGGACGACAGATTCTCTCCTATCCGCAAGTTCAAGGGGTCTGGAGGTATCATTGTTCTTGAAGACACCAAGCCCGACGAGCCTGTGGAGATCATCAAGACTGTGCGCCAATTAAACATTACCGAGGCTCCGCTCCCGCAGCCATTCACGTTGAGCGGCGAGGACTTGGAAGACGAGTAATGAGTAATACTACAAGATCAGAAGCAGAGAATGTATAATTAGAAGTGAACTAGACAGACCAAATGTCAAAGACCCTTTTGTCAAATTCCGCGGATTCGAGACCCCAATTCGGAACGTCCCCGTATCTGCTATCTCTGGCCATCCGGACTTTGCGGATTTAAAAACCTACCACTTATCGCGAACCGAGCCTTTATCTGCACCATATTTCATCATCTTTCGCCAACATGACCAACAAGCGAATGTCCTCCGAAAACCTATTGAGACGATCCGTACGGGCGAAGCTCGACAAAACGGGAATTTTTGTTGGCGATTTCCAGCACCAGGAAATACAACCCTCGGGGTTTTCGTGTTTCCCTCTGGCCCCACAGCGACACGACAATCACATCCTATACAAGAACATACTATGGTGTGAAGCCGCCGAGGCCGACGAAAAAAGCTTTGAGATCACCTTCGTCAACGAAAATGGCAAGAAACTAGCCATCGAGAAGCTCGTGGTGGAGTTGCCGTTGCAGGACAACACAGCGAAACACGACGTGGCAAGCGAGATCCTAGCGCAGAGTTACGGCGAGAGCAAAATCGCCCCGCTGGTGCTCATAGTGCTCAACAACTTTGGCGGCCAAGGCAGGGCCAGGCACTTGTACAAGCACGAGATCTTGCCTGTGTTGAAGGCCGCGCATGTCGAGATCACCTACGTGGAAACAGAGTACTCGCAGCACGGGATCGACATTGGCCGCGAGGCCGACTTGGACAAGTACGACATTGTCGCGTGCTGCCTGGGCGACGGCGTGCCGCACGAGATCATCAACGGGATGTACCAGCGGGCGGACCGCGCTCGGGCTTTTTCCAAGTTGGCGGTCACTCAGCTTCCCTGTGGATCCGGCAACGCGCTCTCTCTCAGCACGCACGGCAGCAATGTGCCGGGAATCGCCGCGTTTCAGATGTTGAAGGCGCAAAAGGCGAAGTTGGACTTGATGGCGGTGACCCAGGGCGTTGGGGAGAGCGAGACTACAAAGCTCTCGTTCTTGTCGCAGGCGTACGGCGTCATCGCAGACTCCGACATCGGCACCGAGCACTTGCGGTGGATGGGGCCAATTCGGTTCGAGCTCGGCGTCACACACAAGGTGTTGACGAAAGCAAAGTACCCGTGTGACTTGTATGTGTCGTATGCGGCCAAAGACAGTGAGGACATGCAGCGGCACGTGTCGAAGCACTTGCTCAACGACTCCGCGGAGCACCTGGAAATCAACGAGGAGAACTTCAAGTTGAAGTACCCGCTGCTCGACTCGCCCGCGCCGGAACTGTGGGAGAAGTTGCCTCCGGCCGTCACCGACAAGCTCAACATCTTCTATGTGGGTAACATGCCGTATGTGAGCAACGACGCGCAGTTCTTCCCGGCTGCGTTGCCTGACGACGGCCACATGGACTTGATTATCACCGTCACCACCACGCCTTTTTTCAAAATGGCGAAAATCTTGATGTCGGTGGACAACGGTGGGCACGTCCACTCTGACCAGACCCATCATGCCAAAATCACTGCGTACAGGTTGGTTCCGAGAATCAAGGACCAACTGGCGCATTACATTTCGGTGGACGGGGAGGATTTCCCGTTTGAGGCGATGCAGGTGGAGGTGTTGCCCAAGTTGCTTACGGTTTTGCTTCAGAGCAAGACTTTTGTGGAGACAAGCTACACCAGTGGGTAGGAGAGGGTAGAGAACTATATGGTCTATATCTGAATGGAAATAAAATAATTATTGTGAGTGGGTGTCTTGTATTTGGAGTTGAAAGAGAAAGTTGCTATTTTTTCTTTCTCCATCGATAGATATTTGTGATGTGTCAGCCCTTCTCTGGCATTTCCTTCCTTCATTCTTTTGCACCCGAATGAGGCGCATTAAGGTGCGAACGTCACCTGCGGCGCATCCGGATAGATGCAAATGAGAAATTGCAAAAACGAAAGGATCCGATTATAAATACGAGCCTTTCCTCCCGCGACTTCCGAGACGTAAAATTATCCAACTCCGGCTTCTGTCTCCCCATTCAGCCTCGACTCCCAGCGAGTCATCCGCCCAGTAAGCCCAGATTTCTTGTCCCCCGCTATTCCTGTACGCACACCAGATATCTACAGTTTAACCAAGTGATATTACAATTAGCTTCATCGAACACTCCTTTACTTTTCACCATGAGGTCGTTCTCACTTGAAAAGTTCAGAAACAAAGTCGGCCGCCGATCGTCGGAGCCGTCGCTCCTAGACTCGCAGATCTCAAACTCCTCAGACAGGAGGAACTCCATACTGAACCCTATGGTCATGATTTCTGACGCCGACGCCTTGAAGACCCGTGCGGCCCACTCCAGACTACGCGCCTCGTCCATTTCGCTCGTGGCAACAAACACAAGGTCCCGATCAAGGAGCATCAGCAAGAAACAGGCCAAGGAACTCATACGGCAGGAAACGTCGCAGGTGATCCTGAAAAAGTTGGCTACCGTGCTTGGGGAGTTGGGCGTGCAGCTGCCTGTACCACTCAGAACAACCAGCGGGTCTGGTGGGCCGCTGAAAAGCATGAAGGTGTACGTTTCCAACACGAACGACTGCATCTACTTGGCGCCAGCCAGTTCAGCCAGTTTCACGTATGAGGACGTGGAGAACGGCGGCTACGACATCCCTGAGACCGACGAGCAGAACGGCAACTGGTTTTCTCAAAACGGGAACGGTTCTGACACGGCGTCGGAGGTTCTGGGGCTGTCGCTCACAGATACCGAGGACACAGAGCACGAGACGCGGCCCGAGCGACTCCACAGCAAAATCGCCAACTTCAAGCTGCCCAACTACTTGTGCACGCAAATAGACTCCGAGCTGGCTGTGCCGCACTTGTTTGCTGTGATTTTGGACTTGAAGAAAGAGTGTCAGGTGAAACACGTGCGCATCGAGTTCAGCTCCCTAGTGAGCACGCTATGGCCTACGGGCGACACACACAGCCGCTACAACGTGAAGGAGAAATTTAAAATCGGGTCCTTGGAGTGGATAGTCTCGTTACACGACGCGGATTATTTCATAAGCACGTCCAACTCCAACGATACGAGGTCAAGCGACGTGACGCCACGTGAGTTGGCCGAGAGAACGAGAAAATACAGATTGGTGGATGTCCAGCTGTTGGCTGCAGGCATCGACGATGTGAATATGGGGAGAAAGAACCCGGTGTACCTGGCAGAGTTCTTGCAGCAGGCACAGCTGGATGTCACGTCTATCACCAGTGGAGGCGGTGGCCACGAAGTGTTTGACGCGGGCATATATGTGTTTTTGGTGCCAATCTTGATTCCATCTCATATCCCGGCATCGATTACGTCGATCAATGGCTCGCTCAATCACCGTCTCTCGGTGAATGTCAACAAGATCAGCGACAAGCTCAACCGGAAGACCACAGTCAACTCCAACTTCAACTTGCCCATGGTGCGCACGCCGCCCTCGTTGGCCAACTCTGTGGCTGACAAACCAATCTACGTCAATAGAGTGTGGAACGACTCGCTCCATTATGTGATCACCTTCCCGAGGAAATATGTCTCCTTGGGCTCAGAGCACACGGTGAACGTGAAACTAGTTCCGCTTGTGAAGGATGTGATCATCAAGAGAATCAAGTTCAATGTCTTGGAGCGCATCACGTACATTTCCAGGGACCTCTCACGCGAGTACGAATATGATGGGGACGATCCCTTCTTGACCAGAAATCCAGCCAGTCTGAAAACAAGAGAAAGAGTGGTGTCACTATGCGAGTTGAAGACCAAACACAAGAATGCGTACCAGACGAACGCTGATCCCTACAAGGAGGAAGTGATCAAATGCCCGGACAACAACATCTTGTTCTCCTGTTACGAGCCGGGCAAGACGAAGGAACTGTCGGTTATGATCGCATCACCACTCGACATCAACATTGCCTTGCCGTTTTTGACAACGCGCGCAGACAAAGAACTCGTCTCCTCTAATAGTGAGCAGCCGGGCGACTTGGACCTCAGAAAGAGCTTCTCGAACCCTTCAAGATCTTCCTTTGTCAGCCAATCACAGAGCGCCAGAAGAGATTCCGGGGGCCCACTTTGTCCTTCTTCGCCAGTGATTGGGCTGCTCGAGACTCACATCAGCCATATGAATAGGGACCAGCTCATGAACGGGGAGCTTGACGAAGATGTCTTCGTCTTGGACTCCTCCGCCATGTTGGGTGATGATTCCGGCCACTGTGAGAACATATCGAAGGGCTACACCTCTACAGGTAGAGCATTGGCCCCTGATTCGAATTTCAGGCATATACAAATCTCACACCGGCTTCAGGTGTGCTTCCGAATCTCCAAGCCGGACCCCGCCGACAATTACAGGATGCACCACTACGAGGTGGTGGTAGACACTCCCCTTGTCTTGTTGAGCGCCAAGTGCAATGACGAGTCGATCCAGCTCCCAGAGTACAACGAGATAGATGCGCAGGCCCCACCGGCGCCAACCCAGCGCGGCATCAGTTTCCGCATGCCCAGCTACAACAAGGGTGGCGTGTCCATCAAGAGGTTGGACGAGTACGGAGACGAGCAGCTACCTTCTTTCGAGGAAGCTCTTTCTGCCAATGCATCCCCGATCATGAGATCCTTCCTGCTTGGGGAAGATCAAATCAGCAGAATGGATTCGCTCACTCCCTCAGACCCTGCGCCAGCTTATGAGTGCAACGAGGACATGGTGTCTCCACTCAGTATTGACGACTTGGTGATTGATCGCTCGCCTGTTGCAGCACCCAGAAGGCCATCCGGCATCAAATCCTCGCTTGTTAGCTCATTTGCTCCCTACTCCAACACAATGAGCAGGTCTGACAACAACACACTCTCGACTAATTCTTCCTCGTCGAAAAGCGTCATGTCTGAGATACCAAATGCGGAGGACAACAGCTCTGGGGCACCAACAGACAACAACAGCTCCGGGGCTCCCCCGTCTATTCAAAGTCTGCTGTCTATGAGCAGTGATGCAGTCTCTATCGCCACACCAACCGAGACGCTGATTGGGCCACTGGATGGCCCGCTGGATAACAGCTCGTCCGAGCTGCCACAGTCGTTTGATGGGGATGTGATTGCCCCATTGCGCGAAGACGTGGAGTCCGTGCAATTCAACTCGAGAAACATGGCTGACGAAACAGAGAGTGTGATCACACAAGAGTCACAATTTGTACAGACCCTCCCGTTGCTACAGAATGCTAGTGTGGACAACGTTGAGAATGCGACATGCTACGCCATAACAGGGCAAAATCACATCAAGTTGCTGACCGACACCCTAGATGGCGAGTTTCAGTCGCAGGATATGTTCCATGCATACTGAAGAGCGAATGGTTTATCAAATGGGTAAAATTAAATCTCAGGTCGGCTTATGGTTAGTTTCAGGTACTGGATCCCACCGCTATGTTTTCAAAGGAAATCGAATGCTTTCCTTTCCGCCTATCTATTCTATACTAATGTACTGTATACGAACATTGGAAACTGAATTGTATGAGTATGCGGCACATTGCTGCGAAATCCAATCGGAATATGTATTTATATTGACACACACAAGAATCCACAAATATGTCAAATTTGTCAGAATAGTCAAAAAGGAAACTTTCACCACGAAATCATCCATCCACAATTACAAATATGATAGATACATCACATTTCGATCTACATTTCCCTTATCCATCTCTTGCAGACCCGTGCACCCGAGATTATCGTATCATACTTGCTGCATAGTAATCGTATAAATACTCCACATTTCCCCAATTCAGACATTGATGTCTGTCATTCCGAAAAATGGGAAAGTGGCAGTGATTGGTGCTGGCGTCTCGGGCCTCACATACGCTCATTTTTTTCTGAAGGTTCGCCCCGATGTCGAGATCTCCATATACGAGTCTCTGGCCAGACCTGGTGGCTGGATTCACTCACAGCACCTCCAAAATCACGGACAGAACATTTTACTTGAAAAAGGACCGAGAACACTTCGAGGAGTGAGCGACGGAACATTGCTTATCGTTGACATACTCAGGAATCTCGGTCTTCAGGACCAGATCGAGGTGATGAAATCTACCTCTGTGGGGAACAGGAAATGGCTCCTTGATCCCTCGGGAAAACTAGTGCAAGTGCCCAATTCGCTCATGCTGTTTGCGAAATTCATGATGAGCGACGTTACTGACGGGTTGGTTGGCAGTATATTGAAGGAGCCATTCCAACCCAAGAATTCTCAAGACGGAGATGAATCTATAAGATCGTTAATTCTGCGGAGGTTTGGGTCACCCGCATTGGCCGACAATGTCTTGAGTGCGATAATGCATGGAATCTATAGCGGAGACGTCGACAAGTTGAGCGTTAGAGCGACATTGCCTTCGCTTGTGCAAATGGAGAGGGAACATGGATCAATTGTGAAAAGTGTGCTTGGGAAGATGCTCAAGAAGAAAGAAGCGAAAGAAGAGAATCTCAATGAACTTTTGTCCAACTACGAAAAACTGATCTCACCGACTGCTGATCTATTGAGTCTCTCCAAGAACCTCAAAAAATTCCCTATAATGAGACTTCATGATGGCCTCCAAGTTCTTCCGAATGCCTTGGCCAATCTGCTCCGAAAACAAGAAAATGTAAATTTGTTTTACAACAGTCCAATTGAGGCCATAGAGTTACCCACTGCCACACTTTCAGTCAACGGCGAAAAAAATATGTTTGATCACATAAGGTATACGCTGGGTGCCAAGAACCTTGGTCAGCTTGTACAACCCAAAAACGGCGAAATAAGAAATCTTTCGAGCCTGTTTGAGTACTCGACGATATTCCTCGTCAACGTTTATTCAAAAAAGGGCGGACTCATTCCTCTGAAAGGAAACGGATTTGGGTTTCTAGTGCCCAAACGAAACCACAACCCGGAGTCATTGCTCGGGGTCATTTACGACTCAGACACAGAGCTGGATGCACAGAAATTATTTGGAGCTTCGCAGGTCGAGAAAGCCTCATATGAGAAAATCACGTTGATGATGGGTGGTCACTATTTCAGTAGTAGAGGTGTACCATCGGATAAGGCCAATCTCCGTGCGGCACAAAAGGTGTTGACCACGATTTTAGGTGTTGACTTGAATCGTTTCAACATGGTGTTCCGCAATGAGAAGCTCGAGAAGTCCAAAGAAGTTGAGCTTGGCGAGAACGATTTGCTCATTTCCTATAACTTGCATGAACAGTGTATCCCACAGTACAATGTTGGATTTCTCGAAACAGCCGCAAGATTGAAGAATCTCGTGTCACGTGAGTCACACAACAAGGTCAGCATCGGGGGTACAGCCTTGGGAAAGTTGGGTGTTCCCGATTGTGCGATGAACAGTCTCGAAGATGCAATCGCACTAAAATAGACAGAGGGTCTCACGACTTTCATATAGTACATAGTATACACACAGCATATATCAACAGTCTCCAATTGAGTCTCTCTCATGATTTCCTTATCTATTTCTCTTCTTTTCTTATCGTGCTCTTGATCCCTTTTCTCTATATTTCTCCTCTTTTTACATCTTCCCGTTACCTCATACCTCTGCTAGTTGTCGTTCTGCGGTCTCCACACACCTCAGTTTCTCCTTCGCAAAATGGATTCGTAGTGGTTTTCCAAATAGCTCAGTATCTTGTAGTCCTCTTAGGGCCCTGGAGGCGGATTCTTTGCTCTCGAAAATGACATGGGCCTGCCCTCTCATCTTCAAGTTGATATCAAGCACATCTCCATATGTTGAGAAGAATAGGTAGATGTTGTGCTTGATTATTGATTTGTTGACTTTGTCATTGAGATTCTGGACGTAGAGAGTCTGCCGGACCTCCAGTTTTGGTCTTTTGTTTGGAGTTTCGGCGTCGTCGTTTCGCCTTTTGGTTTCTCCCATAGTAGTACAGATGAGTACAGGAAAGATTTGGGGAAGTCGCAGCTAAAGATGAGGGATTGAAGAAAAGAGTTAGAGTATCGGAATAAAACATTGAGATGATTGAAATTATACTTCATTCATAACTCATAACCTCTCTCGAGTTCTGCTGGATCTTTTTTTTTCTTTTCAAATTATCTTCCTCCACTTTTATTTTCTTCCTGCGCTGTCTATGTACTACCTACTGGCTCTGCGCAATGAGCAACTGTAATCTCTCTTCAAACTCGTGCTCGTCCAATTTTTCTATCATCTCCTCCAACTTTGGCCCCTCCATCAAGCCCGGGAGGTCATGCACGGAAAAACCACACCTGTGGTCTGTCACCCGGTTTTGTGGGTAATTGTATGTCCTGATTTTGTCTGAGCGGTCTGTAGTGGTGACCTGATCAGTTCTCAATTTCTTCTGCTCTGCAATCTCCTTTTCTCTGTCGAGCTGCGCCAACCGAGCCCTCAAGATCAGAAACGCTTTTGCTTTGTTCTTGGGCTGCGACCTCTCGTCCTGTTGCACCACCATGGTGCCAGTGGGAATGTGCACCAATCTCACAGCAGAGTCTGTGGTGTTGACGTGCTGCCCGCCTTTGCCTCCAGAGCGCATGGTGTCGATTCTCACCTCGCCAGGTGCAAACAGCCGCTCGTCCTCTTTTAAGGAGCTTTCATTTCCGTCTGACATTTTCGGCAACACTACCACTGCTGCGGTGGAGGTGTGGATTCTTCCTTTTCCTTCAGTAGCAGGAATACGCTGCACACGGTGAACCCCACTTTCGTGCCTCAAAGAATTATACGCTCCTGGGGCATCTATGCTCACTATAGCTTCGTTCAAAAACCCGCTGGTCGTCGTGCTCTCACTGAGAATCGTGTATGGCCATCTCATGTGGTTGGCATAGTTGATGTACATGTTGAGCAAGTCCTGGGTGAAAAGTCCTGCTTCCGAGCCTCCCACGCCGGGCCTGAGTTCTAGAATCGCCGGCCGGTCACTGTGCATTATGGGAGGCAAGAGGCGTTTTCTCAAAATCTGGCTGGTTTTCGAAATCGACGGCACACTCTGCTGTAGTTCCATCTCTGCCTCAGCGACCAACTCCGGGTCCTCCTCCTCATTGAGAAGCTCCACCAACAGCTTCAAGTTCTCCATTTCGCCAAGGTACTTGTGGTAGTTGTCCAATATCACGGACAAATTGGAGAATTTTATCGTTGTTTCCTGGTCGAAGGAGCTCAGGGCCATTTTCTGCTCGAGCTCTGAAAATTCCTTCGACATGGCTTTCGCTCGGGACAAAAGAAGCGGATGCATCGGCTCACATAGCGAGTCCACCGTGAGCAACTCCCTGGTGGAATTCCACCTGACTTGTCTGGCAAAATGGCGTAGCTTGAACATAGGAAATTTCCGGTACTGGATATGGAGGAGGGTTCTGTAATTATGGTGTAGGAACTGAAATCTGGAGAAGATGCGCACCAACCATGTCTTCACAAACCAAGCCGATTCAGCTCTCGGAGTTTGTGGCTGCGCTCAAGGATTTGTCCGATGAAAATATACAACTGATCCAGAGCCAGCTACGGTTGTCTTTACAGAAATTACAGGAGACCAATGACTTTTTGACGGAGGAACTCAAGTCTACTACAGATCAGGCCGATCTGAAAATCTACACCGAGACGATTGAAGAAAACAAGGCGGTAATTGGAAATCAGGAATCAAGACTCAAGGCCACTGAAGAGGAATTGAAATCCAGGGGAATCTCAGAGAAAGACGAAGGGGTGTACCTATAATTTGCAATGACATCTGTGCTTAAGTATGGGGAAGCGAGAAGGAATCAGACTACATACATGTTTCGAAGAGAGCTCCGTAGGTTTTCTGGAATATTTAAGATTGATTGTAGAGTCCCAGATTTTGAGAAGTTCCAGAGTTCCAGATTTTCTCTACAACTTATTCTGCTGTTCTCCACTGACTTCTTCCTCCATTGTGATTCTATATACATGTCTACTCTTTCTTGACGTGGGCAACTTCAGACCCAAACAACTTCTTGAGAAACGGCTTCTCGTCCATTCTCAAAGGATCCTCGGGTCGCTTGCACACCAACATCCACGTCGATCCCAAATGCACCCTTTTCTCGTATGTGATATCCAATCCGGCCCCGTCAATGAGCTCTCCGATGTCCAAGTTCCACCGACACGCCCATTTCTTCATTCTCTTCTCTGCACGAAAGTCCAAGTGGTTGTTCACCATGTCCCACGTTGACCGGCCGTGCTCCAACAACACAATTCTTCCTCCTGGCCTGAGCAATTTCTGCATGTTCTTGAGTGCTGCCACAGGGTCCTCATGGGCACAGAGACCAAACGCCTCGATCACCGTGTCGTACTTGAACAGCTCAGATGCGATATCCGTCAAGTTCTCGGCTTTTCCCACGGCAAAAGCGGCGTTTTTAAACTTTGGAAACTTGTCTCTGAACTTCTTCTGTGTTTCCTGTACCATTTTCTCTGACGAGTCCATGAAGGTGATGGAATCCACCTGGTCCAAGTTCAAGTACGGTATGTTTCTGCCTGTTCCACACGCTACTTCCAAAACGTCTCCCTCAGCCTGCTCCATGAGCCATCTTCTCCTTCTACCCATGAAAACTCCTCTCTCCTCCCATTTCACCTCTTCGTCGTACGCAGCAGCCATCTCGTCGTAGAATTGGGTTGTGTCCTGCGCAGGCATAATGGCAGGGTTTGTGGAGTTGGTGACGACAACATCAATGGCTTCCTCTGACCCGTTGTCAGATCTAGATCCAGTTTCGGATGCAATTTTGGATTCCAGTTCTGCCTTGTCTTCCTCCTCAGCCACGGCCACTTTCAGCGACCGGCGCGCTTGCTTGCCGTACCAGACCTCCAAGTCCTGTGGCGTGGGCTCGAAGAGCAAGTCGTACTCGAAGAAGTTCTTCCGTCTGAACTCCTTTCTCATCAACTGGTACAACCTGAACTTCTTCTCCTCTCTGGGCTTGAGCTTCTCTCCCGAAAACGCTTTGAGTTTCAAGTACTCATATTCGCTTAGAGAGCCAGGGTCATTCTTGTACTTCAACTGGATCACCTTGATCTGCTTGTCCTCGTAGTATCTGTCCCTCATATAGTAGTAGAAGGCCACAAGCATCACACCAAACATGCCCAAGTAGTACTTTGTCATTCTTTTTTTGAACTCGAGCGTCTGAAAGTAGGCGGCCCATTGCTTATATTTGGGCAACTTCTCCAAATCGCGCTTGGCTTGGGCGCTCTTGTAGTCTATGGGAAATGGATTCTTGGAGTACCATCGGGCGGTTGGAATGAGAAATCTGCTCGGTAAATTCCGAAGAGGAATGTTATTTCTCGTCGTGCGGAGAAGCCCACATTGCGTGATAGGTCTCCTCAACATTTGTATGGGCAAATGTGGCAAATGTTGCAAGTATGTGAAAAGTAATTGAACGGGTTGTAGGTGGAAATTTGAGATTGGTAAAAGTGCGCATATTTTTCGCATCCAAATAGTATGGGAACCAGAAGTGCAATAGAGAAAGTGGACTGTGGTGGAAGAATTAGTGTGAAATTGAGTTCTAATAAAAATTTAAGGACTTGAATACCTCACTTGCATTGTATGAATTATTTTCATTCCTTACTTTTTCTTCATAGGTCAAGTGCTCCATTACTACTCTGGTTCTACTATATAGTAGTGTGATTAGAAGGTTACCATGCTCTGAACAGAGATGAGAAAAATCTGCGTAATACAAAAACGCCAAGAAAGTCCCAAAATTCTTATCTTACTATTCCAACTTCAAAAACTAGATATCTCTCCCTTTCCTGGTGGATACTTTGTGCTTTGGCTGCCAGAGTAGTGCACAGGCCAAATACACTCCACATGTCGAACTGGAGGCAAACACTACCTGAGGTCTGAACAGCATGTCTGAACTTACACCAATTTTGGAGGCTGCTCAACAGGCTTACTCTCAGAAAGATTGGAAAAAGGCAGAATCAAAATACTATGAGGCCATCAACGCTAAATTCGAAGGGGATGACCAACTTAAAAGGTCAAAGTTCTTGCAGGACCAAGAGACGGCAATCCTTGAATTGGGCAAAATCTACAAGAAGGAAAATGCCCTGAATGAGTTGTACAGCTTAATCAGCAACTCTAGAAACGTGTTGGGTGGATTTGCCAAGTCCAAAACCGCCAAAATCATCAAGACTTTGGTTGAGGATTTCGACTCAATCAACAACGCCACAGATCTACAGATCAAGGCCATAAGAGAGTCAATTGAGTGGGCTGTTGCGAACAAACTCTCGTTTTTGAGACAACAGTTGCAGTTGAAGTTGTCGGCCAAATTGTACGAGAGTGGCTCTTACCAGGAGGGTTTGAAGATTATCACTGAGTTGTTGAGGGAGTACAAGAAATTGGACGACAAGTCCTCTTTGGTCGAGGTGCAATTGGTCGAGTCGCAGATCTACCATGCTTTGCGTAACATTCCAAAATCCAGAGCGGCGTTGACCAGTGCCAGAACTTCTGCTAACTCCATTTACTGCCCCACCATCTTGCAGGCTGAGCTCGACTGTCAAAGTGGTATCTTGAACGCAGAAGACAAGGACTACAAGACTGCATTTTCATACTTCTACGAGTCGTTTGAAGGTTTCAACTCTCAAGGTGACTCTCGCGCGACTACTGTTCTCAAGTACATGTTGCTCACCAAAATCATGTTGAACTTGATCGATGACGTGAACATCATTCTCAACAACAAAAACGCAATCAAATACCAGTCCAGAGATATTGATGCCATGAAGAGCATTGCCACGGCTTACTCCAACAGATCCTTGAAAGATTTTGAGACTGCACTTGTCTCGTACTCTGCTGAATTGAGGTCTGACCCCATTATCAAAAACCACTTCAATGCGTTGTACGACAACTTGTTGGAGCAGAACTTGTTGAAGATCATTGAATCTTACAGCGTGGTGGAGTTGACTCATGTCTCGAAAACCATTGGATTGAACATCCAGCAAGTGGAAGGTAAATTGTCGCAGATGATTCTAGATAAGGTATTCTACGGTGTTTTGGACCAAGGAAACGGATGGTTGATTATTTACGACGAGCCAAGAACCGACACCTCGTACGAGGCTTCCTTAGACTTGGTCAAGAGCTTGTCTGGTGTCGTGGACTTGTTGTACGAGAAGGCGTCTTCCTTAAACTAGATAGATAATACAATCTAAGCAAAAATGCCCTCGATGCCCCGCTCACTGGCAGTGAACGCAACGTCACCGGCCAAAGTGACAAACTCCCCGAGTCTTCCGCATGAGATGAAACAATTGAGGAAGTCGTTTTCCTTGTCATTCGCCACGGAGTTCACCAACTGGAAGGCCACTTGCATGTACCTCCAGTCGTGGTATCTAGACTGCTGGAGTACCTGTAGGAGCTCAATGATGAAGTATGGAACGTAGATGTTTCTGTACTCTTTGTAGATCTCGACTCTCTCCTGATCTGCGCTGGTGGAAATCAAGTCGGTGAACCACTTGAATATGATTTCTTGTAGCTTGAACATGGTCTTCTCAATTGACTTGCCCACATCTTTCAGTTTCCAGAACTCCGCAGACTCAGTGTCTGCGTCCTCAGTGAACAGCTTCCACTCGTGTAAGATTCTCAAGCACTCCACAAGCAGTTCGTATTGTAAGAGTTCTTCTTTGTCGTCCTCACTGATCAGCGTGGGTGGGGTTGCTTCGCCCAATGACTTGGTATGGAGGTCGTAGTCGTAGTCTTTCAACAAGGTCTTGAACGCCTTGTTGCTTGCAAATTCAAGAATGGACTTCAATCTGCCCGTGAGCAAGAACCGACGAATGATCGTTCTGGTGGCATTGATGGCATCCTCATACATTTTGTTCTCAAAGAGCCATTCAACCGACTGGTACAAGGTAACGTCTGTCTGTGCAACGACCTTGTCCTCAACCTTGATATCGCCCTGTGGATCGTACGCGGCCTCTGTTTCCGCCATGACTCTCTCCACCGTACGCTTCAACACGTTGTTGATCTTACTCTCATACCCGGTTCCAAGGTCCTCGGTGACAGAGGAATTGGGCGTGTTCCCACCTGATGTGGCTACTCCGAGTCTGCGGAAAAGATCTAGCTGACGTGCACGCGACCTTGGGTCCGTGATCGTAGACAAAAATATCGAGTAGCATTCCCGCACGTCCTTTTCGTCTGGAATGAATGCCAAATACACAGGCACAATCTCCTGGTCGCCCTGCTGAGACAACAGCGAGATGTATGTGGTTAAGAGCTTGGTGATTGTTTTGTCATCTTCATGCGTGCCCAAGATGACAGACACAACTGCCAAATGAGACAAGATTCTGAGAATGTAAGGGTCTTCCAACAACTCCAACTTATTCGACTTGTAAGTGTTGTGCAAGAACGAGTTAAGCTGGTTGATCATGACGCTGCCCAAAATGACTCTGAGCGGACTGGCGCTCTCTTCTTTCGTGGCGGGCAGTTTCAGCAACGTGTTGAGTATGCCATCCACAGCAGAGTGGTGTGGAGCTGGGAAAGAAACACGAGCCAATTCCTCGTTTGCGTTCAGCCCGACCAAAGCATTCTTGGTGAACTCCCTGACATGGTGCACAAAGAGTTGGTTTATGTAGAGGAGAAGCAGTTGCTCCCAGTTGAAGTCGGCCTCCTTGATATTGTCGCTCTGGTCACCTCCACAAAGAAAACTGTATATGAGTTTCTCGTGCTTGGTGAGGGCAGGTTCCTGTGATAGCTTGTACACCGTCTGGTACCACAAATACTTGTGCTGCAATCCACTTGGCTTCTCTCCGTCTATCATATCGTCTTCTTCACCCAAATATGCCCCATCCATAACTGGATCGACGTAATCCTGACGAGCCCCAACTAGTACAAGCGCGATAGTGTAGTTTCCTGTCGAGTTTGCATACTCAATAGCCTTTTGAATGTCTCCCTTGAGCACCAACTCGTAAATGACCTTGAAGTTCTGGTCGTCCGTGTGTTTGTCAAGCGGAGAGAGCTGTTTCCGCAGGCGCAAAGGCGCATCTGCGTCCAACTCTTCAACGTAGTCGACCATCTGCGCCAGCAGTGCCAACGCAGAGAGGTTTCTGCTCTCTATTCCAATTTTGGTGTGCGTCCACTTTCCGTTCTGGGAGAACAGAGCGGTGTTGGCTTCCTTGGCATTGTACTGGAGCCAATCTATTATGAGAAGCAACTCCTTGATTTGTGTGTTTCTGTTGAGGTACGCTTCTCTCTTGACGTCCAAGGAGCAGTACTCTGGAGGTGTAATATTGTCTTTGCTTGAGAGCCTGAACGAGTACAAAACCTCGACCAAATGCCACAATTTGGCCTCCAAATCCCACGAGACAAATTCATCTTCAGAATTTTTCTCATTGTAGCCCTCAGAGAGTCTCTGTCCTATGGCTAGGGCTCTTGAGGCGGAAATGGATGTGAAGTTTCTGATCACGTCGAATGGGTCAACCTGACCGGCAGACAATTGGTAATTCTCCAAAACTTTGGCGAACTGCGCCTCGGGCGACACGGCCAACACATCAGACGGTATCGTTGAGTCCATTGGAGTGTATTGGTGGTTTTCGTTGGTGTAGCGATTGAATATTTGTTGTGGTAGTGTACAGGCCAATTCGATGAGAGGCTGCAAAAGAGAGGCATTGAGATAAGTGGAGAGAGAAACCCGAATTGGGGAAAGAGATCCGCAAGATGGAAATGGGAGATGTGGTGATTTTGGTAATGCTTTTGTGTTTTCAAAAAATTCACAATTCTGTGTTTCTTCATCGACATGGTAGCCAGTTAAGTACATAAGGTCATCCACATAAGCCAACAGCCTCTCGACTTGCTAAAATACTTTTCGTGAGCTCTTGCTTAATTTGTCATTCAAAAAGCACCTTACCCACTTCTCTCCAAAAATGTCCCCTGGTAACTTTCGTTCGCCAGGTTCCGTATGCTACTCCATGCTCTGGTGTACGGGTGTCTACACTCCACCTCTTGCCTCCATATCGGCCTGCACCTGTTTCAGCACCCCTGATAACCAACACGATAACCATACTTGGTTTCAACATTTTGAATATTTAAACTGCAACGTCAATCGAACAGCTCAAACCATACTGCACAATGGCCGACACAGATCAGAATTCTGTGTTTGGCGAGGAGGACAACAACCCTTTCCCCCACACTTCTGGCCTAACAAGTCTCATGCAAAGTCACCGAGATGACACCGACAATAAACACGAAATTCAAAAGGTTTCCAGCAAGAAAGCTGAAAATAACGATCTGGAGCAGCCCAAAATACAATTTTCGGGCTCAAGTCCAGAATCCGGCGAGCACTTGAGCCCAAATGGGAATGACACAGTGGAGGCTACTGACGACGTTGACGAGTCACTTTTGCTTTATAAAAGCGACAGAGAGCCGTTCAACACCGTTTACATCAACTACGAGAATCGAGTGACCAAGCTTCTTGCACCTGATACCACCTGTTCTGTTCAGATCAGCGAGGCTGGGAAGTCCAGTGAAGGTATGGCCAATTCACTGAAAAAGTACATTGTGTACACGATTAAACTCATCAACAGCGAGGACTCGAGTGACGAAGTGCATACGCGAAGACGGTACTCTGATTTCGAGAGTCTACGTGACGTTTTGACCAGGGTGTTCCCGCTACTTATTATCCCACCCATCCCACCGAAGAACTATTTCACGCTCAATATGCTCAACGGGTTTGTGGGCTCGTCTACGTCTTCCAACACCAACAGCAACGGGAACGGCACGACAGCCGATTCTTCTGCGAACAATGGCCTGGCTGGTGCCAAATACTCATACATCAACTCCAATCACCTCAACAAGAACCGCTTGATCGAGCACCGCAAAAGACTCTTGCTGAATTTCTTGAACAATTGCTTGCACATCCCTCAAATCCGCAACTTGGAATTTTTTGCAAAGTTTTTGGACCCCTCGGCCAATTGGTCAGACGAGATCATGCTCATCAACAGCCAATTGCCCAAATCCGTCTACCAACTGAATCCCGAAAATGGATTAAGGACTGCTCCTCTTTATGCGGAGCTACCATTGCCTGTGTCTAGCAACCCACTCAGCATTCCATTCCTAAAGCCTCTCAACGCCAAGACGATCACGAAAAAGACAAACAAATTGCTCGGAACAGGCGCAACAGCAGAACCAACCAACGGTGAGGATGCTAGCAATGGTGCGGAAAATGGGAATGGCATTCACGAAAACGGACTGTCTCAAGCAGTCAGAACATCACACTTGGATGACATAAACAAGAAAATCATGGATAATTTCATGGGACTTTCCAACGACTATGTGGAGCTCGGATCAGCACTCAACAGCTTATCGCTTATGTGGACAGACTTTCTGAAGGCGAAAATCGGGAAGTACACTGAACCTGAGGACGTCAAGCCAGATATCATCTTCGAAAAGATTGGTGATGCGTTCGACAGGTCTTATATCACAATTAATGCGCTCATCACCGAGCTTGAAACAAAATTCTCAGAACCTTTGGGGGAGGCGGTGCAATATTCATCGATCTTGCAGTCTGTCAAGAAGTTTCAAGACAGAAAGACAAAACAGAAGGACTTATTGGACACTGAGGTAAAGGACAAGAAAAAAGAGCTCGCCGATCTTTTGAAAGCCGAGATTGAGGCATCGAGAATAGAGAACGCAATTGGCGGACCACTACAGGACCACACCACAGAGCAAGCTCAAGTGATGACACAGCACAAACCGTCGAAAATGCGGTTATTTCCAAACATGAGCTCGTTCAAAAAAATCACAAAATATGTTTCTGACATCATGGACCAAAACCCAGAACTCACAAGGAAGCAAAGGGTGACGCAACTACAAGCGAGAATCACAGTTCTCGAGGAGTGTCAGAACATAATGCTTGAGGACATCACGTACATTACCGATGAGCTAGACAAGAGCTTCACGCAGTTCCGGCAACAAGAGTTCAAGTCAATATACCAGATCCTCTTGAGTTACAATGGGATCCTCATTTCCTGGGCTAAAAAGAACATTGAGATTTGGGAGGAAATCCGGGAGGAAATCGATAGGGCCTAGAACACGAAGACGTTCATTCAAAATTCTTGCTGGATCTCTTCAAGGTACCGAATTGCGGCTGGTCCCAATTTTGTGAGGCCCTTGTATACAGCCATGTCGTCTGGGAACTTCTTAAGTGCACCAAGCAATCTTTGAGAGACCTCCTGTGGTTGTGTTCTGAAGTCGCAGAACGGGTGCAAATATGTCCTGATGGTGAACACAATTGCGCCTGTCTTTGGCAATCTGGTGAGCATCTGTCTTTCACTGCGGTAGTGCACCTGCTTGTTAAAGTCCAAGGAATCGTATGGAATTGCTGCTCTGATCTCCTCCTCGGTCAAATGATATCCCTTGTTATCATCATCCACATAAAACTTATCGTGCGCTTGCACTGAGAAATTAGCACGACCGACAAACTTCCCGGCTTGGAGTTTTTCGAAGTATCTGTTCATTGACATCCTGAGCTTGGACTGGTAACCTGGAATAGGTTCGTGGATGGCTGTCAATGGCTTATTGATTTTATCCTTAGGGTCAAATCCTGCTGCAAAACCGAACACTCCAGCTTTGAAGTAGTATTCGTGGCCATACTCAGGGTCGTCCAAGGAAGCATCTGGCATCATGATAATGAAATCTTCTTCAATTGTCCTCACCATGTAATGGAGCAATTTCCTTGGCTCAATATTTCCAGATTTGGCCGGAATTGTTTCTCCAGTGATCTTGTTGTGCAATTCTGTGGTGTCCTCACTTAATGAGAAATACTGTGGGTATCTGTCACACATGAACTGAACCACAACATCGTAGAATTCTCTGATTGCTGGATTCCCAATTTCCGATGTGAATACAGTCAGGCTCTCCAAATCTTTCCCCTCCTCGTACTTTTCGTGTGTGTTAGTGGTGATCTTTGTCTTTTCTTCTATCCTGTCAAGATAAGTATCCTCTATCAATAACCAATCATCGGCCTCGAAATTCCTAATCCCCATCGTCAACTTGTACTCTCTATCCTTAAATGGATAAGATTTTGCTGGCTGCTCTTCCTCCCATTTGAAGTCTGAGGATACTGGTGTGGCCCTTATCTCTACTGGCTTGGAAATTGCAGATTTGACAGCACTTTTCAGTTTTCTGGAAGCGTAAAATGCCAATAGCAAGCCGATGAGAATGAATGGGAAAGCCCCGGCATACTGCGACCTGACATTGTCGAAATCCAAATTGACCATGGGAAGAATCTGAGGTGGCCTAATTAGCAGATGTGTGAATATATATTTGGCGGAAATCAATACCCGATTAGGCAACCCGGGCTCGTATTTCGGCGCCCTAGATTTCTAGCGAGGATCAGTGTAAAATTCTGGAAGAGCATAATCTCCGCTTTTGCATTGGCAACTGCATCTGACTTAAGGCACTTGTGAAAGTGCAATTGGCCATTTTTTGAGTTTTGGCTTGTGCGCCCTTATCTCTTGATTCTGATTGAGTGTGACTCAGTGCGGAAAAGGCGCTACAGATAGCCAAGATTTAGCTGAAAATAATGTTCGACGCCCATGAGGCAATTTTTTTAGGAACCGAATTCCCGAGCTTTTCACATTTACGAAATTTCCAAAATCACCTGAATTGAGTTCCCATTGCCAGTATGGAATCTATACTTTAGAGCTTATCTGCAGACCGGCATCGAGGGCCAGTACTCATCTCGTGAAATTTCACCCCACAATTCTCGAGGAAAACGAGCCATGTCTTCGGCAATTTCACTCGTTTCGGCATTTCTTACAACGGCTCAAAAAACTGAGATCGTTAAAAAATTGGCAAATGATTTGACAAACCCAGAAAACGCAGCCGTCCTCAGTGAGCTCATCTCACAGTTGGATCCATCCACAATCGACGAGGTCTACCCTCAAATTTTGAGATTCTGTGAAAATTCAATTTGCGAAGGTGATGAAAAAACCACTGAATTTGCAATTCTGTTTATCACGCAGTCTGACAAGTTGTGCAGCGATGTCTTAGCTCACATACATAACCAGCTCAAGCAGGGACTCACCACTCATTTCAATTTTGTGACGGGATACTCGCAACTTGTCGACCATTTCAGACCCGAAGACACAACAGAATTCGCAAATGAAAAAATTTTGAATTTGTTTGAATTCTTGTCGCTGTTATTCACCAGGGCATCTATACCAGAGTCAGAAACATCCGCTTCCATTGATCAGATTCTCTCTCTCTACTTGGGCCACAATGACGATAAGATTTCGCTGCTGTGCTCGAAACTCACAAGGTGGAGAATTTCCAGTCTAGTTTCGAGAGCCAAATCGAGTGATGCTCAAGCCCAATACTTGTGGAATACAGTATTCAAGCTTATAGAGACAGGCACACTGAAAAGACACAGAGCAAATGCCTTCATCACATGGCTCCGGATTTTGAATACCGGAGATGCTCATTTCAACAAGAACGAATTTTTCCAGCAGAAAATGATCGCTAAGAATTTCTATTGGGAAACTCTTCAAAACGGATTGGTGAGCAACTCGCACGAAATCAGAAAATTCTGCTTGTCCATTTTGCAACTTTCGCTTAAAGCCATATCTACCTCTTTCGAAACGAAATTGCTAACTTGGGACACTGACAACCAAAAAAACTTGTTGAAGGACTGGAGCAGATACACAACAGTGTTTGAGATCTTGGGTATAGATACATCTTTGCACCAAACCCAGGCAGCAGTGAACGACATCTTGTCACTCATCTCGAGAAACTCATTAATTCACCCGTCTTGGGGATTCTGCCTCCTTTCCACGGGTTTCCAAGCGTCCATGGACTCTGTAAGAAAATACTCGATGCAGATCCTCTTGTCCATTGAAGGTGAAAACTTGCTGATGGTCAGATATGCGCTTCCGTATCTAGAGAACACATTTTTGCCCTATATGATGCTCTCCCGACACTTTGCAGTTCGGCTGGTAAAACAACACAGCAAAGAGCTCCGGTGTGTTTATGGGGAGAAGTTCTGTGAGTTTTTGTGTCGGGTTGTAGCGAGCCTTGAGTCTGATTTGGAGATTGAGGAAGTCGCTCTTTCCATCTTGAGAGTACTTAACAACTCTAGGGAAAGTTTCGATGCCGTGAGAATATATGCCACTTTGGGTCTCTTGAAGGGTTTGGGATCGAGAAAAGCGTTGAAATTTGGCGTTCACGACCTATTGCTCTTGAGACTATTCGACAATTTCTCGGAAGGCGAATTGTACAAAACTGCCGTGCAAACCTTGAATTTGAAGCTCATTTTGAGGTTCAAGTTGGACAGATTGAGTGACTTTTTCGATCTCCTCACCAGCTTTAACAACTTCAATGGGTTCCAGATCTTCAATGACCACATTGATGATGTCGCCAATTACGTTTTAAGTGCTGGATCCGACAATCTTATGGAATATTTGACAAGCAACAAGAATGAGCCTCACAGAGTGGCAGCGTTCCGAATCTTGGAATCATGCAAAGTTAATTCAGATCAGGAACTAAAGGAAATTGCCCTAAACGAAACTTATGGCTTTCATTTGACGCTCCTTCAGTCTGGCATGAATATTAACAATTTCTCCGAGGAGGTGAATGCGCGCACTCAGACCATATTTGATTTGGCTGCAAAGAATCAGCTCTCACCAGATTTGTTCGAGAAATTGAGCGATTGCGAATTTCCACATGGAGATTCTACTTTAAGACCGATTGATGTTTCAGAATTGTTTAAATCCATTAAGGAAAACGTCCAGTCCGAGGATTATGGTGTGCTCGCTTTGTCCTTGTACAAATTCAAATTTCTTAACAACTACCTCACTGAATTTGGGTTGAGTGGCCTACCACTTTCGGTGGAATTCTTTGCCAAATTCACAAAATGTATATTCTGCAATTCGTCGGGCTGTGCCAGAACCGTGACCGATTTCTATAAATTAAAAGAGGCAGTTTTCGGCGAATTCCACAGATTGGTCTCCATTTATGTTGCGCACACTGAGATTTCGCAGTCACAGGACTTATTGAGTACTTTGACTTTTGGCCTGACTCACTTCACCACTTTGCACCTGATCTGTTCAATATTGGAAAAGATCTTTGATTCCGACTCACTTTCACAAGATGTCCTTGAAAACGCAATCGAAAGCTTGACGGAGTCCATTGAGGAGCTCAATACTGAACGTTTCAAATTGTCCGACAAGGAGTTGCACGCATACTTGATAAAAGTCATGTTATACCCCACTGTGCTTGAAAACACAACAAAGAGTGAAAAACTTAACACTCTTGTTGCACATTTTTGCTCGTCCATGCTCGCCAGCTCATATGGCAGAAGAGGTATTTTCACACGCATGATGGAACAGTTGTCTCAATTCCAGATATTGCAGCCAGCGTTATTTGAGAACATCCCGTTCATTCCAAATTTATTGGTCAGCGCATGTTGTCATAGGCAGTTGGACCATAGCGCTTTCAAGCTAGAAGGCGTCGTTGGAAAATTATACGACGACCAGCTCAGAGCAAAAGACTCAGAAGAGTCGGAGCAACAAGCCATATATTCTCAAGTTTACGGCGACGAGGAAGTTGCCGGGAAAGTGTGGACTATCGCGATGTTAAACTCCATCACCACCAACGATTGCGCCGTGAAAGTCGTTGACTACTGTTTCAGCACCAGCACGCAGCACAATTTCTATGACATTATCAAAGCCACAGATGGGGTTGAAGAGCGGTACAGACTCCAACTTCTCAAGGCTGTTCTCTCTGTGATTGACAAAATCGACACAGACCACGTTGTTTCTCATTACTACAAGCACTTCTTGCACATTGTGGAGAGCGACCCCAGTCCGTTGGTAAGAGTGTACGGAGAGTGGTTAATCGCCTTAGTTTTGATGAACAAGCCAGAACTTTCCGAGCCTTTCTTTGAGAAACTCGTCCCCTCCCCCGGCGCGCCAGAAATCAAGCCAACTTTGGTCACCGTGTACGAGCGCATCCTATACATTTTGTGTCAGTCCATGAAGGACCCACTCAAGACTAAATATTTGACGAGACTCGTCACCATTATCTTGCCTGCAGCCTCCACCAACAAGGCCATCACCCGACACTTTTCCATGTCGCTCGCTGTGTCCGTGCACAGGGAGATTTCTGAAAACAATTTGCAGCTAGAGTCCAGTTTACAAGCTGTGGTGGAGAACATGTACCAGAGCGCTTTGGCGTCGGAAGCGTTTGGCCAGTATAGGAGCGGCGATGCGTTGCTTTGGAACATCGAGTCGGATTTGACCTTGGTGCAAATTTCGGGTGGGCTTTTGGTGCGTCTCTTTGACCGCGAAGTGGAGTTCATCACTAGCTCAGATTTTCACAAGTACCTCAACCAAAACCAGCAAGCAGCACTCTCGCATCCTATCGGAACGGACCAATCAGAATTGTGGGTCAGTGAGCTCAAGAAGAAACAGGGTTTGCTCCAGGAATCCAGCGATGTGGCCCAGTCTCCACTTCAGACTAAAAGTGGAGCGTGGAGCACAGTGATGGACGTCGATGAAGGTGGTCCTGAGGTTGTGCGCAGTGATCTCATCGTGGTGGCCTCGTTGGTGGACAAACCTCCCAACTTGGGCGGAATCTGCCGCTTGTGTGACGTTTTGGGCGCAGGCACCATGACCCTCCATGACATGAAGGTGAAAGACAACCAGCAGTTCAAATCCGTGGCAGTGACCGCAGACCATTGGATGCCCATGGTTGAAGTGAGACCCGAGAACATCGTGGAGTACCTCAGACAGCAGAAAGCAGACGGGTACACGCTCATTGGGTTGGAGCAAACAGACAAGTCTGTGGTGTTGGACAGCAGCTTAGAATTCCCAAGGAAATCGTTAATTTTGCTCGGCAGAGAAAAGGAAGGTGTGCCTGGAGAGTTGCTTGCCGAGTTGGACTTCTGCGTGGAGATCAACCAGGTGGGTGTGATACGGTCGATGAACATCCAGACCGCCACTGCTGTGATCGTCCACGCTTATTCTACCCAGCACTGTAAGTAGTCAGTATAAATAGTATGAGTGGGAGGCAAGGGAACAAGAAGTAGAGAAAAAGGCTATCAATGGTATGAGCAGTGGAAATGGCAGTCCAGAAAATGTTCTAATAGCACATTTGGTGTACCATGTTGGGACCAAAGTTCCCACTATGAATCTCTTACTTACCTTAGTTTTCTTTACCTTTTCTCATTACTTTACCTTTTATACTTTACCTTTTTTTCATTGCTATAGTACATTAGAAGATGGCGCCATCGTTGTCCAGCTCGACTAGCTGATCTAGAGCCTCGACAACTGCCGAGCAGTATTTCTTGCACAAAGTCACAACTTTGGGCATCAAGGCCAACGGAAGTCCTTTGAAATTGCTGTTGTTGGAATTTGTCGCCAAGTTCATGTTCAAGATCGGCGTGATCACCTTGTTGTCGTACCAGCCAACCAAAATGCCGTTTTCAAGCACCTGCTCCTCCTCCGTAGAAGGCTCCAAGATCAAGTTGGTGCCCACAACTCCAACGGTGACAAAAATCGGAGGCTGGAAGCTTTCCATGCCAAACACGTCCTGCAACAACTGCGCCTGGTCCCAGTCGTCGGAAAATGTCGGCTGGTCCTCGATCTCGCCGTCGTCCTTGTCTGACACTAGCAAAGGCAACCTTGTGGACTTGAGGGCCAAGTATGTGGTCAAAGTCAACAAAGTCGCCGGGTGCGATTGGTGGGACACGACGATGCAGTCAATAAACAACTTCGAGGCGTACTTTGTTGTGAGATGCAAGCGAGTCGATGGGAAGTTCTTGATGAACAAGTCTGTCATGGTGAACTTCAAGTCCGACACAAAGTTCGAGTCGTCACGGAACCCAGACACGTCTATGGCCACTTCAACCAAGTTGGGCTCCTTGGCGATCATCACGACTTTGCTTTTCACACTAACAATGCACTCACTCCCGTCGGCCATTCGTATTCTGGCTGAGCCATTGGACGACGGGAGAAACGCCGTGGTGGCCTCCAAGGGCCTAAATTGGAAGTTCTTCCGGCCATCGGGACGTATGGGAGGCGACTGGACGAGCGAGTCGTACAAGTATGCCCGCTCAGCTGGGGACAAAATCATGATTTGAAGAGTAGTTTGCACTTGGGTGAAAATGCAGGCCGCGATGGGTGTAGTATGGGGGGAAAGAGAGGTGGGGTTGAAGAAACGAAGAGATGGTTGAGATCAGAGGAAGATCATTACGTGCTTAACAGGTCCTCAAATTGGAGATTATCGTATCTTTCTCATTTTTTTAATCATTATTTTTTCTCATTCATATCTCTGGTGATTGGTCTGGAAGTCCTGTTTCGCACAGTAAGAAGTTAAGTGGAGGTAAAGACTGACAATTGTCTATTTCCACTGAGTGTGACTTAACTGGGTGTCGTGGCTGTATTTAAGACAGAAATAAGTTTTCTTATGGTCAATGTGTGCTCTGAGCCCAGTCTCGGAGTTCCAATCAAGCTTAGCACATAATTCAGGTGCTCACTTTCTTCCCTATATTAATGGTTGCAAAATGTCCATGCCGCAGAATTTGAAATCAGCAAGCTGACATTTTCAATGCTGAGAAAACGTTTTTAATAAGAAAAATATCCATTCTCTGGTTTTTTCCAATCGTTAGTGGCGACCTTATCATTTGTCTCTCAAAAGTTATATTTTCATATTATCGATGTCCATTGCTAGGTTCGACATGTGGAACAGTCACAACACCCACAAGCCACTTAAAGGACACCTCAAAACTCAAATGTAAAGATGTATAAAACGCCAGGATATTCATTTCCACTTATTGCGCTCTGCTTCGCTATTAACGATTAAACTGTCATGATCTTATACTTTCCACCTCTCCATCTCTAGTCCCATCGTCTCTTTTCGGTTTCGCACGACTGCCTTATAGATCTCACAACAAGCCCAAGCTCAGTAAAACCAGTGATCCATGTCTGAACGCAAAGACCCCGCGTGGTTTGCCAATCCGGCTCCACGTGTCATTCCAAACCACTTGGTTCTGAAAAAGAAGCCAGGCTTCCAGATTTCGGCCGTGCCCAACAAAAAAGAATCAAAGTCCAAGTCGAGCTCTTCCACTTCTTCTGGAGGCTTCAATGCTACCGACTTCAACCTCATATCTTTCGGAAACAGACCGCACAGAGCAAGTTCCGCCAGCTTTACAGACACGCTGGCGCTATATTTGCCAGACGCGGACACCACCAGCATCTACGAGAATGACGATATCCCATTGTACAATAACAGTGACGACGTGCCGCCTCTGAGGTCCATGTACGATTTGAACGATGAGGCGTTCATTTCGTTGAACAAGCCTGCTCAGCATACGGAATCCTTCATCAACAAGGATCCACGGAGCTTCAACAACTTGTTTGCCAGCACCGAAGAACAACTGAAGAAAACATCTGAGAACGACCAGAAGATCTTGACGAACCCTTTGCTGAACAGCGAGCTGGCCATTTTGGTGTTTGGGTATCCCGAGCAAATGGCCAATCAGGTGATTGGGAGGTTTGCCGAGTTCGGAACAATCTTAGAAGACTTTGAGGCTGCTAAGTCCACTCACAGTGGAGGCATAGACCTTTTGCCGGCAACAGGTGCGTTCCCACTGGCTGCCGAGGAAACTGCAAGAGAGAATTTGCCTGCTCCGCCCATATTCAGCGGCAAGTCATGGGTGAAGTTGACCTACGACAACCCACTGTCAGCTATAGATGCATTACAGGAGTCAGGCAGTGTGTTCAACGGTGCATTGATTGGTGTGGTGCCATACACAAAAGACGCCGTGGAGAAACTACAGAGACGGAAATTAACTTCCGTGGAAGATATCGGCGGCGGACTCCCCACGCTCGTGCACTCCGAGTCCAGCAAAGTGGACAAGGGTGTCATTGGTGACTCCAACGACATGCAGGCATCGTACATCAAGCGTCTTGATGTCAAGGATGGCTCGGAATTGTTTTTGAAAGCCAACACGGGCAACACCGACCCATCCAAGAGTTCAACAACGCAGTCCAGCAAGAAGTTGGGCGTATGGGGCACAATCTCCAACTACTTCTTTGGATTCCACGACTTATAATCACATGTTAATGTACGCATCAGCGCCAGTTCTTCTTATTCGGAGAAGGGCTTCTCTGTGGCGATGCTGGCCTGCTTGAATAACCTCGAGAAGGCGTAAACTGTGTCCTGTGGCTCAGTGTGAGATTCTGAGTATAAGGCAAACGCGACGGGGTCTTCGAGGGGGAAACTGGCCTTGAGCTCGGACGCAAAAATGTATCTCTGCCGTATTCGCTCCGGCTGTAGTCACCACGACTGAAATCATTTCTACTGTAGTTGAAAGTATCGCGGAACAGCTCGTTTCCCGTTCTGCCAACGAATGGCGTCGACAGTGTGATCCATCCCAGGTGCGTCGACTCCGTGTCGTCAATGTACGTGGGTCTCTCACGCAGCTCAGCTATCAGGCCAAATCTCAGGCCCTGCGACAAAATGTCTCCGTATCTGCTCTCTTTGGCAGGCAGCCCCGTACGTGACGAGAAGTGGTCGGCCCTCACGCTCTTGATTCTCTTTCCGTTGATGTCGTGGGTAACAAAGGCGAAATCCTTCTGTAAGTGGCCGGCCACATCATCGTACACAGTCATTCTGGCCAGGGCAGAAGGTCCGTAGGTTGCGTCCACCACCGCGTTTTTCTTGAGCACGGATGTTTTGGGGATAACGTACTTCCGGTTGTACTCGTTGAAGGTCTCCTGATAAATGATTTGCTTGTCCCTGATCAACAGGAGAAACTTGGCAGTGAGCCAGAATCCCACGCAATTGTGGCCCACCACGCCAATGAGTATCTTCCAGAACACCACGTCTGACATAAGCCAGATTATCGTGAGTGTGATTGGGGAGAATGTGGCGAACAAGTAAAGTTGGAAAGGCGACGGGTCCCAGACTTTGAGGACCCACACATCCTTATTGACTGGCGCAGCCTCGTACGTCGTGTCGATCTCGGAGTCTGTGTCTGACTCATAGTACGATCTGTCGCCAAAATAGGACAAAACCCTATCGACAATACCCTTTTCGGCGCTTATAGACACGTTCTGCTTGACCACATTGGATCCCTTGGGTTTGCTGTAATCTGTCGAGGTATTGAGCAACGTGTAGTTCCTGTAAGGCCACAAAGTCACGTTCGCTGCGTTTATGAGCGACACCAAGAAGATGGTGGCCATAGCGAGGGTCAAAATCCACGCAAATGGAGAGCTCCTGCTGCTTTCTTGTACTATGGGGAGAGCACTTCCGTCTGAGCCGTAAATTGCTTTGGAAACGACACTTCTGTAAGTGTTCACATCAGTTTTGAAAACGTTGTTCTGTCTTCTGCCACTGGCCAACTTGTTGTAGCTGTGAACTTTGCACAAAACCATAAAGAGGGCATCTAGCACGCTTCCTACCGGCAAAGTCTGGGGAATATAGTCATCCCAGTCTATGGCGAGTCTCGTTTCATTAATTGACAAAAGTAAGTCAAAGGGGTACAGCCTGATTCTTTCCCAAAGTGGCTGTTTCCTTATTAGCCTTCTCCGACCCATTTTGGAGAGATTCGATAAAGAGCTTTGGAACGTGTTTGTTTGTTTATGGGCGTGCACACACCACCAGATCAAGAGTGATCAAGAGCATCTGGAGTCTCTACACACAAGAGGATATTGAAATCCTTTCTTAACGAATATCGAAATTCCAGATCACTGCAATGGCTGACTCTTCTTTTTCTGAGCTGAGAGAGGGGTTAAAGCAAAGTTTGAGGTCCATCTTGAAGAATGCCAATACACCACAGAAGATTGATGCTCCAAATTCGAAAACGAGAATCACGTCTAGTTTTTTCCATGATTTGAAAGAAAATGTGAAGCAGATTCAAACAACTCACTACAGTCCTGCTAAGTTGAGTCAGAATGTCCCCAAACTACCTCCTAAAAGCCAACAAAGAGGTGAAAATCAGGTTCATACAGATTCGAGATGGAGAGACAACATGGAGCAGGAAAGTCCTGACAAGATTAACAAAACAAATCGTGAAAATCAAGTTGACGGATCCCCGAGAATAGGTTTCTGGACAGATCAGAAGAAAGGGAGCCATACCAACACGAGATCCAGAATTCCCGTTTTGCAGTCCAACATTAGAGAACCCGCCCCAAAATTGAACCGACCATCTCGAGAATGGACGCAGATTCTCCTCAACAAGGTGGACAATCAAGTTGAGCAAATTGACCAGCTTCAGAGTGAGATTCAACTGCTCAGAGCAGCCAATTACAGATTGCGGGGATCTAGGCAAAGCCTAGCAGAAAAATACCAAGTGCAGAGCGAGCAAATAGAAAGAGAACGTGAACAAATGCAATATGAGCGTGAGCAGATGCAGAGAGAGCTTGCGATTGCACAGATGGACAGAATCAACAACTACGTTCTGTCTCCACCGACAAACAAGCATCAAAACTTTCAGAATAAGTATGAGGATTTTGGATTAGAAGATCCATTTTACGAGAGTCCACGAAAACCCCGAATTGAAAATGTGAATGTGCTCCAGGAGTTCGGGCCAGAAGCATTCTACGAACTGCGCTATAATAATCTACTCGCGAAATTCCTGAGAAGTTTGGATATCTCCACATTTCAGGCGCGCACAATTGCCAAACTAGCCAATAACGACCGATATGACGACGACACCACCAACCTAATATTGGGGATTGAAAATGACTCAACAACAAAACTTCTCATGAGCCGCAAGCGAGATGTTTACGACGAGGTCTACAAAAGTGCAAACACCGCCAAGTCACGTTTGCGCAGGGCTATATTTGCAGTGTTGTTTATCGAGAGGATAAAATTGGCAGCGAAGGAGAAATAAGTGCGACGCAAAAATAGGTTGCGAAATTCCCACAAATTATAGCAAGTACCATACAAAAAAGGTGAGGCCGAAATCTAGACCTCCAGCGCGCACCAGGGCTCCTGGCTCAGTGTGAGATCTTGTGCTACCGGCAAGTGACGTAACAGGCACGGAGGAATAATTCGTGACATTTGAATCTATAAGAAGTGGCAAATATTGAGATGTTTCCAAAACAAAAACTTTCACGGATTTCCAAGAATTTTCATGTGTTTGCATCTCGGAGCGTGACTTGCGCAGCCTCTACAAGGCAGTTCTAGTGGGACCCTGAGGTGGCGTCCTGCAAATAGCGGGAGGTGCCGCCTTCCGGATATATATAGCAGGCCTCACTGCAAGCACAGAAGCGCGGACCAAAAGCTATCACCTCGCCTATTCGGGTTCTCAGCTATAAACACTTTATCGCGCACATTTTACCTTCCGCTTCATTCTGAAACTTATTCAAGAACCTTCTCCAAAAAGGTTCACTACTTGTCATTTGCAATCTCCAAGTCGTCTCGGTAACACCACAAATCAAACTAGATCACTCATCGCACTTACTTATGGGGACTCAAGTGCCCACCATCTTGACCAATGGAATCCCCATCGGGTCTTCCGCTTCCCCCGACCGCTGTCTTTCCTTAGACACGAGCTCCACTTTGCCGGCCAGATCGCTTCCCTTCTCGTTCGGCGTCTCTCCAACCTCGAAACTGCACTTCAAAAGTCTACCGGATTGCGTCGTAGCCTTGGATGCAACCGACCCGGCCGCATTGAAAGCCTACTTGGATCAGGAAAACGGAATAGTCATCGATATCCGCCCGTTCAATCTATACTCGGCGCTGCGCCTCAAAACCGCCTTCAATGTCTGTGTTCCCACAACTTTGCTCAAGAGACCAAGTTATGGCTTGCAGCAGATCTTGAACAGCACCAGTTTGCCGCAGGAAACTAAGGATAAGGTTATTGGTCACTCAACACCAATGAAAGTCTTGGTTTACGACGACTCCAGCAGCGACGACAACGTCTCGTTCGCCTTGTATCAAATGGTCCACAAATTCTTGAATTACGAGTGCTTCACGGTGGCGTATTTGAACGGAGGCGTGTTGAGCGTTGACCTGCTGTTGATGGACAAGTCTGCGGCTCTGCCCATGCGCTCTCCGGTGTCTCCGACCACGCCGCATTCTGCGAAACTCTCCAATGCGGAGTTCTCGGCAAAAAGCGGGCAACCAACACCTGAGCCACGGAGTGACGCGTTGCCTTTACTCTCCGGCTTCACGTTGCCTTCGGCCACGTCGTCCAATCAAAAGTTCTTGCAGTCCATGAAGAAAACGCTCCCGAAAATTGATACCAGCGTGAAGTACACCTACAATCTCAGACTTCCTGATGGATTTGCAGCTAAGAAGGATAAGTTACCAAAGTGGTTGTCGTTCTTTGCCGAAAACTATAGCGAGCCAGACTATAGCAAGATCATTGTGGATAAGTTGAGCGAGAAGTTCAACAAGCTAGAGAAGACTGAGCAAATGAGACTCAATTTGGCGATTTCCAAAGTCAACGAAAAAGAAGGGCGCTCTCCACATTATCACGCATGTTCGCCAAACGGCGAGAATGTCACCCCTCTGGCCATGTGTCCATGCTGCGACGAAATTGATTACACTATTCCCAAGGGCATCGAGAACGGTTATAAGAACAGATACAAGAATATCTGGCCCTACGAGCACTCTATGGTGCGTCTAGTGTCGTCTCCTTCATGTTCGGCAAAGAAAGAAGTTGGCGATGACTACTTCAATGCAAACTACATTGACTATCCGAAATTGTCCGATACGAAGTATATTGCCACTCAAAGTCCATTGGAGGCGACATACGAAGACTTCTGGAACACAGTATGGTACAATGGCGTTAAGGCTATCGTCTGTCTAAACAACCCGCTGCCCTTGATGCCAACTTCGTACTACCAGGGAGATCAGAAATATTCCAAGAGTGATCTCACAGTCAAAATCGGTGAGACTTCCAAATATGAAGGATTTGTTTTGCGAGAAATTACGATTACGAAACACACAAGGACACACAAGGTGTTCCACTTTGCATACAGTGAGTGGCCAGACTTTGGCACTCCTGAAAATCTCAGTACAATTTTCGAATTAATGGGGCTTAAAACTGATAAGGTTGCTCTGTTGAGCGGACAGCAACCTCCCATTTCAAAGATCCCGAAACCTTGGGATTTGTTGGTACATTGCTCTGCTGGATGCGGTCGTACAGGCTGTTTTATCACCATCGATATGGTTGTGTCCAATTTCCAAAATCTGGAAGATTGTAAGTATGACGCCTGGGGCGAGGACGATTTGGTCTTCAAGTCTGTACAATTCCAGAGGCAGCAGCGAATTTCCATGGTTCAAAACTTGGACCAATTTGTTTTCTGCTATGAAAGCATCCTCAATTACGTCGTTGATCAGTTACTATAGCGTGCACGGCTACATAAGCGCTGCGCTTATTGACCACTGATGATGTCATTAATTGCTCCCAACTATTATACCTAATGCGCATAACGAAACTCATGATGCTAATTGTATGTACGGTCCAGAATCTGTAAGAGAAGGGAATGTAACTTGACCAATGAGACGTCACTAGATGTGATTAATTGATTTAGGTGGTGTTCTCAGATCCCAATTACAGTGTGCAAACCAGCACTATGAGACCTACGCAATTGTAAGTAGCACACGCACCAGTGATATTAAATGGCAGTACAGTTTTAGAAACTGTCAGCAGGTGGCAAGATGGGGTTTGTGTTTTTTTGACTCCAAGTTGAACTCATGAATAGATTGTGTCGTATCTTTTCAAGAGTTTGCTGTCTCATTTATTTCCCACCCATTGAGAAAAGTGCAGCCAATTCAACTTGAAAACTATGTCCTTCAAAGCAGATTGAGATGATTCAAAATCAAAATCAATTGTATATAGTCATGGGAAAAAATCTGTTTGAGAGCCATTTCTCGAGTTCTAGCGAGACTTGGATCACGACGACGACGACGGCAGGGGCAATCAGTAAAACCCCGGACAGAAATGATTGTATATTGAGAGTTTGGTCGATGGGAACTAGGTTCATATTAGTGACTCAAATGTGTCTCTTTTTCTTGATAAAGAACGTATCTTCAGATGAGTTTTCTATCACATGATATGTTCCATTTCATCTGCGAAATCGAATCAACATCAGGATTGAAAATGGGGATGGAAAGACAAACCCCAAGATTGTGCACGATTGGTATATAGGGAGAAAAAAATAGCCACCGATTTCTGTTCCGAACAGGACTATTTAAACTAAAAAACGGCTGATTCTTTCTTCTCTTATTTTCTCTTATCTTCAATCTCGTGTGTGATTTCATGTGGGCACCTAAATCTCCAAATCTCCTGCACCTGCCCCATTGGGGCCCATCCAGGCAATATGTTCAAACGTCTCCCGTTATGGTCAACGATTTAAATAGGCTCACATTTCTCATGCTGCTTGTCAACCGACGAGATTCCACTCTGAGCTTCGAAAGTTTGGCCCAGCTCGATATCCTGGAGAATTTGTCAATGATGATTAGCAACTTGCCCATACTTGAAGATGAGTATCTCTGCGAGACCACCCTATCCCAGAGTGAGGTTGAGAAGGAGGTCAGAAAAGTCTACGAGGGTTTATTTCACAAGCTGAAGATCGAGAACAACGCTCTTGATGTCGAACTGCACTTGAAGTACATGGAGAAACATTTGGCTGCACCATTGCCCAGCTACTACTTTGTGCTTGACGCCAATCACTCTTGGATGGTGTACTGGCTCTTGAACTCCCATGTTGTGTTGAGTGGCGACCCTGTTTCAGCAGAATTGAGAGAGAAGGCTTCGGAGACCATAGGCTCGTTGATTTTGGACGAAGGCAAAGGTGGAATTGCTGGAGGACCCAATGGACAAATTGGCCACATGGCGCTGACCTATGCTGCCATTTTGGCATTGGCGCTTATTGAAGATTACAAGACACTCGAGCAAATCAAGGACAATTTGTACGCGTGGCTACTTTCCTTGAAGCACGAGGATGGGTCCTTTGCTATGCACTTGGGCGGGGAAAGAGACACCAGGTCCACGTACTGCGCGTTGGTGATCGCCTCTCTTTTGGGCAATGAGTCCACCGAGCTTTTTGAGCACACAGAGTCATGGATCATCTCGTGCCAGACCTACGAAGGCGGCTTCGCTGGCGTGCCGTATGCTGAGGCTCACGGTGGCTACACCTTTTGTGCTCTCGCCAGTCTTTTTCTTTTAGGAACAGAGACGACCAAATACGATTTTACAAGCGTGCTCAGGTGGCTTGTGGCGCGCCAGTTCCAGTTGGAAGGTGGCTTTTCGGGCCGGTCCAACAAATTGGTCGACGCATGCTACTCTTTTTGGGTCGGGGCCTCGTTGGCTCTCTGTGAGTCTGTCACTCACGAGAATCTATACAGCAAGCCGGCACTCAAAACTTACATCCTCAATTGTTGTCAGGAGCCGAGCGGCGGGCTCAGAGACAAGATTGGCAAGTCCCCAGACTTCTACCACACAAACTATACGCTTTGCGGACTAAGCATGGCCGAACACACATACAAGCTAGACAAAGTGGATGCATACAGTTTTTCCACAGAGGAACACGTTGAGGGCGCTGCATATATATCCCCAACTAACCCAGTGTTCGGCTTGCCATTGGGGTATGCGGAGAACTGCCGCAAACACTTTATAGGACAATAAATTTGATGAGATACGAACAAAATCTGGGCAGTAGACTGAAAGTAGGATTCCAATTCCGCTGAAAGCAAAAAAATTATGCGATTTCTGTGGATCGAACACAGGACCTTCAGATCTTCAGTCTGACGCTCTCCCGACTGAGCTAAAGCCGCAAATAGAACCCATGCCGGGACTCGAACCCGGAATCTTTTGATTAGAAGTCAAATGCGCTAACCATTACGCCACACAGGCAGTTCTCATGCGTTTAAGTTTTGAAAGTCAGTCTCAAATTTCCTTTTCCTGAAAATCCTACATACAGTTAAACTGATGACTCGAAGATCGTAGAGATCAAGAGAAGAACTTGGAATATTCTTATACCGGAGTTATGCTCATGATGATTATTGCGTGATAGTTCAAAGTTCGCATTCTCTCTCTGCATGGTGTCAGCTTCCCATGATATGAGTTTCTGTGTCTACACTTGAGGAATTCTAGACTGGCGCTCGATAGTAAACGAATAAGTGTCTCCGAACAATGAAAATATCTTTAATGATCGCTCACCCATTTCACTGACTTTTGAGCTGATAAAAATAACCAGAGATAGAAGGTGGGAGCCCCTTGATCTCAAAGCAAAAAACAGAGTAGCCTCACGTTGTGCATGGCATATCAGAAACTGAAAGGAAACATCAAGTAGGTAAACCAGCGGACTATAAAGAATTGCGCTCTCATCAGTTTCAACTCGTGACAGCTTCGATCCAAGCTCCAGAAATCACCACACAATTTGATTGTTCCACATTTTATCTTTGATCCACGCATGGAGGCAGTCAACGCGGCACCAGAAAGCACAAGGTCAAGTAGCTCTACCACAATTTCCGTGTCTAATGAGCTTACAGTTCACAATCGACATGTGATTTCGGGAGGGTCTGCCAGCTTCAAGAGCAGCATCAAGGGGCCAGCAGCTTACGACTATAAATTCGCACCTCTGACTTCTGAAGATCTCACTAACATGGACTTGCCTTTCGCGCGCACTATTGTATATCTTCACCGGCCCAACCAGGCCCAACACATCATCACAATTTCAAACACAAAAGAATATTTTGAAAAATAAGTGACCTTCGCAATGCCGTCATTTTACTAACAATGCTGAAATTTCGCAATTTTCTTTCCTTCGGTTTTTTCTGTTTCTTTCCCACCTGTCCGTCTCCTCCATCTGGCCCTTCGCCGCCTGCGTACAGCGCAATGAGCATCTCTGCTTTTTCTACCAGATCCATCTCCATACCAAAATCACAATGGACAAATCCGCCGCCGCAGCGTATCTCGACGACTCGCTGTCGTGGGATTCCCTCAACCTCGATGCAAGAATCCTACAGGCAGTGGACCAATTAGGCTTCAAGACGCCCACCTTGATCCAGTCCAGTGCTATACCTTTGGCGCTAGAAGAGAAAAGAGATGTCATTGCCAAGTCGAGCACCGGCTCCGGTAAAACCGCTGCATACTGTATTCCCATCCTACAAAACATCTTGTTGGAGGATTCCAACGAGAAGTCCGTGAAGCTGATCATTTTGGTGCCCACCAGAGAGCTCTCCAACCAAGTCAGTCAGTTCCTCCTCAAACTCCTCGTGTATTGCAACAACAAGGTCACCGCAGTCAACCTTTCGTCTAATGCTTCCGATACGGTGGTGAATTCGTTGTTGATGAGCAAGCCAGACATCTTGGTGTCAACGCCAGCGAAGTTGATCCAGATCTTGAACGAGAACGTGAACAAGAACTTGATCGATCTTTCCAAAGTCAAGAACTTGGTCATCGACGAGGTCGACTTAGTCTTATCCTACGGGTACATGGAGG
This sequence comes from Sungouiella ecuadorensis, assembly GCA_030579155.1. Classification (NCBI taxonomy): domain Eukaryota; kingdom Fungi; phylum Ascomycota; class Pichiomycetes; order Serinales; family Metschnikowiaceae; genus Sungouiella; species Sungouiella ecuadorensis. The sequence continues at coordinate 440,558 of JAKUAF010000004.1, read as the reverse complement.
ACTTGCAGCTGCTCGAGAAATACTTGCCTGTCAAGACAAATTTGCAGGCGTTCTTGATGTCTGCAACCATAAGTGATGACTTGAACGAGTTGAAAAGCAGGTTCTGTTCGCGCCCAGCTGTTTTGAAATTGAACGAGGATGCTTTGGCCAAGTCAAAGCTTGTTCAGTACTATGCACGCACCACAGAGTTCGACAAGTTTCTTCTTGCATATGTCATCTTCAAATTGAACTTGATCAAGGGCAAGACCTTGGTTTTTGTGAACAGTATCGATCGTGGATACAGACTCAAGTTGTTCTTGGAGCAATTTGGAATCAGGTGCTGTATTCTCAACAGCGAGTTGCCAGTCAACTCGAGATTGCATATTGTGGAGGAGTACAACAAGAACGTGTACAACTTGTTGATTGCCACAGACGAGACAAATGATTTTGCGTTTGAGAAGGATGAGGACGAGAAGGATGAGAAGGAGGCAAAGGATGAGAAAGAAGACACTGCTGCGGGAGAGAAGAATGAAGAGCCAGAAAACAAAAAGCTGAAGAAACTGAAAAAGTCCAAGAAGGTCAAGAAGGACACAGAATATGGAGTGTCGCGAGGCGTCGATTTCAGAAACGTTGCATGTGTGCTCAATTTCGACTTGCCCACAACCTCGAGAGCGTATGTGCACAGAGTCGGCAGAACTGCCAGAGCTGGCAAGGCTGGTATGGCTATTTCTTTCATAATTCCAGAGAAGGAGTTCGGCAAGCACAGAGTGGCAAGTTTGGAGACTGCGAAGAAGGATGAGAAGATCTTGAAGAGAATCGAGAAGCAGCAAGGCAAAAACGGCTTTGAGTTCAAGCCATATCAGTTTGACATGAAGCAAGTGGAAGGTTTCAGATACAGAGCTGAGGATGCGTTCCGTGCAGTGACGTCGGTTGCAGTGAGAGAGGCCAGAGTAGCGGAGTTCAAGAACGAATTGATCAACTCCGACAAGTTGAAGAGATTTTTCGAGGAAAACCCCCAGGACTTGGCCTCGTTGAGACACGACAAGGAATTGCATCCATCTAGAGTGCAGAGCCAGTTGAAAAGAGTCCCCGAGTACTTGTTGCCGGCAAGTGCACGGACTGCGGGCCAGAAAGACCTTGGGTTTGTGCCTTTCAAGAAGAAGGTGCAGAAGCCCAGAAAGAGAAAAGGTCGCAAAGCGGACCCATTGAAGCGCATGAAGTAAGGAATACAGACAAGACGGGAGGCATGTGTAGAAAAGACAAAAATATCGAGTTAGAAAAGAGTAGAGAATTTTGAAATTTGTCAAGACAAATCTACGCTTCTTTGTCAGTCTGACCACATCTACTGAATCTGTGCATTGGAATATGATAAGACCTCACGTGAGCCTGCTCAAGATCACATTCCATATGAAGTTGGCCAAGCAATTAAAGAACACCATTCTGTCCTGCGGCACCAACGTGAACAAGGCCATCGACACAAACGGCCAGTAGCAGTAGGAGTACCTCAACGAGCGCAAGAACGTTGCTCTCACCTGGGGCGCCGGCATCAGGTCCCCGTCCCACATGCTCGACAACACTGTGAACGTCAACTGGAACAACGGCGCTCCCACCGTCTGGTCGAGCACTATGCGCAACACCGGGTTGGGGATCTGCACCACAAGCACGTCTAGCCAGAGTGCAGTAAAGTAGCCGTTTATCAGGCCCCACACCACGAACTTGAGCAAGCGCGAGTCGCTGACTTTGTATTTCCACAACTGATTGAGCGACTGGGCCAAAGCCGCCGTGGCAGCCCCGAGACACGCTGGACCGAACTGTCTATGGATGGAGATCAAGTAGTCGTAACTGTAGAGGAACACCAAGGTGGCGACGAATTCCAAAGCCACGTAGGCGTACACGCGAGCCGGCCGGTGGTATTTGGCCAGGTCCAACTCGTAGAAAGGCTTGTTGCCTAGATCAGAGAGCTCGATGCTGCCTGGCATCTATGTTTAGTTGTATGTGTTCGTTCGCGCGATCTTCAACATTTTCGCGCGAGTGTGCGGCTGACTGACAGCGAGGAAGGAAGGGAGATGTGAACGGGACGAAACTATAGATTCTTGGAAAATTAGTGTAAAAACATATTTGGTCGCTTTCTTGCCTCCGAATGTCAAACTTGCTGAGTAATTCTTAAAGTCGCTGCGTGCATTCTCCACCGTATCCATGCATCTGGCTTCGCTTCCTGACTCATGAGGGATAATTAGTAATCACGTTCCGATGTTCCGAGTGAATTCTCATTGATCCGTTTTTAGAAATATTCAAGGTCACCTGTTCAAAGGCATATGTGGAGCTCCAGCGCTATTTCTCGGACCGAGCATCCGACCCACGTCCGGGTCGCAACGGTATCTGCTATACACCAAGCCGATGGGAAAACATTATCCGAACTACTCTCTCATTCCTGAGTTCAAGCAAAAAAAAAAGAATCTGGGGTTTGGCGATTTCTGAAATTTCAAGCCATAGCATTCCAAGAACTTAACATTCTATCTTAGCATCCAAAGATCTCCCGGTTCTTGTTGCTCCATACTACTTCACATGACTGCTGCGAAACGAGAAGACTCCACAGACTCCACCGAGTCTGTGCTAAAAGACTTTGAGGTCTCCTTCGATGGCGGAGACGACGATAAGGAAGACGCGCTCCGACTTTCCCAGGCTCACAAGTGGCTCATTGTCGTGTTGGTGTCGCTAGGGTCAGTGTGCATCACCTCAATCTCGTCCGTGTGGGCGCTAGCGTCGGACCAAATAATGAGTGAATTTGGCATCTCGCACGAGGTATCCACTTTGGGAATCTCTTTTTACATCTGGGGGTTGGGCACAGGAGGTATGTTTCTCTCGCCTATATCTGAGTTCCACGGTCGCAAAATCGTGTACGTGGTTGGCTTCTTCTTGGTGTTTGCGTTTCAGTTTGTCGCTGCGTTCAGCAACAATATTGGGCTGATTCTCTTTTCGAGACTCATGGGTGGCTTTTTCGGCGCGGCGTTCATGTCTGTGGCCAGCGGTACTTTCAGTGACTTATTCAGGAAGACTGAGAGATTTGCCAACACCGAAAAGGACCAGACCAAGGAGCTCAACAAGGCGTTAGTCATGTACTCTGCGTCTCCGTTTTTGGGACCAGGCTTGGGGCCCTTGATCTCCGGGTTCGTGTGCCACAATACTACATTCAGATGGGTGTTCTACATCATGATCATTTGGTCTGGAATTTTATCGATTATGGTGTTTGTCTTTGTCCCTGAGACGTACGAGCCTGTTTTGCTCAAGAAGAAAGCACAGAGGTTGCGGAAAACCACGGGCGACGACAGGTGGTATGCGCCTATCGAGAAGTCCGATGCCTCTCTTTATAAGACAGTCTTGACATCGTCGAGACGACCAATCGCATTGATTTTCGGCGACTACATGACTATGGCACTCTGCTTCTACACCGGGTTTACCTTGGCTATCGTGTACATGTTCTTCGTGGCGTTTCCATACATATACAAGACAGTGTACCAGTTTGACATCCAGGAGCAGGGGCTTTCGTTCCTCGGATTGATCTTGGGGTTGTCGCTCACCGCATTGATCAGCCCAGGAATTGTCAATCACTTCCACGGGAAACTCATCAAGAGAAACGGAGGCATGCACAAGGTGGAGCACAGATTCATGCCCTTGCTAGTTGGGGTGTTCATTGTGCCTATCGGTCTCTTCATCATTGGCTGGACCTCGTACGCGAGACTTCATTGGATTGGCCCGATCATTGGCTCTTTCATCTACGGCATGGGCACGATTCTTGTGTTCAACGGTATCTTCGCCTATACTGTGGAGGCGTACCGGAAATACACAGCTTCAGCGATGGCAGCGAACTCGTTCATCCGGTCGCTCATGGCTGGGGTTTTTCCACTCTTCGGGTTGCAGATGTACGAGGCGTTGACCATCCAGTGGGCCACTACTTTGTTGGCACTCTTTGCTGTGGCACTCATTCCTATCCCGTTCTTCTTCTACAAGTACGGAGCCAAGATCAGACAGAAGAGTAAGTATACCTGGTCTGATGAGTAGAAGAAATCTCTATTAGTCAAAGAGGAAAGGAAATTCATAGATCAAATTCATAAAATTTAAAGCAAGGCATTCTTCAACTTGAAAATTTATTTTTCTGGTGAGCTGCGCAGTATATCCAGTGCTTATCAGATTTGTGTGCGCGCAGAGTGTGGAATTTCCACCTGTTTCGATCTGTACACATCGACACCACAGATACTTCCTCAGAAAAACAAAATGGTCGTTCACAACCCCAACAACTGGTACGTAGACCCGAACTTCAAACAAAACTGAGCTCTCCGCTAACTCCAGGCACTGGGTCGAGAAGAACTGTCTCCCCTGGACTAAACAGTACTTGAACGAGAACGTCGTCAACACCTCGGTGGAAACCGACGTATATACGTTTCTGGTGAAAAGGGTCGACGCTCTGGGCGACTGTGACGTCACACAGCGCAAAGGCAAGGTCTTGTGCATCTACGACATGAAGCTTCTGTTCACCTTGGGCGGATTGAAGAAGGAAGATGAGTCTGAGATAAGCGGCACTGCTGTTCTCGAAGAGTTTGTGCACGACCAGGACGAGGACGAGTACGTGTTCGAGATCACGTCCGACCACTCTGCAGAGGTCCAGAAGCACTTGGTGCCTGTTCTCAGGGCAAAGCTCATGAAGTTCCAAGCTGACCTCATTGAGGCCCACGAGAAGGACGTCCAGCACTCGTCTAGTCATTGACTTGCATTAGCACTAGAATTCTATGTACATACAACCGTGCTCGTAGATCAGTATCCGTCGAATCCCTCGGGCACGCCGATCGCGTGGCGAGCTCCCTCTCTTTTGTTGAGATAGATCTCCACAGCACCGTAAGTGTTCTGGTCCTTCGGAATGCTGTACCAGGGATATATGCCCAGCTCCACGGTCTTGATGATCTGGTAGTCGTCTTTGTTCCCATACGGCAAGCCTGTGGCGGGGTCGAAGTACCTGACTTCTTTGCCTGAGATGAGACACAACTTCTTGTTGCCGTTGGGCAAATATAACCCGGTGGGTGCTTCCGTTCTGATCCTAATCTCAGAGGTGTCATCGAAGTTCTCGATCTCCTCCTCTTCTTCGTAGATTTCCTTGTCGCCGAATCTGGGGAGTTTCTGGAGCGCATCGAAAAGACCACTTTCCTCGGTGATTTTCGTGACAGGAATCAACAAATCGTCTTCCTTCTCCTCTTTTGGTGCTGCATAAGGGTTGTTCAGCCTGAGCGAGCTTCGGAAGATCGTCTTGACGTCCTGGTATCGTCTAGCACCCACGAGGTTGACTTCCTCGCCGAAGAGAGCTGACTTGATGCGCATATCCGTCAATCCCCAACGGTCCTCCTCGTCGAAATTGAGTAAGAACACGAGGTTTCTGGCCACGTGCTGCACTGGGCCCTCGAAGATTGATCCATCGGCGTGACTTCTGTAAATTGGCGTGGCAGACCTGGTCTTTGGCTCCTCCACTGGCTGGGGCTCCTCGACTTTCGTCTTGACGTCAGTTTCTTCCCCGTGTGATTCGTCGTCTGCAAATGTGACTTTCTTTTCCACCTTTTCAGAGTTTTCGACCTCAGGTACTACTTTGACTTCCTCAGTGGCCTCCTCCTTCACCTCTGTTGCGGGCAGAGTTTCACTTGAGATCACTTCTTTATGCTCAGTTGACTCGACTGATGGAGAGACAGTGCGCTCCTCGACATTTGCGGAGTCAGGTTCGGACGTAACGTCATCGACCTCCTTGGTTTCATCATCATCAAGCTGGTCAGTCTCGCTCGGGCCATCGATATCCATTTTGTCGGATGAATCAACCAATTTTCCTTCCACTCCATGATCATCCTCAATTAGCTTATCCTGATCCATTTTTTCTTCCCCAGTTAGTTCCTTGACTGCTGAGGAATCTTCTTTCATGTCTTCATCACCATCAACATCCTCTTCGGTTTTCTTCAACAGATCTTTTGGAGATGACTTATGCCGCGTGATTGCGTTTGGATCATTAGAGATATCGACATCGTACTCTTTTAGTCTCTCCTCCTTTGCCTTCTTTCTAGCTTCCCTCTCTTCTTCAAGCAATCTCTTCCTCTCTGCCCTCTCCTCTTCTAGTTTCTTCCTTTTGATTGCTCGGGCCTCTTCGAGTCTTCTCTTTTCCTCGGCCCTTTCGGCCTCCAACCTTCGCCTTTCGGCCATTTCCCTCTGATAGTAGGGTAGCAACTCGTCAACATCTCCGGGTCTCTTGAGCTCTGGCTCGTAGGGGTTTTTTCTTCTTCTGCCTCGTTTCTTCCTTTCAAAGAGGTCTTGCACGTGTCTGGCATCTTCGATCTCGTCGAGAGGAGTCACGTACGTCTCGGCAGAGTATAAGCGCACCACATTTCGGAGCTTGGGTCGCCTCTGCTGAAACAAAAGCTTTTGGCGCTCTTTCTTGACGATTTCCTGCTGTAAGAACATATTCAAGGATATGATGTTCTGCGTCTCTGTCTCCTTGGCCTCGGCGAGTCTCTCCTCCTGAGTCAATTCTCTCTCCTTCACACGCACCACAGGAGCGAGTTTGGCTCGCCTGGATTCGTCTTCCTGTAGCTTTTCGAGCAACTCCTGTTTGTTCTGGAGCGCTGATTTTCTGGATGACGCTCTCCGTTCGCTGTCGAGAAGCAATTCCGAGTGCTTCACTTTGGGTTTGGGTGCCGTCTTTACAGGAGCAGGTCTGGCCTTCTTGATGGTGGGAATGATTGTCTTCAGCTTGTGCTTGCGTTTCTTCGCCCTTTCCTCCTTCTCCAACTCTCTCTCGCCCTCGCTGTCGTCGTCCTCAGACACAGACAAGTCAGAGTCCGAGAGCATCTCATCTGAATTGACGGCCACCTCAGTTTCAGACCCATTATTGTCATCGTCGCCTTCCTCTTTGGGAAGTTCATCCTCCTCAACCTGCGAGTTCTCGTTTTCCTCGCCGCTGACGTCAGGCTCCTCGAACTCCTCGTCATTCTCGTCCTCTTGAAACAATAGCTGAACGTTCTCGTCGTCCTCGTTATATATGACCAGCTGCTGAACGCCCGAGGCTCTTTCCTCGAGCTCAATGAGCTGCTTCAATCTGGACCCGGCATTGGCTCGCCTTGCGCGCGTCGCCACCAAGCTGTCTTCGTCCATGGTGTTGATTGTCGTTTGTGAGTGCACCTATATGTAGGCAAGTGAGTAGGATGAGGAAGTGCAACGACGAGGAAGTTGGTGTGGTGTGAGAGTAATGGAAAGTCGCTTCTTCAATTTGGTCCGTTTGGCTGTAATGCTTTCCATTCTTGTTACTGAGAATTTTTTGTAGGGTTCTTTTGGAAGTTGGGGTGCCACTACTAGACTGCGTAAAGTACTCTAATGATCATGAGTAAAGAGTTATAGTGCATGGAAGGATTTTCCTCGGACTGATTGTGTCATATTCTAGCTATCCTGATCTTTGTTAGCGGTCGCTTTGAATTGCTTCTTGACTTTTTCGACTCATTTCTGTTCCTTGTTCAGCCTCATAGAATGCTTAGAAGAATATTGCAACACAGACATGAATCACCGATATCAATAGGCTGGCAGGCACGCATATATTGATAAGCTGTCTCAATGGACCGCGATTGTTTATTTCTGGTGCATTAGAAAATCTAGAAGAGTGAAGGTTAGCGCAGATTTCGCAGCCACTTCTGCACCTATCCATTCGATTCACGTTGTCCTTGTGGCTACCGCCTGTGCCAGGCTACCAAACGAAATCGGGGATTTATGGAATTCATGTCGAGCAAATCTACGTTTGTATCTCAGCTAAGGGGCTGAATTGAATTGGAAGATCGAAGGAGTGTGCTTGCTCACCACCATATACTTACCAGTGCAAAGAACATCAGCACCATGTTCACTCAAATCCACTTTGTGGTCAAACAATTGCAGAAAATATCAAATGAGCATTTTTGTTTTATTCAGGATCTCTTTAATTACTCTCTGTTTCAGTTGTGCTTGTATTTTCAGATCTCAGAATATCTTTTTTTCTGGTCAAAACGGCTTGTGATTCTCACTATTCATCTACTTTCGCACCCACAAACAAAATGGCTTTCAATACAGCCTCAGCAATAATTACACCCTACTCATAATTCACCAAAGCAAATACACCGCTGGATTATAATGTGGCCGAATTTCCCAAAACTTCTCCCCAATGAAAATTATGGAGGTCAGACCCTTCACTCAATCTCCATGTTCTAATTCTCTCCACATCGCCCTGCATACTCCACCTAACTTCTACGGTTAGCCAACTTCAGCTTTTCAGTCATCATGATTTACCGAGCACACAGACAAGTTGCTATCCAAACAACACGATGGCTCTCGTCTTCGGCCTTTAGAATGCATGGCCCGAAATTTACAGCGGCGTCCGAGGATGAGATGTCACATTTTAATGCCCTCGCGTCTTCGTGGTGGGACGTGAACGGGCCCCAGCGGATTTTGCACAAGATGAACTTGCTTCGCATGGACTACATTCACGAGATCGTCAGAATGCACTTGAAGTTGAACCAGGACGCCAAACTGGACGAAGAAGAGATCTACATACCGCCTTTCAATGTGGACTTGCTTCCGCTGCAGATCAAAGGCAGGATTCTACAAGAGCAGGACGAGAAAAGGGACGAGTTGCTCTTGCACAAAAAATTGAGAGCTCTAGATGTTGGCTGTGGTGGCGGGATCTTGGCGGAGTCGTTGGCGCGGCTTCGTTTCGTCGAGTCGGTGAAGGGCATTGATTTGTCCACTGACGTCTTGGAGGCAGCAAAAGTGCACATGAACGAGGACCCACAGTTGGCACACAAGCTCTCATACAACTTGCAGGCGGTGGAGGACTTGCCACGCGACGAGAAGTACGACATCATCACCGTGTTTGAGATGCTCGAGCACGTCGAGTATCCTTCGAGGGTTCTATCTGAGGTGTTAGACCGGGTTGAGGACAATGGGTGGGTGTTCTTGCTGACGATCAACAGAGACTTTGTGAGCTGGTTCACCACGATATTCATGGGCGAGCACGTGCTCAACATCGTGCCTGTGGGAACACATACTTTGGAGAAGTACATCAACGAAGAGGAGATCCGGACCTGGGTTAAAAGTGACTACGCCGGCAAATTCGAGGTGGTGGACTCGCGTGGATGCATATACCTCCCGTCGTGCGGCTGGAAGTTCACCGACTACCCAGGCGTAGGAAACTACTTCATGGCCATCCAAAAGGTCAAGTAATGTACATAGACAGTCGGAATCTTATAAGTCAGAAACGGATTTTTGTAAAGACAGAAACGGAAATAAAATCCACGAAGACAAGATCCACAAACACACTACACCGAGTCCCATAAACGTATATCCACACTCTACTGTCGCCTCCTCTCCATGCTATTAACCCGTTTACTGCGATGCACACTGCACGCCTGGACCCTGCTGACCCTCCTCATCGTCCGAGTCGTAAGCGTCACGTCTGCCCGACTGACTGTGCTTGTATGGGTCAACGTTGGACAAGTCGACCTCGTCGACCTCAGCGCCCTTAGGAATGGTGACGGCAGCTCTGGCTGGCAAGATGGACTCCAACTGTTGCAACTTCTCCTCAGAGGCGAAGTTGGCCTCGGGGAACTTGACAGAGAACTTGACAAACAAGTTGCCCTTGTCACTGTTTCTGTAGACGGGCATACCCTGCTTCTCGATCACCTTCACGGCACCAGGCGCAATCACTTCACCAGGAATGATTGTGAACTTGATGTAGTCACCGGAAACGTGCTTGAACGCAACCTCGCCGCCGGCCAACGCAGTCAACAAGTCGATCTCGCACTCGTACGACAAGTCGCTGCCCTTTCTCACGAACTTCTCGTGTGGCTTCTCATCAACTACAAAAACAACGTCTCCTGGGGTCACACCAGGCTCCTGGTCACCTTCGCCGCTGAACACTATTCTCTGACCGTCCTTCATGCCGGGATCAATGTGAACTTGCAAGATCTTGCGCTCCTGCTGGGTCTTCTTACCCTTACACACGGTACATCTGTCCTTGGCATCGCACATGTCTCCAGAGCCTTGACACTGGTCACAAACGGTCTGGAATCTCTGGATCATTGGACCCATCTGTCTGGTGACAAACTTCATACCCACACCGTGACACGAGGAACACTGCTTGACCTTGCCCTCTTTGCCTCCACGTCCCTCACACAGCTTACACAAGATGGTCTTGTTGAGAGCCAACTTGGCCGTTCTGCCCTTGTACAACTCCTCCAAGGTGCACGAGATCGAGTGCTTGATATCCTTGCCCCTCTGTGGGCCTCTGCTGGCTCCACCGCCCATGCCTCCGAATCCTCCTCCGAAGAACTGGGAAAAGATATCGTCTGCGCCCATTCCGCCCATACCACCTGGACCGCCGCCGTTCAAGCCTTCCTCACCGTACTGGTCATAGATTTCTCTCTTCTGCTCGTCTCCCAAGACTTCGTATGCGTGAGACAATTCCTTGAATTTTTCAGCAGCTTCTGGAGATGGGTTCTTGTCTGGATGGTATTTCAAGGCTGCTTTTCTGTAAGCCTTCTTCAACTCATTCTCTGAGGCAGATGGGGCCACGCCCAAAAGATCGTAAAACTTGGAATCTTTCACCATGGTCTTTTATATAAATATTAAATGGGGCAAATGCACGCTGGACTCAATTTATCTTGATGAGTTTTTTTCTGATTACCAATTGTAGAACATTCCATCGTTTTCGCACTCACGTGACCTGAAACGATTGTATGCAAGGTTTAGGCAGCATTATCTCAAGGAGGAAGATGAAAGTCGTTATTTTAATGTTAGCATCACGCGTTGGTTGGCAATTCTAAACGGAGGCGTGAGTATGATTCGAGGAAGCTGTCGAGTTTTTGCTGTTTTGTGGCGACTTTCTACCGTCTGTCTCAAATGTTCTGCTACATCTCGGTGCGACTGATAGTATGCACAGTATGCATGTTCTGCCTATACAAACACAGCCAAACCAGTCCATTTTCTTCGCATCGCTCAAAGCTTCTTACCAGTTTCAAAACTCTTTTAACCTGCGTGCTCAACAACGCTGGTGACCAATTTCCCGTTCTTCACCGAGTGTTGCAATTGCTCTGGCACAGACAACTCTGCGTAGTCACCGTCCTGGGGAACATTGATGTTCAATGCCGTGCTGTTGGAGGTCACCACCAGCGCGTCGGCGTCAATGCTGTTTTGAGACAAGTAGATGCTGCCCTCTTCCGATTTGTCCACGGTGATGAGCGGAACAACTCCAGTGACCTGGATACCAAACTTATGAGACTTGATCACGTCAATACCAGAGATCAACGACTCGACGACAACACCGGTATTTTTGGTCTCAGAAATCGACACGGCGTTACCCTTTCCGGTGATCTGAATGGTGACTCCGCTGGTGTTGCCAATGAACACAGACTGCAGCATTTCAAGGTTGATGACAATTGGCTCGGGCGAGTCCTGCTCCGTCAAGTTCTCAATCATCCATTTGGTGCCGTCGACCAATTCCTTTCTAGGTGACTTCCTCTTTGGGATCGCGCCAGCCAGCGATAAAGTCAGTGGCTTCTTAGGCGGAGTTGGCTTTTTGGGGCCCTGACCCTGTGCTCTCAACTCCGGGTTCTTGTGTGTCATTTGCGACTTCTCGACCTTCTTGAGACCAGACGTGATGTTCTCGCCCTTATTCAAGTCTGCAAACACGGCGGTGATTCCGCCCGGCTGCTGAGCTGGCTCATCGAATAACGAGGCAGGAGGAGCAGGTGGGGGAGGTGGTGGAGGAGCGCCTCCAGCCAATGCAGCCGGAGCAGCCGGAGCAGATTTTGACTGAACAGACTCAGCCAATGGCTTTCCGTTGACGTTCCACGAAGGGCCTGTGGTGTGGTACTGTTTCACGTAGGTGCGCAACTCGTCGAAAATCAGCAAGAACTGCTTGGTCCACTGCACTTGTTTTGGGTCCTTGTCCTTGAACTCCTTGACAATTCTGTTCGACCAGAACTGCGCGCTGTCCTTGAACTCGGGCACAAACGAAACCGGAGTGTCTGTGACGATCCAGCCAAGCACAGGCGCACCCTCGCTGATGGTGTTCAAGTGGTTGAAGAAAGCCGAGCGGCGGTTAGCATCCTTGATCGACGAGATTTGCTCGATTTTGGCGTTTATGGGCGCCAATTGTTCCATGAACTTTGGATCACTTACGTCTGGCTTCTTGGTACGCGAGACGAGGTCCAAGAACGACGACTGCTCGAGAAATGCTGCCTTGAACGCTTCCGCGGCCTCACCAACAATGGAATCAATCTCCTTGGACGAGGCAACGAAGGAATCAATGTGGTCGCTGATGAACAGGTTGAAATCCTTGACGAATTTGGCTGTCTCCACAGGCTCAGCAGCTTTGGCAGCAGGAGCCAGCGTATTTGGCGATGTCTGCGACTGGCCAGCAGCAGAGTTACCGGCAGTCAAAGCTTTCTGCCTGTCGCCGTCGATTGCACCTCCGGCAGCATGAGTATTTGCTTGTTGGTTTGCAAAATTGGCTTCTTCCTGGAAGATGGTGAGGTCTTCCAAGCGGGAAGTAGCGGCTTCCAATCTCTTGAGAATGGTGACAATGTTGTATCCCTGGACGTTCAACTGGGATTCCTCGGGTGCAGAAGGGTTAGCCATGGTTATGTTAGTGGTGAGTCTGATCCACTTTACGTGTAGTTATGGGGCAGACAGGAGGTACGGGTGTCGGCGGAGGCAGCCCAGAGAGGGTCAATCGATTTTCAGCTCCGGAAAAAACAGAAAGTTGGCAGATATAGAAGAGCAAGTACACCATCTGTGACCCACCCACACTATTCTTTCTCATATTATTTTGTTGTTATTTCCCGTTCAGTGTACCCTCTCTGTACTCTCCAAACACCCTCTGCAGTACTTCTCGCGTGTCTAGCTCGCCAGTGCATTTCCACACATTCACAATCTACAGAAAATGCCCGAGCCGCAACCGGTGGACCAGCTCCCGCCACAGAAAGTCTTCCACTTACGAGAAGTGGTGCCGGAATCGACGCAAGAGCCCTTCTACGCAGAGTATAAGCCAGAGGTGCCCATAGCCATAGATCTCGGCTCTGCCAACGTCAGAGTCGGCCTCACGAACTCGAAACTTCCACACAACGTGTTTCCGAGTCTTGTGGCCAAACACAGAGAGCGCCGGACCAACCAGAACTTGACTTTGGTCGGCAACGACGTGCACAGAGAGGCACCGTACTACGCAACATTGAGACCCAATGCCAGGTCTCCTTTTGACGGCCAGCTCATCACGAACTGGGATCTCATCGAGAACGTTCTCGACTATTCGTTGGAGCATTTGGGCGTGACCTCAAGCAGTGGCCGGCTCAACAACCCGGTGGTGATGACGGAGCCTTTGGCATGCCCCAACAGCCAGAGAAAAGGCATGTACGAGATCATCTTTGAGGCGTACCAGGCGCCCAAGTTGGCATTGGGAATAGACTCGCTCTTCGCGTACTACCAGAACTCGGCAAAGCTGGACGGTTTGGTGATCAGCGTGGCCAACGAGCTGACTCACGTGATTCCCGTTCTACAAGGGAAAGGGATCCTCCTGAACAGCAAGAGAATCGACTGGGGCGGCTCGCAGAGCGCACAGTTCACGCAGAAGTTGCTTGCCCTCAAGTATCCGTACTTTCCCACGCGGCTTTCGAAGGACCAGACGTCTCATATCTTACACGACCACGCCTACGTTCTGAGGGACTACAAGGCCGAGTTGAGCCTGTACTTGGACATGGACAAGCTCGAAAAAAACGACGTTGTGATCCAGGCACCTGTGGAGATTGCCCCAGAGAAGGCAAAGAAGTCAGACGAGGAGTTGGCCCGTCAGGCTGAGCGCAGAAGGGAACAAGGAAAGAGACTCCAGGAACAAGCGCAAAAGAAGAGGTTGGAGAAACTCGTGCAGAAGGAGCAAGAGTTTGAGTACTATTCGCTGCTTCGCGAGGACTTGAGCAAGTTGACCAAGACAGAGTCCGAGAGGAGAGCTCAAGCGGAGGATTTCGATAGTGTGGCAGACTTCCACAAGTATGTGGACAACCTTGAAAAGTCACTCAGAAAAGCGCGCTCGCAGGATATCGACGAACCAGAGGAGGAAGTTGACCCAGCAACAGCTTGGCCACTTGCCGAAGTGCCAGATGAAGAGTTGAGTGAGGAGCAGGTCAAGGAGAAGAGAAGACAGAAGCTCTTGAAAGCAAACTACGACGCGAGAATGCGCGCCAAGGAGGAGAAGCAGAAGGAAGAAGAGGAGAAATTGAAGTACGAGCAGGAACAGAGAGAGTGGCGCGAGCGTGACTTGAATGACTGGTGTTTGTCGAAGAGGCTTGAGTTGGCCCAGCAAATTGCGCAGTTCAAGAAACGTGCCAAGATGATGGAGGCCATGAAGGACAGGAAGTCGATGGCCGCCCAAAAGCGGATGAAGTCCATTGCAGACTTGGCCAACGACCTGACCAGCTCGACTTCCGCAGCCAGCAGGAAGCGCAGAAAGAACATCAACGTGACCATCGACAACGATCCAAACGATACTTTCGGAACGAACGACGACGACTGGAACGCATACAGAGACATCAGCTCTGAGTCCTTGGAGGAACAGCAGGACGATACAAGCGCAGAGATCTTAAGGTTGGAAGATCAGTTACTCGAGCACGATCCCGACTTCCATCACGAGGACACATTTGCAGCATCTGAGACCTTCGACTGGAAGAACTCTGTCTTGCACAAATTCATCCACGGGCCCAGACAGAGCTTGACGTTGGCCATGCAGGCCGAGGGCCACGACCCTGATGAGTTGCTCAACCACCCAGAGATCATCAGACGCAACCACCAGCTCCACGTGAATGTCGAGCGTATTCGGGTTCCGGAGATTTACTTTGAGCCCAGTATTGCCGGTCTAGACCAGGCTGGGATCCCTGAGATTGTGCAGAACATATTGTTTCACAACTACGGGGCCACATTTGGTGCTGGCGGCCAGCTGCGTGCGTTGATCGAAAATGTGTTCTTGACAGGCGGCCCAACGTTGCTTCCCAACTTCACGGAGCGCATCCAGTCTGAGCTAACCACATTCTTACCTACTGGGGCGCCACTTAATGTGTATAGGGCTCAGGACCCCATCTTGGATCCATGGAAGGGAATGCAGAAATGGGCCAGCTCACAGGATTCCGAAGGATGCTATGTGACAAAGGAAGAGTACGAGGAAATGGGATCAGAGTATTTGAAGGAGCACAACCTCGGCAACGCCAGTCTCCGTGAGTTGTGACCATGAGTTGTGAGCGTCAGTTGTGAACATAGTAGTTGGGCAAAAAGTAAAAGGACATAGAGGAACACATTGTAGAAATGAATGGGGAACTGAGAATCCAATACTTTGTTCTCGTGTCACCTTGGCCTACACAAGTCTCTGATGCTATCTATGTTACACTACTTTTTCGCGTTGGGGTTGATACCCTTCCGCTTCTTGGATCTGATGACAGACTTCTCGATGAGCTCCTTGTCCTCGTCATTGTCGAACTCTGCAAAATCGTCATGGATGATTCCCTCCTCCTCGGCCTCTGCTCTGGCCAACGACTCTTTCTCCTTGGCACCAGCCTTGGTGATGTCGTGTGGAGATGGCGCGATCTTCTTGAATTTGGCCACGTAGAAACCGTCAACGTTATACGTGTGTGGGTAGTAACGTCTGGTCAACAGAAGCTTGGAGCTGAAGTGCTTTCCTCTGTACGACGTGAATCCCTCTTTACCAATCTGCAAGCCAGTCTCCACAAGTTTGACGTTTGGTCTCTTTCTCAATGCATAGTCCACCACGGCCTCGTTCTCGTCCACGGCAATGGAACACGTGGAGTAGACAATGACACCGCCGGTTTTGGAGTGAGCGTCCACAGAGTCGATGGCACTCAACAAGAGCTGTTTCTGCAAGTGTGGGATCTGGATGAAGTCTTTCTCCGTTCTGCTCTGTTTGACAGACTCGTCTTTGGCAATGACTCCGGTACCGGAACATGGAGCATCCAACAACACCCTGTCGAAGCCACCAATCACCTTGGGAAACTCACGCGCATCGTAGTGGCACACAATGGTGTTTTTGCAGCCAAGTCTCTGGATGTTGGCAATCAACGACTTGGTTCTGGCCTTGTTGGCATCGTTCGCAAACACACACCCGGTATTCTTCATCAATGCTGAGATGTACGTGGTCTTACCACCTGGAGCAGCGGCCATGTCCAAAACACGCTCGTTCTCCTTTGGGTCCAAAGCCATCACCGGCAAGAAGGAAGATGCTGCTTGCAAAATGTAGTGGCCGGCCAAGTATTCTGGGGTAGCACCGATTGGCACCTGGGAGTCGAAGATCTGCAAACCGACTTTCGTCCACGCACCAATTGGCTGCAAGTTCACGCCTCTGTTCACCAACGTCTGGGCCAAGTCTCTTCTTCTGGTCTTCAAGGTATTCGTTCTGATGGTAATAGGTCTCGCAACTTCGTTGGCCTCAAAGAACTCCATGGCCTCCGATGGAGAAAACAAGTTGAAAAGCTTGTCTGCGAGGAACTCAGAGTAGCCGAAGTACTCGCAGATGTCCTTGAGTAATCTGGAAGTGTAGTCTGCTCTGGACTTACCCTCCTCAGCCAACTCCTGGAAGTTCTCCAAAACCTTGACAATCTCGATCATTCTTGTTCTGACCGCGGTGATATCCGTGGGCTGGCCCGCCAAGGCCTCTTCTTCTTCGGCCGTGGGCAAGACCTGCGCTCTGGGCTGAGCTGCTCCCTGGACTAACTCCAACTCAGCTTCCTCCGCCTCTAGCTCCTCGTCTTCGTCAAGGGCCTTCGAGTACGCCTCCATGTTGGCGGCATTCAAGTTCTCCAAGTCGTCCTCGTCGTCCTCGTCGTCCGAGAACATCGGTCTCTCTCTTCCCTCCTCGTCAGAGTCGTTCCCCACGTCAAACTCATCCTCTGGAAATTCGTCCTCAGGCAACTCCTCCTCGTCGTCATCATCGAAAAGTGACTTCTTGGCACTCGCCAATTCTTCAAGATCGACCTCGGGGAGTCCCTCAGGGTGCTCCTCGATGTCCTCAGCCTGGCGCTTAGCTGTCTTTTTGGACTTCTTTGATTTGCCAGCTGGAGCCTCCTCAGCTCTTCTTTTCTTCTCCTTTTTTGGCTGTTGCTTGGGCTTCAGCTCACCCCTGTGCTCCAAGAACTCGTCCAACGTCGGAGGCACGCCCTGTTTGTTTTTAGCCCTTCTTCCCATTCTGGTGATGTGATGCCTTGAAAAAGATGTGCGATGAGATGAGAAAATTCGCACTACACAGGCGAAGCGATAACCAGACAATCAAGTGCACCAACAAGCTTGCGGAAAACCACAGCTGAAATTAATTTTCTCGCTCGAAAATAATCCTGTCATGTCGGAAAAGAATAGAACACACATACAAGCCGACCAGCATGCGCTCATCAGACTTCCCTCGGAGGCATTGAAGATCGTCCACTTACGAGACGACGGAGCCATTCTGTTGGGGAAATTCGGCACTTTCAAAGTCTCAAGCATTTTGGGACATCCTTTTGGCACGACATTCGAGATCTTGGACGACCAGGTCGCGGTGCCCATCAAGTCAATGACACACACGGAGGAGTTGATGGAGAACGAAATGGACGAAGAACTCACCAAGGACCAACTCACAAAGTACTTCGAGGTGAGCGCCGAGAGCAACCAGGACATCATCAACGTCGGTGCAAAAATCCAGAAGCTCGACAGTAAGCAGATCGACGACTTGAAGAAGTCGGGTGCGTCGTCTGAGATCGGGCAGAAGATCATCGAGCAGATCATAGCGGGCCACGAAGGATTCGACAAGAAGACGCTATTTTCGCAGCAGAAGTACTTGCGCCGGAAGCAACAGAAGTTCTTGAGAAGGTTTCAGGTCGAGTACGTGGGCTCGTCGCAGCTCTTGCAGTACTACATCGAGAAAGACCTACAGAAAGTGCTTGACCTCAGCGAGGAGACGCTAGGTATGCTTTTGAGCCACGCGAACGTCAGACCGGGCGGAAACTACTTGGTGGTGGACGACACAGCCGGGGTAGTTGTGTATGCCATGTTGGAGCGCATGCAAGGGAAAGGTCTGATTATGCTCATCCACGAGAACGAGCATGCCAACTTGGCTGCGTTAAGGCACCTGGACTACTCCGAGGAGTTCCAGCAGAAAATGATCAAGACGGTGAGCTGGCTCCAGTTCATTGAGCCGCACAACGAGAAAATCGACTGGCAGGAAATCCCAGACCTGGAACTAGACGAGTTGAAGCCCAACAAGAAGTTACAGTATTTCCGCAGGCTCAAGAGGGCAGCTGAAATCAACGAGGCGATCGAGACGATCGAGAGGGGCAACTTCGATGCGTTGGTGGCGGTCTCCACCCTCAATATCCCATCTTTTCTAGAGTACGTCGTGCCGAAAGTCGGAGGGTCGCGGCCCTTGGTGTTCTACAGCCAGTTCAAAGAGATGTTGTTGGAGACCCAGCACGAGCTCGCCAAAGACAAGAGAGTTTTGGCGCCGCTGATTTTCGAGACGAGGGCACGGATCTACCAGACGATAAAAGGCCGTTTGCATCCGCTCATGACGTCGCGGGGATACGGTGGGTATGTGCTCAGTGGGACCAGAGTGTTTCCAGCCACGCATATTCAGGCCGTGGGCAAAGGCACGCGGAAAAAGCCAAGAATCGAGGAGAAAAAGGTCAGTGAGGAGAGTAAAGAGAGCGAGGAGAAAATGGATGTTGACGAGGTTGAGACAAAAGAGACCACGCATAATGGAGAGGTGAGTGAGACTCCAGAGTCCCTGTGAGATATAGCATTGCACATCTAAAAAGAGAAAGAGAAAACGGAAGGGAGGAACTTCCATGTCATACCTTCCCTAGTTTTTATTCCCCGGTTTATTTTCCCTCGTTGACCATTGTCCGTAATGCTTCAAGTGAGGACCCTGTTCTCCACCCTAGAACACACCTCAATTTCCCAGCAGAATCGTAGAATCTCCCGTGCCCCCAATTTTCACCAAGAAATCCAATTGTTTCCTCAACCTGGTCCTCGTACCCTAGCTCAAACACAAAACCAGAACAATTCAGTGGTTTCACCACTTTCTCGATGAGCGCCTTATAAAACTCCAAATGCCCCACCAACGCCAATTCTGGCTCGTACATCCTCACCGACTTTTCCGGCCCATTTAAGTAAACGGGCTTGTGGAAGTCCTGAAACGGAATATATGGAGGATTAGAGGTGACCAAGTCGATTATACCATATCCTTTTGGTACATCGCTGAACAAGTCATGGTGGTGTACGCCAACGTCAATGCCCAAGGACTCTGAGTTGTGTTTCGCTACTTTGATGGCTTCTGGTGCCACGTCAAATGCCTCGACTGCCCAATTGGGAGATTTGTATTTCAAAAGTAGCGGAATGCACCCAGTCCCAGTGCACGCATCAAGCACATGAAGTGACGGTAGATGGCCCAAAGTATCTGCGAGAACCGAGGTCCATTCCTCCGTTTCCCACCTCGGAATGAGAACTCCAGGCTCACATTTGATGTCTAGAGGGCCAAACGGCTGACTTCCTAGGATATACTGGAGAGGCTCCAACTGGCCTCTTCTCTTCACTGCCAGAAGCCAATTCTCCTTCGGGAGCTCATTTTGGATCCAGCGAAGTTCGTTTTTTGCGGAATTGAGATCTTTGGTTGCTCTTAGAAGTGGGAGTAGAAGTCGAGATGATTTTCCAGCTAGCCGAGCCAACTTCCCCGAGAATCGAGGCATCCATGTAGATATTCAATGTGGGTAAGTATGAGTGAAAGTGTGTGTAGAATGTGGGTGCGAAAAGCGGTGGAAATGAAGGTTAGGACAGGAAGACGAATCCCGTTACTGCTTATCATTTATGAAGTCTTTCTATCAATTCCTTTCATTTTCTTTTCTCATTCTCCTAAGTTTCCGTTTTTCCATTTCTTCCACATTTGTTCTACACCATCTCCCTATGTTTCTATTATATATACAAGTTACAAACCTTTTCTCACGTAGTACATGTACGCTCTCTCGTGGACGTGGTCTGGGAATGGCGAGATCACTTCGGAGTGGCCCGGTCTGGCCACAGGGTCGTTCAAGTACACTGCGTGGCACGTCTCGAAGGAAACCTCGATGTGGTGTGGCAACACTGCAAATGCTCCCAAAAAGGGTCTGGGCGTCCATGGAGTGAAGTATGGTTTGGAAGGGTCTTGGCGCCCAAAGAGACCTTGTTGCCACGGAAGGTTCACTTTGGCAGCGGCTTCGTTCTCCAAGATGGCGTCCTTAGATAATGGAGCGTGTGGTTTCAAGGCCATACCAAAGGACGAGGAGTAAGGCACCAACTTCGAGTCCTCGGGCAATTTCTGCTGCTCAGCGTTGTATCTGAGTTGCTCCAACTGCAGAGAGACAACCTCAGAGAGGATCTTCTTGACGTGCGCGGCGGTCTTCGCAGCTTCCTTTGACTCGAATTCTGTGCTCTTGGTGGAAATGTATGCTTTGCACTTCTCTTGTGAGTGAGAGGACACCAACTCGCTGCTGGCCGCCTTCAAGATCTTGTATGCCTCGAGACACTTGGCGTCGTCACCCTTGTGGAGCGCAATCTTAGCAAACTCAGCTGGCTTGAGACTCTCAGTTTCCCTGCCATTGGCGGTGGCCAAAATCTGCGACAAAATGCTCTCTCTGGTGGTCAGCTTCTGCTGGGCAAGCATGGACTTCTCGATGTCGGTGTTGTACTTCTTGACAGACTCCAGCCTGCTCGCTTTCTCTGTGTTCCCCAAAGTGTTCAAAGACTCTGGCTTATTCTGTTTCAAGTCCCACACGTCCTTTGGGTTCTGTCTGGCAGAAGAAACGTACTTGTTCCAAACGCCAATTTGCTTTCTGTCGACGTTGACCGCCTGCTCCACGCCGGGCTTGACACGACCCATGGCAAGCAAGACTTTATCTGGGTTGACGGAGAAGACATCGCCGCTCTTCAATGGGAACGATGGATGTTTGATGGTTGTGCCGTTCACTTTCACGTGTCCGTTTTTAATGAACTCTCTGGCTTGTCTTATCGACGATGCAAACATTGCCCTGAACAATGCAAACTCCAATCTCTTCTCCAATGCAGCATATGTCTGCAAAACCATCGGCGTTGGCGCCACATCCACACCTTTCAACGAGGCGTCCAACTGGGCCACAGACTCCAAGTTAGGGTCAAATAACGTCTTCCAGCGCGACTCTGTCAAGTGTTCTCCGTGGTATGCTCTGGTTTCTTGTTTAGCCACCCATTTCTGCTGAAATAAAGACTTTCCCTGGTATCTGACCTGGTTTTTTTTATACAAGTTGAACAAGTTGTACTTGTTCATGGAAGCACGCACGCGGCCCCTCACTGTGGAGTAGAGGTTTGTTGCTTTCCTTGGCATGGCTTGTGGTTGTCGTATGAGAGGTTGAATGAAAAAAGTTATAGAAAAAGGTGTGCGTGACTCAAAGGGTGGGTAGTTTGATTTAGCAATAAGAAGAAGTTAAGCAGGTGCAAGAAATACAGCAACGGCTAGAATTTGATACTTTGATCGAGTATGAAGACTGCCAATTGCTTTTTCGAAATTCGGGTTTTCGTGATTCATCAGTTCATGTGTTGCGATGCGGTTACCAACTGTTGAGACTGTGCTCAATCAGACCTGGTGGGGAAGATCAGGATTATCATAATTAGTGATCTTGAAACTGCAAGCCAAAGTCAACCGCTCGTGCAAACTATGGTGCAATCTATGGAGGGGGGGGGGGGAAGCTTTTTTTCCAAAGAGTTTGTTCTTTTTTCTTTTCTGTGAATGTTCCCCTACTGCTCTGTACCATCTGTGGTGAAAAGCCCAGATCGTGCAACTTTCGCACCTTGTGAGAAGTAGCAAATCATCATGAGAAAATTGAGAAACTATTCCAGACAAAGCTTTAAGCAAATGGTCCACCGAATTCTCATATCGAGAGCCAGTTTAATTGTGATCACAAATTTAGCTATCAATTCCATATTCTTTCTCTTCTCTGTTCAAGCCTACCTCTACAGAACAAACCAGAGTTTGGCACAATCCCCACACTAATTGCAACATTTAGTAGAACTCTGAAATTCGGGCTCTTGTGAACCGATAAGTTGAATTCACCAGAAATGATTTTTTGGCCAAACGCGTCTCTTTCATACTCGACCAATAGTGGTCACACGAGTATCTCCCCAATGTACAATCATAAGTCAATTGTTTATTTTTTTTGATAAATCGAAGATTTATTTTACTCTTCTTTCGGCAGCTTTCTTTTAGTGTTTCACTTCACTCACCTCAAAAGACAATGTCCCAAACCGTATTTGCAGCTGTCAATTGTATGATCGCTCAACCCTGCAGGAATCCCCACTATAACATATAAATAGAGGTGTATCCGTGCGAGTAGAATGCCAGACAATCTCTATAAAATTTCTCTGAGAATTCGCACACGATAACAGAAACACTGCAAATAACGACTTCTCATTGGCTGACTCTTGCCCTCTGCTTACCCAGCAGTTGCCTACATCCGTGCCCCTTGCTGCTTCTGCGCACTCCATGCGATAAGCTCCACACTCCTGCCTCCCTATCTTGCCACTACATACAATTGTTTTCTTTCTGTAACAACAACATAATATATTAAATTTTGCAAACAGCTTTCAACAATTTACTTCAAGCAAACAACTTGACTTGATATTTTTGCTATGTCATCTCAAGACTCTGCTAACGCGGATATCCCCCCTAATTCAAGGGTGATTAGCCTTACTAACGGTCCTGTGCCTATTGGCAGAGCATCTGCTAAAGATGGCGACAGAAGCGCCAAAACTTCAAACTTGTTCATCAGAAACTCCCACCTCTCCAAATCACATGCTCGTGTTTGGACCGAGGACAAGGCGGTTTTTTTGGAGGATAACGGATCAACTTTTGGTACCGTGTGGAACAACAACTTGTTGGTGCCACAGAAGCCAGTGGCGATTTACGAGGGCGACTATGTTGGATTTGTAATTAACAAGCCATCTTACGTCGTCAAAAACTTGTTGGGCAAGGCTCTGTCGTCGCCTATGGTGCTGTTGAACAAGTTGTTGAATCCTCACGTCAGGTTGCAGTTTGTCGTGCATAGCATCGATTTGCAGTCTGAGACCTTGGTGTTGCTGCCTGTGAACGACAACACCGCGGATGCTTCAGTGGAGTTGGTTCTGGCGGAATCTAACGACTTGGAGAACACTCCGGATGTCACGGTGCAGATTGGTGACAGTGCCGACTTGCTCGAGTCCGACAACGAAGCCCCCGCGGAGGAGAAAATCGTCAAGGAAGTTTCGTTTGCAGACGAGCCAATTGAAATTGACGTGGTGGAGTTCCCAGAAACTAGCGAGTGCATTCTTGTTGCCGAGGAGTCCAATGATGAAGAGGACGTTGAGGAAGATGACGAGGGGCTCGTGCTTTCATCCGAAGACGAGGAGGATAGTGAGGAAGAGGAGGATGACAGCGATGAGGTCATCGGAGACGAAGAGGAACTTGACGAGGATGAGGAGGAGCAGTGCAGCAGGCTTATCAAGAAACTCACCGACGAGCAGGATTTGTCTGATGGGGAGATCCAGAATACGTCAAGCGCGACCTTGCTTGTTCATCCATGGCCCTCCTCGGATGACGACAACGAGTACGACTATGAGAGCTACGTGGAGGACGAGGATACCATGATCAATGCCGTGATCGAAGATGACGAGGACTTGGAACATGTGTGCGTCAAGAAGATCGTCAAATGCAAGATTGACGACTGCCGCGTTCCGGGAGTCGAGTATCTATTTGAAGAGGATTATAACTCCGACGAGGACGACACTTTTGATGCACCAGGAGAAGATGCAGAGGAAGAGGAAGAAGAGGAGGACTCTGAATTGGACGACGCCAGCCTTTGCTCGGATGGCGAGTGCATCTTCAACTCCAACCAGTACATCGACGACGACACTGTTTCTGAGGACGGCTCTCCATATGAGGGCTGCTGCTACACTCTGTCTGCGCAGAACTACCAGCCTCCTTTGTGTGGGTTCCAAGCGCAGAGAGCGGCCTGCGGCACCAAGAGAAGCTACGACGACGCGGAATTAGACGAAGACGAGGAAGTTGTACCTGCAGAGTCCAAGAGGGCCAAGAAGCCTTCCACTTTGCGCACGGTGTTGAAGGAGGTTGGCAAGGGCGCTCTCTACGTCACCGGCACGCTCATAGCATTGGCCGCTTACGGCAGCAGCCTTGAGAGTCGGTAGCCGCGATACCTATAATTTATTGGCTTTGGTAATTTGAGTTTTTGTTTTGGAAATAAAACATGTAGAATTGCTATAGAAGTCTAACTTCTCTTCAAATTCTTGCCCTGGTCCTGCATCACATTGTTCATCTGCTGCTGCATCATAGGCAGACTCATCATCTGCTGCTGCATCAAGGGCAGCGACATGTTCATGCCGACGCTTTGCTGGTTGTACATGCCGGGGTCCATGTTCATATTCTGACCCTGCTGTTGCGTCTGTGTTTGCTGCCCGGGTTGCTGCCCAGGCTGTTGTCCTGGCTGCTGTCTCTGCATCGCCTGTCTTCTCTGCTGCTGCATAAGCTGAAACTGGCGAAGTCTCTGGAAATATGTAGGATACTTCTGCAACAACTGCTGCTGGATGTGCTTGGCCTGCTGCATGGCCTGCTGTTGCTGCTGCGGCGTGAGCTGAGACCTGTTGGGTGCAATTCCCGTGGTTCCCATCTGCACCAACGCATTCATTCTCGTTTGCATCTGCCTGAACGCATGTTGCTCCTGTGGAGACAAGGTACGCGTGAAGATCTGCTGCTGTTGCTGCTGCAAAGTTGACTGGCCTGCATTCGGCTGTCCTGTAGCGGCGGGAGCTGTTCTCTGGGCCATCTGCTGCTGTCTCTGCTGGAGAGGCACCGATGTCTGCGCCTGCTGCCCCATCTGCTGCATTTGGCCCATCTGTGGCAGCGTCTGGCCCATGTTCATGCGTGCGTTGTTCACCATGCCGTTCGGCATCACGGGCGTGCCCACATTCAGGCCCGGCTGCGAGTTGGTCATTTGGGTGTTGCGCATCTGGTTGAACTGCTGAGCCTGCTGCGGCATCTGGTCCATCATGCCCCGGTTCTGGCGCTTGGCCGCAGGAAGCTGGCCCTGTGTATTCTGGACTTGGTTGGGCACCTGCGTCTGGCCCATGTTGGGGCTCTGAGTGGGGTTCTGGCCGGGACTCATCTGGCTCATCTGCTGCTGCCGCATCTGCTGCTGTCTGGCCTGCTGGATCTGGTACTGCTGCGCGCGCATGAAGCTAGCCTGCTTCGCCATTTGCTGCTGCAGCTGTTGCTGCTGGGGAGGCACAGACTGGGCCAAGTTCTGCTGTGCAGACATGGCCACGTTCTGCCTCTGTGCATTCTGCCTACGCTGTTGCTGGAAGTTCTGCGCTGCTGGGTTTGCCATGTTCTGCATCTGCTGGCCCGCTCTCTGCGCCTGGTTCCGCACTTGGCCTTGCATCTGCTGGAGTGTCTGCTGGTTTGCGTTGGCCATCAAGTTTGCCTGTGTGGAGTTGTTCAGAGGGTACTGCTGTGTAACTTGGGGCTGGTTCTGGTGCTGCTGTTGCTGCTGCTGCAACTGCGCAGACATGAACTTGGCCAGCGCCTGCTGCTTGAGCTGCTGCAGTATTTGCGCGGTCCCTGCAACGTTTGGTGCGGCAGCTGTAGTTGGTGCGAGTGAGCTCTGTGCCTGTGCAGCGACTGCAGCGCCCGCCTGTGCCTTCTGCGTCTCCTTGCGTTTCCTGATTTCCTCAATAAACCTCAAACGCATGAACTGGTTCGATGCAGCGTTTCCTGTGGAAAGCACGGATGCTGCAGCAGAAATTGCAGATGGCTTGTCTGGTCTCTTGGCCATGTCTGCGCCCAACCCCAGGTTGGCCGTTGGGGTGGCCTCCAAACTGACTGCATCCGACTTGGTGGATATCGTCGGACCCACAACCACCAACTTCTTCTCGGACGTGCTGTCTGCTGGGTTCTTGTAGTTGTTCGAGAGCAAGAACATCATTTCCTCGTACTCGGACAGCTTGTGCATCACCAACTGGTCCTCGTGGAGCTTCCGCTGCTCTCTTGGTATCTCGTCGAGATGGCGGTGCACAATTTTATAGTCTTCCAGCTTCTCATCCCAGACTTTCTTTGGGTACTCAGAGTCTGGCTGGAGATACTCATCTAGTAGGTATGGGTTGAGCGGAGCCGCCAAGTCGAGCTTGCGATTCGTCAACGTGAGCACCTCCGACTCCATTTGCAACAGTAGCTGGTCGGTGAACTTCGTGGGAGTTGGGTCTGTGTGGTATAATAGGTCATAGTAAAGTGACTGGGGAGTGGGTCTTAGCAACGTGCGGTACGTCTTTGGTTTGCGGGCCACGGCGGCATTTTTGTCGTCCTTAGGTTTCTCCGAGGCCGGAGTTGCCGCCGCTTTCTTTGCCTCGGCGCCGTCCTCCGGTTTGCTCGAGACCATATTTCTGTGGTCATAGACTTGCAAAATGATGCACCCATCGAAGAAACGAATGGCAAAATCCTTGAGCAATTCAGTCATGGCCGTTGGGATCTCCTCGTTGATGATGTGCTTCAAAAAGCTCTTGGCCATTGGGCTCAGTTTCGGGATTATGTTCGAGTCCTGGGTGTTGTTGAATCTATAGTGGGTATCGTGGATGTGGAACAGTAGCGATGGCGGGAACTTCGCATATTTCTTCAAGATCTCTGCTGAGGTGGACGTGAAATGGTACGTGCTCAATTTGGATCGCACCTGCCGCAACTGTAGCATCTGTTGTTGTTGTGCCAGTAGCGCAGTGCCATTTTTGGCTTGCACTGATGGATTTGCAGCAGCAGGGGTCGTTGGCAGTGCCAGTTGTGTGATTGGGGGCTTTGTGCCGTTCCACGAATTCAACATATTGCACTTCGCAGATGTGTTGGTGGAGATTGGTGGATGCTACTTCTCCACTATAGTTAATGGTCGGAGATTAAAGTTAGCCGCGCCAAACTCGATCAATATGTCGTGTTTTCGGAAGCTGATTGCTGATATGTGTGGAATCACGCTGCGGTATTACCTGGGTGGCGTGAAGTAATATTGGAATTGGCTGTGATCTATTGTTCTGGTGACAGCTTTCACAATGTATACTGTTTTCACAGACTAGTTTTTCGAATAGTGAATAGTGTATACAGGAAAACCTGGAGGAATTTCAGACAGAGACTAGAGAAGGATAAAAGAAGTGTATGAAATTAATTGTGGATTGTAATTTTACAGTGTATTTATGCAAGCGTAAGCATCCATATGCCTGTGCTTACCTTCTGCGCTGTACTTGCATGTCTGTATGTTGCAGATGTGTACTTTCCCCATTGGTATAGACTGTATCAATAGAAGGGAAATCTAACATACAGAGCTCGATTTTTTTCTTTAGGAGCCTCCAATATCTCATTCGAATATCTGATTCTTCGAAAGCAGAACACTCAGGCAGGTCGGCTTGCACATTGCCAAAAGTGAGACAAACCGAGAATCAAGGAACTACTCGATTGGTTCCTGTAGTCAAGATTCTGCCAACATTCTTTTTGAAGTGCTCCAGTCCGCTTCGGTTCCGATTTTCTTAAGATGAAACCTCGTTGTTGAGACAGAAGCTCATTAACTTGAACAATTTCTGACGGTCGTCCTCGTTGAATACCCACAACCCGTAAATCTCACCAAGCAAATTCTTCACGATGATCAAGTTATCGTTGATCTCCACGTCCATCTCAGTAACGCCGTTGCCGCCCAACCCATTCGGGAGATACTGGCGGGTAATTTTGTTTGGCACCAAGCCCAACGAGAAACAGCTTGGGTTTTGTCTGTTGAGAAGAATCAAGCCGTAGCAGAAAAGTTTCTGTAAATCCTGGTAGGATAAGTTGGCACCATTGGCGGGGTTAGTGAAGTCACGCAAATAAAGTGCAAGTGTGCCTTGGTAATCGCTTTTGACCCATTCTTGTGTTGGCTCGTCGTACTTGTATATGACACAGTGTGACGTGGTGTATAGAAGTTGCTTCACATCCGGATCGTATCGGCTGATGACGTTGAAATTGAGAGTATTTTTGTAGAGCTCGAATGCCTTTTCGGGCGTTATGTGCTGTGCTTCTGTCGTAGCCATTGTATTGGTGTGAAGATATAAGAGTGTGAGTGTGCATGAATTGGTCAGTGGATATTGGAGTGCACACGACCAACTTGCAACCATTGTGACGAAGAGACCCCAAACAAGAGAAGGAAGAATTTTTATAAGACAGAGATGATCTGATTTGGTTTCAGTGAGTTTAGTACTAATCGGCACAATTATTTTTTTGTTTGTCAGTGACATTCAGGTCATGAGTCGAGGTGCCCAATTCTGAGTATTGACGTAATTGAAAAAAGATAAAATAGGTTGGAGAGCAGGTACATTGGGCGGATGACTGAAATGAAAAAACGAGAAGATTTGAAGTCGATTAAATGTATTGACGTTTGCAGATTGCCGGATCTTAGTGAATGTCTGGTTGTGCCTACACATACATATTGTAGCCACTGTGCAGGGGGTCTATCAAAGTGACAATTGCTGACATAATTTCGAAGTTTCAATGGACTTTTCACCACTTTAAGGCAATACTTAAACATCCCGCGCTTCCCTTTTCCTCAATTTTCTAGGTCCGTTCATTTTACCTGTCCCCGTCTGATCCATACCTCTGCCCTCACTATATGCACACCAGTACGAATTGCGCAACCAAACCCAAATGGTGTAATATGTCTACTGATTCTTCTCGGCAATTCTCAATTCCTTCATAATTTCCAAATGTTCTTATCCAGAAACATTGCCAGATCGCAATTGACCCGCTCTTTTTCCGGTTCCGCCTCCAGATTCGTTAGTGTCGGCGACAAGATCCCTTCAGCTACTTTATTTGAAGGATCCCCAGGAAATGATGTCAACTTGGCCGAAGAAGCCGCTCAGGGCAAGTCTGTCATTATTGGTGTTCCAGGTGCCTTCTCTCCAGCTTGTTCTGCGTCTCACGTGCCTGGGTACCTCAAAAGATTGAGAGAGTTCAATGACAAAGGATACTCGGCCTTCTACGTTGTTGGAGTGAACGATGCTTTCGTGATGAAGGCATGGGGGGACTCCCTTTTAGGCCATCTTGTGGGAACCAACCAGGTGAGGTTCTTGGCTGACCCCAAGGGTAAGTTTGCCGAGGAATTGGATACGCTATTCGATGCCTCCAAGTTCTTTGGAAACAGAAGATCCAAGAGATTTGCGTTGTTGGTCGAGGACGGAACAGTCACCAAAACGTTTGTGGAGCCAGACAACACCTCTGTGGAAGTGTCTGCTGCAGAGAATGTCGTGAAGGACGCCTAGGGTATAGTAATATGATGTATGTGGATAGGAGTAAGATGGTAGAGTATATTCAACGAGGCAATAGCAATTTAGTTGGTTAATTGAATTCTGAGAGTATCTGGTATGAGCCTAAAGAGGATTTAACCTCGATCAGGATCTCATCTGCCTGCAACTCCGGGCATCAATTGTACGTCTCTTGTCAGATCTGTATCTGCATTGTTCTGCACAGTGAGACATCTGGTAACCAGATAACCTCCATCTTCTTCCCATGTCATGCTTCAGACTATAATATTTTCTCGATTCTCCAGCTCCTTCTCTAAGCTGGAGATAGACTCAGCTCGAAATTGGCTAAAATCTTCAACAGTTGCGGTGATTCCAAGACACCTTTTCAACATCTCATACAGCAGATCGTCAGGACCAGGAGGACAAAAAGTCAACAAGACTTCATCGAAAGCTACTGTATCGCTAGATCCGCATCAGTGGCTAGACTCCAAGTCCTGTTTTTGGATCCCAGGGCCAATTGTTAAGCAAATACGGGAGAAGAGTTTGCGGTACCAGACCAAAAATGGAGGTCTACTAATCCAGAGCGACACATCCAGAAGCAGAGAAATTAATACCGACGAGTGCTTCAGAAAGCTTCTAGATAACATAAAAGAAGTTGCTTTTTTCCCAGATGAGGTGAGCGAGGAGGACAAGAAGAAGTGGGAAGAAATTGCAGTGGAGCAGAAGGAGAAACGCATGTTCCACAAAAAGAGACAGAGCGAGAAGAAAAAGTCAAGACAAAAAAACTTTGACATTTGAGAGGAGAAAGGAGAGAAGAATGAAGCTTGACAGTCCTAAGAGTATTTGGTAATTTGGCAGGGTTGATGTATCCTGATAGACTGACATTCGCACCATGGTTAATAGCTGGGAGCACACTGGCAGTTGTATCAATAAAAAGAGGGAAATTGAATATCGAAAGCACTCGAAAAGATTGAAAACACTCAAAGAGATTTTTCCTTGTAGCTTAACGCGAAGACATTACAAAACTTCATTCTATTTCTCACATCAATCATCTGGATTCAAATGTCTTCACTTCGTTCCTCTGTGGGTGCGAAATTCAATCTGAAATATACTGTCTATAAATTTCTACACTCGACCACATCATACAAATGAGTGTCGAAGAAGTTGATCTGATCGCCTCGAGTATAACAAAATTTGTGGACAATGGATTGATAAGTCTTGGCTTGCCTATGATTTCTCAGCCAGTGGGTTCAGACTTAATCTCTCCACTCGTCAATGAACTCACAGAGTTACTCGAAAACATCCAGAAACCCGAGGAGTATGGGGAAAATGCAGATGAAAATGAGATCACAAAGGAAAGAATTGCAAAGTTCAATGAGTCTGCAGCACATCAAACCAAAAATTTCGCTTTGAAGATGGCCTTCACGAGAGTTACAGATACTCTCATCAATAAGCTCCGAGCCGAGGACGAATCGGCGAAAAAGTCCGTTGTTTTTCAAAACATACCGTCCACACAGCTCCAGTACGACGTTTTGAACTCGTATCTGATGGTCTTGGACATCTTGATTGCTCTCTCGCAGGAAGAGCTGTTCCCTTCTGCCAGAAATGACTTCTACCTGATCCTCCAACTCATGCTCGAGTCCTTGATGTCATTTCTGTCTGAGATCTTGGAGGAATTCTGGTATGCGCTCGAGAGTCGTCAGTTGGCCATTTCCACTTTCATCTTCGATCAAAAAATCACTCTGAACAGAATTGCAATGTTAGGTATTTGTAACACCATCACCGACCGCTTATACAAGCGCGAGAAGCTGGGGAAATACGATTCATACCAAAAGGACAGCTTCAACGATAACTTGCATGCACGTGTGCGGACATTCTTGTCCTCGCTTCTTCTGTTCGACGATCTGACTGGCTTGAACAAATACTTTGCCATAGCCAACAGAGTGAACCGTGAGCCCAACTTAGGGAACGCAAAAAACGGCGATGAGGAGCTTTTGCAGGATATTTTACAGTTCCACAGACTCTTAAGGGATCCATACTACTATTTGAAGAATTCACACTTACTTTCCAGACAGGCGGATTCGATGAACAGACTATACAAGTATTTGCTTGATGAGGAAGCCAAATACGCGAAGAAACATCCAATGCCAGATATTTATAAGGTCAAGCAGTCTCTACTGGAAGACAAAATGGCAAAATTGATCGAAAAAAACGAGCGTGCTGTGTTTTTCCCCGAGCATTACTGGCTTGCTCCGTTTGAAGATGTCCAGAGAGGTGCGGAATTTGATGCTTTGAAAAGTGAGGACATGAGAATCACCTTGAATCGTTTTGACTCGTCCAGATACCGCAGGCTTTTGCTTATTCAGATGTATCTTGTGAGTTCGTTCTTCCTTGACTTGCAAAATTCCAAAAAGAGAGATACTTTGAGAAGGATCGGTGCACCAGCCAACACGAAGCATGTGGCTGACGAAAACACGCCCGAGTCACTTGTCAAGATCTTTGCGAGTATCAAAAGGGAAGTTCCAAGGCAGTGTCGTGCTTGGGATACCCAATTGCTGTTCTTATTGCAGCATGTATCTCAGAGTGAGGAGTACTGGGTCGAATGGCTCATTTATGGGAAAAACGCGCAAGGGAAGCCGCTTTTGGATGTTTTGTCTATCACTGAAGATGAGATCCGGACAACTTTGGAAAAATTGGAAAAGGTCGCTCCATACAAAACGAAGAGGTATTTCAACTCTCATGCCACCCCACTTCTTTCGCGTAAGATGCGCCAAAAGACTGGTATTTCGCTACTATTGGAAACCCTGGATGCTGAAAATGACTATGAGGCTAAAATTAGCGAATTGACGGAGAAAATTAGATCTGAGACTGATGAGAGCGCGAAACATGATTCGAAGGAAGCAAGATCACTGTTGCTCTGGCGTATGGCGAAAACTCTCAGAGGAAAGCAATGGCTCAAGGTCAGCGAGGTTGTGGATGTTGATATTTTGGGTGTTGAAGCACCCGAAGAGGTCAAGGTGGAGAGTGCTACTGACACCAATACTGTTGAGAAATCGGCCAAGACTGAAGATGTGGAGATGGAGGACGTTGAAGCAAATAATGGAGCGGGCGAAGAGAAAATGGCAGGAGATCAAGAGGATACTGAGACTGAGACTGTGGGCAATGCGGATTCGGTTGTTGATACGCCTGTTTTGTCAGCTACGGTATCACCGGTACCGCAGGAACCAAAGTCTGAACTTCCAGAAGAATCAAGACTGGACGTCGAATTGCCAGTTCCGCAAACAACTGAAAAGGAAATTACTCCCGACACATCTGAGACAATTGTCGAATCAAGAAAACGAGCTCGTTCCCCCGATGAGGACGAAGAGACATTGAAAAAGCCCAAGTTGACTTAAAGCTCGCTTTAGAGTGTAAGTTACGCGACATTTAGCGCGCATCGATGTCTCGTAAAATGACATAGTGGTCCCTTGTTGGAGGTACGGGTCTCATCATACGCGATGCGCGTACTGACTCGTCTAAATGTATGGAGATCGGATTTCCTAGCCACGAGTATTTCATACATAATACATTTGCATTAACACAGAATGGCCTCGGTAGCCACAAAAGAAGTGGCAACACTATGTTCAGATCTGGCCATCTCACAGTTTTCTGTTTCTGATCCTCCTGCTGAACAGCCACACAAACCAAGCATCAGAACTCCAAAACGGCAGTCGAAACGACCTAGAACGCGTTCGCTGGCTCTCAATCCAAGCCGATCCCCAAAATCTACACCGCAGAAGTTGTCCAGCCGAGAAAAGCGGCAGAAAAATCGCCATTCTGGCGACAAATCGCCAGTGATTGATCTTACCAAAGATGTGGATTTGGAAGTGCTAGACGCTCACGGAGAGTCGCCTTTGAAAAACGCTAGCAAGCCAAGAAAAGACTTGCCAGCCCACATTTCCAATGGACGCGTCAACGGAGCTTTGTCGCAAGACTTGAACCAGATTCCCAACCCTCAATTACAGCATAAACCATCGGGAAACACACAGGAGTTGAACCTGTCACCAATCAAGAAGAACTGTCCGCCTAAAATCAACGTCTCGCCGAAGAAGCTGCCGCAAAAT
Source organism: Sungouiella ecuadorensis (assembly GCA_030579155.1). NCBI lineage: Eukaryota > Fungi > Ascomycota > Pichiomycetes > Serinales > Metschnikowiaceae > Sungouiella > Sungouiella ecuadorensis. Next base: position 407,064 of record JAKUAF010000004.1, on the reverse strand, counting down.
TTCGCCGTTGTGCCCATTTTCTCCTCGTCCCCGTTGAAACGAAGGAAGACGGTCGCTTTTTCAGATACCATCGTGTCAGATGTGCCAAGCTCGCCTTTGTATGGTGACCTTGAGCTGCAGACCACTCCTAGACGCTCTATCTTGAAGCCAGTGTCTGAAAATATGGACTCGTCTCCTCTTGACCCAAACAATTCCACTATGTGGGTGAAAAGATCACATACCATACTGCACCAGTTCTCCACGGGTTCTCACGCCCCAAACAACCCAGAATTCTGGCAGCCAGGCACGATCATCCAGCTTGAACCAAAATCTATGGATTTGTTTCAGTTGGTCGATGGGTGCGTCGAGGTGTTGCGTGTGAAAGGGTTTAGGTACAAGTTTGAGGTTTATGCCACGCTCAATCAAATCTTCAAGCTCAACGACGCTGCCATTCTATTCGAGCTATTTGCCAGCGATGGCTCGAACTCAAGCTGGATGACTATGGTTGAAAAGAATAGTGGGTATAAAAGGAAGACATCCACCCCACACATCGGAGACCTATGTGAATTTGTGAAAAGAGACATTGAGGAAATGGAGAAGAGCTTATTCCCTGAAAACGAATCGAAGCTCTTGCCATCGAGGGGTGATCCATTCAAGGCCAGAGTCTTGAGCCAAGCGCTCAAGTTTGTCTCCAGTATATTGGCTATTCCTTCCATCAACACGTGCATTCCATCCATCACCGTCAAGTGGTTCTACGGTCACACATGCGATATGATCGTTGTTCCCACGATCTCCAAATCATTGGTGTTACCGTACTTGAGCATAATCAAGGACTGTCATTTCTCTGCGAAGAAGAGACGGTACATCTTCGAGAGTAACCCGAACCCGTTACTGGAGAGAATGCTTTTCGCGCTTTTGAACATCAGGAGTTTCGTGAGCTCGTCTTTGGTGAATGAGAAGTTCATTGCATTGAAGAACCTCATCCAGAAATTCCCAGCCATCATGGCCAAAAACTTCCACCACTGGTTCACGAGCTTGGTGCTCAACTTGTGTGACATAACTTTCCCACTATACACGAAAATCGTGTCGATGGGTATCACGGCGCTTTTGGAAGCTGCAAGGAATTATTTGGACAATTTGGATATATGTCACGCAGCCAGAAAGCTTTTAGAGTATCCACTTCCGTCCGACCAAAAGTCCTTCGCTAGTGAACAGCTAATTTCTATCGACACAATGCCCCTGACTATCATGATTGATTACGTGGGCGAAAGCTTGAAGGAATTGGTTGATAACAGCCACTACAAGTTTGCCATGGACGTTTGGGTGGGCTTGACTTTGCTCTTGGGACAATTCGAGCACGGCATAGAGAACTGGAAGCATCTTCAATCGTGGCTTCAGATCCATAAATACTGTTTTAATGGCGCTTCTGTCTACGCGAAGATAACAGCCTTGTCCTCGTGGAAAGCCATCATATACAAAGTCTGTGTCTGGGAACTTAAGGAGAGCAAAATCCAAATGCGACATCCTGACAATTCCAAATCAGACAACGGTTTGTCCACACCAAATGGAAAGCTGCAAGCTGCTCTCGAAGAACAGCTCAGGCCAAAAATCAAACTTTTGATTCATGTGTTTGTAAACATTTCGTCTGTTGAATTTCAACGCGAGATTGTTGATACCTTGAATCATTTGTTTTTATCGATCCTTTACATCTTGATGAACTCGCAGCCGAAACTCAACTCGAAATTGCTCCTCATATACTGGGACAAAATCATTATGCCAGTTTTGATCAACTTTTTCTTCAAGAAGGAGAGCTCGAACTCCGATATGCATCATTTGGGACTTGGAGTGGTCAACAAGCTTTTGAAACCTGCCACGCCTGTCAATGAGAAATCTTTCAGTTCTATCCGGTGTCTTTCACATGAGCCTGTCTCATTGAGCGAAATCAACTCGTTGAACCCACGCTGGGTGTTTCTCAGATTTGAAAAAGTGCTTCCCATCATTTTGACCATTTTTAAGCTGAGGGAGCTCGACTCTGAGGCTAAGATCGGCGTGTTCAATAATTTCCTAAACACTTTGAAGTTCACCACAAAGAAGGAAATACAATTGTCAGACACGACGTACGACATTATAGACAGTTTGCCGATGACATTGCAGATCTTCTTCGAAAACAGCAACAGCTCATATGACTTGGTTTTCAAGTTGATTGTCAATATTAACGATACTTTTGGTGCAAGCAATTTGGTTTCGGATAATGAAGAGACACCAGGTATATTTGAGGTGATCTTGTCGAACTCCATGAAATCTTTGATTCCCCAACAGCTCGGTGCTATTTTGAGCATGTTACATGGTGCAATCGGTGAAAGAAAGAGTCTCATTCTCCTCGCACAGCTTTCCAAACTCAATGGCGAGGCGCAACGTGAGGATTTGTCCCAGTTCATTGGTGACTGTCTCAACAACAAAAAGTCGTCGAAGTTCTCTCACCAAGATATGATCTACTTGGGCAAGATTTTCAGACTGCTTGACCTGAACTTTGCAGGGATAGCCAAGAAACTCATCCAGCATATTGTCTTGTTGAAGGCTGGTGAGTTTGAGGAAATGGTGACCAAGCTCAGGTTGAGAGACTGGAACATACAAATCTTCAAGTTTTTTGTTACCTTGATGCATGATGCGCCATTCGAGCATCTCAAAGTGACCAGTTTGAATTTGATCCAGCTGAAATTGGAGAATGATGATAACTTTCAGGAGATATTCGTTCTCTTCATGGAAAATAAATTTGACCATGAAATCTTCAGTTTGCACAATGACATGGTGCGGAGACTTGCAGATCTTAAATACGACAAGTTGCTCAAGCTCTGGGAAGATTACCTTCAGTCTTTTGAGGGACATTCCGGAGAGCTTGACCAACTACTTGCTAGCTCGGTGGATTTGGAGATTGATTTGACTGCTGCCATCTCGTCCAATTGGCAAGCATATCCGCTTTTTTGTGGAGCCTACTCGAAGAAATTTGGGAAACACCCCCATAGTCAGGAATCTGAGTCATTAGAGGCCGCTTCACGAAGAATGTCTCTTGATGAGCACCGTGTTGAGCTCGATGAGATGTTGACTTCTGAACTCCAGCACCATCCCTCAGAATCAGATGAAACCATCGCAACTGTCGGTGCCGGTTCACAAGACACCATAGTGGCTCCAGAATCAATAACACTGGATATCGAAGCGAAAGATGTCAAGACAGAGGATTCGGAAGTGGAAACTTCCGGGAAGTCTCTCACTTTGAGAAGAAGCGAGCGTCTCAATAGACCTCGTGCCAGCTCAGAATCCCCCAAGGTTGTGGAAATCTCGTCTGATGATATCAGTCGCGACATGATTGAGTCTGAGTTGACCAGCTCGGTGAAAAGTGACCGAATCGCTAAAAATTCCACCGAAAGTCAATACTCTGAGAAGATAGAGGACACTCTCGTTGACGAGAGCAACAAAAAGCGCAAAAATAATGCCAGAGAATCTGGGTCGAAAAGGCAGAGATCTGTGCCATCGAAGGAAATAAGTGACTCCGATGAAAGTATCAAGAACATCACGTCGCAAACGGGTGAAGAACTGATCGAGATAGATTCGGGGTCCAGCAACTCAAAAAAGTTGGAAAACGACAGCTTAGAGTCAAACTCACTCGATTGTGTCAACTCACAGGAGGTTTCTCGCATTGCAAACACCAGCAACCTTTCAGAAATTGAGCCTGTTGGCAAAGCATTATCAACCGTGATAGAAGCGCAAGCTGAAAGAGAGAACGATTCGATTAAAGCAGATAATCTTGCTGTTCAAAGTCATGCAAGTGTCAAAATAAGTGATTTGCAGTCGATCTTGCAGACTTTCGATGAAGGTGAGCTAACCTCACTCAGTTGTGAGCAAAGGTACGAATTAGAGACAGCGATGATGGAGTTTATTCTTCGCATGAGGTCTCACAAAAATTAATATTTAACGATTTACGATGAAGAACACGAGTGTAGAAAAATCGGAGGAGATTTTCGAAATAAAAGGTAAGTTCTAGTTTATGTGTGTTGAATCTTATTCTTTTACTGGTGGATATCCCGGAAAGATCTGGAAGTGCGAAATTTACCCCGGATTTCAGAATCAACTGATCGATTATACTTCAATTCTCCACACCGAAAAAGAAAATTTCACCGATCAAAAGCTACACTTGATCAGTTTCAAATAAGTCGAGTAAGCTGATGTCGATTGTGCGTTACAACTCCAACAATGAAATTGTCTACCATGATCCAGAGCTGAGGATCTTGGTGATACACGATAACCAGGAAAACACCATACGACTTTTGGATTCAGCCGGCGCCAACTCTCATGCACATGGACACGATGTTTCACAGTCCCATATTATTGAGAAGTTCAAACTTCCAGAGCTTTCTTGCCCCAATTGTGGGGTGAATTTAACAGACTTCATCAACAAGAATAAGAGAACAGACTTCAAACACCATAGCAGTCTGGACCCTCGAACTCGCACGAGACAAAGCAAGTCCGCCAATATTGTCGAGTTGGAGGATCTCGTGCCTTCGGGGTTCATGCACCAGGACTACTTCAAGCTATTGGCAAACCTACCATTCGAGCCCAATGTGCTAGCACCGCCAAATACAGATGCGTTACCCAGTGAGATTTTCAACCAAGGCTACTTTGAAAGGTTCTTCCGGAAAATCCCACCCGAGATTTTGGGCAGCGGAGCACACGCACAAGTGTACAAAGTGATGCACATGCTCAAGAACATTCAGTTGGGAATCTACGCAGTGAAACGCATTAATGTGGGGGACCATTCGCAATTCTTGGACCAGGTCTTGAATGAGGTGCTTATTCTATATGAATTGACCACCGAAGGAGCGAACGAGAACAATTTGATTCGGTACAACCACGTGTGGATGGAGATGGGAGACATGGCTGATCTGAGCACGATATACCTAAGTCGCGACGGGAAGTCTGGAGCCGGAGATGAGAAAATTCCATTTGTGTATATTCTTCAGCAATATTGTGATGGAGGCCATTTGGAGAATTTGGTGGCTGATAATTTCCAGAGAGAGCAGTTCATGTCTGCTAAGGATAGACTAAACATGGAGAGACAGAGAAGGCGGAATAGGAACAGAGAAATGGAGAACGATACAGGACTAAAGTGGCTCTCTGACTTTGAAATTTGGAAGTTCTTCAGGGATATCGCCAACGGCGTGCTGTACTTACACTCCAAAGGTATACTACACAGAGACTTGAAACCGTCCAATTGCTTACTTGAATCGAAGTATAAGCTCAATGCTGAATTGCCTCAGAGTTTCGGCTCACTTGCAGAGTTCGAGGCTGCCACGCACAAACTACCGAAAGTGTTGGTTTCTGATTTTGGCGAGGGGAAATATATCGACAAGCAGCACTTGGCAGACCTTACATTACAGTTAGATGACGAACGGCGAGGAAACACAGGAACCATCGAGTTCACTGATCCTAAATTATGGATTTATGTACACGGAAAGCATAAGTTTGCCTACAACTTCACCAAGGCCAGCGATATCTACTCCATGGGAATGATCTTGTGCTATCTATGTGTGGGCGAGCTCCCATTTTCAGAATTAATGACCGACCGCACGGATCCAGAAAAAATCAGAGGGGATATTGCACAGTGGCACGATCACCTCACTCCACAGTGTTTCCATTCGTGGTTTACTGCTAAGAGTTTGGCGGTGAAAGACGGGTTGCTGGAATGCACAGCTGAATTCGAGTTTCTCGTATATCAGATGATTAAAGACGGCACAAACTGCGAAGATATCATGACGTACTTGGAATCGATGAAGTGGGCGAATTTTATTGACCACGAGCGGAAACACTCAGAAGCTACCATCACGGAAGTGCCGAAAGGCAAAGCGGAGCTGGAACTCGGTGCCGAATATGAGGAGGGCCAAGAGGAAGATTTTGAGGAGGGCCTACTAAACTTGACTAAGCTCAACACTCCGGATAGTCGAAAAGTGTATTCGTGGCCTTCTTACAGAAGAAAGGTTGCTGTTGTCTCATTATACATGTCCAGTCTAGTTTTTCTCGAGCTCACAGAGCCTCACATGAGGTTTCTGCTTCTCGTCAAATTTCTAAATGTCCTTGGCCTCTCTGGCGAGGTTTTGAATGAAGGATCGACATTTCAGGATTTGTATGGCGTGGTCTGTCTCGCCTTCACGTCATACACTGTTCATCAGAGCCGCCAATTCGAACTTGGCTGATAAAGTGTCATATTTGAGTGTAGTAAAATGAAAATAACGATCGTAAAGTCTCGTTTGTTCGAATTTCTTGTGTTGCACTGAATATGGCTGCAAATTGCACTGCGAATTGCCGCAAACAATTGTGCGAAATGGTAAAGAATGGATTGTCATTCTCGTAAGCGAAAGTCAAAAGTCGTTGAATGTCTCAAAATTTCTTGTCTGACTTCTCAGAACCAACTTTTGATCCAACTCCAGAGAATCAGAATGATCGAAAATGAGCTCGATGTAGACGTCACTTTAATGTATGTGTTGTTTCCCCACAAAGACATCAGGGAGTTGGTGAGACCGTCGCCTGTGAAGTTAACAGGTCTATAGTAGTTTGTATTCTCGTACGTTTTTCCGTCCCAGCAATACGACTCAAAGCACTTTTCACACTCCTCGGATGGATCTATGCCCTGTCTCTCCTGCTCTCTTTTAATCATGGCACATCCCACACAGAACCTCAAATCTTCCCCGAAAGTGCCGTTCATCTGGTTGGCCACGTCGAATCCGTTGGCGATCATGCCCTTCTTCTCGTGATCGGTATATGTGAGTTTCTCTGTGCTGACGTTGGAGTAGAATTCAAATGGTCTGTTAGCAATGTAGATCACAATGGGAGGAACCACATCGTCTTTCACCAAATCGGTCAAGTTCAGAGCGTCGCAACCGAAGAATGTAGGTCTGGCGGTCAAGTTGTAGTACTCAAAGGTGGATTCGCCAGGAACATAGGGGAATACCGTCGACTTGCCCTCATATGTGAATTGTCTCTCGTAGGTACTGATGATCAGCTCTCCGTCTGGCCAGGCTGCACCGTTGTTGTCAAATGCAAAGACCAAGTCCAAAGCTCTCTCCTTGACTGCCAAAGTCGAGAGTGGGATGATCTCACCGCCCAAACCTCCGTCCATGAGGAACAAGGTGTTGCTGGTGGTGATGTTGTCTGACTTGGAGTACTCAGACCCATAGAACGGGTTGGGTGAGTAGAGCGCAATGTCCTTGTGGTTCTTCAGCATATAAGTGAGGAATCTCTTCAAAAAGAACTTGATAACGACATTGTACGTGTTGCAGTCATCGCACACCAAGGTGTTCAAGTACTGGTTGAACAACGAGGAAGAAGTGCCAATCACAAACGCCAGGTTGTCGAAGCCCTGGATGCATGTGCCGTTGGGGACGCCGTTTCTCACCAGTGTGCCCAAGTACTTAATGTCGTGAAAGGTGTCGATGGAGGTGTCGAAGGAGCCCATCTCAAATGGGTTGAACTCTACAATGGGCGAGTTCAAGTCGTAGTCAAGCAGATCGGGTCTTCTGGCCAACGCGGTGACCAATGGAAACGGCATGTCGTAGTTTTTGAAGGAGTTCACGTCCCGAATGTCCGACCAGGTGGCTCCATCTAGCCAGTTGTTGGTGCCTTGTGGGAACAACCAGTGGGCGAGACCACGGCCCCAAATGTCGGTGAAGGAGGTGACAAAGCCGGCGTTTTCCTTGTTTTTGATGTCCGTGGAGATCCCCTTGCCTGCTGGGTAGTTCCAGAAACGTGCGTAGGTGATGGCCCCGTTGTAGTTGGTGAGAATGCCGTCCCATATGAGCCCAATGTAGTCAGAGGTGTTGATCAAGCTGCGCGAGGAGGTCAAGTTCCATACGTCGTAAGGGTCCTCAAATACCACCTGGTCAATTGAGGGCCAGTCCTGGAAACTCAACGACCCCAAAAGCCAGGCCCCTCCACTGAGCCCAGCTACGTAGCTGGCACTCTGCAACACACCGCCCAAGCCACCTTCAGCCGTGCGGTTGTCCAAGGCAGCCAACTGGCCTGCGCCGGAAAGCATGGCACGCAATCCACCGCCAGAGAAGGCCAATGCCAAGTTCACACTCAGGTTTCCCTCTCCCACCAAGGCCAAGTCCAGGTCGTCCATTCCAACGCTCCTCAAGTAGTCTGCCACGGCCAGATTTGTCTTCTTCTGTCTCTCCGCGATCCAGTCGGCCTCCAGCTCCGAGATGGAGTCAGCTTTCCGGATGAGACTGGAGTTGCCGGGACATGTAGCCTTACCTGGGGCATACAGACCCGATGGGGAGAACGCGAGAGCGAACGGAAGCAAAAAAACGTAAACCAAAAAAAGCATGAAGGTCCAAGAGCGAAAATTTCATTTAAGGTTTGAAACGTTGAGAAACATCGTCGCTTTTATGTGGAGTTGTCCCCGCCAGATTGCAGTTCCTAATGCGGAAACTCTAATGAGGCTCGTAAAGATCCATCACCTAATCGGGTAGTTGTTACTCCACAATTGAAACAGACCAAGGAAAAATTGTTCGATCCGTGTGTAACTAACGTTTTCATTTCTGTGACTATATCCTTCCAGTTTTTTTCGCCAGTGTGCTGTGCTAATCGTCTGGTGTGGTAGTAGGGACAACCATCCCGACACTTTTGGAAAGATCTGAGATTTTCCGAGGAATTAAAGGTTTAGCTCGGTCATTAAGAACAATGGCCATTGTTGTCTTGCAAATGAAATTTCATTACAATTCCATTTTGGTTCTACTAAAATTTTTACTTCGGATCGTTTATAGTGATTATTTCCAATCTCCCAAAAGGTGCTCTGCACAAACACCGATTTTAGGCAGAAAATTAATAATGTTTATATTCTACAGCCGCGCTTTTATCGTGTCTCACTGACTTCCCATTTACCGTGCATCTATAGCTTGTACCTGAAGTGTGGGTTCTCCTTGTCTGTCAAATCCGCAAACTCAAAGTTCTCCAACTTCTCCAAGGGATCATTCTCAAGCAAAGCCATGCCACGCTCTTTTCTCCTGTTGCCATACCAGTAGTTGGCATAGATCGCTGCAATGATCACCACGGTCGCACAGTCACACACCACAAAACTGATCTTACCACCAGTGTAAGATGGAGCCTGGCTGGAGATGAAAGTTTGTGGGCCAATAAGGTTTCCCACACAGTAGCCAATCAAGAAGACAGCATTCGTGGTGATCTTCTTGGTGTGGCCGGCTGAGTTCAGGGCAAAACATGAAAGCGCACAGATGGTGGTCACTGGATATACGTACATGACGTAATAACCGGCAAGTCTGGCGGATTTGGGGCCTGCGAACGCTAACATACACGATGCAGCCAAAGCAATCAACATGGCCGTCAAGGAAATTGCCATTCTGTGCCTGATGAATTTGTGACTGGCTGCAAATAAGATGCAACCCACAAACTCCACAGCACCACACGGCATGTTCATAACCAACGACTCTTTCGAACTGTAACCAAAATCAGAGTTCAAAAGGATACTTCCGAAGTTTGTGAGTGCACCATTGGGAATGTTGGAAGCAATTCCAAAGAGAAAGTAGAGCCAAGTGTTGAGATCGAACATGGCCTCCTTAAACTGGTACATCTTGAAGTGCTTGTTACCAAAACCCTGCTGGTTGGATCTGATTCTCTCCACCACCAATTTCTTTTCTGTCTCAGTCAAGAACCACGCTTTGGAAGGGTAGTCTGGAATATGGATGTAGAACAACACTCCGGTGATGATGGTCATTGAACCGGTGACCAAAAACAAGACTTTCCACGCCTCGATGGAGTAGTGCTCCTCGTGGGAGGCAACTCCGTATGCAATGGCACCACCAATGATGATTCCAAGACCGTTGCACGAAAACCAAAATGCTGTTCTCAAGAACTGTTCCTCGGCCCTGTACCACTGACTTGTGAAGATCACCATGGCTGGAGTCACTGCAGACTCCAAAACACCCAAGATGGTTCTCAAAGCAATGATGCCAGCGTAAGTCTTGGGCGCCGCATGGAGACACAAGATAATGCCCCAAACAATAATGAAAGCCGATGTGGCCTTGGCCAATGGAAACCTCTGCAAAAGGGCATTGGCCGGAAACTCGAAAAACAAGTATCCAAGGTAGAATGCTGTTCCACACCACGAGTACATGTCACCGACCATATTGAAGTCAGTCTTGAAACCCATCACAGCAGCGTATGAGGTCGTGGTTTTGTCCATGAACTGGAAAGCGTATAACATGCAAATAAGCGGGAGGAGGTACATGTCGATCTTCCTGAGCAACTTTCTGTTGGTTTCCTCGTCGATGACCAATCCCTCAGTTTCCAACGCAAACCTCATGGCCTCGTCCACATCACCTGTGACATTGACTGTTTTGCCCTGTGCCGACCTGAAGCTCGTGATCACATCAACGGTACCAATATTGTCCCTAGTAAAGGAGACTACCGGGGCCAAGTCCTCACTGTTCTTTTCCTTCAACGACATGTGCAATGTAATTTATATGTGAGGAAATGTGAATTGAACTTTACTGAAAAATCTTAACAGCCAACCGGATTTCTGATTCTTATATAGCTTTCCATTTTTTGGTTTTTGAACATTTTGCAACAGATCGTCATTTTTCTGTCTGTTATCTCATTGCGAATTTCCATAAATAATCAGCCATTTTTTAGTGGATTCCAATCACGGCGTTCCACACAATCATAACCATGGTTCGGGCCGCTGACGGGCCGCTGCACAGTTCTAAATGTCTGAGTGTAGGAATCACAACCACATCCTGAACAGAGCGGCGTTTCGCATTACCTGATTCATCTTATCGTGTAGCATCTTTTCTTTGGGTGCGTCAAGGTGCGCGCAAATATGTCACACTCTTGGCGATTGCGCACAGAACTGGCCGATGAAATTTGGCCTGGGGTGGCCCCGCGGGTTGCATTTGGAGCCAGACACGGATTTAGGTATCCGATGGAAAATACGTCTTGAGTGAAATACTTGAGATAAAGGTAAAGGTTCCTATTTCTGGTGTGCGGGCTCCACACTGTTGCATACATTCCGTTCATAATAGACCAGTTAAGCTTACTTGCATTTACTAACCAGCAGAGTCAAGGTCGTTTAATAGAGTTAAATTAAGCATGAAGAAAAAACCCTTCAGTGTGGATTTTCAATTTCCGCGTGGTGTTTTCTGAGGGAAGAGATCTTCCTGGTTCCATGTTCAGCCGCACCCGAGAAGCTCCCGCCGATCTGCGAACCGCCCCTTTTCCTGTCCAAACTCCGGGGTACACATGAAATACGTGAAACCCCGTGAATTAGAAAATAGGGAAAAGAAGTCCAGAAAATCGAACAAACAAGATTACATCATTTATGATTTTGAAACAGACATACTCACTTGCTTATCTGTTTTTTTCGTTCTTGTCAAAATCCCCGTTTATCGGTCTCATTTCCTGCTCTCTTCTATCCTTTCTCAATTTACTGTATTTCTATATTACATGCACCTCATTTGGCCTCGTCCACCTCACCCTTCACTTCCTCCTTGGTTTCTTCCTCTTTCGCCTCCTCTGCTTCCTTGGAAGCCTCACGTGCTTTTTTCTCAGCCTCGATCTTCATCTGGTACAACTTCTCCTTGCCCTCGTCGTGAGCTGAAGTCTCAATATCAAAGAGCCTCATAAGCAACTCTTGTGTGTCGTGCTTGTTCACCATCAAGTTCACGTTGCTCTTGCCTCTCCATAAAGGCAAAAACAAGTCCTCGAGCTCGTCTCTTTTGATAGTCAAGAAAAGACAACCCTCCTCCATTGCCTCCAACTTCGAGCAGAACTCTTCGTCCAACCCAGTTTCTTTGAGCTGAGCAATTCTAGGGAAGGCATCCTGAAACAACATCTTCAAAACCTCCATGTTGGTGGTCAACTGTCTGGCAGGACCCAAGTGTTTCTTGAGTAGAGGCAAACACTCGTTCTGCGCTCTCCATGGACAGAAGCCTGTGTCATTTCTCTGCGCAGTGAAGATCTTGATACCGGCATGAATGAGCTTCAATTTCTGGTCTTCGATTTTCAAGAACTTTGCGATGGAGGGCGCCACGTAGTAGATCACACGGCACGCCTCACCAGTAGCATTTCTCACCAACTCGGTGTCCTTAGGAAACTTGTCGTCCACATCATAGAACTTCCAGCACTTCTGCAAAGATTCGTGCGCTGGGTCCAAGAACACGAAAGGCTCGTCATTGGCACATCTGGGCGACTTTTTCTTGCCCTGTACTTGAGCTGCCAGCTCCACCTTGGCCTTCTTGCTCTCTGGCTCCTCGGCTGGCGAGCCTGGTCTCTTGTTGGTGTCTTTCGCCTTCTTCTCGAAAACAGTGATGAAGAAACCACCTGTGTTCTGCAAATGTGGGTACACTCTCACACATCTGTCCAAGTGGAAGCGTTCAGCCTCCTCAGCGGAAGGTGGGAATGCAGTGGAGTGGATGTGGTCCTCTGGCTCGGTCTTCTCCACCAACTCCTTGTTAAACACTTTCCACAGAGAAATGCCCAGGCGTCTTTCCAACCCTAGCAACTCGTCCGAGACATCCACAAGACTCACCTCATTGAATCTTCTCAATGCCTCAGCGACCACTGCTTCGTTCTCAATTGGAGACAAGGAGCACGTCAGGTACACCAAACGGCCACCTTCCTTAAGCAACTGCAAACCTCTGATCAAGATCTTCACCTGCAATGGATGCAAGCCCATGCCGTCACCAATGGTGAAATCCTTCCACACGTTGATGTTTTTTCTCATAGTGCCGTCACCTGAACACGGAACATCACACAAGATTCTGTCGAACTTGACGTGGCCGCCGTCGATCTGCACTCTGGGAAACATCAGCGCATCGTGGTTCACCACCATGAAGTTGGGAGAGTTCAATCTCTTCACCTGATGCACCAACATGTGCGATCTCTTGTAGTCGCTGTCGTTGGCAATGACAAACCCGGTGGCTGGAACTTCGGCGTCCTTGAAGTGCAACGCCTCGACCAACTGGGCTGTTTTCGATCCAGGAGCAGCACACATGTCCAAAACAGCGTGGTGTGGTTGTACGTCCATCAACAATGGTGGGATCATGGAAACGGCCTCCTGTCTGGAGATGTTTCCCACGGTGGTCTCCAAAACCAAGAATCTCTGTGTTTTCGCAAACTCGGCGTTCTTTCTGATCACAGACTTGGGCACATCCAATTGCCAGCCCAATTGGTCAGGGTAGAAGGCAATGTTCTTGGGTGCCAACTTCATGCCATCAAACTCGGAGTCTTTCAACTTGGACACATGGTCGTCGATGAACTTCTGGTTCACCTCGTGGGCGTGAGCCTTGGATCCTGTGATACGGAAAGTAAGAGGCAAGTCCTTTTGACAGAAAAGCTTGAAAGTGTCCCATTCATCCTCTGGAATAATTCCCAAAGACTTATAGTAGTTTTCCCACTTGGCGTTTTCACGAGTCACCTCTGTCCACTGGCCCCTGTTGTCCTTTTTGTTGGAGTTGGGTCCTCCCCTTTTCCCGAAGCCCTTGCCGAATCTGCTGTTCTTTTTAGCCATTAGTGAAAGTTGGCGTTTTATCCTGAGCATACACTATTTTTTTCACTGCGATGGCATCGGGACTGTACAGTAGTAAAGGTGGAGGTCAGAAGGGGTGGAGACTTCTGGCTAAAACTGAGGTGCTTCTTGCTGTTTGGCATCCAGATGACCTAGTAACATTCATTTCTGACTTGACCACTCATTGTTCCGGACATTTTGTCTTTTTTGTGTATGAAGTGCTGATGGCTGTTAGAACCATGGGCAGACTCAGTCTCAAGTCAGAAAATTAGTGAGTCAAGGTAAATAATTGGGCAGTTCATTTCCATGATTGAAGAATGCCAAGGAGAGATTGCAGATTCGCTTTGAAAGTCAGCAAAATCATGGATGTAACATTGATTCTCGTGAGGTTCTTCGCTCAATTTATGTATATTCAGACAATTCGCAGCCAAAATCAGTAATCGAGCATTACATCAAAATTTAGGACACTAGTTGGAGAAAATTCGATGATTCATCTTTAAAATCACAAAATCCAATCTGTTATATGATATTCTTATAGACTATGCCAAGGTCAAATTTGACCGGTAAAAAATTTTGGTCTGTCATTTTTCACGTCAACTACTGCTTCTCTTCCTCGGCCTGCATCCTCTCGCATACTTTACCCCACGAACATGGCCCATGAGTTACCTAAATAGCTCCCGCCGCAAGATTTTCGGAGCAGTAAGTGAAAAACCATCATTATGAGTCTTGAAACTTCCATACTAACCTCAGTTTGGTGCCGTGGCCACTCTACTATACCACAAATCATTGTGCTCTGATTATACGCAACGACTACGAGAGCCAGTGGCAATACTTTCTTCATTCCGGTTCAAAGTTGCCCACGCTTCCATTTTTGCATTGTTTCTCATTGCAAACTTCTTCAAATGGTTAATATTCGGTGAGCTCACCTCTCACGAGATCAAGACTCTACGAGAGAAAGCTGGCTACACTGCGTGGGAATTTGTGTTTGGATTCTCTGTGTTCTACAATAGCACAAGCAATCTCTCGGACTTATCAAAGGAATCAACCAAGTTTGCAGCTTTATTTTTGTGTGTGTGGCTCGTCAAGTGCTTCCACTATATCACTGCTGACAGAGTACACTCTACCTATTCTGGTGCTGCGGGCGGCACGGGAAAATTCATTGTTTTAAGACTCGGCTTGGGAGTTTTCTGTTTGAACTTGATTGACGGCTTGCTCATCTACAAGTACTTGTACGATGTGATTTTGCAAAATTACGTGAGGCACAATGTGCTTATATCGCTCTTCGGGTTTGACATCATGAATCACTTCCCCATGATCTTGAGCACTACCTTGCAATACTTGCTCAACTCATACGAAATATTGTGCGTTCCCGCCACTTCCGAGGCTTCCCTCAAGAACTGGAAAGTGAAGAAAGTGAGAACAATGTTCGTGGCAGAATTCGTGTTCAACTTGCTACGAGTCGGGATGTCCTTTGTGTTTTCGTTAATCTTCTTGTATTATTACACCTTTCCCGTGCACATGTTCCCCACAGCATATAACAGTTTGAAGATGGCAGTTCTGAAGACCCGACTCTTCGTGGATTTCAAGAAGAGAGAGTTAAAGTTACTGAAACTTGCCAAACCAACAAAGCTTGCGGTAGTGGAGTCGTGCATCATCTGCTACGAGGAACTCGAGAACTCGGCGACTAACGAGATTGTCTCCGTCCCATCTTGTCATCATACGTTCCACTACGAGTGCATTCAGCTGTGGATAGACTACCTGGCTACATGTCCCATATGCCGAGAAAAGCTCTAAAAGTTTGACATTAATACACACGTCTCGAAATGAATAGTGGGAGTTCAGAAGCTGCTTCAGTAGTAGCTTCTACTGGTGATCCCATTGGTTAGGTTGTCAATGTCTGCATCGTCTCCGCCCAACTTGGCCAAGTCGATGTTGTGTCCGTTTTTTCCGTTCTCCTTGACTTCATCGTTCTCTTCATGAAGGAAATCACCATAACGGTAACCCTCCTTGTCGATTCCGGTGGCAAGCCCATCAACACGCACTTGTAGGTCGTGCTTCAACAGGTCTTCTGCTCCACCCAACGCGGCGCTCTCGCTGGTCTCGTTGGTCTCATAAGTATGGAAATAATCCGGAGAATGAATGTCTTTTGGTTGTGGAGAATCGTACGATAGCTGCTCCAGTTGCACGTCGGGAATGGCCTCGTTCTTGATGTATTCCTCGGGGTTCTGGTCTTGTAGCTCCAGATCCTGAGCGCGCAGCTTCTTGGCGATTTTCTTTGCAGTTCTCGTCTCGCCTCGTTCCTGTTTGAGCGCCTGTTGTTCTCTGTACTTGGCCAAATAGATCTTCAACACCTCAGCATAGTTCTCGAAACCCAAGTCGTGCATCAGGTACAATATGTCTTCTCCGTTGATCGTCTTCCGCTTTTCACGAAGACACTTATCGCTGGCCTCACTCGTGATGAAGGAAATAAACTCGCTCACACATTCTTGCATGCATTCTTTGGCGTCTTTAGACACTTTGGCTGTGGACGGTAAGGTGTTTTTCATGAGTCTGGCCACATTAGCTATAGGGAGCCATCTGTCTTGTTCACGTAGTTCTGAGTCCGGGTTACCTTGCACGTTGTGGTTCCCTGTGTCTTTGCCAATAGGGAGATAGCTCATTGTAATGAAGGTGTTTTTCTTTTCGGTGGAGATGGTGAGATTTCGCGAAGGTATTGAATTATTAGAAAAGTGAGAGTCCTTGTCTTTGAAGGTGAAACTTGAGAGTCTCCAAATTTGTCTTAGCAGCCGATGACAATTTCGAAACCTCTGAATGGCTTATTGGCGATGAAGTAGTAAGTGGAGAAAACCAACGTTGACTCGCGACAGTTTCCACTAATTTGTGGGGCGCACGCCCAAATGGTGCCGCTAACTATGTGCAACGCTACTGTAAAGAACACCTACCGATTTTTGTACCAACACATTTTTTTTTCAGTCTCAATTTCAAAAGTTTGAAGAGAGTGAGAGAGAGAATTATATTGCAATGTCAGAGTCGCCGTCTCCAACCGGGGTTATCTTTCTCATATTGAGTCAGGTCCTCACCAAGGCCTTCACATTTGCATCTAATCAGCTACTAGTGAGAAACATCTCTCCTGAGATATTTGGCATTGCGTCCTACTTGGAATTTATAGTGGAGAGCGTTTTATTTTTCGCCAGAGAAGCCGAACGAAACGCTATACAGAGAGTGACAAGTGAGAATGCAACCAAATCTTTGCAGATCATCACCAATTTCGCATACGTTCCACTTATATTGGGGATACCAATTTCGCTTGCGACTTTCTGGCTTCAGAAATCGTCAGAGATATATACTGACGTCATTGCACTTTTGCCATATAGCAACATCACAATTTTGCTCACGGTTTCGCTGATCGTCTTGGAATTGGCTGCTGAGCCTTTGCTAGCTCTCAATCAGTACCTGTTGGATTTCAAATTGCGCCTGAAAATCGAGAGTCTGGCGGTTTTCGTTAGATGCTTTGTGACTTTGGGCGGAGTTTTGCTTGCAAAAAGAAAATATTCAGGTAGCTCTTTTGACGGTGTGGCGGTTGCGTCGTTTGCCTTGGGTCAATTCGTGTACTCCGCCACAACTACAATCGGGTACCTCATTCTGAACAAATCTGCTCTCCCGAAGCCGAAGAAAATCGAAAACTCCAAGGAAAATGAAAAAGTCGCAAATATCAGCAGTTTCTGGCTCGATCTGGCTACTTTCTCCCTCTGGAAACTGCTCACTGTGCAAATGGCATTCAAACATTTGTTGACAGAGGGCGACCACATTGTGGTGAATTATTTGTTCAATGTTTCTGAGCAGGGAGTCTACTCCGTGATTCAAAACTATGGTCTGATTGTGGCTCGTCTCTTGTTCCAGCCAATTGAAGAGCTGTTGAGAATGACATTCACCAAAATGTTTGCAGAGAAAAAGTCAGATGTGAGCGGATCATACAAGTTGATAGAGAATTTGATTGTTTTCTATGGAAACTTGCTGTTGCTTCTTGTCTTGGGTGGATACACCAACGGTGCGTTTTTGCTCAGGTTTCTTATAGGAAGAAGCGAGAAGTGGCAGATATCGTCAGTGTTTGACTTCTTCCCTCAATACGTACTCTACTTGCCCTTTTTGGCTTTCAATGGCATTTTAGAGGCGTTTTTCAGCAGTGCATGCACGCAAAAGCAGATTGGGACATTTTCTGTGTTTATGTCTTTCTCCAGTGCCGCAGTGCTTACACTTCTGTATGTCTTGGTGGACAAACTCTCCATGGGACTCTCGGGAATTATATTGGCTAACGTCGTGAATATGCTGCTCCGTATAGCATACTGCTGGAGATTTTTGGTGGATTTTTACCACGAGAAAAAAGTGTCCACTGACTTGTGGAAGGTTGCGAAAAGACTAGTGATTCCGGTGATCAGTGTTGCTACGACTTTTGGCATTCAGCACCAATTGTTCGACCTGTTCCAGTCAAAAACACTCGCACAGTTCGCACAAAGTATATTCCTTTGTTTTGTCAGCTTGTTGGTGATTTTGTTTGGTGAGAGGAATAACCTCCGTGAGCCCATACTTAACAGGATTAGGAAAAAGACAGACTAGACGGGATCAAAAAGATACACAATAAACGCAGCGAACACAGGAGATTTTAAATGCAAAAGAAGGAGTTCAGTCCTAGACAACCAAATTTCTCTTTAATCGGTTCAAAAAAGTATGTGGAGTTGCCTCACTAGACACTTTATAACCTTTACCAAAGCCAAAGAATGTGCCGTCCGTTTCGCCTCCACCACGGGTAGCCTACTGTGCTGAATTGCTTCCCTCCAGTGATTGTGCTACTCATTGCTGAGGGAGAATCATTGATTACTCAAATGTTCTTACCCTCGACCGCGGGGATCGAACCGGACACTTTCATTTGTAGTAAACATTGTAAAGTGCACGATCAGTGCGCTTCTGCCAAACGCCATCACAGCACGAAATTTCACAAAAGTTTGTTATGAGAGTGATTGGTGGAAAATCCCCAAGAGCAGTGAAAACGGCGATTTCGGGCTCAACTTAGCAATAAATGAATAGAGAAGATTGTTGGGAACATTTTATGTCAATTCAAAGCCCAGGAACATCAAAACTCGAGAGTTTGGACTTGATAATAGCCAGATATGAGATTCCATCGGATCTGATCTGAAATCTTGAAGGATATCCAACATTTGTTCAGATTCAGAACGTTTGAGAGCTTTACGTAAACTGTCTCGTTCTGCTTATCGCATTCAACTTCCACTCTGGGCCACCAAGGATCGACAGCACATTCTGACTCTGTCAGTCTCATCAGACCTGTACATCGCCATGAACCCCAGGCATCTTCATTTAGGTCAATCATCTCATCAAATTCAACAGGAATGCCAGAATTAGCAGAGGTCATAGATAACTTGGTGAAAGCTGTGGCCTCCAGGGAATCAGAGCTAGATAATTTAGCCAAAGAATACAAGGAGAAGCTCAATGTCCTCAATGACTATATACATCACATTCAGACATTGACAAATGTGGAAGAAAGCGGCGAAAGTGACAAAAGCTCAGAAGAGCTACTAAAAGCAGACATGGAATGTCCACTGTGTCACGCCAACTTGTACAAATTGAATAGCGAGAGCGACTTTCTTCTAATACCGAAACTGAAAGTTGGATCAATTTTGCAGAACACACCAAAGGAAAGAGGCGAGAGGGCTGCATCGCTAGCAAAAGCACTCGAAAATCTACAAGTCACGGAAGAAGCACCACCAGCAGTCACACCTAGAAAACTGCACAAGACAAAGAAAATGACGTGTTCGTATTGCAAGAAACCGGGCCACTCACGAGCGAGATGTTTCACGCGGTTGAGCCAGGATCCATCGAACAAAACTTATCAGACGTCTTAAGCTGTTGGTACTTCCTCCAAGCACAAATGATTCCATTCTTTTCTTTATTGGAATAGTACAGAAGTAGTATACATGTGTGTAGCCACGGGGGCTGGCAAATGTTTCAGTCGCCGCTTATTTGCCGGCCTGAACCATAGCCTCTGAGAGTTTGTTAGTATCTTGAGAACGGAGAATGGGGGGGATTGAACGAATCTGCGGGTACATACCTCTTCTGGATGCATCTTGTAGTAATGTGCAATCAACCGAGCTTGCATTCAAGTGAACATAGCGCACTGTGGAACCTCTCACAAACAAGGTCTTGACAGCTTTCAAATGTGGATATTTCGTTTCGTTGACGGTGGAAATGTTATCTAACTTCAAGTTCAAAAATTGGTCAACCGAGCGTAAGGTGCCCTTGATCTCGATATCATTTTTCAATTCGACGATGACTTCCTGGTCAACAAGAGTCTTGAAAAAACTGAAGAACAACATAGCCCCGGACTTCTGTAGATTGGCAAGCTAGATACTTTTTCGATGTTAGTATCCCGCAAATTGGTATTAGGACGACTGGTAGTAGGAAGCCTCAACTTTTACTGCGCGCACTCTTGTTAGCTGCAAATCCTATTTACTATTGAGCAATTCATCCCACAGCAAATGGCCTGTACGGTTGAGAGACGACCGGAGTGACGAAAGTGGCGACAGTTGCTCAAGCGGAGGTTCGATCTTGATGCTCTTTTTGATGTTGTCAAGAGTCTCACGCAACTTTTGAAAACTGGAGTCGTACTCGTCCAGAAAGAGATCAACTGGCCCCATCAACTTCTTCAGTGAATACGTGGGGATCTTGAGACCATGCTTACAAAGATCCGTAGTGTTGCCGGTCAGTGCCCATGGCGGCTTAGTCCCCGGCATCATGGGACTGGGCGTGGATGTCTGGAGGAATACCTGGTGCTCATGATTGACAGGTGGGGCAACGCAAAAAGGATTGCGTGGCTGCATGACAGGATTTTGAGTATGAGGCTTGATGACAGGAATCGAAGGGAATGCAGGATATGGATGAAGGGGCGCCAAGGCAGGGTAGCCCGAAAAGAAACCAACGCTGGGGGTCGAGCTATTGTAGGAAGAATCCTTCACCTTATGAGGAGGCAAGTTAAGCGGGCCGCTTCCCGAGCTGTTGCCGAACAACAGCATGTGACTTCTCGAAGCCCCGGCTTCAAGACCCAGTGAGTTACCAATCAATATTGCCGACAGATTTTGCCATCTGTTGCCTGAAAGCATGGGTCTCGGTGTTGTCTCGTACCTTGGTCTACACCCGTCTGAGTATGCGAGGTGATAGTTGGCAGGAGCCGGGATGATTGGCACACTGGGCAAGATTGGAACATTCAGGGGCGGCATGAACCTCCAGCCTTGCTGCTGAACATCTGGCTTGGGCCTCTTCTTTGAGTAAAAACGTAGCGGATCTGGCGTTAGCGTCCGCTTGATACCGTTGGCTGCTGCTACCCTCTCGTCGTCTGAGTTATACTGCTCGATGTTCCCGACAACAGGATCGAAATGTGGGTTGACAGCCTCTCGGGACAGCATGGCTGGCTGAAGCATGTTGATGGTCTCGTTGAAGTTGAAACCATCAATAGGAGGAAGTTTGGTTATCTGTTTGATGCTTCTCCTGGTCTGCTCTTCGGTGACCTTTGGAAACCCAAAGCTGTCGAGACTGATACCATCCTTAGTATCAGTCTTGTTGTTCAAATCAATGCTTGGGCTCTCCTCCACAGTTACGGTCGCTTCCGTCTCCAAACTCGAATCTTTCTTGTGAAGTGCGGCCAGCACAACTGCGGAGCTTGCCAAAGGCTTCACAACAGGCCTTGTTTTTGCACTGACCACGGGCCGACCGCCAGAGTTGGTACCATTCAAGCGCTTCTTTCCCTTATTTGGACTCTTGTTTGCCCTGTTCTCCAAGTTTGTGTTTCTCCCCAAAACCTTTACCGAATAGGGTTGCTTCCTCTTTGGGATTTTGAGCGTAACCATTTTACTCAACGACTGCTTTACCTCCTCGTCCTGTGCCTTTTCGTGCATAATCAGCACCTTAACTTTCGAGCGTGTGTAGCTCAGTGGAGAACGCCCTCTCACTATGAGCGGCCCTGTGCTCGCGGACGCAAGTAGCACCTCGTGCGCGTCACCAGTGATCCCGGTCAAGTGCACCTCCAAAAAGCTCAACTCGCCACTTATTCCCCTGCGTGGCCCTATAGCCGTGGTCTGAAACTGCACGCGCTCATACCGGGCCACGGTGGCGATCCTGGAGTTACCTGGGTACGTGTAGATCATGCCAAGGGGGTTGGTGACTGCCTTCTCTCTGTCGCTCTCTTGCATATAGAACAACTGGTCGTAGAAGCCAACTCTTGCATCGCAACGGATGTTGGCCAGCTCACGCATGATGTCGTGGTCGGGCAACTCGCCAGGAACAACCATGTACTCTGGCGGCTCTGACTGGGGGCCCCTATCCCTCTTGGCTGTGTGCTGCACCAAGGTCGACCTGAACAAGTCTGGGTGGCGACACGTGTGCTTGAGCAGTAACTTGAAAGCATGGAGTGGCTTGGCTGTCCCCTTTTCCTCGACCATAAACCTGGTGTTGTTGCACACACTCAAGGGGTAGTTCTGTAACTTGAAGCACGCCACCAACGTGAAGTAGTTTCTCTTGTAGCCGATCCATGCGCCCTCGGTGAAATTGAATCCTCTGTCGATTCTGGCCGAGATCTTTGGTTTCACTTCTTTACCCCTGACATCAAGGATACTGTTGTGGATTGTGGTGCCGCTGAACGCGGGCCCGATTTTGAACTGGCTGGTGGAGCGAGGAGCGATTTTGTGGCTGGGGCAGTCGTGGCCCTGTGGCGGTGCGTTTTTGTCTTGCATGACAATGGGGTTGGACTTGCTTTTAGAGATTTGTGAGAAATAGCCCAGTAAATTGTAGTCGCTTTTGTGTATTGGCTGCAAAAGAGTAATGCGCGCCTTATTTGTTGTAAGTTGATTGGGGCCGCACACGACCCCATCGCACTTGAATCGCACTTTACTAAATTTCCAAGACCAGCGTTTACACCACATTAGATTCTCAGCAAAATGGGAAAAAAAGCTATCGACTCCAGAATCCCGGCGTTGATCCGAAATGGTGTCCAGGAAAAACAGCGGAGTTTTTTCATCATAGTCGGCGATAAGGCCCGCAACCAGCTCCCCAACTTGCACTACTTGATGATGTCTGCAGACTTGAAGATGAACAAGTCTGTACTCTGGGCGTACAAGAAGCAGCTTTTGGGGTTCACGTCGCACCGCAAGAAGAGAGAAACCAAGATCAAGAAGGACATCAAGAGAGGCGTCCGGGACGTCAACGACCAGGACCCCTTTGAGGCGTTCATCTCCAACCAGAACATCCGTTATGTCTACTACAAGGAGACCGAGAAGATCTTGGGAAACACCTACGGAATGTGCATTTTGCAGGACTTCGAGGCCATTACGCCCAACTTATTGGCCAGAACAGTGGAGACCGTGGAGGGCGGCGGTATTGTGGTGATGCTCTTGAAGTCCATGACTTCGTTGAAACAACTATACACCATGACCATGGACATCCACTCGCGGTACAGAACCGAGGCGCACGACGACGTAGTGGCTCGCTTCAACGAGAGATTCCTCTTGTCCTTGGGCTCGTGCAACACCTGCTTGGTGGTGGACGATGAGCTCAACGTGTTGCCTATTTCTGGTGGAAAGCACATCAAGGCATTGCCACCTGCGGACGACGACGAGTTGACGCCCAACCAGCAAGAACTCAAACAGCTCAAGGACTCGTTGGCAGACGTGCAGCCTGCAGGCTCGCTTGTTGGCCTTGCCAGGACAGTCAACCAGGCGCAAGCCATCTTGACATTTGTGGATGTCATCTCGGAGAAAACGTTGCGGTCCACAGTGGCGCTAACCGCCGGAAGAGGTAGAGGTAAGTCTGCTGCTTTGGGTATTGCCATTGCCGCGGCCATCTCCCACGGCTACTCCAACATCTTTGTCACATCGCCATCTCCAGAGAACTTGAGGACATTGTTCGAGTTTATTTTCAAGGGCTTCGATGCGTTGGGCTACTCCGAGCACATGGACTACGACATCATCCAGCTGACTAATCCTGCGTTCAACAAGGCCATTGTGCGTGTGGACGTCAAGAGAGCCCACAGACAGACCATCCAGTACATTTCCCCCAACGATCACCATGTGTTGGGCCAGGCCGAGTTGGTGATCATCGATGAGGCCGCAGCCATTCCGTTGCCCGTCGTCAAGAAGCTCTTGGGGCCTTACTTGGTGTTCATGGCCTCGACCATCAACGGTTACGAGGGTACAGGCCGTTCCTTGTCCTTGAAGTTGATCCAGCAGTTGAGAGACCAGCTGGCCAACCGCACAGACACCACTGTTGTATCCAGAGACAACAAGACCGTCGATGACATTAGCATGGCGCGCTCGTTGCGTGAGGTTGTGCTCGACGAGCCAATCAGATACGCTCCCGGTGACCCAGTGGAGAAATGGCTCAACAAGCTCTTGTGTTTGGACGCCACACTCCTGAAAAACACGAAATTCGTCGCCAAGGGAATGCCACACCCTTCGGAGTGCCAGTTGTTCTACGTGAACAGAGACACGTTGTTCTCCTACCACCCAGTGTCGGAGACTTTCCTACAGAAAATGATGGCGCTCTACGTTGCGTCGCACTACAAGAACTCGCCAAACGATTTGCAGCTCATGTCCGATGCCCCTGCACACCAGCTCTATGTGTTGTTGCCACCTATCACAGCGGGCGACAACAGAATCCCCGACCCATTGTGTGTGGTGCAGTTGGCATTGGAAGGTGAGATCTCCAAAGAGTCTGTGCGCAGGTCGTTGTCCAGGGGTCAACGTGCGGGCGGAGACTTGATCCCTTGGCTCATCTCGCAGCAATTTCAGGATGAGGAGTTTGCGTCGTTGAGTGGAGCCCGTGTGGTGAGAATCGCTACTAACCCAGACTACTCGGGCATGGGCTACGGGTCCAGGGCTCTTGACTTGTTGAAGGACTACTTCGAAGGTAAGTTCACCGACATTTCAGAGTCAAACACCTTGGGCGACCACAGCTTGCAGAGAGTCACCGATGCTGAGATCGAGAGGGGTTCCTTGAAGGACGACATCCGTCTCCGTGATGCGAAGTCCTTGCCTCCGCTTTTGCTCAAATTGTCCGAGAAACCTCCATACGCATTGAACTACTTGGGTGTTTCATACGGTTTGACTCCACAGCTCCACAAGTTCTGGAAGAGATCGGGATTCGTTCCTGTGTACTTGCGCCAAACAGCCAATGACTTGACTGGAGAGCACACGAGTGTTATGCTTCACGTATTGAGCGGAAGCAGCGACAAGTGGCTCCACGAGTTTGCCAAGGACTTCCACAAGCGTTTCTTGAACTTATTGTCCTACGAGTTCCACAAGTTCCCAGCTGTTCAGGCACTCAACATTGTTGAGTCCACTGGCGACATCAGGGCCTCACAATTGCAGAGAAATGAGTTGGACGCGTTGTTGTCTCCTTTCGACTTGAAGAGGTTGGAGTCGTACGCCAACAACTTGTTGGACTACCATGTGATCTTGGACATGTTGCCTTTGATCGCCATGCTCTACTTCTCGAAGAAAGCGGCCGTGTCTCTTTCCTCTGTGCAGGCAGCGATCTTGATGGCCATTGGTTTGCAGCACAAGAACATGGATGACATCTCGAATGAGTTGAACTTGCCAGCGTCTCAGTCAATGGCCATGTTTTCCAAGATTGTGAGGAAGTTTTCGACCTACTTCCGCTCGGTCTTGTCCAAAGACATTGCAAGCTCCATGCCTGCATTGGAAGACGAGAACATCCAGGAAATGAACGGCGAAACTGTTGACCGATTTGATGCTGAGGCTGCAGAGAGAGCCATGACACAAGATTTGGACGACGAAGGTGACGAGGCACTTCAGGAATTGAAATCGAAGCAGAGAGAATTGATCAACGCCTTGAACTTGGATAAATACGCCATTGACGAGAACGATGCTGAGTGGGATGAGACCGATGCACAAAAGGCAGTCTCCAAGAACGGTGTGGTTAGTGTGAAGTCAAAGAAGAGCAAGAGAAAGGCTGAGAGCGCAGAGCAGATCTATGAGACCGAGATGAAGCTGAGCAAAAGGGCCAAGAAGCGAAAGGACAAGAAGTAAGGACAAAACATAGCATAATACATTAAAGATAGTACAGGTGTGAAAAATAATTCTCTGATGCTCAATGTGGGAAACAAATGTTCTGGCGACAATTGATTGAATATGTAATTTCTCGTTCAGTCTGTTCTTGGAGACTCACTTCTGTTTCTCCGTGCAAGTCTATTCTTCACATGTTATATCCGTCAGATCATGTCACTACATTCCACAAACCATGTGATTCAATTGAGAAGATCAGATCAGGAAACTCAGTGCTTCACAATCCTAAAGATGGAATCATCAATGATGGTTAATCTAAAGCATGTGAATAAATATTATCTATGTCTGTCTATAGCCATGGGTTAGTTTTGTAATCTGTTCAAACCGGTAATTCAACCTCTCTCAGAATATTACAGCTCACCCCTCTATGTCTCCATCTTTTTGACCTGCCGCTGTGTCTCCTCTATGGCCCATTGGATCAATTCCATGAGCAGTTTCAGCCCATCGTTGGCTATATCGGCCAACCCCAAATCCAAGGACTCCTGATTCAAAGATTTGCCAACATCCTCATCCAAAAACAAATGCTTGTGTGATTTGGCAAACTCCGGCCACACAATATTGTCGAAGTAACTCGGCGGATCAGTCCAGAATCCGGCCACTGTGTTGTACCCTTGTCTGGCTTCCCTCCTGGCCTTCAAGATCTCGTATGGGGCATGAAAGAATAATTTCACATCGAACAACTTCAAGATCTCTTCGTTGTGGTAGAGCATGAACCCGTCAACAAATACAAAATGGTAGTTTTGCCCGAATGTAGTAGCGACCTGCGCTTCTAGTTTGGCAACCTCACCTTCGGACAATTTGAGCTCAGAATCAATCTCCAACGTTTCCATCGGCAAAATCTCACCATTGGTTTTTCTGACTTCGGCTATGTAGCTCTTGAACTTCACCCAATTTATAGCACCTTCGCAGTCCCAGTTCTGGATCTGAGCTTCCTCGTTGTACGGGATCTGAGCATCGGGGAAGTAAAAGTCGTCCAAATGAATCAAAGTTGATTTCTCGAAAAGAGAGTGAAGCGCTTTTGCCACGGTGGTTTTGCCTGACGACGAGGGGCCACCAATTCCCACAAGCACTAGTTTCATTGAAGTGGTAAGTAGTTCTGCATGAAGAGATATACGAGGGAGAATATCAGAGACCGTGGAGTGGAGATAACGAGACGACCAGGAATTGGAATGAAAATTTTATGATGAAAAAAATTGTCATGGGATATTCCAATGTTGGAAATTATTGAATTCGTGATCGATTTTAAGGTTCTGTAATTTTTGGGGATATTCTCCATTCCAGTCGTTCGCAGATTCTCATTCTCATGCAACTACAGGCAGACTCTTGGCCACACTGGACCGTACATGAATTCACATAATCTTGCGGAGAAAAAAGTGCAAAATTACAAAATAAATCAGAGAGGATTCGAGAAAGCTAACTGTGGTGGCGAATTGTTGGTATTGCCTCGTATCTTTGCTTCTACTATCCACCTTTATTTCCCCCTATCTCCTAATTTTCGCTCAGAAATGTAGGTCACACTTACTGCTTTGGGACATGCTGTTAGTCTCCATTTGAGTAAGCTATCCACTGATTCCTAACGCCGTGACAGTGAAGTCCGATGCGGGGCCGTGATTGACATTTAAGTCATGATTGATTTTCTGCACATGTGATTCCAATGTCATGAAATTGTGGAAATCATACGGAGTTTCACATGCTTGAATCAGCTTTTGTTCGATTCATCTTTTTTCAATTTCCAAAACTCATTGTTCCTTCAAAATCGGCCATGCATGGGCTTTGCCGTTAAGCCACAATGGGAAATGTTCGACCGCACCATTTACCAAAATGGGGAATTTTCGCAACCATTTATAACTAACCCACTAATTAACAGTGAAAGTTTACATAATCTAAATCTCTGAACTCATATACATTCAATAATTCCATATTCAGAAATTCTGTGCCTGGAATTTACCTCATTGGGTAAGTCGAGCATCGCCGCAACCAATTATTTTATAAACTGAGTGTAATCCTTATATATGATTTCAAAACTGGCACAATACACATCAAACTTTGACAATACTCACTTTCCACCTACTTCCAAGTCTTCATTTGCATGCATTTTCCAAGTTGTCGTTGGTAAATCTAATGAACACACCTTCCAGTGTGCCCCTAAATCATGGTCACGTGGACAAGAAAGTGTCTCCTTCGACATTCATACCTGAGTTGAAACTGTTTGGAATCGACCAGGCCAAGTACAAACACTATGGTCACCTGATGTCGTCTGAACAAGTTGAGAATATAATGAGAAAGCCTGAAAAGGAGAGCAGGTCCAGTTCCATGCTGGACTTGGATGTGACTTCACCACTAGACCCGAGACCAGTCTTGAATGGAGAGATGAAAGAAGCAGAGAAGCCCAAGATCGAAAAGCTGAGTATATCAGAAATCGCTATACGGGGCCTAGATTTTGACATTGGGAAAAGTTACACTGAGGAAACTGTGAGAGAGATTGTCAGACTAAGGTGCGAACAAGAGAGGACGAAACAGAGCCAGTACAAGTTGAAGTTGGGCGAGGTTGTGTTGGAGCTTTTAAAGGAGGCTGAACAGCACGGATTCGGCGGTGACTTGATCCAAAAGTTATTTTTGGACGAGAACACTGAGAGTTATAGGAACTACATTCACTTCCTAAAGGGGAAAGGTAATGATATTCCTGTACACACTCCACTGCCCAAACTGCCAGTCATTGATGATTCCACTGTTATCAGGCAAAATGCTCCGTCGCGGTGTCTGAGCGGTACTCAATTGCTTTCCCAGAACCAGGCTACAGCACAAGTCAAACCGCAAACTTCTGTGGATTCTGGGGCCAATTCTGTCACGGGCTCCATTCTGGGAACAAGCCATCTGCCCAATATGCCCATGTACTCGCTGCACGTA
Source organism: Sungouiella ecuadorensis (assembly GCA_030579155.1). Classification (NCBI taxonomy): domain Eukaryota; kingdom Fungi; phylum Ascomycota; class Pichiomycetes; order Serinales; family Metschnikowiaceae; genus Sungouiella; species Sungouiella ecuadorensis. The sequence goes on along the minus strand of JAKUAF010000004.1, from coordinate 378,462 downwards.
TACCCTGTGTACTATACACAAGTGCCCGAGAAGCATGAGGAGCCGGAGCTGTTGGGTCTGCCGTACCAGAAGTACCCGGCGGTGGTTATACAGCAAGGGCACCAGCACCAGCACCAGCCACAATCCCAACAGCAGCAGCAGCAGTCGCAGGTTGGCAGGCCCTACTTCTACGTGAACTCTCTGCCGCCCGGGATGGCACCCGTGATGACCTCCCAGTATTTCATCCCGCCGCCAATGCCATCGAACATGGTTCAGTGGACTGCTCCGTTGCAGGAGAAGAAAGACGAGGAAGTTCACCACAGCAAGAGGCAAAAGGGCAACAAGAACAGCATTAACTTCATGATCACGACGCCGAAGAACCCTCCGGCCAAGAAGTATAACAAGCTGTAGCATATGCATATGATAGACGAGTCACGGTATGTTAGGTTATGTTAGGTTATGATAGACTATGTGGGGAGGATGTAGAAGAAGTGAATGCACAGAGGAGAAGAACTTAATTGCTTAAAGAGTGAGATCAACGATAGAATGAGGTCAAAGAAAGATTAATGGGACAGATAAAAGTATTGGAGTTCGTGTTGGTCTCTTCGTCTTGCTTGGACTTTGGCCTTCTTGGTGAGATCTCCGAGATATATAAAAGCGATAGATTTCATGAAGTCGATACTGGAAAAGAATATTGACAGGTTTGCATCAACTAACTGGACCGAGTGAAATACTGATTTTTGTATGCTCATCCCCAATTTTTGTCAGAACTTGTAATTTCCCATTCACTGAAGAGCACAATCAGTATTGTTAGCAGCACTGTAAATCTCATGTAAAAGGTATACACCGCAATCTCCACGCACACAATAATAGGGCATGAAAAATCGGTTCCCGCCAATCTACCAACTTCCATTTAACACATTTGCCCTTTATTCCAATCCTGTGAGTCAGTGTTGTCCTCAGTTGCCTTGACCCTGGTTTTGACAACGTTTACGTCAAAACCTGCACCCACGTCCCTGGAACATCTCGGTACCTCGGTGATCGGTGCTCGGACTTTTCATCGTAAGTCCTCTGGTGACTAACATAAGTACCACTGTATAAGAACCAACTACACCGCAAAAACATAAATGCTACATCCGCAATGAAAAATTCCTCTGACTCAAGCGAGACAGAAACTCATGAAACACCGCCATACACCATTTTTGGCGGCTACCATCGCTCGGTGCTAATGATGCTTCTTTCCGTGATTGGCATCTGGAGCTCAATATCCAACTCCATCTACTTTCCGGCGATCCCAACGCTCACAAGGTCTTTCCACGTGACCAACGAGGACATAAATCTCTCTGTGGTAGCTTACTTGGTATGCCAGGGTGTGGTTCCTACGCTATCTTCAAATTTGGCAGACACTTACGGCAGACGCCCGATCATCTTGGTCTCGTTCTTGATTTACATTGTTTCATGCATTGGACTTTCACAAACAAACAGCTACAGTGTTTTGGTATTCCTACGGTGTGTCCAGGCGGGTGGAATCGCTCCGGTCATTGCCATTAACTCGGGCATTTCAGGAGACGTTTGCACGCCAGCAGATCGCGGAGGATTTGTCGGAGTGACATCGGGAATGGTGCTTGTGGGCCAGGCGTTTGGCTCGCTTTTAGGCTCCGCGCTCATTAGCCGCTGGTCATGGAGAGCCATCTTCGTGTTTTTGGCTATAGGCGCAGGCGTCACCATCTTGTTCGTGCTTTTGTTGCTCCCAGAGACGTGCCGTCTGATTGTAGGCAACGGATCTGTAATTCCCAGCTTCATTTACAGGGCACCGGTGTTTCTGTTGCCGCCATACAAGAAGATCCTCAACAACGACAGATCAACGCTAGCAGAGAAACACTCGGTGGACTTATTGGCCCCATACAAGATCTTGATAGATGTGCAGGTGGCGCTTGTGTTGATCTCGGGAGGCTTGCAGTATGCATCATGGACGATGTCCTTGACGTCGCTCTCAACAAAGTTGGAGGACGGCCCTTACAACTACTCCATTGCCCGTGTGGGGCTCATGTACTTGCCGCAAGGCTTGTTTTGCTTAACAGGCTCGCTCATCCTGGGCAAACTACTCAACATGTACTACAAGTATTGCCGACTGCGGTATGAAGCGAAACGCGCTGAGGACGAAAACATCCCTCCGTTCAACAAAGTCAGAGTGAGGCTAGATTGCTCGATCATCCCCATGATATTGACGCTTGTGGGCCTTTTGCTCTTTGGCTGGATGTTCGAAAAAACTCACAACGTGGCTGCTGTGGTTGTCGGCACGTGCTTCATTTCATTCGGAACCTCGTGTCTCATAGCTATCGTTACCACCATGTTGGTGGACTTGCATCCCGCACACGGCTCGGCATCTACAAGTTCCATTAATTTAGTGCGGTGTTGTTTGGCTGCTGCTGGTGTTGCCGCATTGGACAAAATGGTCCGCAGTTTAGGTATTGGTGGCTGCTACACTGTCATGGCGGGCTTGTGTTTCGCATCTGATCTCTCTTTGTTTTATGTGGTGTACAGGTACTCGAAACAGCTTAAGGCAAGAGGCAAAGATGAGAAATAGAGATTGTGAAAACTCTCAGATTTGTGACAGCTTAATGGGTTGATGGTGATGAATATTTATTATAGAAAGTATAGAATGGATGACCATATGCTAAAATCCAAGAATGCGACAGAACAAATGCGACAGTAGAAAAATGCAAGTAGAAACACGATTTTAAGCTCACGTGATACTCAATAATAGAGTCTGAGCTTACAACAAATAGAGCCAGCCTGCGGCGACAGCAGCCATGGCCATCTCCCTACGGCCAGCGCCACCTTCGAATTCACTAGGTGAGGCAGATGAAGGAGCTGCAGAGCTGGAAAGCACAGTGGACACGTCAGCCACGGTAGTCTTGGTGGGCACGACAACGCTGCTCACAGTGACGGTGCCTGGGTTCTCCACGGGAATAGAAGTCTCGGAGCACTCGTCATTTTCACACTTGGTCACGACCAAAGTGGTGGGCTCTGGGCAATAGGTCACGTACTCCAGCACAGTGACGTCAGTGGAGACCTGAGGAGCAGTGGTGTGTGTCTCTGGAGTTGGGGATGGGTGACTTTCAGGAGTGGTGGTTGGCACGTAGCACTCGCCGGTGACAGTGACGGTGGTGGCCTCCTCGACGGTGACAACATGAGCACCGCACTTCTTGTGTTCGTCACAGGTGGTCACGGTGAACGTGGTGGCCTCAGGACACACAGTGACGTAGTCTGTAGTGACATGGCCAGCAGGTGGGGTGGTAACTCCAATGACGCACTCTCCAGTGACGGTGATTGTTGTCTCCTGCAGGACAGTGATCACCTCTGGGTTGCATTTGTGGTCGGAGCAGGTGGTGATGGTCACGGTTGTCTCTTCAGGACAGTAAGTGACGTAGTCGGTAGTGGTGAGCCAGTAAGTGGTGGTCGTGTGGTTCCAACCTGAGGCGGCGGCGAAGGCAGAAACAGCGAGTGCAGAGGCAAACGTAGCAAACTTCATAGCGAGAGATTGAAAAGAGCTGGTTAATTTCAGATGGACAATCGAATTGCCATTGGGGATATGGTGGCCCTTTATATGTCTGGCTGCAACCAATTTACCAGATCAATGGATTGTTGCTGAGTACAGGAGCCCTCGTAACCCTGCATAATTTCTTGACAGTAACAACGTGAGGTATAGGCAATAACCCTCAGGCACCGCTAATTTTAGTTTCTCTATGCATGAAGGCAAACGAAAAAACACACATAAATAGATTTCAAATGGGGCTTCAAATTTAGATCAAGGCTCGTGGGAGCTTAAATTTGAAGCACTCCGTTGCGTTGGAATTGCCAAGTAATCCAATCTCCATGATCACTTTCGATACGCTCATTCTGCCAGATTTAGCGGGCGCCGGGTCTCTGCGCTTCCAACATCCTAATCAATTCCACTTATCTCTTGCTCTCATATTTCTCTCGCTTCAATTCTTTCATTTTTCTATTGTTGAACTGTTGCTTATGCACAGTGCCTTTTCTCCACGGCTTGGCCGATTAGCCAGCAGATTTTGAGCACAGAGATAAACGCCCCCTGATTAACCGACATTTGGGTAAACCTAAGCGAATCCCGTCTTGAGCAAATGGAATAATTCAAGATTTGCAAATACATTGCACTCTCGCTGGCGATAAAATTCAAATGTGGAATACCCTTCTCTGCAACCCAGCATACGTCTCAAGCCAGGATCATCACTAAATCTGGGCAAATAACCATTCTAAATTTGTCTCAGACCCCACATATGCGAAAGTGGCTCTGAAGTCCGACATAAACAAGGAACAGTCTGAATTCCGTCAAGGCAAAGTCACTCAAGCCATAAATGAAATTCATGGCATATGCAAGATTATCAAATCAATAAAACCCCGATTTTTCTAGTTGGCTACTTTCTCTGCCTCCTCTGGCTCGTCAATAAAAGCAGGCAAACCTTGAGTTCCCTCTGCATCATTCAAATACAGCGGGACGCCCAACCCTGACTCGTTCATCTCCAGCTCAAAATTCATTTCTTCTCCCAAAGCATCCAACTCGGCGTCTAATTCCAGCTCCGAGATTTCGTCGGGAGCGTCATAACTCATCAGTAGCAGCTCCTGCAATTCGTTCAGCTTATCAATCAAGTCAAGCATTTCATCCTGCAACTGCTCGATTTTATCGATATTGATTTTCCCATACTGCAGTTTCAAGGCTTTGTTAGCCGACTTCATTGCGTCCATGGTAATCACGGTGTTTTTCAAGTTGTCCGTAGTCATTGAAGCCTGAGTCATATTCCACAGCTGATTTTCAAGCTGGTCTTTCTGCGCCTCGATTTGTTTCCTCTGTCTCAACAACTTCAATGCTTTTTGCTTCAAGGCCAGTTTCCCAGGCCCATCTCTCATTCGCGAGATCTTCTGTTGGTAAGTCAGCAATTCCGAGTTGATCTTCAGCAACTTCACATCGAGCGAGCCTGTGCGTTCATCAATGCTTTTGATTGCATCATTGAGCGTAGGTTTTGGTGTATTGCTTTTTGTTCCAAAGAGTCTGTTCATTGGGTTGTTGTAGATTAAGTATGAGATTCAGGCTATGGAGGCGATAAGTGGTGGTGGGGTGTCTGCAGGACATTGGTGACGATAACAAAAGGTCAATCAAAAAGGTGATGAATCGCGATGAGGGAATAAATTAGAAATATAAAAATATTCTGTCTAAGCTATATTTATGTAATTGTCAAATAGCGAAGTAGTTTCTCTTGGTCCTCGCGAGTTTGATGTCAACATTGAATTTATAGATTCTGGATCATATATCCTGCACCACTCTCTCAAAGTGGAATTTGAAATCAGCTTTGAATTCATTACCACTCAGTAATTACGGTCTATATCTCAGATCTCCCAAGTTCCAGCATTCATGTTTCATAATATTCCTGCCAGACCCCACTAAAATTTTCTTGCCCAGAAATAGCTTCGCTAGCTCAGTTGGCAGAGCGTCAGTCTCATAAGCAACCTTGTGTAATCTGAAGGTCGACAGTTCGAACCTGCCGCGGAGCATTTCTTTTTTATTGCTACTTCTTTTTAATGCCAGAAGTCGCCGAGGTACGATAGTTCAGTCAGCTCCTATCTATTTTTTTGGCTCTCGGTAACTAACTACAGGTGGCACATGTGTGTGCGCTACTCAGAAGAAACATCTTAGGATATACTATCAGAAATTCCAAGCTCACGGTGGACAAGATCATTTTCCCCGCATTAAAAGACTCAGACAATCCCGATGAGACGTTGGATGAAATAAGAGCAAAATTGGTCAATCACAAAGTTGAAAATGTCGGAAGGCACGGGAAGTACTTCTGGCTCAGACTTACCAACCCCGAAGAGGAACCCACAGTGATGTTGATGCATTTGGGTATGACGGGGATGGTCAAGCTCCGAGATGTTGAGCTGAAATTGATCATGATGGAGAATGGTGGAGATAAGAAGGTTTTAAAGGAAAAGGAAGTGACAATTCCAATGGAGGACGGAGCACCAGAAATCAAGGCTGAGAAGACTAAAAGAGTGAGGAAAGCAAAGAAAGAGGAAGAGGAAGAAGTGAAGCCAGAGGCAGTGTCGGAGTGGCCACCCAGGTTCACGAAATTCGAGTTGGTTTTCGGATCCGAGAAACACATTGTTCAATTCGCATTTACAGATCCGAGAAGATTGGCCAGAGTGAGGTTTCTTAGTGGAGCTCAAATCTCAGATAATGAGAGGTTGTTAATGGAGCCACCTTTGAACGCGTTGGGTCCAGACTATTCCAAGAAAGGTGAGGAATCTGAAAAGACGGTCAAATTGGAAGATTCAGAAGATTTTAATAAGTCTCAAAATTTTAAAGATTCTGAGAATTTTACTTTTGGTGATCCTGATCCGCATCATCATGGCAGACCAAGATTGCTGCTTTCTGCTTTCAGCAAGCTCGTGTTGTCACGAAAGAAACCGATCAAGGCCCTTTTGCTTGATCAAGATCAATTTGCAGGAATCGGCAATTGGGTACTGGATGAGATTTTATACCATGCCAAAATATACCCTGGAGAGGTTATCTCAAGCAAAGTCAATGAAGGCAGCGATGTGCTCAAGAGATTATATGAAAGTATAATTTATGTGATGGAGACGAGTGTGGAATTAGAAGGAGTGGCACAGAACTTTCCTGACCATTGGTTGATGTTGCATAGATGGAGCAAAGGGCGCAAGAATCAGTCAAAGACAAAACAGGGCCACTCTATAAAATTTGAGACAATTGGTGGTAGGACGAGTTGCTTTGTGCCGGAGTTGCAAAAACCGTTGAAGAGGGAAGTTGCCAAAAATGAAGACAATGAAAAATCCGGCAGTGAGAAAAGATTGGGGAACTCCAAAAGACGGAAAAGAAATGAAAATTAGACAATGTTGGTTAGGTTATCGTATGACTTGATAATACGAGTGGTGTGTCAAATATGCGATAAGACAGACTATAGCTTGCGTAATGATCAAAATGAAACCTCGATGGACTCACAACTCAAATTGTTAGAATACTCAATATGATCAAGGGAGCTCAATAAAACTAGTTCAGAAAAACAAATCACCAATATTCTTCTACCTGAAGAAGTCCCTGTATATCTTTTCTAGATTTCTTTCGATACCGGAAGTCACTGTCCGGTAACGGACTGTGGCACCCGGTTCCACCCGTGCCCAACCAACGGAAAAACGACGCGATCGGATTAACCCCTCACTTGGGTATGAGAAAGTATATAAGCTGGATAATTCCCTGGACGAAAAGCAGAAGAAAATTCAATAGTAGGAAACGTGGGGATATTCACATTCACTTCGTTAGACTTGCGCTTGCGCAATTTCAAATGTTCGTTTTAACATTGACAGATGCACGGCGAGGTGAAAAAAAAAAAAGAAATCCCGAGTGGGGACTGAGGGGTACTGGGTGCAAAAATTGGGTAATTCTTTTCGGAGAGTTTTGCAAAAGTCAAAACGAGCGAGTATATGAAGAGGTTCAAACGTAATCCACCAACCACAATTTCACAATCCCACAATTTCATAATTTATTATTTGCAATGTTAAGACCGACCTCGCAATTCGGACTTCGAGGGGTAGTGCTGGGGCCTGCAGACAAGGTGATAAAAAAGAACCCGCAAGACCGGCAACCGATTTCAACCGAAGACGAAACTACCCTCGGATTTCATTTAGGCAGTGTCCCCTCAATTACACTTGGTATTTCACGAGATAAATCCCAACTCTCAGAGAATTCCTGTCGGAAGCTGAGGAGTGGATCGTATCCAAGAATCCTTTTTAAGTTTGGTATTTTCTTTTCTCGAATTCTCGTGGTCGTTGACTATCTCCATCTCATCTCAACTGAGTTCCGAGGGTAACCGATCCGCAATCTTGACACCACCGATGCAATATAAATCACAGAATTTCCAGTGAAAATTTTAGAACCGCGTTATCATGTTTCAAAATAGATTGAAGGCGCAAAATGCCTTTGTCAAGGCCGCTCGTTTCAACTCGACGAAATCCTCGTCTATTCACACCCACACAATCAAGACTCCAGTAGGAGTGAAGGCTGCCATTGCATCGTTAAAACCTAAAACCACCAGACTCTCAATTGAAGGACCAATTGAGTGTGACTTGCATGGGTTTCAATTGCTTAATTCGCCTATTTTCAACAAGGGCTCTGCATTCACCGAGGAAGAGAGAAAAGCTTTCGGTTTGTCCGGCTTGCTTCCCTCGAAGGTCAATACTTTGGATGAACAAGTCGAGAGAGCATATGCGCAGTTCCAGTACTTGAAGACTCCTTTGGCCAAGAACGATTTCTGCACCTCGATGAGAATCCAGAACAAGGTGTTGTACTACGAGTTGGTCAGACGTCACATTCGTGAGATGTTGCCTATCATTTACACCCCAACGGAAGGTGACGCCATCGCTGCCTACTCGCACAGATTCAGAAAGCCCGAGGGCTGTTTCTTGGACATCACCGACCCAGACTCCATCGAGGAGCGACTTTCCGTCTACGGTGAGGACAAGGACATTGACTACGTTGTCGTTTCCGACGGTGAGGGTATTTTGGGAATTGGTGACCAGGGTGTCGGAGGTATTCGTATTGCCATTGCCAAATTGGGTCTTATGACCTTGTGTGGCGGTATCCACCCAGCCAGAGTGTTGCCTGTCGTCTTGGATGTCGGTACCAACAACAAGGAGTTGCAGCACGACGAGCTCTACATGGGTAACAAGTTCGACAGAGTGAGAGGCGAGCAGTACTGGGACTTCGTTGACAAGTTCATCACCGCGTTGAAGAAGAGATTCCCCTCAGCAGTTTTGCACTACGAGGACTTTGGTGTCACCACCGGCCGTACCATGTTGCACAAGTACCGTGAGGCGTTGCCTTCTTTCAACGACGACATTCAGGGCACTGGTGCCGTTGTCATGGCATCCATGACCGCCGCATTGAAGTTCAGCAACCGTGACTTGCTCGATACAAAGGTTTTGATCTACGGTGCCGGTTCTGCTGGTTTGGGTATTGCTGACCAGATCGTCAACCACATGGTCACCCACGGCTCCACCGTCGAGGAGGCGTGTGCGAGAATCGTGATCATGGATCGTCGTGGTGTTGTCTTGCAGTCGTACAAGGACTCTGCCGAGGGCCAGATCAGATACGCCGACCCAGATGCCAAGTGGGAAGGTGTGGACACCAAGAACTTGGTCGAGGTCGTTGCCAACGTCAAGCCAACCGTGTTGGTGGGCTGCTCCACCCAGGCCGGTGCCTTCACCGAGCAGGTGATCAAGGAGATGTACAAGCACAACCCACAGCCAATTGTGTTCCCTCTCTCGAACCCTACCAGATTGCACGAGGCTTTCCCAATTGACATCATGAAGTGGACTGACAACAATGCGTTGATTGCCACTGGCTCGCCTTTCCAGCCAGTGGACGGCTACTACATTTCCGAGAACAACAACTGTTTCACCTTCCCTGGTATTGGTTTGGGTGCTGTCCTTTCCAGATGCACAACCATAACCGACACCATGATCTCTGCTGCTGTTGACCAGTTGGCCTCGATGTCTCCGAAAATGGAGAACCCCAAGAACGGATTGCTTCCTCGTTTGGAGGAGATTGACGAGGTCTCTGCGCATGTTGCTACTGCTGTCATTTTGCAGTCTTTGAAGGAAGGCACTGCACAGGTTGAGAACGAGGAGAAGCCAGGCGGAGGGTCTGTTGAGGTGCCAAGAGACTACAAGCTGTGTTTGAAGTGGGTGCAATCTCAAATGTGGAAGCCAATCTACAGACCTTTGGTCAAGGTACAACACGTTCCAGAGATTCATACTTTCCAGTACTAATCATTAATAGAGAAATTTGGGAGATTAATAGAGAAACAAGAGAGTACATGTAGCGTGACAATAAGGAATCGATTGACAAATTCTGAGATCGGACTCCGCTTTATCTTTGATGGGGTATGCAGAGCTCAGCTGAAGTCTGCATGCATCATGCACTAAGTGGGGTATCTCAATGAGATGTGAAGTTCGGTATGTTTCAACACTTGATGTTGGTGAAGAAAGATATTTCGTAAGTATTCTATTTCGACTGCGTAATTGCCGTGATCAGTCACGGAACTCTGAAATAACGGTAGCGTCATTGCGAGACGTTGAACTAAAAATTTAGTGGCCTGTTCCTGGTCACGTGAGTGTCGGAGTAACTCCGACTCGATGACAGCCTGGATTATCCGATGCGGAGACAAATCGATGGGGACTGAGAAGATGAAGCTAAGTAATTTCACTCTGGAAAGCCTTTTATTGATGTCGAAAATCTTCATCGGTGTCCGTAGTGTTCGTTTCGTAGCACATATCTCTGAAATTCGCATTAGATCTCTCGATGTTCAATGGTTGCAAAAAACTCACGTCTCGCTCGCAACATACCCCGCCGGGACCGTTGATCTCCGGGTGTAACCCCACACGGGCATATATAAGCCTCGTGGTTTTTCCATATTCCCAGCTTCCAAACCATCGATCATGGGAAATTCAAATTCATCAACAAACAAAATATCAAAGACCACCAGGCTCTCCCTCGAGGGACCCATAGAGTGTCCACTCCTGGGCTTTCAGTTACTTCTCTCGCCACTATACAACAAGGGCCTGGCATTCACTAAACAAGAACGAATCGACTTTGACTTGGACGGCTTGTTGCCCGCTGGTGTTTCCACACTAGACGAGCAGGTCGAAAGAGCGTACGTCCAGTACCTGAGCTTGGAGACTCCGCTTGCGAAAAATGATTTCTGCACATCCATGAGGATCCAGAACAAGGTCTTGTACTTCGAGTTGGTCAGGAGACACATCACAGAGATGTTACCCATCATTTACACTCCAACTGAAGGTGATGCCATAGCCTCTTATTCAAACAGGTGGAGAAGACCCGAAGGATGTTTCTTGGACATCAATGACCCAGACTCCATCGATAGAAGACTCTCTGTATTTGGTGCCAACAAGGATATCGACTATATAGTCGTTTCAGATGGCGAGGGCATTTTGGGTATAGGCGATCAGGGCGTCGGAGGAATCAGAATTGCTATCGCCAAGTTGGGCCTTATGACCTTGTGTGGAGGAATCCACCCAAACAGGGTGATGCCCGTGGTGTTGGATGTGGGCACAAACAACAAAACGCTTCAAACCGACGACTTGTACTTGGGCAACAAATTCGACAGGGTTCGTGGTGAGCGGTACTGGGATTTCGTGGATAAGTTCATCACAAGCGTCAAGAAACACTTTCCCTCAGCAGTTTTGCACTATGAGGATTTCGGTGTCACCACCGGCCGTACCATGTTGCACAAGTACCGTGAGGCGTTGCCTTCTTTCAACGACGACATCCAGGGTACCGGAGCTGTGGTGATGGCGCTGATCATCGCTGCCCTCAAATACTCACAGAAAGATCTTTTGGATATCAAAGTATTGATTTTCGGTGCAGGCACCGCCGGCTTGGGTATCGCTGACCAGATCGTCAACCACATGGTATCTCATGGGTCCACGAGGGACGAAGCGTATGGCAGAATCACCATTGTGGACAGACAGGGAGTTGTTCTCAAGTCGAGCAAGGAAGCCTCGGAGGCACAGCTCAGGTACGCTGATTCGGACTCTGAGTGGGAGGGACACAACACCACAGACTTGGAAGAGATTGTGAAGCACGTGAAACCCACGGTCTTGGTGGGCTGTTCCACAAAAGCAGGTGCTTTCACCGAGCAGGTCATCAAGGAGATGTACAAGCATAACTCCAAGCCAATTGTGTTCCCTCTTTCAAATCCAACGAGATTGCACGAAGCCTTCCCACAGGACTTGATGGCATGGACGGATAACAATGCTTTGGTGGCCACCGGACTGCCATTCGAGCCCGTGAATGGCTACGTGATCGCTGCTAACAATAATTGCTTCACATTCCCCGGTATCGGTTTAGGTGCTGTCCTCTCAAGGTGCACAACTATCACTGACACCATGATCTCTGCTGCTGTCGATCAGTTGGCTGCATTGTCGCCCATGAAAAATGACCCAAGAAACGGATTGTTGCCCTCGCTTGAGGACATTCATGAGGTTTCCGCCAAAGTGGCAACTGCAGTTGTCTTGCAAAGCTTGAAAGAGAGAACAGCAAGAGTTGAGGACGAGGAGAAGCCGGGAGGAGGTCATGTCAAGGTGCCACGTGATTTCGATGAATGTTTGAAGTGGGTCAACACGCAGATGTGGAAACTGGAGTACCGCCCCTTGGTGAAGGTCAAATAGGACAAGATGAGAGTTATTCGGAGAAAAGTGTAGGCATTCGTAGCTAGTCGTGGAGAAGCATCAAACACAACTCAATTTTTGGTATGATCTTCGTCTGGCCATTTTTCAAATCGCCGCCTAAGATTCATTTTATAACGTGTCATTCAAGAACTTGGTGACACGCAGTATGGCAAAGTACTCCTTCTGGTCGATGTCCTTCAACAAAGTCTTCTTGCCCTTCTTGGCATCCCTCCCTATCTGCCACGCAATACTGTCCTCAAAAAAGAACATCGCATCGTGAACGCCCAAAGGCTCCACGTAGACCGTCAAGTTGGCTTCACCAGCAACCCCTCGCCTCTCGAACTCGTAATGCTCTTTCTCCAAGAACTTGTGCGAGTCCCCATATTTAACCTTGGAGTACCACGGCAAATCCACTGCATATTTGGCCCATTCCAAGATATCATCCCTGAAACTCTCGTCCTCGCCCAATACAATGAAGATACTATGCTTGGGGTCGGAGTAAGTGGGGATGTCAGACCAGTCCTCGCGTAACTTTGGCACTTTCCCACCAGGCAGCGAGACCAATGAGTGCACGTCCTCTGTGCCCACAATCTGACACAACTCTCGGAAGCTGCAGAAGCTCAGGTGGTGGATCAAGTCGTAGTGCTGGTTGTCCAACCACGACTTTCCCTCGGTCATATCCCCCGGTAATGGGTTCAACTTAAGCCAGGGACTGACCAAAAGCAATTGCTGCGGGTAAACGACTTCCCTTTCTTGGATCTTCAAGAATTGCGTATACGCCACCAGGAGGTGTGCGCCAGCAGAATCTCCCATGAGCAAGATGTTGTCACAGCCCTCAGCGACAAGCTTGGAGTACGTAGCATCCATTTGGTTGATCTGTGTGGGGAAGCTGTAGCCATGGGATACCAACTTGTAGTCCAAGAAAAGGATCGATGTTTTGCTTTGCTTCTCGGCGTCTAGCAAATTGTAAATTGCCATCAATGATCTAACCTGGGAAGGCATTGTCTGAATGAAATAGCCGCCGCCATGAGAATAGATGATCACGGGGTCTGAAGGCTTTCTATCTCTCTGTTTCACCAACCAAATTGAATTATCGTCGAACTTCTCGCCGTAGTTCGGTACCTTCACGAGTTCGGGTGTAAGCAAAGGAATAACTCTCCTGATCAAGAACGAGTTGGAGTATGGACCAAGCCACTTGCCGTCTGAGATGCCAGCACTCAACGAAAGTCTGAAAATTCTTAGTTTGATGCTGTTGATCAAGCTGTTCTTGTAGCGTCTGGTGCGGACTCCACCAAACACGTAGAACCTGAGAATGGTGATGATGATCTCCACGGGAAGCTTCAAGATCACTTTCAAGATGCCAATAGCCATGATTGTTAAATCTGAATAAAGATAATGTGTAGTGATTTCAGTTTAATTTCAAAAATCAAATAAGTGTTTGAAAGACAATGGTTGCTTATAATTCCTGAATTAATATATTTCGCAGCCATGTTCACATGCAGACCCCGCAGTACCGAGAGCCCGAATTGTGGAGAGGAATCCCCCAATCATTGAGCTCGGGAAAAGAGAAGAAAAAGAACATAAAAAGTGATTTGTTAGAATGGAGTTTTGTTAAGATGAATTATTTTGGTGGCTTCTGAATGTTTTTGTATTTGTTGCCAAGTAAACCATTTTGGGACCGCGAGATAAAGGCATACAAGACAAAGTAGAAGAAAAAGTACAAGACAGTAGTTTTCGTTTGGTTTGGGATTCTATGATAAGTTGAGCTGTGAGTTCTATCTCTTTAATTACCCTTATTCTCACCTGACACAATTTATTTTCGAATTCTGATTTGGGTGGTGTTTCAGGTTTGGCTGCAGTAGCTTAAATAGTCAGAATGGTGCGTAAATATGCCGCACGTTGTAAATTACATATGCCCGGTGAAAATCAACAAAGCACTGGAAATTCAAACTTTTGCTGCAGTGGCCTTTATCTTTACACTGGGATTGATATCGTTAATTAAATAACACCTATTGATGTCGACTGCCCGCATGCTTGTCAGGGGTGTTCTTATCTTTCCAGGTATCCGTGGTCGGTGGTGCACGTAACGCTGCCAATCAACTGCCCCACAAATCGTCACGTGATTCAATCTTGAAAGAGGGATATAACTCCAACGCCATCACCAAGTTCGATGAGTAAAATAAGTCAAGTCATTCTTAATCCGAAAGTAGACCCGATCCAGCTTTCCCAGTCTTCTCAACTTCTCTAATTTCACTCTTTGTTCCCAGTGTTCCTAAGTCCCGCTCCTGCATGGCGCGCTCCCAACATAAAAACTGTTCAACTTAATTTTCCACCACCACAAAATGTCCGTTGAAGATTTGAAATCCGTTGTCACCAAGTTGCAAGACAGAATCCACGCCTTGGAGAAGAAGGCAGGAATCATCCCAGATGTTCCAAAGTCTGTTAGAATGGTCCTCATCGGCCCTCCAGGTGCCGGTAAGGGTACTCAGGCGCCAAACTTGAAGGAGAAGTTCTGTGCGTGCCACTTGGCCACCGGTGACATGTTGAGAGCTCAGGTTGCCGCCAAGACCGCTTTGGGTGTCGAGGCCAAGAAGATTATGGACCAGGGTGGTTTGGTTTCGGACGAGATTATGGTCAACATGATCAAGTCTGAGTTGGAGAACAACTCCGAGTGTAAGAACGGTTTCATCTTGGACGGGTTCCCAAGAACCATCCCACAGGCCGAAAAGTTGGACTCGATGTTGGACTCCAGAAAGACCCCATTGGAGAACGCCGTGGAGTTGAAGATCGACGACGAGTTGTTGGTTGCCAGAATCACCGGAAGATTGGTGCACCCAGCCTCCGGAAGATCTTACCACAAG
The DNA here is from genome assembly GCA_030579155.1 of Sungouiella ecuadorensis. Taxonomy (NCBI): domain Eukaryota; kingdom Fungi; phylum Ascomycota; class Pichiomycetes; order Serinales; family Metschnikowiaceae; genus Sungouiella; species Sungouiella ecuadorensis. The sequence goes on along the minus strand of JAKUAF010000004.1, from coordinate 363,340 downwards.
TTGTTCAACCCTCCAAAGAAGGAGATGACCGACGACATCTCTGGTGAGCCATTGGTGCAAAGATCCGACGACAACGAAGATGCCTTGAAGAAGAGATTGGTTACCTACCACAAGCAAACCGAGCCAATTGTCGAATACTACAAGAAGAACGGCATTTGGAGCGGTATTGATGCATCGCAGAAGCCAAACAAGGTGTGGGACGACATCTTGAAGTGCTTGGGCCAGAAGTAAGTGTGTACATAGTAACTCCTCTGCCTGACAAAGTGTAGACATGACAGACTCAAAGAAGAGGGCGCCAGCTCAAGTGAGCAGTCTGAATTACAATTAAGGTCTTCCAAATGTGTTTCCATTACTTTTTATAATTTTAGCAACACTCACCATTTTCTTCCTTTGATTTCTCAGTAAAGTTTCTCTCTCTTCACCTTGTGCTCGTCTTCTGGTGCTCCGCGCTTCCTGTTAGCCTCCTGGAAACACGAAACATGCACAATTCTCCGGCCCGACTTGTTGGGAGGAACATACATGCACCCGTCCCAGACCCACTCTCCCAATTGGTCGTTGTAGGTAGCCTTGACCTGCTCTCGGCAGATGGTACACATGTTGTTCATGTTCGACTCTGTTGACGGTATGACAACGTACCGAGCCTCTTGCTTCTGTGTGGTGGCGGCGGCTTCCTTCTTGACGGTAGTCGTGCCGTACTCTAGTAAGTTGTCATCGTCAAACTTGACCCACTTGAAGTCGTCCAAGTACCAGTTTCTGGACTGGATGTTTGTCTTGTGGTTTGCCAGTTTCTTGTTGATTCTGAAGTGCCAGTCCAAATGCACTCTTTTCTTCTGAGCTCCAGCATCGTCGTTGGTGAATCTCTTACCACACTGTGCACACTTCAGTGACTTGGTCTCGTATAAAACTTGCACAGTGGATGCATCCAAGGTGTTTCCCATGATGAACTTTTGTAGATTTGCACCGAAATTTCCGCCGTCTAACAACTTTTTGGAGACCTTCACGAGCTCCTTCATCTTGATCTGCTCATACTGGGACTGGGTCGAGGTATTGGCATCCATCAAAATCTGCTCGAGCATGTTGTTGGATGGAGCACCGCCATTGGCTCCTGAGAATTTGACTTTTGGCAATTTTACCTCGTACACTGGCTTCAGACCTGGCTTCAATGACTGGTCGATTTTCACCAATCCAGAAGCGATCAAATCGTCGAAAAGCGCCAAAGCTCTCAGCGGAGTCTGCACTTCAACAGTCGCAGAAAAGCCAGGAGTGGTTGCTGGTGTCACAGCAGGCGTGATGGGCGTGTTGGGCACCGTGTATAGCTCCTGTTGTTTCATTTGAGTGAGCTTCTGAGAAATGCCCGCCAACTCGGTCTGTTTGAGCTCCTGACTCTTCAAAAGCAGCCTGAGCTCAGTGAGCGCAGTGCACTTCCCTGCCAATGCTGAGTCTGAAGGGTTCAGCAGTAGCTTGTTCTGTAATATTGGCAAGAGTGTATCAATATCATCAATCAACAGACTCAGCGAGTATTTGGGCGCCTCGGCCCTTCTGAAGCCTGCCTGACTCAAGAAATTATCGATTTTCTCCATTTGCTCGCTCGGGAATAGCGGCAAGCCCGATCCCTTGACTCTGAAGATCTTCCACAGATCGTACATTTTCACCAATCTTGCCCTCGTCTGGTCGTTGACAAGCAAGTAGACGTGAGAGAACAACTTGAAGATTTCATCACCGACCAAGATGTTATATGGGTTCCCGACGGTTTTGCATATGGAATCAAGCAAGTATAATGTGAATAGCTTCTGCTCGGGTATACACTTGTAGATTCTGTTTGCGATAGCGTGCAATATCCCCTCGGCGTGGTCCAAGTTTTCACGTGCAATAGTTGTTAGGTTGACGATGATTGGTCGAGAATTGAACGTTAGCTCGGCCAAAGACGATGCGTAGTCCTCGACTATGGGGGAGTTGAAAGACATGAAGAGTAAGTTGTAGATGGTGAAATGCAGGAGTAGGAAAGATACAGTGGAGCTCGACAAAGAAATTGGGAAAGTAAAATTTACGATCACGTATGAGAATTTGATTTTAGAATATTTTTCTTTCGTTATTCAAAGCGAATGAATCATTTTATGAATGTTTTCCTCTATTCGTTGGCTGTCCATTTGGCGTTCTTCCCCTACTTTTTTGGCTATACTGTGATTTTTCAGTCCAGAAAAGAGCAAGCCCAGATCACCAAAAATGTGGGTTGAACGGAGCAAAAAAATTATTTATCGAGACTCTACAAACTCATTTGAGGAGAACCTGGGCCTTAACTTCTTTTCAAAATTTCCCTGAGGTCTCCTTTTTCACTGGCCCTTCTACCGCTCTAATGGCCCAACTTGTCCTTCCTATTCCGGTAAGAGAGATTAACCGCGGTGCCAGAAAATTTTTATCAACTACTATTTCTTCATGTCTCCGCCAACCGACAAAAAGCAAAGTGGAACCGCCAGAGTCTTGGGCTCGGCCACCGCCGGAATCTGTGAAATCGCAGTTTTCCACCCTGTCGACACAATCTCCAAGAGACTTATGTCCAACCAGTCCAAGGTTACTTCTGCTGCTCAATTAAACTCTGTCATTTTCAGAGAACACGCTTCCAAGGCTTTGGGGTCCAGACTCTTTACTTTGTTCCCAGGTTTGGGATACGCTGCCTGCTACAAGATCTTGCAGAGAGTGTACAAGTACGGTGGCCAGCCATTTGCCAATGAGTTTTTGACTGCCAACTTCAAGGACACCTACGAGAACTTGTTTGGTCCTAAGACAGGAAAAGCCCTCATGTCTGCTACTGCAGGTTCCTTGATTGGAATTGGTGAGGTGGTCTTGTTGCCATTGGACGTCTTGAAGATCAAGAGACAGACCAACCCAGAGTCTTTCAAAGGCAGAGGTTTCGTCAAGATCTTGGCCGACGAAGGTTTTGGCTTGTACAGAGGATGGGGCTGGACTGCAGCCAGAAACGCTCCAGGCTCTTTCGCTTTGTTTGGTGGTAACTCTTTCGCCAAGGAATACATCTTTGGGTTGTCTGACTACTCCCAGGCCACATGGACGCAAAACTTTGTCACTTCCATCTTCGGTGCCTCTGCCTCGTTGATTGTGTCTGCGCCATTGGATGTGATCAAGACCAGAATCCAGAACAGAAACTTTGACAACCCAGAGTCTGGTTTCACCATCTTGAAGAACATGGCCAAGAAGGAAGGTCTTTCTGCTTTCTTCAAGGGTTTGACTCCAAAGTTGTTGACCACCGGTCCAAAGTTGGTGTTCTCCTTTGCGTTGGCGCAGTCGTTGATTCCTGCTTTCGACAATCTTTTGAAATAACTGTACATAGAATATATATAAGAGGAGAGGATCATGTATTGGATTTTGTGAGGGAGAGTGATTGGGAAGTTAGAGTGACAATGTAAACTTACTGTTTAAAGTATTCAGTCTTTGATGATCAGCCGGAGAAATCTCGATCAGCTATTGTTTCTGTTGATCTCTTTTTGCTAGACATTTTTGCGATCTGGACCCTGGACTTCGCACCTAAAAGATGATCAGCCAGACCAACTCCCCACATTATATTTTCATCTAGTAACGCAAGCACCAAAATTCTCAAGTTATCTTTACTTTTGACAATCCCTTCAATTGAAACTCCTCAAATCCGATGTTCCCGGTGTCATTACTTTTCCAAATCGGGATCTCATCATTTGTGTCCCTGCACACAGCCCCACGTTTATCACTTATTAATCACCACTATCTTTCCCATACTCATTCTTCACAAAAGTATGCTATGAGATTCATCACATTTTTCCTATACTCGTTGAAAATCAACGTGCTCAATATCTTCGTGCAGAATCTGCGATCTCATCTGATCGACTTGAATTTTCTCGAGCTGCCGGTGTATCACCCATCAGCTTCAACAAATCACGTGGAAGAGTACCCGGATGTGTGCTTTGCCAACAATATCACTGATATCCCGGTGATATAGACATGACATGATAACGTTTAGATAGGTAATAAACAAATATGGTTTGAGCCAAAAGTAGGTGGAGGATTAATGCTGATTTCTCGCGGCCCCTCAATTTGGAGGCAAATATGACTGGAAGTACCAAAGTTCACGGAAATTGGCGAGATCTTCCTGCCAAGAACCGACTCCCAAAATCTTGTCAAGCTCTTCATGTGAAATTTTTCCCTCCAACACACAGAGCCTCGAAACAGCCTCATATCTGCGTCTCTCTCTTTGTAGTTTCTCAACTACTTTCTCACGAATTCCACCAGAGACTTTAGCCAAGTTCATGGCACTCTTCAAAAATGCCTTGGCATTATTGAACAACACCGTAGAATGCTTTTGTGCATTTTCATTTTGGATCTGAGATCTTTGCAAATCTATGTCCGATCTGGCAACATAGATACTTGAGATCTGCGCTATTAGTGAGCCCACGCCCAATTCCGTATCTGTCATCACTTTCAGTTTGGCCAGCTGATACTCAGCATTGAGAAGCTCCTGCGCTTTTTTCAAGTGATTGTTCATTTGCGTTAATGCTGTCCAATACTGATCAGGAAGTGCAGCAGGTCCAGAATTCACACCCTGTTTCTCTATCATTGTGCCAATGCAGTCTGCAGCCAGCATGTACCGCTGTGGGATATCCGGAAGACTTGACTCGCTCCACAATTCATAAACAGTACCTAAATCGGCGGTAGCCAATACCCTAATGTACTGTTTGGCCACAATGAACTCATTGAGCTGTGCTTGTTCGATTGCAGCAGCCTTGGTCAGATCATTGAAGAACTCCTCGATTAGCTTCGTGGCAAATTCCACCAAGGACTCCGAAAACATTGATAAACTCGCCAAAGTGTCGCTTAGAGATACCAAAGCATTGGTGTTTTTCTCAAGCACTGATTGACACAAACCTAAGCCGGAGATAACACTATCTAACATGTCTGGCGGCTGCACGGTTTTCACCGAGACATACTCTTGGTTTTGGTCAGGTACAGACTGCTCTGAAACATTCGGTTTAGATGCCGTTTCCAGAGTCGACCGTAGGAAATCCTCAAACTCAGATCTTTGATTAACTAACACTTTCGAGAGCAAGTTCTCAGCCTTTTCAGCGTACTGTCGAATCATGCCAGCATCCTCGGTGTCCTCAATTGCTTCCGTATAGACCAAAGCCGTATTGAAAAGCAAGTCACTAGGAGCTCTGTCTGGCCAAACTGATACAGACTGCTCGTGCGCAGTGACAATCGGAGTGATTTCCTGAACAACACTGTTTTCGTCGCCTGTGAGCACTTCTCCCACATTCACAAGATTCAGAACCTCAACGCCGTCTGTTTTCATGTACTGGGTGAACACCTGGAAGAGCAATCGCAGAGCGTTGTAGTAAGCATCTTGGAGCAACTCCTGGCCCAGGTTATTTAGGTTGATCGCCAGCTGATAGTTCAGAAATGCCTTTTGGTAAAACCTCAAGGCCTTTGCCAAGTCCAGACCTAGCCAGCGGTCACCTGACTCCTCATTGACAGCGCCTTCCTCAATGAAATCTTCGGTGGTGAGTGGTTGAAACTTAGGTTTGGATTCTGCCTTGCTAAGTGCAGCAAGTACCCTTTTCGGAAGTTTTGGCCCGCGCTCTGAATGTTAATATTGGCTGCAAAATGGTGAAAGCCCGTATTTTCGATGTTGTGGTGGAGAATTGACATACTGTTCATTGTAGTATGGTGGATCACATGACCTGGCTGGGATCAGTATTGGTAGTAGTAGTTAAGCGAGATGTACGGGTCTCCAGTCAAGATATTGATGAACTCCAAAAAGGGGAGTTCTTAAAAGAAATGAATGTAATCAAATGAATGTGAATCAAACAACTTATAGCAAGACAATTCTTTTCGATTTCAAATGGTCTGTTTACCTTCATTTTCATGGCTTCTGCTAATACCTACATATAATCATCTAGAGATGTAATACACCTTATTCGAGATGTACGGGTCTTCACGTACACTCTTCAATCCAATCATACAAAAGCACCAATACCAATGGGATTGGTCGATTGCAAATCTATAGCAGAGCTACCGAGTATCCAGGCCCTTGAAGCGTCACGTGACATCACCTTTGTAACCATACCTCTAGTGATTTTATCGCTAAACCATGAGCCAAACTGGGGGTTTGGGTTTCTCCTAGTGACAGATTTCACTCACCACTACGACAGTTCATACTACCACGAGAAGCTTCCCAAGAAATTACCGGGAGAATTCTTCTTTGGTGGTCGCCAGATCGAAAGGTCTCAGGTATTCCCAATATCCGTACCTCACGCCAAAGTAGACCTAACTTGGTCTGAGATCAGAAAGTTTTCGCCCAAGTTGGAAAGATATCATTACCTGAATGTTCTCAACTCCAACATCTCAATGGAAGGGGTTGTGGGACTTGTCAATTTCAGAGTGAAAGCTCACAATGGCAGCGTGGAAGGAATGCTTTCCAAGGTGCTGATTTGCAATCGCAGAATGCTACTGATTCCGGCCAATAAGGAGCGAGCAAACGACCACCACTTCAAAGAGTTCATGAATCGGTATGCTTCGAATTTGAGCAGTGATTTGTATGATTCTTTGCTACCCGTGTTTCCCATACTGGAGTATGTCAAGAGAACCTCTGTACCACAGAGACATTTACAGCCCAATGTTCAAAACGAAAACGGGAACCATAATGGAAATCGGAATCAGTGCCACATCTCAACCAAATCTGGCTTAGGGAGTACTCATTTGCAGACTCAAAATGCTACAATACAAAGAACCATGATTACTCAGTCTGAACCACCCCAGAAAGTGAGGAGATGGGCTGCTGCGCAGGTCGTGTTCAGACAACAGTTCACTCAGACTCAACAACCGCAACTGCCTGGAAGCTCACAGGAGTTCAGTGACACTTCTCACGTGTCGTTGAATCACACTCAGCCTGGACAAGAACTGTCACGTGTATCTGATCAGTCGAGTCCCATTTTGCATCAGCACACAGGAATAATTGACTACAATAATGAGTTCAGTGGGCGCAATTTCAATTTGTTTGCGATCAACGAGGTGGAGTTTCTGGTGTTTGCTAAGATTCCGTGCCATAAGGTCAAGCCTGGAACCTCATTTGTTACTACGTGCCACGTGCACAGTTTGCACCCAGAGGCAGGAAATATTCTCTCGAAACCGTTCAAACGCACGCTCAAAATTCCACCGATCTCGTTATTTTTGGCCAAGGGGACAGACTTGGTGAAGGTAGAATTTCACACTGAGGACGAGAAGTGCAGATTTTTGGGCATTGCAGAACCTGAAGAAGCGATCAACAGCATTGCGAAAATCACCAGGAGCCTCAAGAAATTGCCTGGTACAGAGACTGATATAACAATTGACAAGAGAAGTATGTGCCTAGATTTTGGATATGAAAGGCCATACTGGTCTTCAGCCACTACGCTAGAGAAGATGACCAAGCCTGTATGAGGCGCATGGGTCATAATTGTCGCTAAGATTTCTAGTGTTTTGGTGATAAGATCATCAGGAACATCGGAGCTAAAAATAACAGCGTTTGATCCTTCCTACAAGAAAGGGACGAGTGATTGTGCTGCGCGCCTTGTTTGACAAAAATTGCTTATCTGCAGGATAACCAGCTTCTCAGCCCGCGTTATTGTCATTCATCCCCGTGACATTCAGCCTGGCTTGGAGATGTGGGCGCCCGATATATAAGTGGGAGTCTGCTGAGATAAGCTAACTTTTGACAAAACAAATCAAACAATTTTCTGTGCTTTCCAAGAAACTAAGACTTTTTCCGTTTCTTGCTTGAAGTTCCTATATCGATACTTTCAAATTTCAGAACATCTCTTTTGACCCGCGATCAGATCAGTGAGTCGAAAACAAAGCAAACAAAACACACCAAGAACAAGGAAAACACTTCAACAACACATACAACGCAGCATGTACGTCAATGTGTGTCCGAGAGAGATGGCAGACCAGGTTTTTGCCAGACTGGTGATCAGCAAATCTGACTGGGATAAGTGTATGAACAAAACAGCATGCAAGATCGGAGTGATCGTGGCCATTGTTGTTGTGGGTCTCATAGTGCTCTGGGTGATCTCCACCCTCATCAGATGCTTATGTTGTGGGTTGTCGTGCTTGGAAGCTCTCTGCTGCTGTTGCTGTAGGGGAGGACGCAGACAACGTTATGCTGAGCCTCCACAGTCAGCGTACAACAACCCAAATATGTACGCTCCGCAGCCGATGAGACAAGCGGAACCTGTTTACCAGCCAGTGCAGAACCAGGGCTACTACAATAGGTACGACCACGAGGGGTATAAGGCCAGTTACTGAGGTGGATTGGAGGAATAAATACAGTGAATGAATACAGTGAACGTACGAATGATTTAGATGTGACTGTAAAATGAAAAAATTTCATTAAAAGTAATTCAAAACTTCAGTAGTGATTTTTTCGATTATGTTCTCTCCTTATTTTTTCTCAAACCAGATTTATCTGTGCGACTGTTTTTGCACCCAAAGGTGAGTACGGTTATCTCACACCAGCCAACACCAAGTCACTCCACACCACTCAAATTACCACTAGATTCCCTTAAAATGCAATCACGTGACAACACCAGCTCTACCATCATCATTTGTCTCGATGGGACCCGCGGCAGTTTCGGTTCGAGAGAGCATTCTAATGTCCTCAAACTCTACGAAATGCTTGAGAAGTCCACCCAAAACTGCTACTACCAGTCTGGCATTGGGACTTTTGTTCCAGATTTGCACCGTGCAATCTTTCCCCTTGGAAACATCAGACACGTCTGGCAGGAATTTTGGAAAGCCGTCGATACTGTTGCTGGATACTCCCTTGAGGCACATGTGATAGAAGCTTATGCGTACCTTATGAAGACAGTGAACAGCATGGAGAAAGTGAGAACAAGAAAAGAGATTGGCTACAGGAGCAACAACAACAACACCAATTCAAAAACGGAGTCAAGTTCAAAGAAAGATGATAGCTCAGCTTCAAACTCCGGAACCAGATCCTCGTGTTGCCCTGTTGTATCGATTTTTGGCTTTTCCCGTGGCGCGTTGGCTGCTCGAGTTTTGGCTGCAATGGTCGAGCACATTGGCTTACTTCGCGAAGGTTCAGAGCATTTGGTGCCAACGGCTTGGGCCCTTTACGTCAGGTGGGAAGGGGCCGAGCAGCCCCAGGGGAGCCAGAAAGCCTTGCTGGCGCAATTCAAGAGAACTTTTTCTCGTGACTTTCCCATCCATTTCTTGGGGTTGTGGGATACTGTGAATTCCGTGGGGATTTTGCGCGAGTGGGTATTTCCATATTCTCAGAGCGTGAGTGCGGTGAGACACGTGAGACACGCAGTTAGCATTGACGAGAGAAGGGCAAAGTATAAGGCAATGGAGATCAACACGAACTCCAGCGAGGTGGACAGTGGAGAAGTTGGAGAAATTACTGAAAATGGGGCAGCTCAGAAAAATGATGCGACAGGTATGGGTGCGAAAATCCACTGTGGAGAAACTGTCAATGGTGAGAAGAAGAGAAACGACAATTTCAAAGGAGAGTCTCAACGACAGGCTCAGAGCCATAATTCTTCTCCTCCGGACTTTCTTGACTCTCCGGACCTGGCTCTTGGGGAGTCGTCCACATCTTCAGATTCATTCCTGCCCTGCATCATCCCAGAGTCTATCTCCAGCATTGGCAGATTTCCACGGTTCAAAAACTTTGCCAGACGCTTTATGAGAGTAAATCCCACCATTCAAAAATCAGTTGCGCAGAAGAGATGCCATGACTCGGTCGAAGTGTGGTTTTCGGGTGATCACGGCGACATTGGTGGTGGCTGGCCCTCGAACAGTGAAGGTCACAGATTATCGGATGTGACGTTGCAGTGGATGGTTGAAAACGCCATGCAGTTCGGTGTGAAGTTCAGGAAAAGAGAGTTGGCGAAGTTGGACAGAAATGTTCCTCTGCAAATCGCAACGCTGTGCCACCACGATGTCCTTGCCATGAGCTGCAAAGGCTGCAAAATGAGTGTGGGAAGAGATTGGAGGTGATCGACGTGGGCATTGAGCCGCCAGCAAAAATTTTGGAAACACAGAGCTTTTTGGGTCCAGGCAAAGTCAGGTCTGATAATTTTCAGAGTAAGTTCGTGCCCATCATTTGTGGCACTTCTGGCCAAAAGAGAAATGCTGAGACTGGAAAAGTTACAAATCTGAGCACCCAGGAAACCCAGGGAGAGAGTCAAACCCAAATAATTCCTGACCAGAAAAATTGTCACTCTTGCTCACGCACAAACGTCTGCCTGTACTCCCATGGTGACTCTTCTGGATACTCCTTGTTCTGGTGGTTTCTCGAGTGTCTCCCATTCGGCACTGCGGCGGAGAAACATGGATTGTGGAGAACACAGTGGAAACCCAATTGGGGCCACCGCAGAAATATCGAGAGTTCAGTTTTGATCCACTGGACGGTGTTCTACCGGATCCACGTGATTTCGCTGTATTGTCCGATGAATCTACCCTTTGAGATTGGGCCGTTTTTGGTGAGGCTGTTGAAACAGGTTTTGACCGTGGATGAGGAAACTGCGCATTACCTTGAACTACTCGATGTGCGCACCATAAAAACCAGTACACACCCAATCTGGCAAGCACTCGAGAACATGAAGAAAGTCAGCTCGAACAAACATGAAAATGAAGAACATAAATAGAGACAAAATTTTCAGTTTTTTGATGCAGATATATATTTTCTAGAGGAGGCAGAATACCCCCCAATTATCGTCTGGATTAACCAATCATCAACGAGTCACCCTCAGTGAACTCATACTCTGGAATCTCCAAGTTCAATGGAGCTGGGCCTCTTCTGATTCTGCCCGAGATGTCGTAGTGCGAACCGTGGCATGGACAGAACCAGCCGCCAAAGTCACCAGCCTCTCCAATTGGCACACATCCCAAGTGGGTGCAGATACCCAACATCACCAACCACTCGGGCTGCTTGACTCTGTCGTCGTCAGTTTGTGGGTCTCTCAACGTCTTGATGTCGACCTTGTTGGCCTCGTCGATCTCTTCTTGTGTTCTGTGTCTGATGAAAACTGGCTTACCCTGCCATTTGACAATAACATTGGAGCCTTCTGGAATAGCGCCCAACTTGACCTCGACCTTGGCCATAGCCAAAACGTCGGCGGAGGCAGACATCGAGGAAAGGAAAGCCTCGACTGTGGATTTGGCACCGGCGGCAGAAAGCAAACCCATGGATCCAACCATGAAGTAGGTGAAGTTCTTGGTCTTTTGCTGGTCTCTGTTGTTGAGGTAGGATGAGAAATCTGGCTGCTGGTAGGCTGAGAGAGCTTGAGTCGAGGAGGACAAGGCTCTGAATGGCTTGAAAGCCAAACCTGATCTCAATGTTCTAGATGCTAGCGACATGTTTGAATAGTTAAGACTAGTTCAGTATTGAAATATTGATTTTTCTCTGTAAATTCGCGCCTCGTTCATTGGCTAGAATGTGGGCGGGTAACCCCGATGCCATGGTGTCAGATCTGAAAAGTTGTCAGGAACACCGAAATCTGAATCATGGGTGATTGAAAGAGGACAAAGACTAGCGTGATTTGGCCGATTAAGTACCTTACAATACGCTGAAGTGGGTCAAACTGCTGTTTTCGAAGATTTATCATATTCACGTGACTGATATCACGTGATTGGAGAACTCGCACGATTTTCGCAACGTTGCAGCCATGAAGCTTGTGCTCATAGTAAAATTGAAATAATTCGCCAAACCCATGTTACCTACGTCATCTTGGAGACTCTTACCAAAAACCACTCCCATTTCCTCTATTTAAGCCCAAATCCCGCCAGTAAATTCACCGCTTTCGTCAATTTGTCTACCATCTTTTCCCGTGAACTGTACTCGTAGATAGATAGCTCATTAAAACAAGTATGTGCCACAGGCAACCTCTCGCTATCTTTTCCGTTGTTCAATCTGCTGATGCGCAAACTCAAGTTCTGGATCCCGGTGGCCGGCACACGGTCCGAACCTGTGATGAATAACAACACTTTCTTTTGCTGTTTGAACGTGAGCGCAGAAACGTATTCCCAGAACCAGTGTACGAGCAGCGAATTGACAGCATCTTCTTTCGAGCTCCACCCACTGTAGTTGGTGACTGATTTGAGCACATCCACGTCAAACTTGCTTTCCTCGCTGCCACACAAGAGGAGCTGGATCTCTTCAGGCAGGAAGAGCGAGAAGGCGTTGCCGTCAACAACACTCAGGAATCCGTTTTTGAATGCGTGAAGTTGCCTGAACATCCCGTCTGTCAAGAAAAAGCGTGCGTACTTGTCAATATACATCTCTCTGTTATCGGTGGTGACATCGATGTTGCTACCATTTGGCATCAATTCCCGATGGTGGACAACGCCAAACACATCTGCGAAGCTTACTTCGAACGTCAAGCCAATTGCCTCAATTTCTTCTGCTGAATAGTCACGCAACTTGAACAAGTTTTCGGCCGCATCGGGGAAAATCTCCTGGTAGTCTGCCCATCCCACTGGTAGACCCAATAGCACTTTATACATGGCCACAGGAAACTTCAACTCCAAGATGGTCAGATTGTAAATGGCCAATCCGAGAACAGCACCAAACAAGTAGTACATCTCGAAATTCTCGATTGGCACAATATTGAACCAGAGCAAATTGGAGTCCTCCACATTGTACAACATGCCGGCTCTAGGACTGAACAACGCCTTTGTGAGAAGCAAAAACCACTCCTTCTTAAGTCCGCCGGCATCCACACCTGGCTCATTCACAAATTGCACTTTCAAGGATTTTTTGAGGTTCGTCGGATTGAGCTGGATGCACCGGAGCAGATCTTGTACAATATACTCTCTCCTCACCTTCACCCGGAAGTACACGTCCAATGCAACTCTGCGGTCCAAGGAGTTGATGAATGCCTCCTCAGCTTTCCTTTCCATTTGCCTGCGTGCCTCGTACTCCAAGATGGAGATCTTCCCACCGAGCGAGACCAAAAACGGATATTGGCAGAAATAGAACGCCAACGAGCTCTGTGTGTCATCGAAACCAACAGAGACCCCGCCGTGAATGTAGTCTAGCACGGTTTGAAGTGCTGGCTCGCTTTGATTGGCGGATGGGTTCTGTTTCTTCTTGCTCAGCCAACTATCGAAGTCAAGCTTGATGTTCACATAGTCCACCAACGAGTTGTAAAAGGCGTGCATCGGCAACTTCTCTGCCCCGTGCCTAATGTAGTTTGCCTTCACGAATATCCCCAATGCCCCTGCAGCCGTTCGTATGTGGTAGTTGCCCGAGTACTGGTGCACACGCACTTTAGCGTCGCTTTTCTTCTTCAGCTGAGACCTGCTGAGCGTGGAGATGGGCGGCCCAGACCAGGGACCAACATTGAGCTCCTCAACCTCGTCTTTCAAGTAGCTGCACTGAAAGAACTCGTCCTCGACAACTATACTACCCAGCCTGTGTAGTTTAAGCAGTTTCTTTGCGTCTGCAGCGCCTGAGCTGCCTCTCCTGGCCAACTCTGGATTGTTTGCAAAGTAGAAGTATCTCTTGAGGTGGAAGGTGATGTACAAGTTGATCAAGTCGACTTTTGCGGTGAACTCCAGCGGTGGGAGCTTGGAGAACCAGCTGGCAAAGTAGTTTCCAGAGGTGGTGGTCTCAGCCTGCGACAAGATGCCCAAACACCGCTTCAAGATCTCATAACAGAGCGCCTGGATCTCAGGGACTTCAGCCATCGACATGGGGAGCTGGTTCAGCTTCTTATCGCTGTTTGTCAATGCCCTTCTCAAAAATGGAATCTCAAGTAGGATCATCACCCAGTACAAGTTCTTCGGATTATCGACCAAATTCACCGGGAGACGCTTGAGACAGTTGCAGGCGCCAGTCAAAGCGCAGTAGAGCGGTCTTTTCGACGGTAGGCTGGCCAACACCTGAAACGTCAACCTCACATCTGCCAAGTTTATGTTGCACGTCAGGTAGTGCGCTCTCTTGCTCTGTTTTTTAATCTTGAACGACGAGTTGAGACAGTGAATTGATCCAAACAGCTCGAGCAAATAGTCCAAGAGCGGCTTCAACTTCTCGTGTAGCTCGTGTCCTGATCCAGCAGGCTCACCTCGCATACACTGGTCGATTTTCTGTTTCACATACTGAGAATCCAAAACGTGCACCTTCAGCGGTTTCAGTGCATCGAACTCATGGAGCAAATTGGTCGTCCCGCATTTTGGGCAGTGGTATTTGGCCGAGTCGCCCTGGAACACTAAGATCGTACCGCAGCAACAGCACTTGCATGCGTTACTTGGAATTTCGGTCATTTCGCCAATATTGGCCACACTAGGGCTTCTTGACGGTTTGGGCGACAGCTGGATCTTCAAAAGGTCGAGGATCTTCCATGACGAGGCGGATTTGGGCAACTGTGAAGTGCCCTTGGGTGACGACATGTCACTTGTGAATTGACGCTGTGATTGGGTATCTTATGAGATTTCGAGAAGATAATTGTGAAATTGAAACTGAACTAGGATCTTCCCAGTGATAATTTTAAGGAAAGTAAGGCAAAGTGGTGAATTTGATGTGGGTGCCTTGTTGCTGTCTAACACAAACTAAGTGCCTGCACGCAAGCGTGCTAAATCTGGAGGTAAGTTTCTGGAAGGTCGAGGTAATTTCCTACAATGATGAGAGTTTCAGAATTTGAAAGTTGGCGTCAGTATAGTTGGATACTGAAAGATCAGACCCGAGACTTGACATTTGGAAATTCCTTCATTTTTTGGATTTTATTGGTGCCTTTTGCTGCTGCTGGCTGAGGTGGCATATAACGTTCAACCTGCAGCAAGACGGCCGATATGGAGATAAACGAGAGAGGAACACACGAGGAACGAACTACAAATAAATGTGAGCAGAAAAAAAACACTATGTCTGGTCGATTTGAGAAATGTTCGGGAAATTTTTGCTCTGATAATTTTTCAGTCTGAGGTTTGTTTGTCGGGCAATCACGGGCAACTAAAATTTGGCCGGGATGACACGAACATACTACTTCAGAATCGAGAAAGAACGAGGAAATCTCATCGGAAATAAGCAACTGATCAATTATTCGGGAAAAAGACAAAAACAGATCCTTCTTTTTTATTTCTCAAGAACGTGAATAAAAAATATCGAGGAATTATGTTTAAGATTGAAACCCCACTGCCTCGTGTTCTTTCATGCTGATGGAAGAAATTTAATCAGAGCATGATTTCTAGCAACAAATGCAGCTCAGTTTATGATTTACTTCCCGAAGAATGTAGATAGCATTTGCATATCTCGCACTTGACGTCTATTTGATCTCAGGCATCCTATTCGATCTCAAGCATCCTACTCATCTTCAAGTTCCTGCACATTTCACTTAGCAGACTGCTTACCCCACTATCAAGTCCCCAACTGCAATTCCAATTGCGAGTTTTCGCAAATAAAATTGACCACAGTTCGATTTCCAAGATGGCGCCTTCTGGTTTTGCACTACAGATCATCCAGGAGTCTCGCAGCATCCGATTTGCTTTCAGCGCTAGTTTGAATGGTACTCGGTACTTGATAGTCGGCAGAAGGAACAACATTCTGGCCTACAAGTTCCAAAGTACGCCGCCCTTCTTGTATATTGTGGACAAGCATGAATTCTCCGATGAAATTGAGACAGCCGCAGAGCTTGACGGTCACATTTGCGTGCTTCAGAGGAACCAGGTAACTCACTTGACCATGGCCGCAGACAAGTTTGTCACTGTATCCAAGGCCAACGTTGAAAACTTTAAAGTTGATCAGCAGCCTTACAATTATAAATCCGTTCTTGCTGTCGGTATGAACGGTTACTACTTGATACACAGGTATCCTGGGCTTGTCAGCATAGTCAGTCCTTCCCCAGCGAGCCAAGATCCCAACACAAGGACCAAGAGGGAATCAACACGGGCTTTCAGCATTGGCACCAACATTGTCGAGCAAATATGCTTTGTCGCGCGATCAGAGCGCACGTTTGCCGTGTTGGGCAGAGACTACGAGTTCAACTACTCGCTACGGTACTTCACTGTGGACCAGGAGATGAGTAATCTCAGTCTTTCGCCGCGGCTGTTTGACTTTAGAGAAGCGCCGTCATTACTTTTCAGGGCCGCGGGCGGTGTCATTGTGGCCTCTGATCTAGCACTCTACTTCTTCCCAGACGGCGTGGCCACATTAAACGACAATGCGGGGACTTCGACGTACCCTGTGTCCAGAAACAAACTCAAAAATGTAATTACGCTTGACTTGACCGGCGGAGGTGCTCCATACCGCGGCCTGAGCTTCACTGCGCACACTTTAATACGAGACCTGGAGCACGACCACTTGGACCAAAGAAAGACAGCCAAGTTTGAGGAGAGACACGTTCTCATCAACGACAAGGGCGAGACGCTCTTGGTGTATATCAAAACGTCGCAGAGCGCCACGGTGAACACCACACATGACTTCCAAATTGTGCCACTTGCGAAGACTACCATCGCGTGCAATTTGGTGCAGTTGGACTCCAACGTGTTCTTCGCAGCATCTCGGCTCTCTGCCTCCACAGTGTTCCGCATCGTGAACCGCGCGCCGTATATCGACGTCTGTGGGAACATGTCGTCGACTCCTCCGGTGCTCGACATCGCTACTCTCGAGGATGATTACTATGAGAAATTGCTAGTGGTGCTGGGCGGGTTCCACAGCGGCCAGTTGAAGTACTTGTCGAGTGAAAGTTGTATCACAGTTCAGGTCACACGGCTCGGTTTATCGTTCTCGGCGGTGTCTGCCACACTACTTGGTGCGACGCAGGACTCCATGACTTTCCAGTTGCTGGACTTGAAATCGACACGGACGTATCTCTATGACTACAATACTGACGAGATTAAGGAACTGAAAACGATGCCGAATTCAAAGCCGTTGTGTGCCAGTATAGATGACAGGGCCGTTGCGTGGATGGAGGGTAATGTGTTGCACTGCAAAGATCAGGCTCACACTTCCAAAGAGCTCAGCGATCCTGTTTCACTTTGCGCCCTTGAGTATGATTCTCATCTCGATGTCTTGGTATGTCTGTCCAACAACTACTCCTTCCATTTTCGGCTCCTGAAATCGAAATTACAGTTATTGAGCATGCACAAGGAGACGCAAATCGGAAAACTTTCGGGTGCATTTTTGCGCATTGCTGGTGAGCAGGAGCCGTTGATTTTTATAGCCAGCAGCGGCGGCTCCATCACGCAAAGATTCGGCCGAAAAAACACTCGTGGTCATTTCGAGGAAACTGTTTCTGTGCCTGGCGTCCAAGACTGGCTTCGAATGAGAACTTTCGGGCTGCAGAATCCTAGTGTGGCCATATTTGACTCACACAGAATCTGGACACTCACTGCAGTTCAAAACACAAATTTTGCAGAGAAAACATTGGTGCTTGCCTCAAAAGAGCCCATCAGCGACTGCTTCGTGGTCGGAGACAACACACTGGGAAGGGTGCTAACTGTTCATGAGAGCCAGTGCGTTGTGCTGCGATACGCTCAAATCGAGCCTCATGACCGCCAGCGTAACGTTTTCAATTCCGAAAATGCGATCACCAACTTTCTCGCGTTCGACGATCATGTCGTTGCGGCCGAATTGCAGATTTTCACAGGCCCCAAGGGAGTGTCGAGCCAGAGTGTCTTGCAATTGTACAACAAAGACCTCAAACTATTGGACACGTGCAAATTGCCTCCTGGGGCGAGAGTGGGTAGTATGTGTGATTTGACTCTGAGACCTGGTTTGCCTGATACATTTTTGGTGGCTGATAATGGATCCAAAACATTCTTCTCATATGCCATCGTCAACGACAAATTCTCATGCTGCGACAAGACCTCGTACGACAACTTGGCTGATCACGGGCACAAATCAAGACGATTTAACTCAGTGCAGCAGCTTTATCTCACGGATGAAGAACTCATAATCGTTGGTGATCGGATTCTTCATGTGGATTTGGAAGCAGACGACCGCAGCTTTCTCTGGCGCCTCATCAGGTACTTGCCATCTCTGCCAATACCAATTGCGATCGGGCGGGTAGGATCTCTTGACTTTCTTGCTGATGGTGTCAGTGGGATCATGAGTTTGAGAAATAATAAATGGAAGGGCCATACCAAGTCGCCCTTTGATCCGACTTTTGTTACTGCCATGGCACTGTGCTACGAATACGTGTTCTTTGGTGATTCTGTCGGCAACTTGGCGTATTTCAGCGTTCATAGTGACGAGGGAGAGATTTTGGGTGCGATCAACATTGGCGAGCAAATCAATGTGATCCGAGTGGACAAACGTGAATTCAAAATATACGTTGGCACGGCCTCGGGTGGAATTTACAGCTTGTTACTTTTTGATCCGGCTGAGACGTCTGAGGATAAAAAATACCTGGGCTTCATGCCCTACACTCCGTTCAAGCCCAAAATCCCAGAAAGACCCGTGCCTCCCGTGCTTCAGAAAGCCATTATAGAAGACACAAGCGACAATCCCCGTGAAAATCGAAGGAAATACAAGCATGGCCAGCCTGAATTTGATCAAGCATACTTCCGCATGAAGTGGGAACAAAAGTGGACTAACGGCCTTTCGGATTAGAGCAAAGTGGGAGTGCACCTGCCTGCAGGCGAACATCAACAGGAAAAGAAGTAACACTGAGGAAAACCATCCACACCAAGCGCATCCAACAACATGCAGTTCGATGACATTGAGATGCTCGACATCCCCGACGACTCATCGGTCACCCTGACGTCTCAGACCGAGTCAATGTCCGACACTCCAAAGTCTTCCCTGGAAAACACCAAGGACTATCCTACAGTGCAAGAGTATCTCCACGGCGGGCCAGACTTGAAGTTTCAGTTCGATGCCAGCGAGTACATTAAATCGGCTGAGCATAAGGACGACTTTTCCAACGCCCAATCCCAATATATCACACAGCTATACAAGATCGTCGAGGATCTAGCCAATAACAACGTTACACAGATCGACTTGGACGATACCGACGAGCCACTTGGTGTGGTGACGCTGGCAAAGGACATTGGCATCAACAACGACAGGGAGTACAAAATTGCAAAGATCAACGAGGGGTTTGCCAAGGTGCTAGACAGCTTCTATGCATTCTACGACAATGTGAAAGAACTCGTCGATGACCAGGAGGCGGACCAGTATGAAGACCTTTTGGCGCTCCTAGGATGTATTCAGGCCAACGCATTCGCTGCGTCTGAGCGTCAGAAACCAGAGCTAATATTGAACTGGGTGAATCGCTACGACCCCAAGCCAGACAACGAGTTCATCGATGCCGTCATGTACGAAACCCCAAAGCCGTACTTACACGGGCTGTTCTGGAATGTGTACCTCGGCGACTTGATCACACGCGGAATGTTTCCGCTGGCCGTGCTGTCCCTACAAAACTCAAAATATGAGGAACTTCAAGAGACCAGTCCCGAGTTGTTCGACATCATCTCGGACCTCATCACTGTTCTCAACAGCTACACCTCTATGGCGCTCAAAGGGCAGTTTGCCGAGTGGAAAATCACGGTTTGTGGCTACAGAGATAATTTCAAGAAGCAGAAAGCGCTCATTACAGACGTCGCCCATGTCACCATCGCATCGCAGATTCACGACTTGCTCTGTGTGCTCAGTGGGCTTCCGAAAACAATCGGACTGTTCGTCACCACCTGGTACGAATTGTACGGTGCATTGGCGTTATACCAGGTCAGAGACGATCCTTCCGTGTACGAAGATTATTACAAGCTAGCAATTTCCGAGAAGGGCCTGAACTTGAGTTCAGACTTGGAACAATCTTTCTGCGACTTGCTCTCACAGAAATACTTGCGTGTTATTTTAGCCATTGACGGCTATGACTCGCCTACCGCAGCTTACGTCAGCAAGTTGTTTGAATTGAGGGGTCTCTTGACCTCATACTACGACAAAGTGGCCACTGAGCTACTTGTTTCGGGCACTGGCACTTACTCCCACAGACTGGTCTCTGACTACTTGTTGACTAGACACGCCTATGAGTGCTTCGAAGTGCACCTGCTAGTTCCTGTGGGTGTTGGCCTTTTGCTCAACCCGGTGATCACGCTCTCCACGGACTCTGCGCAGAGAAACCGCCAAGTTCTCAGGGAGTTCTTACCGCATTACGAGTGCTTCACCAACGATGACTTGGAGTGGGCTTTGACGGTATGTGCCAAACTTCACCTCACAGATACAGTGAAGAAGTTGTACATGAAACAGGGCGACAAGTCGTTGAAAGAGGGCCATATCTTTGAGGCGTTGAACATGTTGGCCAACTGCTATGATGACGCAGCCACCTCTGAGGGCGGGTGCGAGGCCATGACGAAAGTCCATCACATTGCATGGGAGTTGCTTTTCCAAGATGCACTTCTCAACTCGTCTCCGGTACCTGACGAGCTCATTCAAAATGTTATCACAAACCAAACAGATCCAGAGTTTGAGATCCATCCGGTTGTTAGACAGTGTTTGGCACCCTACGCTGTTCTTGTTGAATACTTGAGCAACATTGAGAATCCAAATCAATTTTCAAAGAATTTGTCGAGACTCTTCCATTTGCTCAGGTTCAAATACTTGCCGCAAAAGTTCTTTCCGCTTCTCTTGGCGCAATTTCTTCCGTTTTTTGACGGAGACCGGTTCAAGGTGCCAGATTTGATTGTCATCATTGAGCTTATCGATTCATACGAGCTTCTGGGCAAGGAAAATGACGACGTCGATGAATTGTACGATTACGCCATTGAGACTATCCCAGAAGTGCCACTGGATTGGAGAAACGAGTTGAAAGCACAGGGCAGTGAGATTCCCACGTCGGTGAAAAGTCTCATAAAGGAATTGAGAGAACGCATAGTTGCCAAGATTGGAGAGGTTTATATAAAATCTTAATAATGTGATAATTTTCTTTCTATACTAGAATAGTCAAGTCATCCTCTGACTAAGGCATGTCGTGCCGGCAAGAAATGAAGCTAAGGATGGGATGTAATGACAAGAGTTCATCATGCTTAACAAACGACGTCCTGGGCAGCTCTCGAGTTCAACAACAAGGCGACAATCAAGCCGTACAAACCCAACACTTCAGCGAAAATCAAAATCAAAAGCATACCGACGAACAATCTTGGTTGTTGAGCAGTACCTCTGACACCGGCATCACCGACGATACCAATGGCAAAACCAGCAGCCAAACCGGACAAACCGACAGATAAACCGGCACCCAATTGGATGAAGCCAGTGTACAAAGCCTGGGTTTGCTTCAAGGAGTCGGAGACCAACACGGCCACGACCAAACCGTAAATGGCAATAATACCGGCCAAAACAACTGGCACAATGTTCTTGAACAACAAGTCTGGTCTCAACACACAGGTAGCACACACACCAACACCGGACTTAGCGGTACCGTAGGAGGCACCGAAACAGGTGAAAACAATGGCAGCAGTGCAACCAATGGCGCCAAAGAATGGAGCGTAAACTGGGCTGGAATGTTAGTAGCAATTGGGGAAATCAAACGGGAAGGCACAGGCAATTGGAAGTTAAACCGCAGAAAATGACTCAAGGATTGTAATTCAGAAATGGATGATCGTTTGATTGCTTGGATATGGATTGTTGACGGATATAGTGGGGGTGGCCACCGACCAATAGAATATTGTTCAGCTTCTAAGCATTGACGATAAACGTTGAAATTTGTAAAATTGAATGCATCCCGAATGCCCATATTATAGACACATACCATAAATCAGACATTGTTAAGTATGAGATTGATTGATTGAAATGAGCAAACTCAACAAGTTAAGATATGGAGTAGTTGGTGGAAGTTAATTTTTTCCTCGGAGAATCCCTGGGGTTATGTGCAGGCGAGATTAGGGGTTCTGAGTATTACGCTGAAGAGTAACTGCGGAACCGAAGAGAGTTGTTGAAAGAGGGTTGAAAATGAAGGTTTTGCGTCAATGAGCCTGGGACAGTTAGATACATTCTCTGAATGTTGTAATTTGATTTTTTGTGTGGTTTGTTCGCTAGTGGCTGAAGGACTGCCTATGCGCAGTAGTCAAGAATAGGCAGGACAGAGGCAGAAAGTGCTGGTGGGAATGAACAAGTGGAATGGGAATATTTATCAAATTAATAATTGTATGATAGCTCATAGCTTGATCACTTTGGTTCTTTTTGTCGTTGGCTCATTTCTGAGACTTTTGTTCCTTCTCTACTCAAAATTCTGGGGGGTGTTCTTGAGAATTTGTATTATTCTCAGCATGACCACATGGCTGCGAAATTACAACACACCGGCAAAAATTGAAAATACCAAAGCTGACGATAAAGTACTAATGGAGTTCGAGCCTGGAAACTTCTAAGAAAGCGATGAGCAGTACGCACATATGATATGTCATTAATTTTGTAGGTTAAGGGAAGAGATGTATCTGTGCTTCGAGCGTGAGCAGTGTATCCGTAAAGACAAGGGTCGAGGAAGAAGGATAAGTCAGTAACTTAGCAATTGGCAAGGCAATTACTGACGAATAGAATAGAGGATCTAAAAAGACTTAGTGAATTGTATATTTCACTTTTTGAGGGCAGCAAGATCTACCTCACACACTGTGCGGGATGGTGGTCGATATCAATACCAACATGCACCATTCTTTCCTCGAAATATCCTTTGGGCAATTGTTGGCTGTCTGAGCTGCTTCGACCGGTTCAAAAAAAACGTCAGGTTTCAATTTTATTTCACATCATCTTCTCCTTCCCTGCCTGGCCTGACCACATTTGCCTTCGCACGACCCATCACTTCATCTCACGAAAATTTCATTCTCTTAGATACTACCGGTGAGCTATTTTGCAAGGAGCCTAAAAATGTCCACAAACCCAAAAGCCTTTCCTTTGGCCGACTCGGCCTTGTCCCAACAAATCTTGGATGTCATCCAACAATCCCAGAACTTGAGACAGTTGAAGAAAGGTGCTAACGAGGCCACCAAGACTTTGAACAGAGGTATTTCTGAGTTCATCGTCATGGCTGCTGACACTGAGCCAATCGAGATCTTGTTGCACTTGCCATTGTTGTGCGAGGACAAGAACGTTCCATACGTGTTCGTTCCTTCCAAGACCGCTTTGGGCAGAGCTTGTGGTGTCTCCAGACCAGTTATCGCTGCTTCTGTCACCACCAACGATGCTTCTTCCATCAAGACCCAGATCTACTCCATCAAGGACAAGATCGAGACTTTGTTGATCTAAGTATAGAATGCATAAACATTTTTGAGAAATTGTAGAATATTATTGTTGAGGAACGGTGGAGCCAGTTGGTGATGAGATGAGATGAGCCCAGCTGAGATGAGGTGAACAGCACCAATATTCAAAAATCACAATTAGAGAAACACATAAAGATATTATTGGTGATTTCACTTACAGAAATAACATTTCTGCATTATAGACCTGACTTCGTTCTTCCTGTTACTCTGTTTACTCCAACCTCTTCTCATCCCGGCACAGAGAAAATTTACAGGTATATACATATCACCTCCAATTCCAGATATGGAAAAACTTAAAACGGCAGAATCCGTGACTCGGTACCTTCGAGGAAAAGATACAAGTCCGGAACAAGCATGTGAAGTCGTCAAAGCTTTAGCATCTGGGCGAATCCCAGTTTACCTCCCGAACCATGCATACTTTGTGTTTGAGCTATTATGCGACAGACTCAACGATTTCAACGGAAAAAACTTCAAAAATTGGAAGCTTCACGGCGGGGTGTGGTCTCTCTTCAAGCAATTGTGGATAGATTTGGGGGACAAGCAGCTCGACAAGGAGGTCAGGGCAAAGAGCTTCAGAGGAGTGAAACTAGTCTCGATCATGACTGACGTTTTGGCCTACACCTCGAAGAATTACAACGAGACAATCCTTGAAGAAATGTTTAGCTGTGTGGAGCTCATTATGGCCACTGGCTACGTTGATGTCGACGAATTTGCTGCAGTTGGCATGCTCAAATCATACGCAGAATTGATCTCCACAGTGAGCGAGCAAAAGACAAATTTTGACCTCGTAAACCACTGGACCAGCATTGTTTCTGCATTAATGGCTCTCCTTCGTCGGGCCTCAACATACAAACCGACCAAGAAATCCACAGCGAGGTTCTTCGTGGATCCACTTCCAGTCATTCTCAACACATTGGCACAGAGCACCAACGAGCAGCTCCAAGCAACATACGAGACATTCAGAACCATAATTGATGATCACGTGTTCAGCAAAGACACGTTGCAGCAGCTTCCGACGCATATCGAGTCGCTTGTCTCGTCCTCTGTGCTCACGCCCGAAGGTGCAGAGTACCTATTCCAGGAAGTGATCTTACACTTGGCACTGACGGACATTGCAATGTGCGAGAATGTGTATGTGAAGATCATGGAAAAGTTCGACTCGTTGGCAGACAAATTGCTTGGTGTTTTATCGAGAGTCAACCGCACACTCTCGTCAACTTTCTTCAGTCAGTTGTACGAGACCGAGATGAGCAAAACAAAACAAAACTGGACTTTGATGGGTTACTTGGTCAGCTTAGATGCGGATCTTGCCCTTTTAAAGTGGCAAGATGTGGTTTCTGCCACTCAGAATTTGCAGCTAGAGAAAGGTGTGAAATTGGCGGATGACCTTGCCGTGGGTTATGTCAAGGCCAGAGACTTCTCCAGATTCATCAAGGAAGTATACGTTAAGGGACACAAGACCAGCTCAAAGGTCTGGACAAGCGAAGACTTGATTCAGCTTTTGGCTCCCAAAGTCAATGAATTGTCAGGAAATCAGATCAGCCAGCTAATCAAACATTTCATGGAGGTCCAAGACCAGCAATCGTTGGCCTTGGTATTACATGGATTGTTGCTTTGCCCTCTAGCCAAACAAAAAGTTTCGGAGTCCTTGTTTCACGACTACAATTTTTGCCATTCCAAATGGTCAGATATTGCATATTTGGTATTGTCTATATACGGCAACACGCTCCTCGGGTATCAGCCCGACCTCTTGGAGAAGTTCACTTCAAGCAAGAAAATCGGGAAGTTCGACATATATTTGAGATATAGAGTGGCCGAATTGTCTGGCAACACTGACTTAATCAATGAGGAGGAAACCAAAAAATACATCAAGCAATTGAGCTCCAAAGAACTCATCTCTTTTGTTCAGCGTTGGTTAGTGATAATTGATGGGTTTTCAGACATTCACTCTGTGCTTTTCGCCAGAATGCTCAAGCAATTGAGTGCAGAGCAAATCATTAACGTTTTCAATGACCAAAGCGACATCATTTATGAGCTTCCAGGATTTATCAGAGAGTTCCTGAAGTCTCTTAAATCTCATCCCGTGGACTACAGGGACAAGTTGTTCTGCTGTTTCCCGCCCATTATTTTCAAAAAGCATTTCAGCTCATACCAAAACCAAATAATAGAGGATGCCATCAAGCACCCGCAAAATCTCAATCTGAGAAAAACCATTTGTCATATTTTACAGGCTCCATCGTTGTTTTCGGATATGGAGAAAAACGTGAGCATTCTTCGTCTGTACTTGGAGACTATCCTCCCTGAAACTTCTCAGGTTTCTATGGAAACGGCATCACTCGTCTGGAACGCACACTTGACCAGCATCAAAAACGAGACTTCCGCAAAATACGTCAGTGACGCTTTCAAACTATTATCGAAGAATTTGAAAAAACCTTCATCTGGCGATCTTGCCTTGGCACAAGTCATTCTCAGCAACACCGACATTGCATCTCACAGTAAACTCAAAGAGTCCAAGGAACAACTTTCATGCCAATTTGTGGCCGCCGTGAGAAACCTGAAAATGTCAGTCAAAGAGCAAATCAAGGCTTTGGCAGACTTACCATTGGGTATTTCTGAGGAAGTACGCGTGGCCATCAAGAAGCTTATCAGAGAAGTTGGCTCGCAAATATCTGGCAACGAAACAAAGTCTCAGTTATTTTCGCTCGTGGTGAAATGTGCATTGCCTTCGCTCTCGAGTGCGCTATTCATTACGAGTTCTTTTGTGGCTGTGGGTGAAACTGCGGAGGATGCCCACGTGCAATTTATGCTTTCACAGCTCTCTCAATACTACAGAACGCTCCCCAATGAAGTCTTCGTGGATATCTATAAGCATGTTCTCCATGGTGTCGAGAACGAGTCGGGTGCATTTGCATCTCAATTCGTTGATGTTTTGTCTGTTTTGGCTCCGCTGCTCAGCAAAGACCACCAGAAGGAACACACAGAGTTGCTCGTCACTACCATCATGGCAGTACTGCCCAAGGATCTTCAATCTCACCCACAGTCATTGCTCAGATTCACAAATACCATCACAAGGTTGCTCTCGGACCACGTGTGGGCATTCACACAGTTCTCCATCGAGGCCACTCTCGGTCTCGCAGACAACATTGTCAGCTCCCTCTCTAAGACCGCCTCGGCAGAAAAGATCTATATTTCAACGGTGCAGATGGTGTCTTACATCGTGTTGTTCCACAGATACAGGCTCTCGTCACGTTACCATTTGATTACCGCATTAGCATCCAGGCTTATCGCTCCATTGGCTGCGGAGAACATTTTGGGCAGTTCCAAATTGGCAGCAGCATCATATGCAAGGTTCTTGACCGCATTGGCAGAACCCACCGGACACACCTCGGCCAAGGAAAATGACTCCTTGACGTCGCAGGCTGCCACATACAAGAGGCTCTTGCGAAAGCACGCTCACGTGATTGTGGTCAACTACGTCCACTCGCAATTGACCGCACCCATGACCAGTGAGATGACCGATACCGTTTTGCGGGGCGTGTACAGCATGATTGGTCTTTTGTCCAGGATAGAGTTGCACTTGGCCAACCAGTGTTTGGACTCGCTGGGCAAGGCATACTTCAAGACATTGTACACAGCATACAGGGACCATGGCAAGTGGAGAGACCAATAAATGCATTGATACTGGGATCCAGCATTCTGATTTTGAGGTGTAGATGCGATTTTCATCAAGCAAAAGCAACAGATCATGATTTTCTGCTGCTCGCATTTTTCATCAAATGAATGCAGCTGGTTTTTCGAACCCCATCTGATGTGCCTTCTCTCTTAACCTCTGTCCGATTTTCTGGAAGATTGCCCAGACCCTTGCATCTAGTCCATCGTCTACGTGCGGCGAGTGTAGCTCGTGGTTGGTGTACTCGTACCGCAAAATGTCCTTTCGAGTGATATTCCCCACGAGCACACCATCTTTCTCCACCAAAACGTGCCTGGGCCCGAGTCTCACGAAAATGTCAAGCAAGTACTCGAGGGTCGTGTCTATGCTCACGACCAATGGCGACGTATTTATGAGCCCAACAAGATTGAGACTGTCTTCATGAGGCAGCGGAGACGCCCTGAAGTTGCACTCTTGTTGAGAGCTGGATTCTTTCAACACGTGCTCCAAGTCTGACCGCGACACGTATCCCACTATTTGTGGGGTTGTTTCAGACTGCACCACAGGGTACCCTCTGTACGGAGTGGCTGAGAGAATCTGGCGCACCTCGGCCAAGGAGTACTCATCCTCGCACGTGAAAACAACGGTGGCCGTCGACATGGCTGCACCTACTGTCGCGTTGAAGACGAACTCCTCCTTGGGGTCAATGTAAGGGAGACCATTGAACACAATCATCTGGTCAGCAATGCCGCCCTGGCCCCAGCGGTCGTTGATGAATTTGGTGACAGCCACTGAAATCATGGTCGGGATAATGTACCGTACAGCACCCGTGAGCTCAAACATGATGATAGCCACCGTGACGGTCAAATGGGTGATGCCACTCAAAGCAGCACCGGCACCAATGAACGAATAAGTTCCGGGGATAATGCACTTGCCCTCGGCAGGACACGTGGCAAATATCAGAGAGTCTGGGTAGTTCTGGTAGAGTTTGTCAACAACAATACCGACAGCACGGCCAAATGTGGCCCCAGCCGCCATGGAAGGGACAAATATACCTGCTGGCACTTTGCACCCATAAGTTACGATAGTCAAGGCCATTCTCATCACCGTAGCGAAGATCAACGACAGAAACAAACGCAGCTTGTCCAGCTTTGGATCGCACAACTCGGACTCGGTGGTCAGACACTCAGAGAACAACTCCTGCATCACCTCGGTCATGTCAAGCCTGAGAAATTGGTTGAAGTAGCTGATACTCGCGGTGAGCACAGCCAAAACCACCACTTCGCGCACCGCATAGTTGGCCAAGTACTTTTTCCTGAATCCAGCCACTCTTTTGTTGAGCCTCAGCACTATAATTCCGTAGACACCGCCGAACACGCCCAAAAACGCATACAGCGGCAACTCGAAGTAGTGCCACGTGGTGTCGTAGGTCACCTCGAATAACACCAATTGTCCTGTTCTGAACGGATTGAGCGCAGCCAAAGTGGCCACCGCGATAAGCGCACAGATGTATGATTTCCATAGTGTCAGCAACTGGAACACCCCGGCGATTTCCTCCATGGAGAACAACACCCCGCCCATTGGCGATCCGAAAGCCACCGCCACACCAGCTGCAGAAGTCGCTGTGAGGAATTCTCGCGCTTTGGATGCCGACTGTCTGTAGCTGTGGAAGAGCTTAGCAACAGAGTTACCCACCGCCACGGCGTAGTGCACAGATGGGCCCTCTTTTCCCAAAGAGAGACCCGAGGCAATTGCAAGGGGTAAACCCAAGCTTTTAATGGCTAGTGTCCACCAGCCAAGGAACCCTTTCATGACGAAACCAGAAACTATGCATTTGATCTCGGAGATCCCGGACCCAGCGGCAGCCGGAGCGTACCTTTTCACCAAATTGGCGGCTATCCACAGAAAGAAGGCCAGCCACATCACATAGACCACGTAGCGGATTAAACTGAACCGCAGCCACGGTTTCCACGCCTGACACTGGTCTGTATCCTGGTTCCAGCAACAGAAGCCTCGGCTCAAGTAGAAGTTCAGCAGGCAATGGCCTAACCGAAGCCACGCAAGCCACCCGGTGATGATATTGAGCAGCGCAGCAATCACGCCGATCATGATCCCCATGGCCGTTAGCACTAGCCAAGTTCTTGTAGACTGAACCAATGCGTCTTTCAAAGTGACGACATTTCTCTTCTTTAGAAGCCGCTGGCGGTGTTCCTCGAGCTCATCGTCCATCCAGTCGATTGTGGTGAACTGCTCGAACTTCTGCACTGCCCTCACCTGGTCTTGGTGTAGCCATTGGCCTGTTTCTTTCGATCGGAGCTCAGCGGAATGGAAAGCAGTCTCCATGGGATGTATTTTGTTTTGGGGGTTATGTAGTTGAATAAGCGAGATGAGCTGAGGCAATTGCGAAAATTAGCTCTAGAAATTTTAAGCTCGAATGTGGAAAATGTGGGGGTATGTTTATGGACAAGTAGTTGATGCTGCACAAAGCGAAGCCAGAGGTAATGAAACAGTGAGGAAGAGGCCATAAATCCCTGAAGGGTAATTTGAACTTCAATAGAAAAGAAAAAAAATAAGACAATAATCTACTGACATTGAGTTGGTTTTCAATGATTTTGAAACATCAAAACTTATCTGATTCTCTCTTTCTCTGTGCGTTTCCAATATTTGATCTGTCTCTGCCTCCATATTCTGGTGGGCTCGCGCAGGCTTATGCTAATTAATCTAGATACACTCTAATGTGATATAAACACACTGAACATAAACACACTGAACATAAACACACTGAACATAAACACACTGAACATAAACACACTGAACTTCAAAGTTATTCGATATTCGCTATCAAATTTCTCCTCAAGAGTTCACTGAACCCATCAAAATCCCCAAATTTTGAATCCTCGAAAGTATGGTTCAAGTAGCTCATCACAATGTTGAGTCCACCGAGCGGAGTAGAGATAACGTTCACCACAAACTCTGAGGTAGGTGCTATATCCTGGCCAAAAACCAAATCTTTAACTGTCCAATCACCGGAGTCGGACTTGTAGACGGGGAAATCCACGAACCCCAAGTTTGACAATTTGAGTGAATCCAGTTTTGGCTTTCCCAACGAGGCGGAGAACACCTCACTATTTTCACCTTTCCAGTTCGGAACTTTCACCGCATCCAAGATTGACCAAAGTCCAGGTTTGTCGCTCACGGCCTTCCTCATATTATCGTTGTAGTTCAGAACCAACTTCCAACTGAAACTCTCATTGGGTGCAAAAAGCTGTGCCATGCCAGGGTGAGAGTGCAACCCCAACAATCCCTTTCCACGAGTGACTAAATTCTTATATGGCTCTTCCAATCTATTTTCATCAGCAAATCGGCGAAGTGTGACGGCTGTTACAAGCAGGATATGATGTCGGTGGCCAAATATGGGTAGCAATGTGAGCGCGCTGTTGACCACCACATATGAGGTGAGGGTGACTGCATGTTTCTTGCACAGAGCCAATATTTGCTTGAGCTGTTCGGCGGGAACGTTCAAGTGCTTGTATGCAATTGATCTCTCGAGCTTAGAAGGAAACCTGCCGGGCCAAAGCTCTGGATATTGTGGTGGTTTCTGATTGGAGAAATGCAATGGCCCAGGCGTGGATTTTTCACATGGGTCCATGTACATTTCCAAAGGCGGCGGCACAGAGTTTTTGAAGAGCTTTGTGTCTTTCTCCAGGTCAAAAAGAATAAGATCATCGGAGAAGTCTAGTGGTGTTGGCCCATATAATTCGGTGTACTCCAGCATGTTCTCCTTCTTATCGCAGTAAGCCAAATTCTCAAGGAATATCTCGTGGAAGTAACGACCGACCAATCCATCAGCAATTGTATGTTCGAAAGCCGCAGACAAACTAGAGTCATTTGGTATCGAGAGCTTGAAAAGTGGTTTTTCCTCGTAAATTTGTGAGAATTGCGTCTCTGCCAAGTACCTCATAAGACCCTCATCAGTGATCGGCACAATCTGATCGTAAATGTCAACAAGATCACTAAATTTGATCACTGAAACTGGCCGCATGATACACCGGCGCTCATCTTCCACTTGAAATACATTGCATGTGAGCGACGGGTAATCAATCAACAGTTTGCGCAATGCTCTGGCAAGTAGAAGCTTATCAGATAAGAGACTGCAAGAGTATGTACCAGACACCACGAAGTTGCGGTAAAACTTATTGAGAGATCTCGCTCTGAAGAAGTTTTCCTTTTCTCCGAGCTGTCTAGTTGTAATGGGAGTCAGCATTTTTGACTGTGGAAAACTATGAGGGAAGTTTCAAATATAATTGTTGGTGACTCATCAGGAATACTAATCAGACTTGCCGATCAGATAACAGCTCGGTATCGGTGATTACCCCGTATATTCCGTCAATTTCCGTGGAAAGATTTGATTATAAGGGTTTTCACAAATACAGATGAAATTCCACAAGCTACAGATTCAAAATTCCCCACCCCCGTTTGTATTAATCTATGCTCTCAATCTTAGTCGCCTTTCACACGCACTCATTCGATATTCGCAGCTTACCATTCTCGCAGCCAGAGACATCACCAACTTCCACAAATGTAATTGAATTGAAACAGTTAGATTGCAAACGAAATAGATATGAAGTGGTTCATATTAAATTAGTGAGAATAATGTTGTGTCTTCGTCTAAGTGTGTGCACACTCTAATAATAGTTTTTGGAGTCGCCCTACTAGCCAGTCGAAGTTATCGTACTCACAGTCGTCAAACAGCTGATCGTAGTAGGACAACACAATATTAAGACCCCCAAAATTTGTCGAGATCACGCTCAAGGCAAACTCGGAAGCACCAGGCGCCAAGTCTTGCCCAAACACAAGATCGTTAACCGTCCAATTTCTGTCTCCAGCTTCATATACTGGAAAATTGACAAACCCCACATTTGAGATCTTGGTACCTTCCAACTTGTTCTTTCCGAGTCCCAAAGTGAACAACTCAAGATTGTCACTCAAATTATCTGCAGCGTCAAGGAACGGTTTCAATGTGTTGAGGAGCCTGTCGTTGGTGACAGTCTTGGCCAAATTCGCATTAATTTGTTCCACTTTCTTCCATGAGAATCTGTAAGCTGGCGCAAAGCTCTCACGGAGACCCATATGAGCATAGTTGCCCATCAACTTGTAGTCTTTCTCAAACACGCTTTTGTACTCGGGACTTATCTTCTTCGACAAAAGGAAGCGTCTCAAGGTGACAGCCATTACTGTTGGAAAGTGGTGCTTATCGCCATAGATTGGCTGGAGTGCAAGTGCTTGAACGTACGTTATGTACGAGGTCAATGTGACTTTATGTTCCTTGCATTTGGCCAAGATCAGTTTAAGTTCTCGAGAAGGAATATTGACGATTTTGAATGCCACAGAAAAATCTTTGGTAGCCGGTAATCTGCCTGGCCATTTCTCCGGATGACTTTCGGGGACTGAAATTGAGTAATGCTGGGGATCACCAAGCGTATAGTCCAAGCTAGGGTCCTGCATGCCGACCTCCATAGGCGGAGGAAGAGAGTGTCTGACGTACTTGACATCATCGGCATATACAAATATGGGCGTGCTGAAATCAATGGAATCGGGCTGTGGTCCATAGAGGTTCACGTACTCGATGTTATTTTTGTCGTCATCGCAGTATGCCAAACTCTTCAAGAATTCTTCATGGAAGTATGGCCCCACCACTCCGTCGGCGATAGTGTGCTCGAAAGTGACACCAAGCCGGTCATTTCCTGCAAATACTAGCTTGAAGAGTGGTTTCTCAGTGTAAAGTTCGAAATATTTTTTTCTCAGGAGCATGTTCATAAATTCTTCGCTCACGGGTTTCTCACAGAATAATGCAGGGTCCAACTCCACCAAGTCGCCCAATGTTGCACATTTTATCGGCCGGAAAAAACAGTGGCCCGCTCCTGGATCCTTAAATACATTGCAAATCAAGATATGGTAGTCCAAAATGATTTTCCTCAAGGCCCTATAGAGCAATGGCAAGCTTTCAGACAAGTTTCTGGAGTAAGTACCGACAACGAAGAAATTGCGGAAAAAGTCCAGATCTGTGCGTGAGCGGAAGAAGTTTTCGGCTGGACTGAGAGGTCGTTCAATCACGAAGTCATCTGCCATTGAGAAAGTGTGTGGTTTGTGTGGCTCATAGTTGTGGAGTTGAGTCAAGTCCGATAGTGAGTCAGCAAGACCTGTACGCGCCCG
The DNA here is from genome assembly GCA_030579155.1 of Sungouiella ecuadorensis. Taxonomy (NCBI): domain Eukaryota; kingdom Fungi; phylum Ascomycota; class Pichiomycetes; order Serinales; family Metschnikowiaceae; genus Sungouiella; species Sungouiella ecuadorensis. The sequence continues at coordinate 330,255 of JAKUAF010000004.1, read as the reverse complement.
GCCATTCTGCAGGCTAATCAATAAGACAGATAGGGGAAGTTCCTTGAATCCTTTTATTTCCAAGATTTTTTTTCTCTCCTCTAGCTCACAACGGCCAAGATCGTGACAAGCGTGAAAACACAAAGAGCAACTAAGATAATGGTGCACCACTTGCTCTTTCTCCTCTGGTACTCATCTGCCTTAGTGAGCTCGCGAGATGCATTCTGGATATTACCGCTGACTTCCAAGATGTTATTTTCCATGGTGTCGACTTGTTCTCCTTGCTGATTTACTAGGGAGCCCAAGTCTTTCATGATGGCGTTAACATCCACCACACCCTCATGAATACGCTCAATTTGCCTGTTACGCTCTTCTGTGAGCGCAATCTGATACTGGAGTTCTGTCTCATTGACTTGCTCCTCCTGTATGAGTTGCTGTTGTTGTTGACTTTGGGTGTTGCCGCCGGAGAGAAGTGGCGTGTGCTCATCTTGTTTCTGTAGTTCAACCGGATCTTTCAAGGGGTACGATAGCTTCTTATCCGTATATTGGCGCAATTCCAGAGTGAAATTGTTGTGCAAATCGCGAAACTCTTTGTTGAGCCTGTCCTTCAACATCATTTGTCTGTCGGTTACCTCTATCTTTCCTTTTTTGCCAGCGGACCCATTCATGGCTTTGTTGACCTTGAATATGAGTTTTTCAATTGACGAGTCGAGCTCTCCAACCTCAGTTTGGAGTGTGTCCAATGTTTTCCTCAACAATTTGTTGTCTCTTCGTGTTCCGACTAGTTTCCTAGATGTGGAGAACTGGCCAATTAGCAGGCCGAATTTTTGTATTTGGAGCGAAGTATCGCGGATAATCGAGTCGAGTTCGGAGGAAGAACCGCCATTTTTATCTGACCGGAGAGATTTTTGGGCTTCATAATCGTAGTTGGCGAAAGACATAATGTGTGGAGTATGAAGAATAAATTAGTGACATGCTGCGCAAGGTATCTGCTAGCCACTATGCAGGACGATAGATAGATAGTGTAGATGAGAAAAAAGGTGATGCCGGATAAAATCCGATTTAGTTGACCTAGTCTCATAAACAGTGCTTGGAAGGATTTCCATTTTGACAATTTTTTTCACAGTGATGCTATGTGGAAATGGTGTATGATGTACCCTTCCGAGGTTTTCGCAGCCAAAGATAAGCTGAGAAGAGGCAGGTGAAGATGCAAATGAAGGGCGAAATGATGATATAATAAGGTCAGTCAGTGAGGGCTCATGCACGTATAACTGACGATATTTCCTATGAATTTGAAAGGATTGCTGGGACAGATCGACACCTTCTGTGAGAAACGGTCTAGAACACTACACTTGAGGTTATCTAATGGTGTATTACCGTATGGGCCACTGTAGTCCGATTGAGTCAGCCAATCAGAGAGGGAACTCAAAAGATAAGGTACACCTGCTTTTCTCGTCCAATCATCTTTAAGAACGCATGTTGTACAATCGCGATCGAATAAGAAGGCCCCAATAATTACATTTTGCAGCTTTGAGGTCTAGACCCAACCCACAAAGAGCACCTTCGTGTCGCCCAAGTAGTAATAAGCGGTGGTGTCCTTCTCCTGCTCACTGTAGATTTGCCATGGGCCATCATCTGAGTTTTTTCTCCACGCAGCCACCACTGTCAACTTCTCAGAGGCAGACACAATGAGGCCCGTTGCACCTTCTGGGCGAGTGTACTTTGAGCCACGGTACTTATCGTTCTTCACAGCAAACACATCAGATTGAGAGTTTTCCGCTCCTTTAGTTGGGATATTGTCTCCGTACTGCCACTGAGCATAGACCCCTAAGTCACTGGTTTCCTCAGCCTTCAAGATAGCAGTCTCAGATAAAGTAAGCATTGATGGTATATTTGTTAAAAATCAAAAATCCAATTGAAAGAGGAAATTGTTTGAACAAAACTTCAATTGTTTGGATTGCAAAAAGTTTGATGGTGAGATTGCTCGGCTTTTATTCTGTCGCATTGTTCTGGAACGCTTATCGCAGAAGCCACATGCCCAAGCGGCTCGAAAAGTCGAAGGACAATTGAAATTCTTTTTGCGTTCGCGTGAGAAACTGAGCTCTGATCGGTCAATGTTGCGAAAATTAATACAAATCGCCCTTCCATGAAATTGTGTCAATTGTGGAGAACGCGAATTACGTGCTGCACAAGATAAGAATAGACCAAACCATGTTTCCTGATATTTAAAAGCGTGGTAGAATTTTCGGTTCTCAATGGACCAGATGAGTTTCATCTTCCTCTGGTCACATAATATTTGTGTTTTTGTGCAGAGTGTGTGTTGGTGCTGCAGTGAACAGATAGCCAGATTGGTCATGGAGAATCCTGAATGTATTCCTCGCATTCATGGGAATCTGACAGTGATATATAGTCAGTGTCTAGAGTAAATTTTTCCCTTTGACAGTCTCGAGTTTCGTCATATCACATGCAATTTGACAATCGAGAAATTCTCATTTTCTTCAGTTTGCATTTTCTTGTTGCGGACCTCCGGGGTTTGATTTACCACTGATCTGATTTGGTCGGACGCGCACATTTGACCTACAGATAAGAGATGAGAACAGAATTAGAGTACTTCACCAAAATCACAAGCGGTAGAAAATAGAGGGAAAAAATGAAAATCCTTCCTTTGGATAAATCAAATCACTTTTTCAAATTTGCAATTAAACTTTTCACGATACTTATCCATAGTTCCCCTTTCATCCTCCCTGTAGGGTCTCTTGTGCTCTTCTCGTCTCTCCACGCGAATTTCCCACCTGTACATCAACAACGCGACGCGTTCACCACTTCCACACCAACAACGTCTTTCTACAATGCTGTCGAGAGCGGCGAAAAAAGACAAACTAAAACGGCTTCGTGAAGCTCGCCGAACAGGCCAGATAGCCGACGCTTCTCTGGACGAAGAAACGGCAATCTACGACGAGGTGGATGAAGATACTTTCCGTCAGCACAAGCGCGACCAACTCATGAACGATGACTTCATTGTGGACGATAACGGTGAGGGATACGTCGATAATGGAGTGGACGAATGGGATGACACGACAAGACCCAATTACTACTCTGACGAGGAAGAACCTCAGCGGAAAAGAAAGAAGAGCTCTGCCCCCAAAAAGGTAGCCAAGGTCATGAAAACAGCAGACATCAACAGCTTTTTTCTGCCTGGAGCAAGCACATCACGGCCGGAGGTCAAGACGGTGCCTGCAGCCAATGCCTCCATTGACGACATTTTGGACGACTTCGACGTGAAGAAAGTGAGCAAGAGACTGCAATTCGGAGGAGCCACCAAGACAAAGAAGGCGGCTGCGAAGGGCTTCAGTTTTGCCACGTCAACGAAAAAGGTCAAGCGCGAGATGAAGAAGGAAGACCTTGACCTCGCGCAGGACTCGGGCATCTTGGAGAGTCTCAATGAGGCAGAGAAGGCAAGCTCGCCTGTGAAACCAGCCGAGCTGTCTTCAGCAACCGACGAAATCACGCCAGAGGCTGAGAACAAGGAATCTGACTCTGAGAGTGAAGACGAGGTTGTCGTCAAGAGAAGACCCCGTACATCCGCGCCGGCCCGTCTGGCAGGGGCCACTATCTCCACAGTGAAAGCAGCAGACATGATCTTCTCGTCTCCGGTGAAGTACTCGCTGATCTCATACACAGAGAAGTTGGATCTGGAAACGATCGGCGACTCGGACTCGTTCAAGATGTTCTGGCTTGACTACGCTGAGGCAGACAACTCGCTTCTTTTGTTCGGAAAAGTCTTGACCAAAGAGGGAAAATTGGTCTCTGGAGTGGTCCAGATCAATGGCATGGACCGTGAGCTCTATATCTTGCCTAGAAAATTCCGTTACGTTGACAGTGAGGAGACAACCGAGAAGGTGACCCCCATGGACGTGCACGAGGAGATTGCACCTATTCTCATGGAGAACTACGGACTAGAAAGACTCAAAGCAAAACCAGAGACAAGGAAATACGCGTTCGAGTTGCCAGGTGTGCCCAAAGAGGGAGAGTATCTCAAGATCTTGTTGCCATACAAGACCAACAAGAACAGGAACGTGGTGATGCCCTCTGAACTCGAGGGAGAAACCTTTCAAAGAATTTTTGGTACTAATACCAACATCTTCGAGTCATTTGTTTTGCAGAGAAACGTCATGGGCCCATGCTGGCTCGAGATCAAGAACGCAGACTATCAAGCTATTCAGAACGCATCTCACTGTCAGGTTGAGGTGGCCGTGTCTTCTGCAATCGATGTGACCCCAATCATCAACTCAAATCTCGCCCCACCAAGTCTCAACACCACAGCAATCTCCGTGCAGACTATTATGAACCAAAAGGCCAACAAACAGGAGGTTGCATGCATCACCATTGCTATATACAGAGATCTTCCACAAGATGCTCCGATTGACGAAAGTTTGAGACCGGATGATTTAGTGACATTGGTGCGCCCAATTGGCGCCGTTGGGTTCCCTCCTGGTCTTCAGCAATTGGCACAGAAAGCCGGCATGAATTTGAAAACTCTACCCAATGAGGCGTCCATGCTCGGGTGTCTTGCAGCACTCATCAAGAATGCTGACCCAGACGTGTTGGTGGGCCACAGACTTGAGAATATCTCGCTTGACGTTTTGGTGCACAGAATGCACGACTTGAAAGTGGCGACGTGGTCTGCTATGGGCAGAAGAAACAGGAAAGCATGGCCAGACAAATTCGGCAAGGGTAATGGGTTCAACAACAACTTGCTCATTCGTGAAATCTTCCAGGGCCGTCTTTTGTGTGATATTGCCAACGAGTTGGGTCAGTCTTTGACGATGAAGTGTCAATCGTGGGACTTGCCCGAGATGTATAAGGTCGTGTGTCATAAGGACCATGCAGCAGTGGAGATCAATTTCCAGAACCCGAGATATGCTGAAGATGCTCTGTTCTTGTTGATGCCATTGAAGGAAAACGTCTCGCAGGTTCTTATCTCTGCACAAATTGCATTCTCTCTTCAGATCTTGTCACTTTCCAAGCAGTTGACCAATTTGGCTGGTAATGCTTGGTCGCACACATTGAGTGGTACAAGAGCTGGTCGTAACGAGTACATTTTGTTGCATGAGTTCAACAGAAACAACTACATCGTGCCAGACAAGGAGGACAGGTACCATAAGAATACCAATCACCAACAGGAGGCCAAGTTGGAGGCCAACGAGGATGATGCTACCACCGTGACATCGAACAAGAAACCGAAATACCAGGGTGGTTTGGTTTTCGAGCCAGAGAAGGGCTTACACAAGAACTACATTTTGGTTATGGATTTTAACTCGTTGTACCCAAGTATCATCCAGGAGTTCAACATCTGTTTCACAACCGTCGAAAGAGATGCATACAACCTCACTCACGACGAAGAAAGAGACTTGCCAAACATTCCAGAACGTGACTCTGATCCCGGTGTTTTGCCTAGATTGTTGAATACTTTGGTCTCGAGACGTCGTGAGGTCAAGAAACTTCTAAAAGACCCTACGATCACTCCAGTGGAGCGTGCACAGTACGATATCAAGCAACAAGCCTTGAAGTTGACGGCAAACTCCATGTACGGTTGTTTGGGTTACGTGAACTCCAGATTCTACGCCAAGCCATTGGCCATGTTGGTTACCAACAAAGGTAGAGAGATTTTGATGGACACAAGACAATTGGCGGAGCTGATTGGTTTGCGTGTCGTTTACGGTGACACAGATTCCGTTATGATAGACACCGGTGTTGTGACTTTGGCCGAGGCGTTGAAGATTGGTGAGGATTTCAAGGTTCAGGTCAACGAGCGTTATAAATTGTTGGAAATTGACACAGACAATGTGTTCAAGAGATTGTTGTTACACGCGAAGAAGAAATATGCTGCCATGAATGTCACTTTCGACAGAAAAACCGGTAAGGAGGTCTCCTCGTTGGAAGTGAAGGGTCTTGACATGAGACGTCGTGAGTACTGTCCGTTCTCGAAGGAAATCTCGACCTTTGTTTTGACAAAATTGCTCTCCGACATAGACCCTGAGCAGGCGCTCTCAGAGGTATATGATTACTTGGAAACTGTCAGCCAGCAGGTGAAAAACAACGAGGTATCCGTCGACAAGTATCAGATCAACACCCGTTTATCCAAAGATCCAAATAATTACCCCAACGGGAAAACGATGCCACCTGTGCAAGTCGCGTTGAGATTGAGAAAGCAAGGAAAAGTCGTGAAAGCCGGCAGTGTGATCACCTTTGTCATAACTGCGCCTGAGGAAGGCGATACTTCGCTGAACCCAGCCGAGCGTGCTCGTGCTATTCAGGAGGTCTTGGCTGATAAGGCGAACTTCAAGCCGGATGCTGAGTACTACTTGGAGAAACAGATTTATGCTCCCGTTGACAGACTTGTTCGTCTAATTGAGGGAGTGGACATGATGAGAGTTGGCACGGCGCTAGGCATCGACACCAAGAAGTTCGTGACGAGAATGAGAAACGAAGGAGACAACGATATTTCACCCTTGGAGTCGAACATTTCCGATGTGGAAAGATTCCGACAATCAAGCTTCATGGTGTTGCAGTGCAACTGTGGAGCCAAATTCAGATTTGGCGGACTTTTAGCTTCGAAGGACTACAACGTCACATTCAACGGAATCTCGTGTGCCAAATGCGACTACACCTTTCCCACGTTGAAGATCACTTCGCAGCTTGAATGTGCCATCAGAAAGCATTTGGCTCTCTACTATGCTGGCTGGGTTGTTTGTGACGACTCTGCCTGCGGCATCAAGACCAGGCAAATCTCAGTCTACGGAAAGAGATGCATTGGAGCTTCAGGAAAAGCACATGGCTGTAAAGGTGTCATGAGATACAAGTATACTGACAAGGCGCTCTATAACCAGCTTCTCTACTTCGATGCAATCTTTGATGTTGACAAGGCCAGGACCAAAAGATTGCGTCCGATCAGCGAGAACCAAGGCGAGATGAGCGAGGGCCAGCTCAGTGCGTTGGCGGAGCAGAACAGAGTGCTCTTCGGGTACTGTCGCGAAGTTGTGGACCGGTACTTGAAGGACTGCGGCCGTCGTTACGTGAACATGAAGTCTATCTTCGAGTTCATGGCTTAGCGCTCAATTTGTATATTAATGGTAAGGAAATAGAAGAGTTTGACAATGAAGGGAGGGGAAGAGAAATAGAGAACAACAAAATTTGGAAAGGATAGGACAGTGACTACTCGAGCGGCACCAACGTTCCTCTTTTCCTCTGCTCGAGCTCAATCAGCTCGAACAAACCCTTGAATGTGCCCTTTCCAAACCCGTTGTGGTGGTGCCTCTGGATGATCTCAATGAAACACGTAGGCCTGTCATGGAAAGGCTCACTGAAAATCTGGAGGATGTAATTGCACCCAAACTTCCCGTTCAGCTTTTTGAACTTGGTAGCTGGATCGTAGTCCACCAAGATCTGGAATTCACGGATCTTGTTGAAATCCTCCTTCAACTCAATTCCGTCGCGAGCCAATCTCCGCTCCAACTCGACATAGTATGATGGCTGGATCAGATTAAACTTGAGGCCCCGCGATCTCAAAGCTTCCACCGTCGACAAGATTTCTCTGGTCAGAAGAGCCAAGTGCTGCACTCCAGGCCCTCCGAAGTAGTCGTGGAACTCCTCGATTTGGCCTCTCAACCTGGCCTTGGCCGGCTCGTTGATGGGCATCTTGACCTTCCCGTTCGCACTGGCCATGACTATGGAGCGCAAGGCGGTGTTTCCAGTAGAGACGTCCTTGTCGTCGACGGACCAGAACTTGTGGAGGCCGAAGATCAGCGCATAGAACTGGGCGTTGGGCATCATCTCCTCCCACGAGAAATTCTGCACGCAGTGGTCGATCTCGTGCAACTGCACTTTTGCACCCAAATGTGTGGCCGCGCGCTCAGATTTCCCATAGTGAGGAAGGAAGGGCCCAGCGTAGTCCTCGTACTCAATCAACGTGTGTCTGATATCGTTGTCGGGCACACCAATTATTGCTACCTTCACACTGCCGTTGACATCTTGCTCCACCGCAGGTTTTTTCAATGCGGTTGCTCCGTTCTTCACGGCCCTGTTAAATGTCTCCTCCACACTAGTAACCTGGAGCGTGACATCACAAACACCCATGCCGTGGCGACTGGCAAACCTGTGGAAATGCCACGCATCGATGGCGTCCTCGACCAACTTTGCACTCAATTTTTTCTTTGTGGCGAGTTTTCTCACAGAAGCAAACTGGCCAGCTACACAGGCGAGCTCAGTGGAATTGAGCACATCCAAGTGTGCCTTGATCTCCTGGTGGATATCTGGCGTGCAATTGCGGCCATCTGGGGTCTCCAAGTTATTGGCGAAAACCAAGGTGGCATTGCCATTGGTGACCACATGGCTGCCCACGAGAGACGAGGATGTCTCCAAATTTCTTATTGCGACCTCCCTGAACCCCAAGACGGCCTCGAAGTACCTGGCCATTTCCTTTGCGTTGGAGGTTGCAAAAGTGACCGAGTGGAACTTTAAGATTCCGTCAGAGGCTGACTTGGAGTTGGTGTAACCATCACGGAATAGCTCACGGAGCTCAAAGGGAGACAAGACGACCTTTGAATTTTCTGCAAAAAATGGTAATTCTGCGAGTAGGTTCATAGCGATACAAAAGAGCGATAGTACGATTAGTGAGAATTGAGACTGAGACACAGAAGTAGGTGCGAGACACCAGGAAAAAAAAACATGCCACAGATGCAGCCCCAGAATGTTCCAGAACTTTGAAAGATACTGGAAACTAGAACTAAATGGTATTTCAGTTCAAGAGTTTTGGTGATTGGACACCCTTCTGACTACTTCCATTATGTAGGCCTACCACAAGTACATGGAACGTATCTCAGTAGATCTGAAGCGAACAAAATCTCAGATAAAATATCTTTGGGTCACCAAAACATGTAACATATGCCCATTTAAGACTATCACATCTACTGATTTCACTCATCTGGTTTTCCAGTATTTGCTATCTTCTCACCTTCTTTTTGTCCCGAATTGGCTGCAAGTTTCCCAATTCGCACCATGTCGCGCTGGTCGTGCCCCACACACAATATCAAGTCAAACCAAAATACCAAAAGTACAACCAAGAACCACCACCCAATGAATTATAATCAAGGTAACGGGCAATCATCCCAGACGCCGCAGCAGCAATTCCAAAGGCAAAGGCAAAAAGCGCCCGTGCTTCCTCCGCAATTCCAGAATCTTCTGCCGCAAGAACTACAAGAGTTGAAGAACCAACCTCAGTTCCAGAACGCCATGCGCCAGTACTATCAAAGGCAGCAATTGGCCCTGCAGCAGTCTATGAGACAAACTCAGGGTATAGTGCCCAACATGCAGGGTCCAGGGGTCCAGAACCAGAATCTACAAGCGCAGAGTTTACAGCACCAGAATATGGGTCAAAACATCCAGGGCCAGAACATGCAGGTGATGCAAGGGGGTGTTCCCGGTGGAATTCAAGGCCAGAATATGGGCCAGAACCAGGGTTTGACCCAACAGCAAGTGTACAATAGAAATCTTCAGCAAGCGTATTTGCAAGAACAACAAGCGAAAATGAGGTCGATGAAAGCTGGCACCGTCAACCGCGGACAGATGATGGGCGGCATGTCTCCAGGAGAGGCTTCTCAAGCTGGCTTGCTAAGCGGCTTGCCCAAGCAAATTCCTGGTCAATTGGCCCAGCAGGTGCGCCAGCAGATACCGCAGCAGCACCAGAACGCGCAGAACATCGCGGCCGCTAAGTATGCAACCAAGCCTGACGCGGGTGCTTTGGGCGGCATGGTTCCCGGCGGAGCTCCTCCCGGTGCACAGCAGAAGTTGGGGCTGGGTTCTCTAGGCGGTCCAGGCAGCATCTCTGGCGTCACATCCACGGTGCCTGGAGCCAAGAATACAGTGGTTGCAACAATGCCGTCGCCGGATCCAGCAGAGGAAAAGGCGGCTGCGAGCATATTGACCAAGGAGGCCGTGGTGATCCCTCCAAAGTTCGCCCCTGACTCTGTGAGTAGGGTGCACTTGCGCCCGCTCAAGTCGGCGACTGAGTGGTCAGATAAGCTTAAGGAGGCCGGAGAGCAAGTGCCGCTAGACGTGAAAGTTTACGAGGAGATCATCAGGAAGGATGAAAGGTTCCTCCGCAAACTGAACAGCCAGAATCAAAAGCAGAAGCAGGTGGCAGAGAAGTTGGCGCTCGATATCAAAACTTACAACACCATCAAGCAGTTGCGGATGAACTCAATTAGCGCGTCCGTGAAGAACCAGTACAACAACAGTATCTGGGGTGAGGGGTACCAAGGGTATGGAAATGGAGTAAGCAATACAGCTACGGCAGTCGTTTTGCCACATCAAAACAAATCTTTCACGAAAGTGCCATCAGTTCCCCTCACCGAGGCGCAGATCAACGAAAGCGTGCTCAAGAATTTGAGCTCAGGCAAAAGCCAGCATTTCGTACCTGTCAGATTGGACTTCGACCAGGAAAGAGACAGGTTCAAGCTCCGTGACACGTTTCTCTGGGACCTCAACGATGAGACATACCCATTGGAGAGCTTTGTGCGCACACTAATCGAAGATTACAAGTTCATTCTGCAGCAGCACTTACATGCTGTTCTTGCAGCCGTTAATGAGCAAATCAAGGACTACCGCAAGAAGCCAGACAAAACCATGGGCGAGATTCGTGTGCCTATCAAGATTGATCTCATTATCACCAACACCCAATTTACTGACCAATTTGAATGGGATATCTTGAACTCCGGCGAGAATGACCCGGAGGATTTCGCTACAGTTCTTTGTGACGAGATGAGCTTGCCTGGCGAGTTTTCAACTGCTATCGCCTTCAGCATCAGAGAGCAGACCCAGCTTTACCACAAAGCATTGCACTTGATCGGTTACAGTTTCGACGGCTCTTACATCCGTGAAGAAGAGATAAGACTGCACTTGTTGCCTGCATTGCGTGTGCTCAACACCGACTCGCCTGATGGGCCTGTAGAGGATTTCATCAGCACATTGAGAAATCCAGGGCTGGTGGCCGACTATTCACCCGCTATCAACAAACTCACTCAACTGGAGATTGAGAAGATTGACAAGGAGATGGAAAGAGAACTGCGCCGGAGAAGAAGACACAACCACACCGATAACTTCACGTATAACGAGAACTCTGCTCAATTTGGCGGCGGAGGACGTGGTACAGCGTCAAGGAGAAGCGCTCTTCACTCTGGTCGTGGTGTCAAGACGACGTTGCCAGATCTCTCCGAGACACCCAAGAACTTCCGCACGCCAATACCTTCGAGTATTTTGCCAGGCGGTATAAATCTTGGTGTGCCTGACATCTACGGCTACAACGAGCTTATCATCAACAGAACTCAGATCAAAAATCCAGACTACAAGCCTCCGGCTCCGCCTGGCATGGTCACCTCGTTCAGGGACAGTACTGGTTCGTTCTACGTGAAGATCCGGTTGAGAAGGTAGCAACGTTGACCGTTGCCGCGTTCATTTGTATAATAGCTTCTATGAGGTCAATGCACGGGTGAAATCCTCAATCAAGTCTTCCACGTCCTCGAGACCAATGCTAACCCGTAGCAAAGTTGGTGGCGCATGAGCATCAGACATTATTCTCCATTCGATCAAACTTTCGGCACCGCCCAAAGACGTAGCATGGAAGAAGTACTCCAATTTCGATGGAAACGCTCTGGCGTCCTCCTCTGTAGCCAATTCCAAAGCGAAAGTTGGAGAGTGGATGCCCTTCAATTGTTTCTCCACAAACTCATCCTTTTGCAAGGACGAGTGATAGATTTTCGTCAATTTTGGGAACTTTTCTTTGTTTTCCACCAAAAACTGCACCAATTTGGTTGCTGAGCTGCTCTGCTGCTTCACTCTCAACTCGAAAGATTTCAAACTTCTGACAAGTAAGGCAGACTCCAAGTTGGCAATGTTTGAACCCAAGTAAATTCTATCCAAATACAACTTCTCCCTGATCTGCTCGCTTTTGGTCAACAAAAGGCCCGAGAGCAAATCTGAATGGCCCCCAAAGTACTTGGTGGCAGAGTGCAACACCATATCAGCACCAAAGGCAAATGGGTCCTGCAAAGGAGCAAAAGTAGAGTCAACAAGGAGAAAAGCTCCTTTGGCATGTGCTTTGTCGGCAAAGTACTGAATGTCAAACACCTCAGAGTTTGGGTTAACAGGTGTTTCCACGTGAACCAAGTCACCTTCCTCCAACTGGTCTAAATCTTCATCAGAGAGGGTCAATTGCTTCAAGCCATAGTTTCTGGTCAAAATGTCGGCAATTCCGTGGACTCCGTGGTACCCATCACCAATGAACAACTTTTTTGGGTTGTAGTATGTGATGGCAGCATGAAAAGCACTGAGTCCAGACGAATACACCGTAGCATAGGAGTTTGTAATTTTCCCGACGATTTTTTCAACTATGACTCCGTTTGGGTGCGCTAATCGAGAATACACAATGTCTGTGGGCGCATCGTTGTCACCACCAATCGTAAGTTTCCTTAGTTTCGCGGGATCCTTATCGTACCTGAAAGTGGTTGCGATATTAATGGGTGGAATCACATCCGACACTCTGTGCTCGTCGTTGCCGCCGTGAATGGAGATAGTGGCGAGTCTAGGCATTCTGAAAGTTATTAACTATGAAATATCTGTGTTTTATATGGTGAGTCAGTGGTTTGACGCCACGATTAGCAGTTGTGCTTCTCACGTGCTCAGTGCAGAATACCACAGTAGGGCCAAGTGTGGTAACCGATAAATGCAAAAAAATAAATAATAATGAATATGCAGGATTTCGATTGAGATCATGAATTCTTCCATTCGAGTCTCTGATTGGCCATCACTCTTGGCGTGATTTCAGGTGATCAGATAAACCAATGCAGTAACGTTCTCAGTGCGGAAAATGGACTCTTGGATTCACCAATTGCAAAATCCCAGGAACAAGACATATAAAAATGGAACACCCAAACAATCCCTTCCTTTCCGGTGCTCAATGAGATATTTTTTATTGCTTGTTCACGATTTCCCAGCTGGTGGCCAACTTTCTCGTTAGTCCGTCAATGACCATTGTCTTGCATTGGCCAAGTTGAATGTAGTCCCCCACCTGAACTGGGACTTTGTTGCCATTTATAAGAAGAACGGTTTCTTCGCCCAACAAGACCGACAGAAGAAACGGACCCATGTGGTTAACTTTCCAGACAGTATGACTGTTTGTATTTTCCTCCTTTTTGCTTGTTTTAGTGGTGCCAACCGAGAGTCTTGATCCGCTTGTGAATCTTTCAATGGCTCTATTGCTTTCGGCCACTATGGAGTTGTAGTTAGGGCTCCTAGATAGCTCAGAATAACTAAGATGAGGCGTAGCAGTATTCAGCCCAGATGTTGGCTTGTTGGTAGTTGTTAGGCTATTGTCACTGAGTGATTCGTTTGGCTGGTCAAAACCCCCGTTGGTGAGATTCTGATTTTTCCCCCTGATTTCCTTGGTCTGGATCTCGTTTGTGATTTCTGCTTGACGCTTTTTTTGTTGAAATACATCTCGTAGCTGGAGAATGGAGTGGCCGCTGCTCAGTTTCCGTAGTGGAGCAGATCGGGCTAGTTGCTTGAGGCTGGAGATTTTTATTCCGGTGAAACTTTTGTAAGGTTGGAATTTGTTAGTATTCTGCAACTTGGAGATATCTGCTAGTGGTTTCCTTTTCTTTCGCTGGTGGAATCTCTCGAACTCATCGAGATTTCTGGTCATTGTTGTGGTTTTGTTTTGGTGAGAGTGCGAAATCTGGGGGACGATACATTAGAGATGCGAGCGAGTAATATACAATTGCAAAGTCTGAGATACCCAGCTTATACGAAAGAATGCCAAAAAGACTTTGTTTTTAAATGGCGTATCAGTATTGAGATGGACCGAATAAAGAAAATTGAAAAAAAAAATTACTGCCTGTGTCTTTCTACATGGGTTTGCCCCCGCTTTCTGCTATTCTTTCCTCAGTGTTATTCTCCGCTCCCGTATAAATTCCGCGCTCCCAAGAAATACTCCTCCCCTGCTAATTTGCACCCATTTCTTATCAGGGCCAAAATCATCAATCAGCAGAAGATAAATACATATTTGGCTTTGGATCCCGCTATTGACGATGACGATAGTCCTTCGCCGGCCTACACAGCTCCAACCCCAGCCCCAGATGCCGACTTTGCAAAGATGATATACAAGGGTCAATCTGAACGACAATCTCAAGACTAATCTCGAAGAAAGGCTCGAAGAAACTCTCGCAGAAATTCACGGAGCCGTTCTGGGATGGCACCAGGATTGCCTGTGATTACATCGTCAACTTACCGTCCCAAATTGCCGATATTGTTTCACTTCCGCTTCGAAAACAAACCGCACAGAGACCCCACCTTCGCTTTGGACCCGATGGTCACAATCAAGCAAGCGGTGGAAATGGCCATATGCGATGTTTCCGACGACTGTGATCGCAACGCGGAAGCTGCGTGTATTTATGATCGTTAGGGCAGAATATTCAATATCGACAGACGCATCAATGAAAGTTTAACCCAAATATACATAACTGATGACTCCAAGCTCTTCAAAATGTCTGATTTGGATAGGATGATTATTTCGATGATTGTTCTGTGTCTTGTTGGCTACCTCATGTATTGGTATATCTTCTCTGCTTCGGAAACAATTTTTGATCACTGTTGATTGTAGCATATAGTTCACGAATGTTGCTGTAGCCAGCTGCACATTCCCCTTCATCCAGTAGACGAAAAGTGAGCAAGATCGTCACCATTTGACGGGCCCGTTTCGCTCCAGCGTAAGAAAACGTCTTGATTTGTAATCTTTTTCACTGATAAGTATGACTTTGTAAGAGCCAGAAAGATTCCAGTTGTCACGCGATTTTTGGTTGTTCCAGCAATGGTCATGTCCATATTTCGCACCCTAAAAGTATGCAATATTAGACCGCCATGTATGACATCAGTCTAAAATTTTCCTTCTTTACCAATTATTTGTTCATTATAGTAATTCGTACCTTAAATTTCATGACCCCCTCTTCTTCTTCGTAACACCCTCAACTCGTTTGCATCTCAATGGTCCATCTCAGGGGAGTAGGCATACTTGGAGAACTTCCTTACTCTGGCTCCATAGAAGTAGAATAAGTATGGAATGGCACAGCACGCCAATGCAATGAACGCCATTAACGACGAAGCCCACTGGTTGCCTAATCTGTGGTACATCTGGATAGTGAACAAAGGCACCACTGCTCCCCACACGGACCGCACAAACGTCTTTGCAGCCAATGCTGACGCAGCATAGTGCTGGTACGAGTCCACGATGTAGTTGTTGGCCGGGTTGTAGAGCGAGAGGAACCCAAACCCACAAGCCAAGCCACTGAAGCATGGACCTGCCCAGGACAACCAGTCGTAGGCTGACCAGGCAAAGGCAAAAAGACCAGCGGGCACAAACCAGCATCCAACCATCATAGGGATCAAGCGGAGCTCCGGAGGAGGCAACTCGCCCCTGTCTCTGTATGGTTGCGCTCTCTTATTGTAGTCACTGTTAATGAGGGGAGCAACAGCAGTAGCGATGAGACAGCCAACGCCAATAGGGATGAACATGATTCCGGTCTTTGAAGCAGACCATCCACGTCCCTCCATGTAGATGACAGGGTAAGCGAAAAAAAACATGTAGAGCAATCCGTACACCACAGACATGTACATGGTCACCAAGAACACAATGACTTCGCGGAGAAGCAAGAATGGACGCAAAAGAGACACCTTGGCCACCTCAGCGCGAGATCTGACTTGCAACTCTGCCACGGCCTTGTAGGACTCATCTCCGGTGATTTGTCTCAATTTGGCTGCTCTCTTCTTTAAAAGCGTCGAGTGGTGTGTTTCTGGCACAATGGCAATGAAGATCACATAGAAAAAGCCAGCAATGATCAAGAACGCATAGTAAATCCATCTCCATGTAGGTGCGTAGTCACTCAATAATCCACCGAAAATTGGACCCATAACCGGCCCCAAAAAGGGAGCAGCAGAGAAAATGGCCATGGCCTTGCCTCTTTCTGGGCCTTCCCAGATATCCGCCAAAGACCCACCGATCAACGTCATTGGAGCACTGAACAAAATGCCATCAATGAGTCTGCACACCAAGAGCGTTGCTATGTTTTTCGCCATAGCACAGGGCACAATGAAAATCACTGCGAGGCCCAAGGTCACCACATAGATTGGTTTGCGACCGACCTCCTCAGACATAGGAGCGAACACCAAGGGTCCCACTCCAAAGCCTAGAACAAACACTGTCACCGAGGCCAAAATGATCACCTCTTCGGAAACGCCAAAGTATGCTGCTGGCTTTAAGAGGTCGCCCGTCACTATAGCTGAGCCCAATGCCACAACAAAACAGACCATACCCAAAACTGCAGTGTAGAGCCATTTTGTGCCCAAACCGATATTTTTGGGATTTCCCTTGTCGTTGGGCACGAACTCGACAATTCTCAACCGCAGCTCTTGGTCAACTGGGTACTTCCACTCGTCTTGTTCGTGAAAGGTAGAATTGGGGTCGGGGTGAGTCACAACCTTCTCGATATCGTAGCCTTGCTCGAGCGGGCCCAAATCATGGATGCTCTCATCCAATCTGCTCACGATGGACTGAACGC
The DNA here is from genome assembly GCA_030579155.1 of Sungouiella ecuadorensis. NCBI lineage: Eukaryota > Fungi > Ascomycota > Pichiomycetes > Serinales > Metschnikowiaceae > Sungouiella > Sungouiella ecuadorensis. Next base: position 313,612 of record JAKUAF010000004.1, on the reverse strand, counting down.
CCTGGTTGGTCCGTGTTCTCTGAACATTGTCAGACTCCTTCTTGTCGGGGTAGTATTCTTGAGTATCGAGTGTTGAAGACAGAGACGTCATTGTTAATGATATCAAAGTGGAGGGGAATCCAGAGCTTTATATACTTTCTGTCAAATGTGGAGGTCGGCGTGATGAACGGCCGATATATACTGGTGCTTATCGACGGTGCGACTGATCAAGGATGCTACAGTAAATCCACAGGGGAGCGATAATGAGAGACGTCCATGTGGATGTACTGTCCCCAGTGTTCCACATTTACTCTGTCTTCAGTTTCTGAATTCATCTTAACTTTTCTATTCCAATCCACACTGAACTCGTCTTTCTGTCTTTTGCGGCATAATCTTGGCTCGGCTGTATACATCGGCTGCGAAGAAAACGAGGCATTTATCGGCTGCAACGAGCAAAATGTACCGAGCGCGGCTCTCACAGCCTAAACTTTGGTTTGAGCGGTCCAGAGAAAAACAAAGAAAGAAACTTGAATCTGATCGATGATGACAATAAGAAACAAAGAAAATTTAAAATCTGAAAATTTGTAAGTTAAAGTGAATAAAGAAGGCAAAATTTTGTTCATAAGTTTGGGTCAAGTGATGGATTCTGTGTGAATGAACTCAAGCGGCTGAACGCTAGAGATCATACTTAAAACGCAGTCCACGCGTATTCTTTTCTTTTCTGGTTTGAATATTTTGCTTTTCTGATCACGTTGCCACGGTCACGTTTCGGTTGCGGGATTTCTTCCCTGCTCGGCCAGTTCATCACCGTCCGTCAAGAGCACCATACAAGCTTATGTGCACGAACCGGACTTGACGCTGACGCTTTGGGACTTGGTCGGTGATGAGTTTTGGAAGCACAGGAACTTTAGCTTGAATTGCACCAGATACTACACTTCAAGTCTCCAAATGCACGTGTCGGTGTTTTCAACTTGATCTGTTCCACCACAGAATGCCAAGGGAAAAGTCGGGCCGGAGATAATAAGTTGAGAATTACCTGAAAGAGTTTTGCCGAGTCATTGTGGCCAAATAGATGTTGAGTCCGAAATTCTCAGCGGGCAAGTTCGCGAGGAATTTCGAGGGTATATGGAACATTTCATCAAACCAAGTCGCGAATTTCGGTGGCGGGGGCGATCAAGCTGCAATTTGTCTGAGCGAGCAATAGGCGTGGAACGGAGAATTCGGAACACAAGCTTTCTAGTCTCGTGGAGGGTTATCACAAAAATGAGAAAAAGAAAAAGAGAAAAAAAAAGAATTGAATATGAAAATCGAAACTGTCGGACTCCTCTCAGTTGGGCTCTTCAATCCGGGTGTATAGTCTTGGCTTCCACCGGATTCGCAGCAATTTCTCCGAGAGAAAGTTGCCATCACCAAGAATTGGATGTCATCTGATAAGATACCCGTTCCTCCATATTGCATTACAATGTAGGACGATAACCTTAACTCTTACAAGAAGGATAAATTTTACACACAAAAAAGATCACCTTTCCGCTTACAATTATCACCGGATAAACGAGATTCGCTTGCAGACATTGGATGAGATCTCGGAGCGGAAAATTCGGCATACCTTCCATTCACTGTATTGCAGCAGTAACTTTATTGACCCGATGTGAAATTGCCGCCAAGCATGAGTGTCGAGTCACGGACATATTCCACTTTGGGCAAACGACGGAGAAGCACTCACTGCCCACCTCCAAGATTTTGAGCTTCTGAATGATTGTGTTCCTTTGCTGTGATAGTAGCCCAGTTTGGGTTAGCACCGGATCAACGTGGAGCGGATTTATTCTGAAAGGAGTTGGGCGAGAACTGAGCAATAGTGTTATTTTGAGCAACCATTGGAGCCGGGAAGATATAAATTGGCCCTTGAATCCCTTGTAGTTTCTCTCATCAATAACAACAAGAAACAAATAAATAAAAAAGAAAATGGTGTATCCTAAAACTTTCCAAGCAATCGGTGTGATCGACTACGACGACTGGTTGCACCCAAAGACTTTTGAGTACGTTCCGCAAGAGTTCAGAGACCAAGACATCGATGTCGAAATCGAGGCCTGTGGAATCTGCGGATCTGACATTCACGCCGCCAAGGGCAGTTGGGGCCGTCCATACGCTCCAGTTGCTGTCGGCCACGAGATTGTGGGAAAGATCGTGAAGATTGGGCCAAACGCTAAGAAGGGCTTGAAGCTCGGCGACAGAGTCGGCGTGGGTGCCCAGTGTGACTGCGACAACTCGTGTGTTGCTTGTGTGGCCGATCTCCACAACAACTGCAGAAACAATGTGATGACCTATTTCGGCACTTACAAGGACAGCGGCGTGAACACCATTGGAGGAAATGCCTCTCACATCAGATTGAACTCGCAGTTTGCTTTCAAGATCCCAGACAACTTGGAGAGTAAGTACGTTGCGCCTTTGCTCTGCGGCGGCATCACGGGCTTCTCTCCTCTTCTCCAGCACAAGGTTGGCAAAGGCACCAAAGTGGGTGTGGTGGGCATTGGTGGAATCGGCCACATGACCATATTGTTTGCCAAAGCTTTGGGTGCGGAGGTCACGGCCATTTCCAGATCCCACTCCAAGGAGAAAGTTGCTGCCGAACTTGGCGCAGATCACTTTGCTGCAACTGGTGACGAGGATTTTGCAGATAAGTTTGCAGACAGCTTGGACTTGGTGGTGAACACCGGAAGTTCTTTCAGCGGCAGCTCGATCGACAACATTTTGAAACTTTTGAAGCCAAGAGGCAAGTTGGTGTTCATCACTGCTCCTCCTTCGAGCGAGCAGATCACTCTCACGCCATTCTCGTTGCTCATGAACAACACTTCCATTCAGGGTTCGGCTATTGGTCCTCCTTCGGAGATCGAGTACATGTTGAAACTTGCATCCGAGCATAACATTAAGCCATGGGTGGAGACGATCGACATCAGTGAGAAGAATTTGGGCGAGGCTTGGAAGAGAACCAATGATGGAGACGTGAGGTTCAGATTCACTCTTACGGGTTACGACAAGTGTTTCAAAAAGTAAGAGATTGTGAGGATTTAGATTCGGGGTGTTTTGTGTAAATAGGAGAGGCAAGAATAATTTGAATTTGTTGAGTCTCACGGTGACGTAGGCAAACAAAAATTTTTTTTGTGGTTGTGATCATCTGCACTGGTGCTTAGCTTGCCAAAAATGACATGCACTGTTCACAATTTTTTTCGTTCTTTTTCAACGGCCAGATCGTAGCAAGCACGTTCTCTCAGCTAGGCTACTCTTAGGTCTATGTGTTTCCTTTTGCCTAAAAATTTATTTTCTGGTTGACCCAGCTATACTCAATAGCCTATCTCGACTCGTATACTGAGCCCAATGCGGGTGCAGTGAGGAAACAAGATACCACCCGACTTCCTGCAATATCCGGAGCCGGATATATTCTCTGGGACGCACATAAAGAATGTGGTTCTGCCAGCATTACACCCGAATTGGATCGAGGATCTCATTGTTTGTTGTTTTCGACAAGGCTATTCTTGTCGCCCACTCTGAGGCTCAATTATTCTCGGGGAAGTTTGTATCCGAATCTATATTAATTTCAGTCCTGTCCAAAGCCAATGCACCATGCACAGCACGATACAGTATGGTATGATGGAGACCGTTTGGGACAGATCTATGCACATTCCAGCTGTCAATCGGAAAATCGAAAAGGAAAAGATCCACGTCGGTAGAAGAAACCCTACGAAGAGAATCTGCTGTGATTGGTGTGTGATGGATAGCAGATCCACATTTACAATTCCCGCCATGCTTTTGTTCAGAAATGACAAAAGCTGCTTTTGGAAAGTTTCTCCGACCCCTTTTTCTCCATCCCTGTTCCTGGAGTACCTACATTATTTTCCCTGTTCTCGACGTTCTGCATTGGCCCATTGCCCATGTGGCAGGGCCGTATATTACTCGGCTAGTGAACGCACAGGTGAATCCTGTGTGGCGCTGGATCTGCATCATTTTCGAGGATTGTTATTGCATCAGGAACTGTAAATTAATTGGAGCGTTATCGTGCCGTGCCACGCACATCTACGGAGAAGTTTTCACCCTGGATATACAGCTATATTTGTGAAAAATGACCTTGTGACCTAAAAGTTATTTATTGCTTTGACAATAGTATGACGGAATTCCGAAAGAGCACTTATATGTACAGCGGTTGATATTATTTAGCAACGGTCTGTGCAAATTCGTCATGACAGGACATGTCTCCCCACACTGCCAGATAAAGCACAGCATTGACATATAACCACATTGGCTGATTTTATTGGCTGAGCCAGTCTATGCAGTTGAAGATCGCATTTTGATATATCAATGCACGATCACGGAGTTTAAACTGCAAAATGTCCGGTTCCCGCAATCAGACACCTGTCACAAATCAGCTAATTCGCACAAAGACAATGTGGTGGCAAAGCCCAACTCTTTTGACACAAACAGATTTTAAATTTTCATTTCGTAATTCTTTTCTTCTCGGGCATATCCGTCGGTCATTCGAACCAAGGCTCAGAAGAATGTTTTTTTGAAAAGGGGCCAATCTCTGCCTCGTGCACCTGCAGAGTTCATGCTTACAACCATTTTAGTACACGCTAAGTACGTACAGGCCCACGTATACGAAGTGCCTTGTGTGGACTAAATATGCAAAGCCTCTAGAAATAGGAAATACCATGCGAACGATATATTTGATTATTTTGTTGAACTTCATAAAGAAAATAATTGCCAATCCTCATTGTTGTAGGCTTAGATTTTTCAATGTTTACAGAATCTTCCTCTGGCCATAAGAATTACAATGAATTTTTAAATTTATCCAGTAAAAATTTTGATACTCAGGGCTTTGATAAATCCAGGGGGACAAATGTGCAACTGGAGCATGTGACTGACTACTTCAATTATAGCAATTACGTCAACTCGGAGTCTTGTGACACAAACTTTCAAATTAACTCGACCAATTTCAATAAGGAGATCGAGGGCCACAGTTGTCCTTTGCTCCCACAAGACTTTCTAAACTATGGCTACTCATCACCAAATTCTTTCGAGCTGGCTCAAGCAAATTTGGAAAGGAAAAACAAAAAGTGTCTCAATGATGAACACTTTACATCTATTAACAACAAAGGGCCAGATGTTCCTGATATTCAAGAGTTTATTACGGATTTGCAATTCGAAATAGACCAGTTTGTTGTCTCGGGAACCATGGGTAGTTCAACTGGGAACCAGCCAGCCAGTGAGAATGAAAATAAAAGTTTCAAATTCGGAAACCAAATTGCTAACCCGGCAAATCTGAATAAAAACACCGAGGATGAGCAAAATTATCTGATGTATATCCAATCAAATTCTGTCGCCAACGGTTTAGTCACAGATCTGCATTCCCACTCGAAACAGCAGGATAAAACACAGATATCCTACGCGATAGTCAGACATTCCGAGTTGATCAAACCATTTCACAACGCCGGCGATGATGAGATTGAGTGTGAGATTATCAACCTTGATCTTCCAAAGTCGATGGTGGACAGCATAATTCTGCAACCCTGGAGTGACTACGAGATTGCAGAGGGAAGGAGAATTGTACGAATCGACCGAGTGCAACACAAAGAGACAATCCAGTTGAAATTCAGTGTGGTCAACCCAAATATTGTGGCTTTCCCACTTTACTGCAAAGACGCAGTTGAGGTTTCTTGCTTAGAGTTCAGACAAGAGGGACGGGAACCAGAATATGTGATCACATCCGTTGAGGTGTTGAAGATTGTTATTTTGCTTACAGGGAACAGAAAGGCCGACAAGTGCAAGCAGCGGTTCGAAAGGGCCCGAATCCGGTCGAACTTGATCCCGTTCTGGAATAAGTTCTCACCAAATTCCAGAGACGAGTACGAGAACAAACTCCACCAGGATTGCATTCGAAGGTCGATGTATTATCGAAGCAGGAAACCAATTGATGTGATCAAAGACGTCAGACTTATGCGATGGCAAGTTTTACCTTCGGCGTTGGAGCGAGCTATGCTGTTCTACCGCATAGTGAAGAAGTAGGTGCAAAACGACGATTTTTATAGATCCAGCGTATTATAGGAAACGACCAATGAAAAGCTTTGGCTTTTGACCTTTGATGAGTTTTTGGAGCATTGTCAAACAATTTTTTTTTCTTGTCAAAATTTTTAATCCTCCCGTATTGTCTCGACTGTCTGTGGTAGCTTTTTATTATGGCACTGCACACTGCGCTCCCAAAAGTATACCGACTCAACAATCACCAGAACCAAAAATGAGAAAAACTAAATCTCGACAATGACGCAATCCAAATCATTTGCGCCAACTCAAGAACGGCAAAATCTCTCGGGTTTCCCCGATTCCGCGGCGATATGCCGGATGTTCACCATTGTAAGGCTACTCGGGATCACGCACCGTTTTTGGAACCCTGCGAAATTTCTCCACAGCACTACCGGCCTCCCGAGAGAGAAACCGGATATTTCAGGCTTGTGTGGTGTCGATGATAAGATAAGCAACCATCAATGGACCGGTGCGCCGGTTTGGGGTTGGCAGATCTCGTGGTGCATGGAACTTGGTTGCTGTCATATCTATGGTTATGGTCTTGGATGTGGCGCATTGTGAGAGCTGAGCGGACCTTTCTTATCGGGACGTGAATTCATGTACAGTATTTACCCAAAACCGCACTGGTACTCCAGTCTGCCTTATACAGAGATCTGGGATTCTCACAAAAAACTGTTCAGATTTTCAATTTAGGTTATACTTTCGACAAAGCCGGTTGATCAGTCTGAAATCATTTTTTGACAATGAAATCAAGTGCCCCTAAGTAGTGATGTGATGTTCTCAAGACAACTAAGTGTTGGCATTGTTCACATTAATAGAGGCACTTGTCTCCAAGATGGGAATTCCGATTCCTTGAGGGGTATATTGGAGAAGTGAGGAACTGGACGCATAATCTCTGGAATAGAAGCTCTATCTCGAGGAGCTACTGGGATAATTTACTTCATATACTACAAAATAGTCGATGAGCTCATGGCTTCAGATGTAAGTCATGAACTGAACCTGAGCACTGACTCCGCTATTGGTCGACAGCACGCGGGATACTTCCTCGAACTTTTTCATTCTGATTGAGCTCCTATTTTTCTCGAATGATTTGGCTATACCGAGTTTCATACCGAAAGTCTCGAAGAAAATGAGAATTATATTGAAGGTGGTTTTGCACCTTCAGGCTGCAAACAGTATCCTGTATACACAACGGTGAAAGGTGGAAAAACAAGAATTCCAGCTGACAAGAGATTCGCAGCATAATAGCATGTTAGGAAGGGTCAATAGTATACATGACCAGAATGTTTGTCAATGGTCTATCATTGCTGGCATGCTAGTATTAGGAATGCAAAATTGTGAAAAGGGTGTGCATGTACTCCCACCTCAAGCATCATTTTCAATTCAGTGAGTGATGCAGCATGATTGTGTTTCACTACTGAGCTTGACAGTTGACAGACCAACACCAGCACAAAAGAGAATCAGTATTAGCTGTCTCAATGCGGAATGGAGTAGGAATCTTTCCCTACAAGGGAAACTGCATTAAGATGATTGTGCATCAGTTGTCACATCCGGACGCGGAACGTAGGTTATATGCACTCTTGTTCTAGCAAATCAGAGATGGATATTCTCAAGTGTTCCAGCTCACTGTCAATTAAATTACGTTTCGGAAAAGCAGAGATGCCATCCAATATCAAAGTCATTGAAACACCAGTCCAATATTTTATTACAGCTATTTTATACAAGCAAATGCTCCTCATAAGGAACACCTAACAAACCGATCGCATGCAGATCCTGCTGATCCCCCACGCACCACAAAGTTCGTATATCTTCTGAATGAAGTATTTAACTTGGCATTCCACTAGGTTTGGCGAAACTCAGAAGTATAATGTCTCAAAGAACTGTAAGTGTCTCTCCATTCAAACATCCCTGGTGGTGGCCAACTGGAGGAATTGGGGACCGCACTAGATCTTTGGACGATTGGCTCATTCTGGATATTTCCACTCACATCAGAAGCAAACCTGATTGGGAAACAAAGTATGTCAACCCCACAATTGTTGCGAAATGGGGGGCCGAATTGGAAGAGCAAAAGGTGAAAACAAAGTATCCGGGGGAAGTTTTTGATTACGTTTTGGAGGAATTGGAGTGGTTCCACAAGCTTCAATCCACTGTTCTTTCTAAGGGACAATACAGAATTGGACCTGATGACCGGATCATCTATAGCGACAATGCAATTGATGCGCAATTGGCAAAACTTTTGGCAGAGCAAGTTATCAAACTCGAAAGTGAAAAGCCCAAGGACTATCATCCAGGCTCTGAAAATTTGGTGGTCGATGTGGTGCATCCTTCCCTATACCATTTGGAATATGGGCGGACCATGATCGTGGAGGATGGCAAATTGGTTTCTGCCGAATTTGACCAAGATAAAATTGGCAAGTTCAAGATTGAGGTTGCTCCATGGGGCATATCCAAGCGGTTCCAGTGGTTGCCTGCGCTCATGGAATGGAACAAAGAGACTCGTGAGTTCTGCTTTGCTTCGTACATCAACAACATTCATCCAATTGAACACTCTGCGTTGTATGACTCCATTGGCTCTGTATTCACCACATTCTTCCCGGACTCAACTTCAGTCTTGCCAGGTACTTGTCGGATCAATACATTCGTGTGCCCATTCCCAGTTACCTTGATGCGTACAAGAAAGGATTTGCTGAGTATGAGGAGAGGCTTTGTAGCTTGTTTGAAGAGGCTCCCTTCGATCCTGCAAAAGTGGAAAAAATGATAAGCGAGCGAAAAGACTATCTCATGGATTTTCCTCCAAAATGGACCGCTGAGCCAACCACCAAGCCCTTTGACTTGCGTGAGTTTCCACAGTTGAAAGTTGTGGTGAAGTTGGCCAACATTGAGCTCACACCAGAAAAGCCAAAATACAACGGCGGCACTTGGCACGTGGAAGGTACCATCAATGACGATATTGTTGCAACCGTCATACACTACTATGACATGGAGAATATCAAAGATAGTAAGCTTGATTTCAGAAGCGCTCAAGATGATCCGGAGTATGAGCAGAGTGACAAATTGTACTGCGAGTATTACTTCGGAGTCAAGGATGAAGAGCCACTTGTGCGCCAGATTGGTTCCATCGAGGCGAAGAAGAACAGAATGGTGATTTTTCCAAACTTCTTCCAGCATCATGTGGAACGACAGTCTGAAGCCTGGTTTCAGAAAAATCTTGTGCTTCTTTATTGTCGATCCTTACAATGACAATGTCAAATCCACCAAAGTGGTACCTCCACAGCAGATGGAATGGTTAGAGTTGGAACAAATTATGAACAAGTATTTCCCAGATATTGACCCTAAGCAAGTCAACAGAATGACCCTTGATCAAGCGAAAATCCTGAGGGATGAGTTGATGGCCGAACGCTCTAAGATCATTCAGGGCTTGGAAGATGATCACAATTTCGAGAGACCATTTAATCTCTGCGAGCATTGAACTTGCCATTGAAAAAGACAGGGAATATCGTAAAAGTAGCAAAAATGAGAATTGTTTTCCATTCAAATTTCAGCGAGGGAATATCAGCTTTCTCTGTAATGTAGAGGTGATATCTTCCAAGGTGCCGATGTTGAGAAATCTTGCAATCCCACTGAAAACTTGTAGATGTAGCTACATTGGATACTGCCTTTAAGTCCAAGCAACTGCTTGACACATTGAACCGAACTATGGTAGAAGTGCCCTTTGCAGCTTCAATCATAGTTTAATGCTGAATATCTAAGCAGAATTGTCTGACTAGTTCTCAAAACACATTCGACATTTAAAACTCCCCTATCTCAATGTCCGGTACATGACTATACTCTCGTTGATGAACCACAGACCTACTCACACTGACTAGTCTATGTAGAGCCAAAGAGTCTAGCAGAAAATATTTCATAACATTGTCATTGAAAATTTATGATCCAATTAAGCGCCCCCAGAACTAAAATTGTAAAGATCTAAAAATCTAACCTGAATCACGAACCAGGCAAGCTGCGAACTGATCAGCGCGACTTTCTGGTGAGAATTATACTGTATGAGCCATGCACCGCGTGGTAGATAAGGTCCAGTGGGCTCATATTTAGGGACAACCAAGGAAGAGTGTGCTAGCGAGCATTTTGAAATCAATGAACACTGACATTCAAAATTATGGTCTGCCTGTCTTTTTCCGCCCTACTTGATCGTGACCATTTGACTCCATTATTGTCTTTTCTCTGTGCGCACGCACATTCCCATACTGTGCGACCAGCAACCTAGCAAATCTCCATGGCTAAGCACCGCGGTCAAATCACGCATCGTGCGAATGTGAGACATTATAGATATCTGAGCACTAGAATTCGTAATGGGATCTGGAAGTTGCACAAACAGCCACCTCGGAAATCGCCGCTGGCGATCGGAATTCTCTTTGCAGCCAAAGAAGAACGTTCCCCGAATTACGTCATTGTGACGGCCAAGTAGACAAACGATAAGGTAAGACACCTTTCAGGCACAAACTAAAACAGGGGTTGAGGTTGATTGAAATCCAGCTCAGTTCTCCAACTCAAAGACAATATTTTGCTCCTCACTTTTTCTTGCTTTTCACTTCCTCAGTCCTCTGATCGGTGCCCCGGTTGTCAGTTGCTAAAGTGGCCCCATAGTCTCATCCGGATAAGACGGGTGCATGCACACCCAAGACTGGAAAATTCGGTGATCTCCGAGTTGCTGTGCGCTCCACCTATGGACTGTGTGCCCCACTGATAACGCCAACCAAGATAAATACCACGGCTCTTCCATCCCAATTCTCCACTTCATCATTTTCATTCTCACCAATTCATCATGTCTCAATTGTTAGATTCCGCATACGGCAAGGCCAACGTCAAGTTCTTGAAGGTCCGCAAGAACGCTAAGAATCCCAAAGTGCAAGACGTGTTGGAGGCCAACTGCCAGGTTTTGTTGAAGGGCAACTTCGACGTCTCCTACACCGACGCCGACAACTCGCCTGTTGTTCCCACCGACACCGTGAAGAACACCATTTTGGTGGAGGCCAAGAAGACCAACGTGTGGCCAATCGAGAGATTTGCTGCCCACTTGACCAAGCACTTCACCTCCAAGTACTCCCATGTTTCCGGCGTGGAGATCAACATCGTCCAGGCGAGATGGACCAAGTTCGAGGTGAACGGGAAGTTGCACGACCACTCGTTCAGACACGAGGGCCCCGAGACCAGAAGAACGTTCTTGGAGTACTCCAAAGCCACCGGCAAGTTGTCCATCACCTCCTCCATCAAGGACTTGACCGTTTTGAAGTCCACGGGTTCCATGTTCTACGGCTACCACCAGTGCGACTACACTACCTTGCAGCCCACCAGGGACAGAATCTTGTCGACCGATGTGTCTGCTGCCTGGAAGTACGATGAGTCCTTGAAGTCCTTGGACAGCGTGTTTGAGTTGGCTGACCAGGGCGTTTTTGACAAGACCTACGAGGAGGCCAGAAAAGTGACCTTGGACTTGTTTGCCTTGGAGAACTCGCCATCCGTGCAGGCCACCATGTACAACATGGCCAGCGATATCTTGAAGAAGGCGCCACAGGTGGACTCTGTCACCTACGAGTTGCCAAACAAGCACTACATTTTGTTCAACTTGGAGTGGAAGGGCATCAAGGGCAACGACGAGTTGTTCTACCCAGCTTCAGATCCTAACGGATTGATCAAGTGCACTGTTGGCAGAAAAGCCAGTGCCAAATTGTAAGGTACATAGGGAATAAAGAATAAAGAATACAGAAAGCGAACGAGTGTAAAGAGAATAAGAAGAAGATTATAAAAGGCTTCATAGGAAACTCGATGGCTATCTGACCACATTACACGCTTCGTTATCTTCTCCAACTTTTTTGCTTCTTCACTTATTTATTCACTATTGTGTTTGGGATGGCTGCAAAAATATATTGTGCGCATTAAACGTCCAGTTTCTCTGCTTTTTTAATGCCAATTAATTTCTTCAAGAAATTCAAAATCTTGTCGTCGTCGTTCTTGAACAAAATCTGGCCCTCTCTTTTGATGCCTCCCTTCTCGTCAACAACCTCCTCCAAAGATTGCTGGTCCTCTAAGTAGTGGTCTCTGAGCACAAACGTGAAAAGGAATAAAGGCACACAGAGACAGAGGCCAACAATGCACAAGTACTTCTGGACCTGCGCGTAAGCCAAAACCACTGCGATTCTCGCCTGCGAGCCCCACTTGTGCGTCTTGATGAACGTGTATGGCGACTTGTACGCGGATGCAGCCAAGCTGGTGTCCACGCCCATTTTCTCCATCTGGTCGTAGATTCTGTCGTACATGGTCTGCGTCCAGATGGCACCAGACACACAGTCGCCGATAGCCGAACCGGCCTGGTACAAGGCAGCAAACATCGCTGTCACCGTGGCCATGTACTCGTGGTTGGTGCATGTCTGTGCGGAAATAGAGGTTGGTCTGCTAATGAAAGAGATGCCAAACCCCAACACACACATGCCTGCAGCCACACCGTCACGGAAGTACTTGGCTCTGACGCCGTCGTTGGAGCCTCTAAAGTGCACAAACAAGCCCATGGCGATGAACCAGATGAGACTGCCTCCCATGATGAAGCCCTTGGTTCTTCTCACTCTGGACACAACGAGCCCCAAAACAGGGATGGTCAACGCCTGGACAAACGACGAGAACTGGGGCGTACGGGTGGCCACGGTCGTGGTTGCGTTCATACCAACGAGCAATACAGCATAGGAGTACGATGTCGGCAAGTTGCTAGCGAAAGTATACCACACTCCAATTGCGAAAGCACCCCAAATTCCTCTGTCTCTCAACAACACCGTGGGGCATAATGGGTGTCTGGCGACCTTGGATTCCCAGAAACAGAAGATGGGAATGCAGAAGAAGCCAAGGATGAAAGGCGCAAGAATTTTGGCTTCCTGCCAGGTCTTGGTGGTTCCTCCCGCCAATGTTAAAGGGACCAAGATGAGGCCCAAGAAGCAGATGACAAGCAAGCAGCCGACCAAGTCAGCCTTCCAGAACACCTCCACAGCCCTGGAAACAAAGCGCAGAGTCATTGTCTTGCCCACATCGGATAGTCTCTTCTCGTCGTACAACTGCTTCCATGCGGTCGTCTTGGATGCCCTCCAGTACATATATCCGCTGCAAATCAAGTATGGAATGGTCGACAAAGGCGTGGTGAACGCCCACAAGGCAATACCAAAACTCCAGCCGTGGTCAGCGAGCAACTGGGTGACAATGGGTCCGCTGGCCCAGGTCGTGATGATCACAGGTGCGTTCAAGATGGCAATGGAGAGCAATCTGTTTTTCAAGGTAGAGGCGTCCTGCAAGTTGAACTGGTAGATGATTCTGCTTCCTGCCCATCCAATGGAGTAGAGCACCATACCTCCAGCATAGCGGTGCACGTTGGTGGCCTGTGACATGACAATGAGCCCCAAGATTCTGCACACCAAAGCAAACACAAAGATGGGGAGACGGCCGAACATATCGGAGACCCTGGCATACGCAGGCAAAGCCGCAGCAGCAATGACCGATTTCACCACCGTGATGGTCGACATAAGCGAGTGCTGCTCGTACGAATCGGTGGCGTACCCCACAAGCACAGAGAGACACTTATTTTCGATGATGGTGATGAACATACCAACCAAGATGGTGAAGAAGTACGTTCCACGCAAGTAGACCGACTGCAACTGCATTGTCAAGATCTCCTCTCTTCTAATACCAAAAGATTTTTCGGCGAAGTAATCGTTCTTCGAGTTCACTTTGATGGCATGGTGGGACTCGGATGAGGTCGTGGACCCCAACTCGGCTTCTTTGGAATCTTTCAGGTGGACATCGTCACGCAGGGACATTCTGTTTTGGTTGTGGTTCTGAAAAACTATTCCCACGATATCACAGGCATTATATACCCAGCGGTCCAAATTACAAGAAAAATGACAACCACTTACGCTTTGACGGATATGTGATTGTCTTGGCAGGGCCCGAAGTCGGGTGTGCAAATTAATGGTTTGCATTCTGCACTTGACACAGTGTCATTGGCTGCATTTGTCGTTTCAGCACAAGACCTTCCAAGAAAAATCGAGGCTTTCCTTTTGATTCCCGAGAGCTTTCATTTTGTTAACGTGAAGAAGAGATTATTCAGATAATTCAAATGCCGTTTGCGCACCGCCGCGCGCATAATCTAATCTATCACCCGACATTGGTAGTCACGTAGGGGGAGAAAATTGTTTGAAAAAAATCTCACACTTGACGGATTAGCAAATTTGAGTGCATCAAAGTGTATTCTGTTAATGTCTAACAGCGTCGTCCTCGCCTTTAGTCTATGCTTTGGTGTCTTCTCTTCCATTCTGCCCCAGTCTTATGGAGTAGGCAATAGACACTCTGTGCGTCTTGACCAATAGTAGTAAAGCACGTAACCGATGCATTACACGCTTGTGGCATGATGTAGAAAACGCCTGGATGAATTTACGAACTTTTGGAGCTCATGCTCTTGTAGATCCTAGCAAGGAGCAGAAGAGAATTGAACTTACTCATTGGCATTTGTTAACTCGGCATATGCAACAACGGGCCGAGATTTGTGCATTGCCGTGTCAGGGCAAGTAACAAAGACGCTAAGCGGTTAATTGAAATAATCACAGTTGAGCCATACAGATCCCGACTTCGAGCCGATACTGGCACAATTATTAGCGAAGAGAGCTTGGCATTCAGCACTTGAAAAATTGAGGCTTGCGAGAAGTGCTTGAAAAGCCGCGCACAAAAAAGGGCCATAGGAAAAAGATAGGGCATTGCAAGCACAAAGAGGCACTAGCAAGATTTAAAAATTTTGTAATTGCTGGAAGGGATTCAGTTTTCTGCTTTGGTTCTGTTCTGGTATCCCTCGCTCATCTCCGGACGCCGGTGTCAAGAGGGTTTGATGCGATGTAAAAGTGCCAAGCTTCACCATGCACTAGCATGGACAGCTTACCACATTTGGCACCCTGCTTTATTGGCAGATCACCTTCACATTCCCGCTAGTTACACCCAATCACAACCAGGTGAATAACCCCTGAGCTGATTTCCGGTTGCGAAGTGGAAAATGGTGTTTCCGATCTACGACATTACTTCTTCAAAATTTGGGAATCCGTTTAATTAACACCGTTGTCCTCTTTGATGCAAGTGTTTGCTGCCTGGATCTCACATTTACAGGTCGCAGTCTAGGCAACTGGAAAAGTTTTTCCCGGAAAACGGGATTTCGCAGCCACATAAGAGCCAACGGATCAACGGCCGACTTGCAAACCCCGAGCACATGCATGAACACCATTTCTACAAGTACAGTGAAAATGAAGAACACTGCAGATTTCAGCGAGGTGAGGAAAAGCGAAAATGATAAAAAACCATTTCAATGTATTCAGTGAGATCGACTCAGTGTTCAAACTTCGGGTCTCATTGTTTCACCAGCAAAAGTTTCTAAGAAATCTTTTATTCCTTCTCTATTATATGGTTGCCGATATACAGAGTAGGCACGGTGGCAGTGCTTCGAATTAATTTCCGTGTGTAAATCATTTGGGACATATTGCAAATTGGTATTGTGGGGTCGTTGTGAAAATGTTGATGATTTAATAACGTTAACGATGAAGTTTCGGATACTTTGCGGCTGTCATAGCCAGACCCCAATCTCAAGCTTCTCGACCTCAGGTATATGACACATTCGACTCCTGGGATCTTGAAGTTGGAGCATTATGAACTCTGCGGGTATTATTAGACCTTTTCTTCTACTACTGGTATCTTGTCGAGAAAAATCCTGTTGTAACGAAGTGTTTGATCTGTGTGCGATGATGCCGCTGTTACGGTGATAGATGTGTGATGAGTCTAGGGCACTGGGACCTCACTCGACACAAAAGAAGAAGCCGAATCTCATTCAATTGGTAGACCAGAATAGCCAGAATTCTAAGAATAGACTTCAGCTGGATTGTTCAAGCATTTACACTTTTATCTTCCCGTGAGTCTGACATTGGCTCTCAGCATTTGCGTTTTCGCAGCCTTACACAATCTTCACAAAAATGACAATATAGCAAAATGTAGAGTTTTCATCCAATCTTCCCATTTCATATCAACATGGAGATCCCGATCATAAATAAGCAGTTGACTAGTCTCTGAGAATCTTCAGGGCATCATGCTTTTTGTTCTTGCCTGTTCCATCTCTGGAGTGCACACACTCGTTAAAGACCATCTCTACTCCACATTCATATGCTACGAATATCTGGCCGCCACAATTTGTTGCTTCGAAGGTCGCTAATATCCCGATCCAGATCCAATCCCAATGCCAAGTCTCACTCTTTCATTACAGATGCGCGGCTGCTTGTTAAGACCAAGAAGGTGAAAGTACCCAAAGCTGGAAACAAGATAGCAGACACGAAGAATATCGTCAAGAAAACACAGCAGACGTATTTTGATCCTTCAAACAAAACTCTTGACTTCAAACTTTCCAACAAAAAGCTCCTATCCCAAATTCAAGAAGGAAGTCGAGATCGAGCCGTGAAGAGAGTTCAAACTCCATCTAACGAGTGGGCGGCAAGCCACGGCACGAAAATCGGCCAAATTTACAAGAAAATGCAGCAGTACCTCAACTATGGCCGTGTCTCTCTAGCAGACAATTTGAGCCCGCTTTCTGTGGGCGACTTGGTGCTTTTGGGCACGCAAAGTACATTGCTACATATTGTGGTGGCATGTCCCCAGACATTGGACTCAGATACGTATACGTTCATTGACAACGAGGGCGAGGTCACCTATGGAAGCAAGCACCATATAAAATTGCGGATTCCGAAAGTGATACCGAAAGCATTTTTGGAGAACTTGCAGCTAGTTTCCTTGGAGAAGAAATACCTAGGAGTGGCTCCTATTGGAATGCCCGACAGCAGATTTTCGAGGTCCAAATTGTCCTTGCCAGATGAATTGCGCAAGGACAAGGCAGATGAGGAGCATGAGCCGAACTCCGGAGCCGAGTTTTCCAATAGTGGGGACGACTTTATAGTTGCGCAGGCCACTTCCCAATTATTGACAGACACAGACGTGAAAACATACATTGTACCCACAAGTGCAAGAAAAGTGTTCTCTGATTTCTTGACCAATGCTTCAATTGTTTCTTTCAGCAAAGTCACTGCTTTCATGAACAAATTGGAGTACTTCCACAAGGTGCTACAATACGACGAGAACAACAACCTCATAGACGGCTCGAGAACTATCCCGCTCTTTGAGCTTTTGAACTACGTGTCCAATTTTGACGAGACGCTCGAATTGATGCTGCATGTCAAGGGCGACCCTAAGGAATACAAAATCATTAATGAATTCGTGAGGGGATCGAACTTGACAGAGAAATCGACTTTCGGCATGAATGTCCCACAGGGCACCACACAGGACTTTGCACATTCGAGTCACTCCATTTCATCATATATAGCCTTTATTGTGGCTCTTTCACGAAGCGGAAGAATGTGGAAGTTGAATGTGCAGAAATCCACCAAGACTCCGATTAGTGTGGAGATCATACCAGCACAGAGATTTTTATCCATGGAGTCTACTTTGGAATACTTGAAAGGAGATGGAAGTCGGAAATTTGTTGACTTCTACACCAATTATGTGAAGACTGGCGACTTATCTACGACTCCTCCGCAATATGAGAACATCATACAGTTGTTCAAAGATTTCACAATGTCAAACATTTCAAGCGATCGGACAATGGAAAGCGTGATGGGTAGTCTTATCAGAAACATCGACAAAGCTTTGGAAAAACAGAATCTCCGGTTGACTAACTCAATTCCATATGCATATGAATTCTCCAAAAGCAGAGCATTCGAGATCGTCACGTCATTGGAAAACAGCAAATACATGAACCCAGTGAAGTGGTCGGACAGCTTGAAATTTCCATTCTCGGAGACTTCGCCCGAATCCGACTTCTTTGCAGAGTTCTACAAATACTTGGACTCTAAGTTCACCTCGAAATCCGAACTCACGAGTGAACTCGAAAGCAGCTCGAATCAGAAGTCGTGGATTAATTCCGAATTTCACGAAGAGGATACAATGAAGGATGTCAGAGAAGATTTCGGCGAGATCCCAATCTATTGTATCGACTCGGCCACCGCACATGAAATTGATGATGGCATTTCTATCCACACCAAAAAAGACAAGTATGTCTTCACCGTGCACATTGCCAATCCAACCTCATACATCAAACGGGACTCCACGCTCAGTGAAATTGCTTTGAGCAAGGGAACCACCGTCTATTTACCCGAGGGACCAAGTATGATGTTACCTCAGCTTGTTTCCAAGATGTGTGGACTTAATGGAGGCAGAGGAACCAGAACATTGGCAATTGAGTTTGAGCTTGACAAACTTGAGATCGACCAATATTTGGAGAGTTTAGATATTGACAATCTTCCCAAATCATCATTGGCTAAGAAAGTGTTGAAACAAATTGATCGAAGTGCAAACATCAAGTTCTACACCGCTAATAATTTCCCACAGAATTACACTTACGAAAACGTGAACAAGGTCTTGAATGATGAGAAAGTCATCAAAGATTTTAGAGAGGGAAAGTTGGCGGAAGATTCGCATGAGCTTAACTTGTTCAGACTTTTCCATGTATCATCCATTCTCAAGCACGTCAGGATTGCCTTGGGCAACGGGATGGAAATCAACTCTGAGAAACTGAAGGTCACGGTTGACTACATTCTGACTTCAGAGAGCAAATTTGAACCTGTCGCAAACGGACACAAGCTTACTTTGCCCTTGGGTGATAAAGAACGAACACCGGTCATCACAATTACTCGAGACATCGATCAGAACAACGAGTCAAAGTCTCAGCAACTTGTGTCGAACTTCATGATTGCAGCCAACTATGCCGGGCTGACTTTTGCTCATCTCCAGAAAATCCCAATAATCCACAGAACGCAAGAATTGAGTTTGGAGAGGAAAATGAAACAAGAAGTACAGAGACTTAATCAAAGCTTATATGACGGCAAAATAGCTCCCAGTGTCGAGCAGAAAGCGCAAATCTTGTCCATCTTGACTGCTGCAAATTATGAAGTTTCCAGGAAAAGACATGATACTTTGGGTCTTCCCAGCTACCTGAATCTCACCTCTCCATTGAGAAGATATGTGGACATGGTGAACCACTGGATGTTTGAAGCGCACGCCAGAAAAGCCATCGGACAAAAACGCGAGTCTGTGGCGTTCTCAAAAAGCGATTTGGACTACATCGCCAGCCATTTGCAGAGCTGTGAATTTGTTACGAAAAGTTCACAGAGATTCGCTGAGAAATTTTGGGAAGGTACTTTCCTCAAAGAATACTTTGAGAGACTTGCTCGCGGCGAAATCTCAAGTCCAATAAAGTTTTTAATTTTGTTACGGAGTGATGCAAAATTTGGCGATATTCGGGCGGAAATCCAGGGATTCGGAGACTTGAGAACTACAATAGTGCAGAATGACTACGTGGTGAGTAAATTCGCCAAAGGTGAATTACGGGTGGGACAAGTGTTGGAAAACCCCAACTTCAGAGTTGTGAGGTTGGATTTCCTCGAGGACGAACTAGCAATTGAACTTACATGAAATTCCAGTGAGTTCCACATTTCAGCTTAGTTGTTCCGGTTCGTGGCTGAGGCTGTAATATACTGTACATAGCGACGGGGTCATTGAAGGCTTGAATGAAGCAACTGTCGAAAAAAATTAATGTACGATAGTTTTGGCAGGGCAATTAAGCAATTGAGAACACAAAAGATCAGGAAATAACAATACTATAGAAACTCTCATCCATTTGTTGTTTTTGTTCTGTTTCATATTGTGAAACGCATCGCAGCAGGCGCGGCGGAAGCAGTGCTGATCTCACCTATGCATTCCGGAGATAATATTTTTTATTCTTGCTACTCCAAACACCATGACCAATGCACAAGGAACATCGACTTCGTCGGTGCTAACGTCTCTCGTGGCCAACTTGATCTTGTGTGGCTGTTTCGTGCTGGCGTTTTTGATATTGCGCTTGAAGTACAAGAGAATCTACTCTCCGAAGTCTTCCTATGATCTCGTGCCTGAGGAAAAAAAACCCGAGCCATTACCGAAGGACCCTTTCAGATGGGTGTACATTTTGTTGACCAAGCCACACTCGTTCATCATCCAGCAGTGCGGATTGGACGGATACTTTTTTTTGCGGTTCATTTACGTGTTTGGCTTGACGTTTGCTTACGGCATGTTGACCTGGATCATCTTGCTTCCGGTGAACGCCACAAACGGCAACGGCAACACGGGCTTGGACCAGCTCTCCATTTCCAACATCAAGCACAGGGAACGGTACTACGCCCACGCGTTCATGTCGTGGATCTACTATGGTTCTGTCATCTATGTCATCTACAGAGAGTTGTTCTTCTTCAACTCGTTCCGGGCTGCGGTTTTGTCGTCGCCCAAATACGCCAAGAGCTTGTCCTCGCGCACGGTCTTGTTCCAGTCTGTTCCCGACACCTGGTTGGACGAGAAACAGTTCTACAAGTTGTTCAATGGTGTCAAGAGAATCTACGTGCTGAGAAACGTGCGTAAGTTGGACCACAAGAACAAGGAAAGAGAAAACTACGCTTTCAAGTTGGAGCAAGCAACCACTGTGTTGTTGAAAAAGGCCATGAGGGCCAAGAAGAAGGCAGACAGGAAGCACATCGAGGTGGACAACCCTAAGGATATCAACTCATGGGTGCCGCAGAACAAAAGGCCCAAAATGAAGTCGGGCGGATTCTTCTCCAAGAAAGTCGACACAATTGATTTCTGTCGCGAGAAGCTCGCTGAGCTCGACACCGAAGTCACGAAGCTCCAGAAAAAGTACAGACACAACAAGCCCAAGAACTCCATCTTTGTCGAGTTTGAGAACCAATACTCAGCCCAGCTCGCCCACCAGACCGTTGTTCACCACAACCCAATGAGAATGTCTCCCTCGTTCACTGGCTTGGTGCCCTCTGACATTGACTGGGACAACATGAGACTTTTCTGGTGGGAGAGAGTGGTGAGAAATGCGTTAGCCGCTGCTGCAATCGTGGCCTTGATCATTTTCTGGGCCATTCCTGTGGCGTTCGTTGGTGTCATCTCTAACATCACGTACTTGACCGAGAAGTTGCCGTGGTTGGACTGGATCAACAATTTGCCCAGCTGGTTGCTCGGTGTGGTGACCGGTTTATTGCCCACCATCATGTTGGCCATTTTGATGGCTATCTTGCCAATTTTCATCAGAGGCATGGCCAAAGCTGCCGGCTGTGTCTCGTCCCAATCTGTGGAACACTTCACGCAGACGTCTTACTTTGCATTTTTGGTGGTGAACGGTTTCCTTGTTACTGCGCTTTCTTCCTCAGCAACTGCCACCGTGACCAAGGTGCTCTCGGACTCCTCGGCTATTCTTTCCATCTTGGCCCTGAGTTTGCCCAAGTCCTCCAACTTCTACATTTCCTACCTTATCTTGCAAGGTTTGACCATTGCCGGTGGATCCTTGTTCCAGGTGGTTGGTCTTTTCTTGTACTACATCTTGGGAAAGTTGTTCGACAAGAGTCTCAGAAAGAAGTATGCCAGATTCTCTGGCTTGGGCACCATGGCCTGGGGCACTACATTCCCTTCATTCACTCTCTTGATTTCCATCACACTCGCCTTCAGCATCATCTCGCCCATGATTCTCTTGTTTGCTTCCGTGGCCATGTGCTTGGTGTACATTGCCTACTGCCACAACTTGACCTACTGTTTCGTCGAGTCTCCTGACTCGCGCGGCTCGCACTACCCCAAGGCATTGTTCCAGACATTCACTGGTATCTACTTGGGCCAATTGAGTTTGTTGGGATTGTTCATCATCGGCAAAGGCTACGGCCCTATTGTCATGCAGGCCATTGGGCTCGGATTCACTTTCTTCTGCCATGTGAATCTCCTGAGAGCGTTCAAGAGATTGTTGTCGGTGACCCCAATTGACTGCATGAGACCATTGGACGGCACCTCAGCCACTCCATCTTACAATGGCCACACAGACTATAGAGATAAGGTGTTAGGCAAGCACGGGCTCACCAGCCGCGAGCAATTGAGCGACGAGGCCGATGTCACCGAGGAAGTCAAGCGTGATTTGGAGGAAGGTGTAGATAACGGAGACAAACTCGTTCCATTGTTGGCAGACAGAGACTTCAAGACCACAGAGCACCAGAACGCTTTTGTCAGGTACATCAGACCAGATGTGTACTTAAACTACAGAAACGCCAAGACGATGATCCCGGCCACTTACAACATTGAGCCAGAGATTGAAGACGACATGCATGCATTTGACCAACCAGTTATTTCTGCACAAATGCCCAAATTGTGGATTCCACAGGATCCAATGGGGTGGTCCAAGCAGGAAATTGCTAAAAACGCAGACATTGTGGAGATGTCCGATGCTAACTCCGGATTTAACGAGAAGGGCAAGATTGTATTTCTCGGTAAGCCTCCATACTAATGGCACAGCCAACAAGCAGCCTCGTAATACTCACAGAGACCCAGACGGGCCATAGAGGACAGAAATAAATTCACAATTTCAAAATCAGTAGGGAAGCAATTACGTCACGATCGAAACAAGACTGCGAATTCAGATTCTTGAAATTTGAAAAAATGCCCATAATCGTTTTCATCAGTGCTCTTCTCCGGATTAGCTGACGTGCCGATGTGCCGTATTTATTCCATTTGACAGCGCCACGCGGGTCAGGTCTGGTGCAGTATGCACTACTAGGCTCATTATAGTATTTAACCATCCACATCCCCCACCTTCAACTCCCCAATTACAACTACAATTTCATTTCTCAATGTCTGCTGCGCTCATCAACAGATCGCTCACCACGATCAGAACAGAGCTCGAGTTCCTCTTCGACTCTGATGTTATCGACAAGTCGCTCTTCGATACACTTGTAAAGGCACTCCCACAGAAGTACTCCAAGGACATGCAACCATGGAGCACCGACAAAATCGATGTTGGAGATCAAAACAAAACACAAGCCAAGGGCGAAGTGGATGACGTGTCCCAGTCGTTGGCCGCCGTCACAGTGCAGGACGCCATCTCCACTCCACATCCACCAGCCCCTCTTCCTCCCAGAGAGAAGCCAGTCGCCATTGGCTACTGCAAGGCATCCTTCGTCTACGACGCGCAGGAGCAGGGCGATTTGCCACTCGCAAAGGACGACCGCGTGGCCGTGTTGGAGCACTTATCGCCGGATTGGTGGAAGGGATACAAGCAGCTGGACCCCAGCAAAGTCGGCGTTTTCCCCTCGAATTATGTTTCGGTGATCTCTGACGCTGAGTTCCAGGAGAGCGCCAAGGCGGCAAACGAGAATGCCACATTCAACCCGGAGAAGACCGAGGCGTACACTGCTCCTCCACCAGCATACCCACCACCAGGACAGGGTGGCTATGCTGTACAGCAACGGCCCTCGTACGGCGGCTACGCACAGTTCCCACCACCTTCAACGAACTACTACCCGCCACAGCAACAACAACAACAACAACAGCAACAACAGCTGCTGCAACTGCTAGCTCCCCCACAGGAAGTGCAGCAGCAGAACTCGGGCTCAACACACCCACACTTGAAGAAGTTCGGAAGCAAGTTGGGCAATGCTGCTATTTTCGGTGCAGGCGCCACCTTGGGTAGCGACCTCATCAACCTGATTTTCTAAGCTCGGATATGGATACATTTGGTTTAAAACGTGTAGAGTAGGCATAATGGAGAAGACTAGGGTGGAGAAACTCGAATCTGGATGCTTTTGTTTGTAACTGAAAGCTTTCCGGTATTCAAAGAATTGATCAATAGTCTCTCGTAGGTCTATTTCTGTTACTCTGTTTCTTCTGTCTTCTGTCTTCTGTCTTGTTTCTGTTTCTTACTATGTACAACTACTTACGCGAGTCAACCACGGTGTTCAACAACAACGTGTCGTTGTCCAACAAAATTCTGTTCGGAGATGACGCCAAGATCAGCGCAATCTCTCTGGCAGTGTCCAATCTCTTCAACTCAACGTAATCCTTGGACTTCTTGATGGCCTCACCGATCAATTCCGCGGACTTGGCCTCACCAGCTGCCTTCACCACCAACTGCTGTTTTTCCTGGATGGCTTTGTCCACGACGAAAGCAGCTCTCTGGGCGTCCTGCTGGGCAATCTGTTTGGCCTCAACGGCTGCACTAAACTCTGGAGAGAATGTCATATAAGTCAACGAGACGTCATCCAACAAGATGTTGAACTTGCTTGCACGGCGGACCAAGTTCTCCTTCACCAAACGAGAAACCTTCTCTCTCTGTGTGATTAATTGGGAAGCGTTGAACTGGGCGATGACAGACTTCAACACCTCATTGACAATAGATGGTAACACCTTCTCGTCATAATCCTGGCCCAAGGTTCTGTAGATTGTTGGGAGCTGGTACAAGTCTGGCTTGAACAACACGCGGCACGTAATGTTGACCATCTGCAAATCCTTTGTTCCGGTCAAAGACGAGACATTTCTGGGCTTCGCTCTGACATCGTACACCACGGGCCTTTGCACCCACGGAACGACCAAATGTGTTCCCTCGGGGTAAATTTGAGGCTGAATTCCGCTCAAACGCGAGTAAATGATTGCTCTTTGACCACCATCAACATTGAACAAGGCATTCTGTGCGAGGAAGGTAGCTCCTCCTAAAAGCAAAAGACCACCAAATCCAGCGAAGATACCGAGAGGCGATCTGGGTGGAGAGCCGCCGCCAGTGCGTGCTTTCGCTGCTCTTCTTCTTAATTCCTGTGACAATTTCTGCCAGTTAGGGTCGTTCATGTTCATCTTGACTAGTACTGTGTGGCAATAGAGGCAACTTAGTTTGCCCTTAGGTTGTGCGCATTTTGGGTGCGACACTCATTGGATGCGGGGGCCAAACAACATAGATAGACTGAGGAGAAGGAAAAAGGAGACGAAATAAAAAGGGGGCGGTGGGGTCTATTTATATTCGAACTTGTTGTTTTTGCAGCGTTTTGGGAATCGCAGGAGGTTTTCCGTTATCAAATTAATTATACTTGCCTTTTCTACTCTTCTCAATTATGGCTGCAAAAGATGTTCAAAGACAGATCAACGAATAATGGCGAACGATATAAATACCAAGACCCTCCTTTCATTTTCATTATATATGCTGATCGTTCCATCATCCGATCGTTTTTTTCCCTATGACGGCACGCCCTCGTACTCATTTTCCTTGTAGTACTGTGTGATAGTCCGTTTCCAGTACCGCTTCCTATTGGTGTGAACTGGCACAAGCAAGAAGAACTTCTCGTAAAACACCAACAACAATATGATGAATGCCACCACCACGCTGGGCGCAATTCTCTTGATCAAATTCAGCGTGGTGACAACTCGTTTGTATGGGCACTCGGCATATGGTCCGCCGCTAACAAAACAGCCAGTTATGGTGACATCATTGAGATCAATCCAAACAGGGGACAGAATATTCTCTGATTTGATGAGATTGAGTAGGGCGTTTTGCTCGATGCTCAGTTTGGGAAGACTCCGGGTGTAATTCTCACCGCACCTCCCGTCGCTTTCTATGTCTAGGTACGTTGTAAGATCCGTCAGAAGTGTCCAGTCGAAAGGGTCGGAATTGTTCTGACAAGCAACCTTGTACTTATCGTAGCAATTACTCACTACCCAACCTTCGCTGTTCATCGTGACACAGTTGTATGCAATTTGGGTTTTCGAGATAATCTGATTCTCGTCGTCGTGATCGTCACTTTCCTCTACCAAGTCTGACAGTCTTGCCCTGTATCTGTCATCGGACGAGATATCCGGCTGGTTCTTGGCCCAAGACCAGTACTGCAGTACCACGAAGTTGTTGATGATCATGCCTGGCTGATCTGAAGTGATGTTTGTGCCCTGGTAAATGGAGTCCGCGTACGCAGAATAGCTGGAATTGAGAATCGGGGTATACCCGCAGGACGACCACTGATGCAAAGACGAGTTTGTGAAAGGATCACTTTTGCTGTCCACGACGTACCTGAAGTGTGTTTGCTCCACTGTGTCCACAAATACTGTGGAGTTGTACGGTGAGTTTAGCCTTGCCGAGCAGTTTTCTAGCAAACTCGAATTGGACAGACGCAGGTACGTTGGATCAAACCGAGTCAGATTGCGGAAAAATATCGTTGTCTTATCTGAGCTTGTGAGATTGTACCCCAATGATGACACGTGCACGTCGTCGCTGTGCACCATCACCATGACTCTCTTGTATAAGTTAAACAAGAAATCATACAGGGTAGGGTACTGTGAGGAGTAGTATTTTGTGTAGTTTCCCTTCAGGCCAGATTCGGCGAAGCTGTTCATGTCGCTCGGGGTGAAGAGGTAGCTTCCGAGTCCCGAAACGGAAACATTAAGCGAGTAGTTTCCCACTGTCAAGTAGTCGATGTCGTTGGAGTCATAGTCGGAGGGCACAGAATCCGTGGCAGACGCAGCCAGCGATATCGTGGTGTTGGTCGTGCGGTTGTATCCTGTCGTTGTGACCTGCTCCTCGTAGTATATGCTTTTCAAGTTGAGCAACACCAGCACTATGTTTGCGTTAAGTTTGATGTTGGAGTACCGTAGGTACTGCGCAATAGTGCTCATCAAGTCCGAGACAGAGAGGCCAGGCTGACACTGGTATGTCCTTCCCTGCCACGTCACATCGACTGTAGCGCTCAAGTTGCTCGTCAGGTTGTTTGGGAATGGCGCTGGGCAGAGTTGCCAGACCTGTGTGAACTCGTTCCAGTATAGGTCCACCAAAATTGCGCTGGTTTTCACATCTAGGAGCGACGAGACCTGCGAGAGAGCATTTGTATTGTAGCCCAAGGGCTCGAAAATCAACTCATTGAGCGAAGCGCCAAAGTGGCCGAGCTGATCTAGTGGGATGTTTCCCTCCACGTCACGCTGGGCTCTCCATGCATCGTCCTGACTGCTTGAGAGAGACGGCCAATTATCTAGCGCATGCGAAGATGGGACGAGAAAGAGCAAAATAAGCCAGACTTGCCGTAGCATCCCATGAGATTGGGTTTGTTTGTATAATCTGGTGGTGATATGATATGGTGGTGGTGGTGGGCCAGTACATCCGATAAGCTTAGTGTGCGAGTGCAGGACTAGAATGGGAAGGAGAAAAGCGTAGGGAGCAAAGCAGCACAGGGACAAAAAAGGAATATTGTGAATCTTGAACGAACAAATGAAAAAAGCCCGTTGAGTGACTCTGAGCTAGGTTTTCACTTGAAGGAAAACTTCATAAACTTTTCAACATTCATTGGTGGATTGGTTTTACCATCTTAATAGTGCGAAAGTTGGAAGTAGAATTCCAGAGGCCATCACCAAATTTTGCTCCTACTGATAAATATCTGTCACTATATTTCCACTCTCAGTGTGAGTCTGACCATTGCAGATTCACTGAAACTACTTTTTTTTTCTTTGCTCTGCTTTCTTCTTTCCTACTCTGATTCCTACTCCAACTTCCTTCGGCGACAGACACAAAATGTCAATTTCAGGTGAGAGTAAGCCCCACAACTCAAGCTTCGACCTCAAGCTTTGAAGTCAAGCTTCGGGTATTCTCGGATTTCAAAAAATTGCCAACTAGTGAATTTTGTAGTAAGTAAAAATACTTTTTCCTCTCACTGAACACTATTCACATTCTGCACTGGCTGCAATTCATGATGTCATTGTGAAGTCAGCACGACCGTGACATCCAGTCATTTTGTTCCCTTCGGAAACCAGAAATGGACTATATTGACCGCACTCATCGGAACTGAGCGTACCTAATCTGTGTGCACGCCCACTCTTATCGGCACAATCGGAAATTAATTGCCTCACCTCAATGGCACTCACAACGAACGGATTTTCAAGAATTTTGAAATCCCTCAGCTCAAATATAGAGAGCATGACTCCATAATCGAATCCAACTAATTTCAAACTTTTCTTTTGGGGGCTAATCTCCATAGCAATTAACAACCATTCGCGTCACGTGACCGGGAGTCGGCCAATACGGCAGGCTGCCGGCCCAATTAGGAAGGCCCTCGAAATTCCCTCAAAACATACAAAAAATCTATCATTTCCTGGAAATTGCACAGTACCTTTTACAACACAATGAAGGTGTCTTCTATTTTGGCTGCCGGTGCACTCGCCGTGGGTGCTGCCGCTGAGACTCAGGAGATTGTCACTGTGACCTTTTCTGGTTCCACCAACACCCATGTCTATGGTAAATTCGACAAGACGAAGAACCCAACGACCTCCACCTCGAGCGGTACCCATGTCTACGGAAAGTTCGACAAAACCAAGGCCTCTACTACATCCTCGTCCAGCGGAACTCACGTCTACGGTAAGTTCGACAAGACTAAGGACCCAACCACCTCGACTTCCAGTGGTACTCACGTTTACGGTAAGTTCGATAAGACCAAGCCTGCCACCACCTCCACATCCAGTGGCACCCATGTGTACGGAAAGTTTGACAAGACTAAAGCGGAGACCACCTCGACCTCGAGCGGAACCCACGAGTATGGTAAGTTTGACAAGACCAAGGACCCAACCACCACCACTGTTTTCCTTGCTGCGGAGGCCAGCACTGGCTCGAGCCCTTCCTCGACCTCCTCGAACGTTGGTGGCAAGTCGACCAGTGTCTCTCTCGGTTTCGCTGGTGTTATTGCTGCTGGCCTTCTTTTGATCTAGAGACTATTGCATTTACTTCCCGATTGAATACCATAATATACTACCATTTGCTTGACTAATGTAGCGCCATTGGATTTGACTCCTTAGCAGATTTGTTGACTAGAGTTACAACACATATTCCTTGACTATAATCTTTTTCCTTGTCCTCTTATCAAACTTCATTATCACCTCTTCTTGATTAAGCATCTGCACCTATTGGTTCAACATCTTCAAGTTGTTCACTTGACTGATTTCACTGGCCAACTGCTCCTTCAAGGCATTGATCTCCTTCAACTGTTTCTTCAACTCTTTCGCTTTCTCGTTGAGCTCGTGCACTTTCGCGTCCATTTGACTCAACTTCTCTTCGTCACTCTTGACCATTTCCGCACTGGTGAAGATCTTGGTCTTTTTGGGGTCCTTGTTCACCGGCACAGCCAATGGTCCTTTCTTGACCATCGAGGTGAGTAACTCATAGGCCACCTGCGCTCCGTTCGTCAGCGTGATTTCTGCATGGTCGAAGTCTGGATTCACCTCCACTACATCTGCTCCGACCACCGTCAACGAGTCGATCTTCCGCAACACGTAGATCAACTCTCTGGGCAACCATCCTCCGGGCTCCTGCGTACCCGTGCCACTACCAAAACCAGGATCCAAAACGTCAATGTCCACACTGATGTAGGTGGGTGTGTCTTTGGGCACAGTAGCCAAGATCTTGTCCACCACAGACTGCACACCGTCGATCCAGATATCGTCCGCCAGGATCCTGACAAAGTTCTGTTCGTCATCATCATCCAAGTCCTCGGGCCCAGACAACTTTGTGCGGAGCCCGGCGTGGACATTGTGCTTGGTGGTGAGTCCTTCCTCAAATGCTTTCCACAACATCAGGCCGTGGTTGAGCTCAGACTGGTGCGTGTGCCAGAAGCTGGGGTACTTGTCTGGCTTCCACGTGTCCAAGTGAGCGTCGAAGTGAATGATGTTGAGCGGGCCGTAGATTTTGTGGAGCGCTCTGATATGGGGGAGGAGCACCGAGTGATCACCGCCTAACGCTACGTAGCGGGGAGGGTACTCTGAGGAGTTCACAGACTTGTGCTCCAACAATAACTCTTCAAATGCCAACGTCATCTGCTTGAACGCCAAGCTGTTGTCCATAGGTGTCACTGGGATATCTCCACAATCTATGATCTCGGCCCACGACAAGTACGGGTTGAAGTCTGCCCTGGGATTGTACCCGCGGAGTGACGTCTGTCTCTGCGAGGCCGATCTGATTGCTCTGGGCCCAAACCTGGCGCCTGGTCTGTACAGCGTGGCTGTGTCGAAGGGCACGCCAATGAGTGCAAAGTCGTACTTCAAGCTTCTGTCTGTGAGACAGGACTTGGCGGGCAAATGTGCGAAAGTATTGATTCCCTGGAACGGCCAGGCCTCGCTCCACATTTCCGAGAGGTCTGGTTCGGAGTCATCGGTGTTGACCACGAAACTGTTGTGGCCGTGGAGTTGAGCCTGAGCAGCCACTATGGAGACGGCCCAGGCGATGAGTATAGCCAATTGCATGAGTGGATTTCTAAAGATGTTGATGGAAAGATGATGAAAACTCAGAAATGTGGTAAACTATTTGTAGATTTTTTATCCAGGCTGTTGACTTGGTCCTTTTCCGCTGTGTCTCTGTAGTATATCTCTTCCACCAGCTGTCATACCGTTAGATAATGCCGCGCGGAATTTGCGCTACGGAATCTTAGCGGGAAGTGAGCTAGCATTTCCGCCGAGCGGGCCGAAATATTTATATTTGACCTGGAAAATGCCATTAAGTGGGGCTTTGAAATTGAGTCATGGTTATTCGCTTTTATAATTTCTGTGGGAAAGAAATGACCGTGGGTGGTGAAGATTAGAGTGGATCTCGCTGAGGACCTGAAAAACCGGGACATGCACCAAGTCAAGGAACTATTTTCTTTTTGTTATTTTTGGTTTTTTTCATCATATCTGCTGTCTGTGAATTCAGCTAGACTCAGACCCCTCTGGTAGCTTCGAAGCCGCATGATAGTTTTCGAGCTCAGTCACCGAGCCCTCAATGTAATTACAAAGCTCGTCAAACTTTACCGCGAGCGGGGCATCGGGGGGAGGTGGGACTAGTGGATTGATCACCGGCAATTTGAGCTTCCGTTTCATTGCCAAGAGTTATGTGGTTGCCTCCATCATCCATGAGAAGAAGGAAGTCCTCCGGTGTGCCGGTGGGTGTTTACTTGTTGCAATTGTAACGCCTGATTCCGTTGTGGACGGCGTCACTTACTGGGGAAAGCAACTCACTCACGAGGCATTCATAGGCTCGTTTATCTGGAGGTAGGGGATCCATTCTTAGTAGTTGTTAAATTTGGCTTATGGTTTTGGTTTGTAGATTTGGCTAATCTTGTTTTGTCTGTGGATAGCATTTCGCGGCCATTCATGTTCTCCAATGTTTCAGGGTTCTCGGGGGTGCGTTTCAGATTATGCAAAACTCTGAACACCCTCCTTACCTATCCTTTTAATTCTTATGCACTAAAGAAGGGTCTAGGAACTCAAGTGATTGTCTATTGGCTATATAATTTGACTGGTTCGATGTATCAGTGGGACGTATAAAGTGGCTGCAAATACCCCACTATCATATTCTCAAGGGTATCTCGGATCTTGTAATTAATGATGATTAGGGCTAAGATCTTTTGTAATAGTCTTGAAAATTATTTCATATGCCTTGTCAAGTCACATATTCGTAATTCAATGTTTCAGGTATCTTCTGTGTCAACCAATCATGCCGGGTGAGGCCATTTTGCCCATGAAAATTGTGATCAGCTAAGCTCCGAAAATCTAGAAAGCAGCTTTTACATCGATACAATTACCGAATGCATTATGGTGTCTAATTTTGTTGACACCCTGTTGATTTCGTCAAGTCCCATGCTCAGCTTACTTGTCTTTGCACCTCAGACACGGCGATAATTCGGAAAGTCAAATGAAAAATCCAATTTCGGAATACTCAACTCAACTCAACTCTCTGCGCTTCAAAACTCTTGATCAAACTATCAATTCTCTTATCTGCTCAATTAATTTTCTGACCTTCTTGGGGATGGCTTTGCATTCAGATTTGGCTATACAGTACACCTCTGCATAGTGCCAAGAAGAACTCCACGAACAACCCCACGAACAACAGCCAAATCTTCAATAAAAACACACAACAGGATGTCGGTGGAATTGTTCAAGACACCAATATCAGTGTCTCTGCCGCCAAATCGGTACCCGGTCATCAACCACTCGCAACCTCCAGTGGGCTGCAACTTCCAAGGTCCTATCCAGACCAACAACACATTCAACAATCTCCTTCTAGCAGATCAGACTTTTCCCGTCTGGACACTTCCTTACTCTCTGTGGATCACCAAGGATGGCAATCAGGATTGGGGAATGGCGTTCAACCACACAGATGCTGGGCAATTGGTCTTTGGACCTGATCCAGCCAAAACGCCAGCACAGTTCTACTTCAACCCGCCGAAAATCAAACTGTTTACATTCACAGGGAAATACTGGGCCAAGCTTGATGTCAAAATCTTACTGAGCGCAAAATTGCTGTCGACAGTGAAACTATCTGCTGGAGGTTCTGGTGTAATTACCATTCCATTGGTGTACGGGATGGGGTTCGTCACAGGCATTTACAAGAACGAAATCCCCGTTTTGTCTTCAGCTGTGGGCGTGCAAGAGTTTAAAAAGATCGGAAATGTTACCAATGGCGTGGTCAAATACACAGCCAAGCTCTTCAACCAGGTCACCTGGTCCATTTATGTTAGTGTGGACACAGGGAACGAATTGCGGCTCGAAGACCCAAATCATATTGCAGCGAGCCAACCAACCTCGAGAATGGTGATTCAAGTGGCCAGAGGCGAGGATATGGCGTATGATGTCACTGCTGGGAAATACCAGACCGGAGCAACTATATCTGGCAGTGTGGACGCCAACAACAAGAGCGGCAACTATTCCTTTGGTTTCAAGACCGAAGGCCAGTCTTCCAGTGGCTACGGGCTAGTTTGGGCATTGCCACATCACCAATCAACGTTGTCCAGTGAAACAAACAGGTGTGCTACTTCCTTGGTGTTATGCTCTCCCACCAAGGGCAAGATGAAAGCATATGTGAGTGACAAATTGGATTTTGACGTTCCAAATTTACCGATTGACATTGCCTTTGAGCCAGCTACCACAGTTCAAGGATATGGCTATGCCGGTTCCAACTACACTGACTCGGTGAAGCAGCTTATTAGAGAAGCAGCACAGAAAGAGTCTCAGCAAGATGTAGCTGGCCAATGTGACTTGGACTCGATGTATTTCGGCGGTAAGCAGTTGGACAAATACGCATACATTGCTTATGTCACGCACTTCATTTTGAGAGACTCTGACCTTACCCAACAGATCTTGCCCAAGGTCAAAAAAGCCATAGAGAAATACGCTTCGAACAATCAAAAATTGCCCCTTGCGTACGACCAAACATGGAAGGGTCTCATTTCGAGCGCTCCACCAGACCAGGATTTTGGAAACTCCAACTACAACGACCACCACTTCCATTATGGCTACCACGTCCATGCCATAGCACTTATTGCCAGAATCGATCCCAAGTGGCTTTCCGAAAACAACAATCTCATTTTGGACTACGTGACAACTTTGATCAGAGACTATGCCAATCCGTCTGACCAGGATCCATTCTTCCCGCAATACAGAAACTTCGATTGGTTCCATGGTCACTCATTTGCACACGGAATATTCCCCAGCGGTGATGGCAAAAACGAAGAGTCGTCATCCGAGGATTACCATGCCTACTATGGCGTGAAGTTGTTTGCTAAGGTCATCGGGGATCTGAAGTTAGAGCAGTCTGCAAATTTGATCTTGGGGATCATGCGGACGTCGCTCAACTTGTACATGTTGTTTACAGACGACAACCCTACGCAGCCTGCCCAATTCAAGGGTAATAAAGTTAGTGGGATTTTGTTCGAAAACAAAGTTGACTTTGCTACGTTCTTCGGCAGGGGCACAGTGGGCGATGAGTTCATACACGGCATTCACATGTTGCCCATCACGCCGATCTCGTCGTACATCAGAGGTGCAAAATATGCTGAGGAGGAGTGGGATGCCAAGCTTGCCGGTATAGTTGACAGGATACCAGATGGATGGCGGGGTATATTGATGCTCAATGCTGGACTTTTTGACCCCAAGAGATCCTGGCAGTGGTTTTCTCGCGGCGACTGGCAGAATAATCTTATTGACGGTGGGATGTCTCGTACGTGGTCATTGGCCTACCTTGCGGGTATTGGTGGTGCAAAGTAGTCATTGCTGAGCACAAATTGTATTGAAGAAGTGAAACAAGCTGACGAGTTTTCTAGTGGTCGAAGCGGAAGTCTAGTCTTTTGTTGCCCTCATCTGTAGTGTTCCGGACATATTCCTCCTGCTCCTCGGGGCTCATAGCATTCCAGATGCTGTCTCTCTGCTTGTTTCTCCACAGATAATACCTCTTGGTGAACAAGAGCAAAGGCGCCAACGCAAGAGCCATGAAAAATAACTGGGTGTTTCCTCTATGGTACAAAGGTCTGTCGTCCTCCCTGTAGACGTTATTGGCCCCAATCGCCCCAAGCTGGACGATCATGTTGTAAATGGCAGAACACACAGTTCTAGATCTGATTGAGTTGGAGTTTCGAGATACCCAGGCGACGCAAATAGCATGAATGTATGGAGATCCCAACACCATCGACACCAAAAACCATGTTTGCCACGGCGACACCATGGAGCCGTGCC
This sequence comes from Sungouiella ecuadorensis, assembly GCA_030579155.1. NCBI lineage: Eukaryota > Fungi > Ascomycota > Pichiomycetes > Serinales > Metschnikowiaceae > Sungouiella > Sungouiella ecuadorensis. The sequence continues at coordinate 279,112 of JAKUAF010000004.1, read as the reverse complement.
ACCACCTTATGGCTGCCAAAAATGGAGTGGAGAATAACGGTGCAAGCATGCAGGTGAAGGATCTCTCGTCCAATCTTTCCAGAAACCAAGTTATGGACAAGAGACCAACGATGTGAAGAACATATTGCGGTATGTTCAACAAGTTGACATCGAATGTCAGGAATCCCATCAGTTTCATGGTGAGCGTCATGTACGGCTGAATGGTGTTGATGGGCCAGTATGCAATGAGTCCTATGGCGTAAATGGGCCACAAATCGTAGTCACACAAGGACTTCCACACCATTTTGAGTGACAACGGCTGTCTGTTGTGCATGTCGCCCTTCAGAGGGTCATCCCTTAGGATTCTGTTCACCACGATTTTCTCCTCGCGCTCAGTGAACCACCCATTTGGGTGCAAATAAGACCTGGTCTGCACTGCCGAGGGCACCATGCTGAAAAACGCATAAATACCCACGCAGAATGTGAATGAGCCCTCGATCATAAAGAGCCACCTCCACCCTGAGAGCCCCCATACTCCTCTCATGCGTAATATGCCAAATGCCAAGATTGAGGTCAAAATCTGGGTGACAGACAACGAACTCCAGAAGAAGGACAACCTAATGGACAATTCCTTCAGCTTGAAGAAATACAGGAGCCACAATACTAAGTCGGCTATGAACCCGCCCTCAAGCATGCCTATGAGTGCTCTTGTCACGTAGAAGCTCCTTTTGCCCACCATAAGACATTGGCTCATGGCCACGGTGCTCCACAAACACATTTGGAGCGGGATGAAAATGTCGGGTCCTAGCCACTTGGAGACGAGCTGCGACGGCAACTCCAGAAGCAAGAAACTAAGCAAAAATATGCTGTTGCCCAAATTGTACTCGTTGGTGGACATGCCCAATTCCTCTAGCAAATTGTCAGCCACCGCCTGAGACAAGTTGCCTCTGTCTACCTGCAAACCAACAAATAAGATACAAGCAGTCACTGTGACATGCCAGTCCAATTTTTTCAATAATTGCTTCTCATCGAGCTTCGACCACTCCATCTCCGGGTCGAACTTAAACCGGCACTCATACTGGGACTTGTCATATAGGTCAGTGTAGTAGGCCGCAATGGCCGGGTCCTTGAAGGGATTGGGGCCTGCCCCATCCAAAATGTCACTGTCAGACAGATCACAGGCGTCGATGTCGACGTGGTACTCTGATTTCTTCAGATCGGCCTGATCCGCATTGGACAGTGTGCTTGCTAGAATGCCATAGGCAACCACCAGGTAATTGCTAGCCCTGGACTTTGTGGTCAAAAGAGGAATTGTGTCCATGGATTTGAACAGCTACAAGAAAGAAAAAAAATTATACAATTAGCATCATTGTGGTGTAGCAACATTGAAAGTGCAGGTTGATCCACAGTTGACAATTTGTACCTGCGGTTTCGCAATCCAACGGTGTTCCTGTGCACTGCCGTGACCATCGTCAGAGAAGCTTTCCCCCAAGATCGTACATAATTTTATTGGTGGGAAAGGTAAGAGAAGAAAGACTTGGAAAGTAAATTCTTTCTCGTTCCGTTCCTGATATCGATCCGGAGCGAAGCGAAGATATCTTTTGCGCATGGCGCCGTTGAGACAAAGTTTCACTGTCATCAATTCTTCCGAAAAGGTGGTGATGTCACCGCAAAGGTCGCAGTTGTCAACGAGAGTCGATCTGGCTAGCCTCGATTCAGACACCTGTAGAGGTCTGACCGGAACCACATTCGGGAATGACAACAACACTGGCAGATCTCAGGAATCTGTAGGTGAATGTAGTCAAGACAAATGATGTCTTTGAAATTGCTGGGGAGTTTTATCAAAAAATTTTCTCAGTGTCTTTCTTTATTTGTGCTCCAGGTGGTTGTTCGTGTGGAGCAGTTTGTGGTACTGAAGTAAAAGGCCCAAAATACACACTGATCTTTCGTAAATAATTATTATTTGAACCTTCCTATTAGATCTTTACTCTTGATGGTCTTACCTATGGCTCCTTTGTTCCAATTTTGTATATTGATTGAATTTATTTCGTGTGTTGTGATTTCTGTGTATTTGACATTTTTCGCAGCTAGGGGTAAATACTGGGAAACACAGGCAGAAATCCACCAGAAGATCAAACAAAAAGAAAGCAAAGTTCACAAAAAACAAAGAAAAATGAATCTCAAAAAGGTTCATTTTCTTTCAAAGGCAATACAAAGATAAAGAATTATCATCATCAGATCAATTTTGAAGATCAATAAATTCTTCAGTATCAACCTCTTCCTCCTCATCTCATGCTCTGAGAGCCCAGAAAGGCGAACACCGGATTTGTGTTATTCTTCGACACACAAAACTCATTCATTCACACAACTCTAAAGCATTATCGAGACCTTGCAGCATCTCCCTTCCAAACTGCCTTGGCTCTCTATGTTCTAAATATATTTGTACAGCCACCATCCTGCACGCATCCCAGCTCGATCTACATTTCAAAAGAGTGATCCAGACTACCTGTCGCTGATCACAGAAATCTTCAGTATGAAATTTTGGTACATGAGTATTGCGTTGGTATACGCCACTACATGCCACGCACTCATGGCCTCGCCTTTCCTTTTAGGCTCTCACAAGCTCGTCAAGGTTCTATTCACAGAGATTGAAAGACCGAATACCAACACACAGACCCCCGAGCAGGTGACAAACTTGGTGAAGAAGGAAGTGACCGAGTGCTCAAGTGATGTTTACGTCTTGATGGACATCCCAGGCCTTGAGTCCGGAGACATGCTCCTGTCCAAAGAAGACAACTGGCCTCACTTGGTCAAGTACCTCCACATGTCATCTACGGTGGTTGGCTTGCCCTGGGTTGAAGGCACGCTCGACCTCAACTTCTTGGAGAAATACATTGTGAAGACATGCAAAGCAGAAACTATCGTGGTGCCCGAGGGCGCAGAGGAAATTGAGCATTACAAGGATACCAGAAAGAGAGTCATGAAGATGAACATGAAGGGGCTTCCGAGACAGCAGCCAGAACGTGACGAGGCGATTAGAGCCGCCGACATTGTGCTCAGAAATATCTTGAGAAGTCTGCCTTCCCCACACTACACGATCATAGTCACATCGAGTGTTCAGTCAACTGTGCACCCAATCCCCGAATTTGCGTTGAGAGAGATGCCAGCGCACTTTGAGATCTTCAATGACATCGTGAACGATCCAAGGAGAGACAAGGAAGTCGAGAGAAACAACTACATGTACAAAGAAGTCGAGCCATACTGGAATGAGAACTACGACCCCACCGAGTTGTACTTGGCCCGGAAAAAGCAGGATGAGATTCATTTATTTGACTACGAATTGTGGAAAGAAAATGAGAGATTGGTCACTGCTGTGGGGCTCATGGCAGTATCGTTGTTTGTGGTGAAGGTTTTGGGTAAGCCGTTGTTAAGACTCGCAAGCGTCTTGAGACTCAGAAGGTGATGCAGACTGAGAAGAGTGGGCATAGAGTGAGAGAATGCAGTGGAAAGCATTGAATGCAAAACTGGTGTTACTAAAACTTATTTGGATCCAAATTACGGTATGGCTCCGCTTATCGCATACCCTGAGCCTCTAAATTTCCCGAACGCATTGGATTATTCGGGACTCTAAGGATTCTATGCAGATATGGAGTTATTTCCAATAACGACGTCAAGTTTTTCGGAATTACCAGAAGATTTCGGAGTTGTCATGGCGCCGAACCCCACGGATACCGATTTCAGGTTTTGGCGGCCGATTATCTGCCGGGCATTTCCAGGAGAGTTAAGTATATAAGTCGATAACACATGCATAACCAGCCCAAAATTGAATACAATATGTTTTCAGTTGAATGATTCAAATTCCCAAGAAATCAAGAGAGTATGGGCAAATGGTCTATTGAACCTGTGCGACGACCATTGATGACCATTGAGGGATTTAAAGTCGTACCACCAATACAGAAGCAAGATTATTCCGCCACACAATAAGAGGGGACTCAACCGAACTCCCGAAAATAACTTTGAAATTCTTGGAGTGGATTTTTACACATATTTATATTTTCCGTCTCACTTTCCCCAGCGTATAGTCAATTGAGTGCACACTCCAACTGTGATCGCCATAAGCGCATACTGCATGGCCCGCATATGGCACACACCACGCTGTACACTTGGGGCTCCACACCTGATAGTGAGGAACACGACACATAAGCCCTTTTGGAATCGGCCGAACTACTGAATGACTCTCCTACAATGTCCTCATCTGACCCCCACTTGGTAAAAATTAGCTAATATTGCAGTCGTGCGCGGCACATGAGCCAATCACACATTGCGGCTGACAGTCTGTGTAGTACAGTTGCGAAAAAACAGGTGATCTTTTTGCTCGATTGTAAAGGTTTTTCTATACTATCAACTAAGCTTCGGATATCGATCCGTGGATTTTTCCATACGACATTTGTGTTCTCCCTGCAGACAAAACCATTTGACGATTACAAATCCCAATAAAAACTTCATCATTTTATTCTCAACAAACCTCGGTTGCTACACTATCAGCCGAATTATCACAGTTATCCATTCACAGTCCAGGAAACACTAACACCAAATTGATCACAGAAGAATGGCAGACGTTTTGACATTCCGTTCGGAAGCTTCCGGTCGCCACCATGGGAAAAAACATATAATAATCGTTGGTGCTGGCATCATTGGAGTGTGCACCGCCTACTACTTGGTCAAACACCCGAAATTCGACCCCGAGCAGTATCACATCTCCATTGTGGAGTCCAAGCGTATCGCGGGTGGCGCGAGTGGTAAAGCTGGCGGATTGTTGGCGCTTTGGGCTTTCCCACAGCAGTTGGTGCCCCTCTCGTTCCTGTTACACCAGGAATTGGCCGATGAATACGATGGCGAGACGGAGTGGGACTATAGGCGTCTAACGACAGTCTCGCTTGAGGGAGACTTGTCAAAAGTGGAGGATGACGAAAGTGGCGAGGAGACAAGCACCGACGACAACAGTGACGTGGACATGGAGACCAAGGCGATCAGCCAGTCGACGTCGCTGGCTCTGACCAACCTGAGATCGCTGCGCTCTCTGACCCTGCTGACCAAGCCACCCAAGAAGACCTCGCTGGCGCAGAAGTCGCTAGATAGCAAGAAACTCCCCGAGGACTTGAACTGGATCACCGAGGCGTACATCACCTCATGTTCTTCTTTGGGAGGGAAGGACACCACTGCACAGGTGCAGCCATACAGATTCACAAACTTCATTTTGAAGAAAGCCGTCGAGGCCTCTGGAGGAGCCATCGAGTTGATTTTGGGTAAGGTTTCCAAGATCAACTACCTGATGGAAACCGGGGTGGCCACAGGTATTACCTACGAGCCTACAAGTGCACAGCTGACCGAGGATTCGGACTTGGTGACACTCAAGGGCGACCAGATTGTGCTTTCTGTTGGTCCGTGGACATCCAAGATCCTTCCGGACTGTCCCATCTCGGGTCTTAGAGCACACTCCATCACCATTGCCCCATACAAGGAGCAGATGGTGTCTCCGTATGCTATTTTCACAGAGTTCAAAACCGGGCCTGTCAGCTACACATCCCCAGAGATCTACGCCAGAAAGGACGAGGTGTTTGTGTGCGGGGAAGGAGACTCTGCCGTGGACGTGCCGGAAACCACCGACGATGTTGAAGTTGTCAAGTCCAAATGTGACGAGCTCTTCAAGCAGGTGGGCAAAATGTCGCCCATGTTGCGCCGCGGGCGTATCTTGAAGAGACAGGCGTGCTACTTGCCGGTGCTTGACGTGCCTCTGTCGAGTGGTCCATTGATTGGGGAGACCAACGTGGAGAATTTGTTCTTGTGCTCTGGTCACTCGTGCTGGGGTATCAACAACGCGCCCGGCAGTGGTAAAGTGATGAGCGAGTTGCTCTTGGAGGGCCGCGCCAAGTCTGCGAACATTCTGTCCCTCGACCCGTCTTTGTACTTCGATGCATCGGTGTTGGTTGACGAGGACGAGGACGAGGACGACTTCAGCGACGAGACCGACGACAGCGACGAGTAGCTTGGATAGCAATAGCATGAACAGCATAAAAACTTTATAGGTCGATCGAAGCACATGTCTGAGTTCCTTTGGTATGGTACTACCCTCTTCTTAATGAGTATGGTACTACCTCCATTCTTAATGAGTATAATACAACCTATCTTTTGGCCTCCCGTTTCAATGCTCTACATTTGCTAATCGGCAATATACATTACAGTTATGTGATGGGGTCCATTCGCTTAGTTTCTCTTGGCGAATCTTCTTGGACCTCTCTGGGAAGAAATGGCAACAGTCTGCAATGGGATCTTGAAACCCAAGGACTTAACCAAGTCAGCGGTCTCAGCGTCAACCTCCAATTGACCGTTGGTGTGAGACAAGTCCAAAGCGGAAACCTCTGGGACGTATTGGTCCTTTCTTTCACGCTCCTCCTCTTGCAACTTGAAAGAAATACCTCTAACTGGACCCTTCTGAATTCTCTTCATCAAGTGGGTGGTGTAACCAGCAATCTTGTTTCTGAGTCTCTTGGATTGGATCTCAGCAATCTCGGAGGTCAATCTCTTGTTGGTCTCAAAGTCCAAAGTCAACTTTGGGTAGAATCTCTCGATCAAAACCTTAGAGGCTCTCTTGACAGTTTTAGTTCTAACGCGACCCTAATAGTTAGTATTATGCCTGAGGAAAGTTTATGGACATCGCATTGAAAACTGAAAATTGATGTTGGATTCACCTGAAAGTTGGTTGTATGAATTGAAATGGATGATTGACCATATTCGAGTGGTCTTCATGCTGATTCTTGTATAGTTGGTGATTTTTCACTTTGGCTCAACAGTTGGCTTGGGTTGTATGGAAGACTTTTCAATCCATGAGCTTTTCGTGTTTTCTTGACAAATTTATAATTCTGGATGGTCTGGATCTGATTGTCTCATGTGTATTCATAATGCGATGTCTTTTGGTTCATGTTAAGACATACCATTTTTGTAGATTAGTGAGTTTCTGTGATGGAAGAATTCAAAATGATGAATTGAAAAGAGGTAGTGAGGAAAATTTTTGAGCGCGGGCCGAGTGCAGGACCAGCACTGTTTAGTGTGCACGTGAACCTGTGTGACTGTTCTTCGCATCATATTCAGGCACAAGTGGGGCAGTGGAATCAGCAGAATTATGTTCGAAAATTAATTCAAGACCGTCGTCATACTTTCTATAGCTTCGTGAATTGAATTCAGGGAATGGAACTCAACTCTGATTTGGTGTTCGTGGAAGTTCGGGAAGCTTTCGTTTTCACAGTTACCTACTTAGAAGAGTGTGTGCCAAAAATTTCAACCACCCGAAATTCCAGGGAAGGGGCAAAAACAAGCCATTTTAACAAACGTTTTGCTAGAGGGTCGAGACTTTCAAATTTGGGTGCATTCCTCTCGGAGTATCTCATCGCATTTGTAGACCTGCCACAATGTCTAGTCCAGTGTTCCGCCTATATCTGGCTTGAACACAATTTTCGTCAAATGGGAAGGAAAAAAGAGGGCACCACACAATTCCGCTCTCTTCAACACACGCATTCAAATTCCTCATACTTTCTGGTTAAATTCTTGTCCGATCGGTCATTCATGTCTCTGGCTAGTATAGTGCACGCTTTCGCAGCCATCCATATGAATACACCAAACCACCATTCGCACATAAGACGAGACTAGAAAAATAAGCCACGAGTCTTTCTCACGTAAAACAATTCCAAACACTGACTTCACACATTCATTGGCAATCCCTGACTTCATGTGTCCCTACTTTACCTACTGTCTTCCCCAGGTTATACTAATCGACCTGCACACACGTCTCTACCATTCCATCAACACGAACTATACCAATCCACATCCATCTTCAATAATGGAAAAAGGCAGGCTCTACCACTGTGACGTATGTTCACTGGACTGCACGAACCGTATAAGGATCAAGTGTGCCATTTGCACAGACTACGACCTCTGTGTTCCTTGCTTTGCCTCAGGTCTGTCTACTCTAGACCACAAACCATGGCACGACTACCAGATCATTGAACAGAACACATATCCTATATTCGAGAAGAGCTGGGGTGCCGATGAGGAGTTGCTATTGATCCAAGGGTGCGAGACGTTTGGATTGGGCAATTGGCAGGATATCGCAGACCACATAGGCAACAGACTGAAGGATGAAGTAGCGCAGCACTACAACGAGATCTACCTAGAACTGGACGACTATCCGTTGCCGGAAATGAACAAGAACTTTGACGATGTGCTGCCGAGCGAGTTCTTGCAGCAGCGGAAGAAAAGATTGGAGGAAAGAAGGAACATGCCATTGCCTCCACCAAAACTCAAACCAGCGGCATCAGTGCCACTTTGTCACGAGATTCAGGGATACATGCCGGGCAGACTTGAGTTTGATCATGAGGCTGAGAACGAGGCCGAGGTGCCTATCAAGGATATGATATTCGATCCCGACGACTCGGCGGGCGACATTGAGTTGAAGTTGACGATTCTTGACATCTACAACTCCAGATTGACCACGCGTGCCGAGCGCAAGAGGGCGTTGATCGCCAACAACTTGCTCGAGTACAGAAAGAATATTGCCATTGACAAGAGGAAGTCCAAGGAGGAGAAGGAGTTGTTGCGTAAGATCAACGCATACGTCAGGATAATGACCCCCAAGGATTTCGAGGAGTTCTCGGCCGATGCGCTCACGGAGTTGCGGTGCCGCATGAGAATCCACCAGTTGCAAAGCTGGCGTCGAAACGGTATCACCACGCTAGAGGACGGCAACAAGTACGAAAAGGACAAATTGATCAGACAGGCACATTACCAGAGAATGGGCAACGGATCGGGACACGCTGCTCGTAATGCTGCGGCACAAATGGCGTTGGCCAACGGCTCGAGAAAGACAAATACGCCACAACCGGAGTATAAGCCTAAAATTAATTTGAGTAACGCCAGGGCTCCATTGGATATATCGCATGCCACTGACTTTGAGCTTCTTTCACCCGAGGAGAAACAATTGTGCTCGACGCTACGGATCTTGCCGAAACCGTATTTGGCCATTAAAAGCCAATTGATGAAGGAGGCAGTTAAAAATAACGGCATGTTGAAGAAAAAAGACGCACGTCTGTTTTTGAAGATTGACGTGAACAAGGCGTCGAAAATCTACGAGTTTTTCGTGCAAATGGGCTGGTGCTCCCAGGGCTAGGGCTGGCTTTGGAATTGAGGTAGCGAGTATCAAAGACTGTCGATGGAAAATTTCCATTCTCGAATCAAACCAAATTTGGGGTTTCCGAGTTCCTGGCAGACAGTGAGATTCGTGGCGACCGCGAAATAGTACGCATGGAGGTGCATAACCTTTGTTCGGTGCATGGAAACAAAACAGCAGAAATTTGCAAGAGGGAAAAAGTGACAGAGTCAACCTCAAAACATTCTGTGACGTGCATCCGAATTTCCACAAGCGATTTTAGCTACTTTTCGTTTCCTTGTTGAAACGACTGACTGATGTTGTGAAATGTGCAAGGCATCCTGCACAGGTGCTGGTTGACCTCATAATCACTTCCGTGTACTTTACCCACCATCACGGTTCCTCAGCACAAAATGAAATTCACACTTTTATATTTAGCCACATTGGTCACGTCGGTCTCGGCGGCTATTTCACCTACAAAACAATGGTTCCCTCTCACGCGAAAAGGCGAAGTCCCCACCATTGATCCGTATGTTAAGGGCCAAGATGTGTTGATTGACTGCATCTCCAGGAACATCGATACGGGCGAACACAAGTTCGATACCAATGATCGAATCGTATACACTGCATTCCCAAGCTGCAAAGAGACAGGGAAGCCGCTTACATTCCACTATGGTGTGCTGGAAGACGTCAATTGCACTATAGTGTTCACAGACGAATTATACCACCTATTCCAGCTTTACATCCACGAGGATGCGCCTTTCAGTTGCCGTATTCCGCTCAGTACAGCATCTAATTACTTGGAGCTGGGCGGCGCGCATGTGCCCTTGACCTTCAACTTGCGTGGTGAGGTTCATGACTCTCACTTGGACGTGGATCCCAACTTGAATGTGTTGTTCACCAAACCAGGCTCGAAAGCTCCAGAGCACCAGTCTGTGGTGAGTGCAATTGCTTGGTCGTCCGGAACAAATGCCACAAGAGTGATCATTGGTGATTCGTTGACGTTGCAATTGGCTGTGAGATGGGTGAACAACTTGAAGAACCACGGGTCACTCTCGCCAGCCGCCGACGGAATTCCATATGCAGACGGCTTCTATAAGTTACCTCTCTATACGATCCCCATGTCGTACTCGCAGTACTCGGTTACTTTAATAATCGTGGCTGTCGTGTCCTTTGTCGTTTCCTTCGCTGCAGGCGCTAGGTTCAAGAGATCGAAAAATCAATTTGACAAAGAGGCTGACTTTGGGAAACGCGACTAAAGAAAATAGTATAATGAAGATGCATTGTTTATTATGATTAGCGACACTTGTCGATGATGGCTTTTAAGAGCATGGTCACACGGTCTGACTTCTCCTCCGCCGAGTTCACAAACTTGTCGTTCAAGTATGCCAAATAGAGCTTTGTGAGTTCCTTCTTGTCCTCTTGAACCTTGAACTTTGCTCTGTAGGCATTGTATTTGTTCACAGAAAGTTGCAAAGCTTCTGCCAAATCGGCATCGTTGACAGTAACTGTTCTGAGCATCAAAATGGCGTCAATGAATGCAGTACGGAGGCTGGACCCGTAGTTGGTTTGCAAGTATCTCAAAATGTGGTGGTGCAAGTATTCTCTGTTCAAGGACTCAAACTTGTCGAAAAGTGTCAAGAAGTCCTCGGCAATTTCAAATACCTTGTCCTCTTTCAAGTTTTCAGCGACCCCCTGCAAGAGCTCGGGAATACACAAGTCGAAAATCGTCAATGCAATGTCTCCTTTGAGCACCGGATTGCTTTCTGGACTGCCCAACACAGACATGTCGGCCTCAGGCAACAGCGCCAACTCAGACTTCATGTCGTCCGCATCCACATCAGCCACGGACACCACATCTTCGTTCTCCTCGACCCCATCGATATCCTTGTTTATCCTGGCCTGGTATTCGGATTCTTGGGCGGCTAAATCATCCCTCTGTTGTTTCTCAGATAAAAGGCCCATGACTTTTCTTCTGGCGAGCAATTTCAGCACGTACGTTAACTCAAACTGCGCGTAACTCAACCATAGCTTTTCAGACTCTGGATTCATACGCAACCCGCGCTGGTATAATTCACGAGCGCCCTTGGCGTTGGCATTAACATCGAATTCATATTTTGCAGCCAGAAGCCAGGCATCCACGTTTCTGGGTTGCAACAGTAATAATTTGGCGTAGATTCTGTACACCACTTTGACTGCGTCTTTCTCCTTGACAAAACGAATGTATTGGCCCCAAATGTCAAGATCTCCCGGGTAGCGCTTAACTGCTCTGTCAAACACAAATACGACTTTACGGAAACCAGCCCAGTCGGAAACCGAGGGTTTTGTATCGATCATGTTGGCTTTTTTCAAACGCGCATATCTCTTGATTCGAAGCTTCTCTAGATTCATTTCGAAATCTGCGTACTTGAGATAATCTCTAGGTTTTGATCCTCTTCCTTGAATTCTGTGCTCGAAGTCGGTTCTTCTGCGCATAATCATTGTGATTTCTTTTCTTTCGAAGAGACCTTTCTTGATTAGATCCTCTAATTCAGGAACACTTTGCTCCAAGTAGTATCTGACCTTGGAAGACATGTTGAAATTGTTTTTGTGAGTATGAAGTGTGATTTGAAGATTATATCAAATTTCTTAAGATGGGGCAGTGTATGCAGGAAGAGATGGTGAGCGCTCATGAATTGAACTCAAGTGCTCGACTTCTACATTTAGTTGATGTCGCAAAAATGTAATGCGTGTTGCGACTTTCAAAATAACAATCTCGGCTTTTCGATTGACTGACTGTTTATCCATTATCAAGAACTCAAAAAAAAGGACAAATGCTCCAGGAGGGGTTTGAACCCACGACCGTCGCGTTCCTCACACGACCGTGACTTTGGTATAACCAACGTCGTTAAACGGCTATAAGCACGAAGCGCTAACCACTGCGCCACTGGAGCACCTGCTAAAAATTCATGCGCGAAATGATACAAGAGTGTTGATTTGTAAACTTTAGGCTCGATTTTGGGAGGGAAAGAGGTCGAATTATCAAACCTGGGCGCATAAATTCTAATACTGAAAGTTTATTCTATCACATGAACAAAATATTTGCTCATATTTCACATTTTGAATTCACCGGGATCTCAATTGTTGTATCCATACTGAGGTACCTTTAGTCTTAACTCAGGACAGTGGAGCCTAGGGGAAGAGGTCAAATGAAGCGTATTTTCAAAGTTTTCTTGTGAGGAGCAAAACTGGAGACTTATGACTGCTTAAAGCCCACAAAGTCAAGCTTCAACTGAGTATTTCGATTCTCCCAGGACTTTTGCGGCCATTCAAACAGTAGTCTCGGTCAATTAGCTCGAACTTCAGAGGTTCATGACACAGATGATGAGATTCAATTTCAAACTGCTGATTATTTCTCGTTTTTGTTTGTGGCTCACCAGGATTGATCTTTTCGAGTTCACAGCTAGACTGAGAATGATAAATCCATGGTTATCACAAGAACGCCCAGGAAGTAGTTAATTTTAGTAAGAAGTATTGGATGTTGCATTGTATCCTCCATGGTTATTTTGATGAAAAAAAACATTTTGGTCTTGTGGGAAATCATAGTGAAATCCTCACTCCCTGTGTTATCAGATTGCAATTAAGCACAGCCTTGCAAATGTCTAAAAAAGGAGCGCAATTTCGTCTCACATGGCATCAAATTTGTAATCAGAGAGGTTTGTATACTTTTCGGAAGTAAGAAATTCTGCCGAGAGTTGATTAGGATGTGGGTTACGCGATCGGGGGTGCTAAAAAACCTAGAATTGCAATAACGAAGCTGAGTAAGCACGCTGAGTGCGTTCAACCAGTTCCTGGATTCACAAGTCACACACATCGAAGCGAATTGAAGGCAGAATAAAGAAATGAAAAATGAGAACTAGGAATGCGAAACTTGTTTTCCAATTCCATATTTTAAATTTTTTATTATCTCTAAATTTGTGCTATTTCTCTGTCTATACCCGACGATCTCTACAGGCTCGCAATCCCAGGCTTGTACATTTGTAGACGCGAGTTGCACCGGGCTCAAAACTCCAGCACGGCTTACAGCCGAAAACAACGGGTTTAAGAGACGAATATTGAAACTCGGTTAGTAATGTTATTGGCTGCAACAAACACAGAAAATACAAATTAAACTTTTCAAGTTCGGTTGAGTATTTTCATGGCCAAAACTCGACAACCCAAATAAGGATCTTTCTGAAGTCGGATTTTGGACATGGTCCAAGTTGAATCATCACAGACGTTTGAACAGAGTCTCCGTAGATTAAGTTGAAATTCTGGTATTTCTGTCCTTATTTCCGTGTTTCTTACCCCAGCTGATCCTACTTTAACTACTGCTTCCAAAATTTAATGGCGATTAGTAACAGTGCATGTGAACGGTGGAATTGCTGCAACTTGTTACATGATGTAGTGGGAACTATCACACTTTATTACGTTTCATGTCGATAATACATGCTCCATTTGATGAGAGACATTCGGAGAGCCTGGAAATTGAACAAGAGTTTTGGACTTCCGTGACTTTCCATGATTCCGAGCGAAGCCGAAACTTAAGAGAATCTACTTAAAATGCTAACGAAGATTCAAAGATTGACCATTCACCAGACAGTTTGACCTCAAATTATTTAAATTCTTGAATCATTACAATGCTTGGATCATTCCACTACTCACATCTATCCAATACCTCAGAAATCATCCAGAAATCTATATAGTTTCAAAAGCTCATGTCACTCTTAGATTTCCAGTCTGTCGAAAGTCGCCGTATCTGCAAGTCAAGCAACCGGGACTTTCGTCGTCGCTGAAAGTCCCGACTGAATGCATGCAAATCGTTGTACTGAAAGGAGAATAGAATCGTACTGACCGTAGCTCATTCAAATATTAAATGCAACTCAAGTTACCATTGCTTTGTGGGCCGGAACTCATGGCCAAAGCCCATTATCATTATTTGGTGAAAATAGTGAGAGGTGAAGGTGTTTGACCTCAGCCAACGGTAGTTTCGGCATGAGTTCGGTAGGTACATACTGTCCGTAAGCAATTTCTCGGAAATAATATAGAACGGGCTCGCAACAACGCGGAGCCGTGGAGCTCCGTTCTGGGTTACCTCCGGCTGTATGCCGTAGTGCACATCGTAAAGCGCGGCTTTACACCATCTGACATGTGGAAATGCCAAAGTCTCAGAATAGTAAAAACATCGCGAGAGTGGTAGAGGTATGTGATAGCCTTACCTTTATTATTGCAAGATCTGCTCGATACATTTTTATGAGGATGAGGGTGATGACTAACACGTTGAACGTAGCCGTGAGATTGACAGGGTTCATATTTTGAGCCCCGAGTTGCCACGCGCGGAAGCCATCACCTGATTGGGGTAAACACCGTCTTAAACTCCGCTCGGTTGCCTTCTTCGGTGTGCAAACCTTAAGATGAGGAATTCAACATAATTTCAGAAAGATGACTAATGGTAGCGAGTTGTAGCAATATATAAAGACGACGAGCTCCCCTTCATCACAATCTGATATACAATCAATCATAAACCACCAAATACACCTAATATATCATGTTGAAGAAGTTCGTCAGTGAGTCCTTCTGGGGCAGAGTTATCTACCACCTTTCACACAGAAAGTTATTCAACTACAAGGAGGAAGACCCCAACTACGTGATTCCAGAGAAGTATCTCGGGAAGGGAGAAAAACAGTTGGAAAACGACAGTTTGAACAATAAAAAGGTTGAGCCTGACGCAGATGCAAATTCGCTGGTGTCCAGCTCCTCAAATACAATTGCTGAGGATGATCTCATAATAGTGGATTGGGACGGTGAAGACGATCCAGAAAACCCAATCAACTGGCCCAAGCCATACAAACTATTGTTCATTTTCGAGATTGGAATTTTGACAGCTTTCGTCTACATGGCTTCCGCGATTTACACACCCGGAGTCGAGGAGATTATGGAGAAGTTCGAGATCAGCCAAACGTTGGCCATCTTGCCATTAACGCTTTTCGTGTTCGGCTACGGTATTGGCCCCATGGTTTTCTCGCCAATGTCGGAGAATGCCAGGTTCGGCCGTACCTCCATCTACATCATCACCTTGTTCATTTTCTTCATCTTGCAGATTCCCACTGCGTTGGTCAACGACATCGCCTCGCTTTGCGTGTTGAGATTCATCGCTGGCTTTTTTGCATCTCCATGCTTGGCTACCGGTGGAGCTTCTGTTGTCGATGTTACTCACCCAGCCTACATCCCAGTTTCCATCAGTGCGTGGTCTGTGGCTGCAGTGTGTGCCCCTTCCATGGGCCCCTTGTTTGGTGCCATTGTCACTGTCAAGGGTAACTTCCACTGGACGTTCTGGTTCGTGTGCATTGCCTCTGGTGCGTCGTTCTTGTTCTTGGGCTGGTTTTTGCCTGAGTCTTATGGTAAGACCATCTTGTACAGAAAGGCCGAGAGATTGAGAGCATTGACAGGCAACGACAAGATTGTGAGTGAGGGCCACATTGAAAATTCGAAGATGAACGCAAGCGAAATGGCTGTGGACATTTTGTGGAGACCCTTTGAGATAATCTTGTTTGAGCCCGTGGTGTTGCTCATCAACGTGTACATTGGCCTCATCTACTCGATCATGTACATTTGGTTCGAAGCGTTCCCGATCGTGTTTGTTGAGATCCACGGCTTCACTTTGATTGAATTGGGTGTTTCGTACTGCACCATCATGATTGGCATTCTCATTGGTGCCGGCTTCTACATTCCTCACATATTGAAGAGATTCACTAGGAAGGTGCAGACCGGGCAGGAGATCGTGCCAGAGGTTTTCCTTCCAATGGCTATTTTTGGCAGTGTCTTGATGCCCATTGGCGTGTTCATCTTTGGCTGGACCGCAGCTAAAGACATCCACTGGATTGCTCCTTTGATTGGTGCAGCCATTTTTGCAGCCGGTGCATTCACAGTCTTCCAGACGTTGTTCAACTACTTGAGTATGTCTTTCTTCAGGTACTTGGCGTCTGTTTTTGCCGGCAACGACTTGTTCAGATCTTTGATGGCTGGCGCTTTCCCATTGTTTGCTAGAGCCTTGTTCTTGAACTTGAGATCGGGCAGATTTGTCATTGGCTGGGGGTCCACAATCTTGGGCTTCTTGTGTGTGGCCATGATTTTGATTCCTGTCTTGTTCTACTTGAACGGTCCAAAGTTGAGAGCAAGATCGAAGTATGCGGGTATGTAAGGTTATAGATATAAAGTTAGATTTGTATAGTCCAGTGTAGGTGCACAGAAAAAGAGCACTGAGGAAAAACAAAGCAACAAAAGTAGCCAGATTATTAAATGGAGTACCAGATTATCTAATGAAGTGATATGCTCACTTGAGTTTTGACCTCACATACGGACACAATTGTGACAGTCACCTCTAATACTGCCCACTATTTGAGTTTCACCAATACCGTCTTGTTTATTGCAGTTTGCTTAAGTTCCTGACTCAGTGACAAGACATCGACCTGTTCTCGGTCTCTGAGCCCCAGAAGTAGTGGCCAAGTCCAGCTCCCACAACCACTGCTATCATGTACCAGCCATTATAGGTCATAAACACAAGCATCAACATGAACGAAAAGCCAACCTGGAACGCGTACAAGATCGACAGTTTCACTTTGAATGCTCTGGATAGACTCAGCGGAGAGGAGCCCACAGGAGGAGAGTTTTTGACCTTCCATGTGGAAATCCACGTTCTGGAAAACTCATAGAATGCACTGAGCGCAATAATGGCCAAAAGCGTTCCGATAAACCCGGCAAAGGTCTTCACGTGCCACCATTCATACACCACACATGTGTTTTTCCAATCCCAGGTGAATATCATCTGATCGTTAGTGATGTTACATAATCTGATAATGTAAGAAGGAGACGTACATTCATCTTGCACATGTCGTGCATTGGCATATCGTGGCCCATATCCATGTGATGAGCAGAGTGGTCCATTTTGAAGAAAGCTCTTGATTTTCTAAAGCTCAGAAGTAGGATCAAGGTAAGTGGGTGCTAGTCTTTGCTTTGTAGGTAGCCGTGGAATATAAGAGTGCAGGATAGCCTAATCTGCTCATCTAGTGATGGCCACAATCAATGGATCACTCGGAAGAGAAAACGAGTAAAAGTATTAAGTAGACAGGTTAAGCGAGAGCCATCTTGAATATTATTCCACTTTAATTTTTATCGATTATGACACTTTTAGTGTTCGGAGGTGGACCCTTTTCCGTGCCAAAACTAATGAGTCCGATGGGAACTAATGAGTCAGATGGGAACTAATGATGATTGTGTTTATAGAAAAGAGCTCTCACTTTACTTTTGGCTTCTTGTGGGAATGCTCAGATTTCATCCCAGCTTCAGATTCACGGTATTGTCTCCTATTTTAACAGCATTATGGCTTGTTTTATACGAGTGGAACACTGCTGCAGAAAAGATAAGAGACCTCGCATAATTCATCAGCTGATGAAGCAAACGAATGTCGTATCGGAATGCGAGGGACTATAAGAAGCGAAAAAATCCTGTCAAATTGAAAAGTTTGATTTTTTAAAAATAACTCAGATCGTCCAATAAGTTGGCTTCGTTCTCACCAGCTGATCACAAGATCCGTACAGTACAAAATATACCTCATCCGAATCTCGCACGTCACACAAACTACTAGATGAAAATCATTGACAGAGAAGAAAGAGAGGCACACGCCTCGCACGTGCTTGCCGAAGGTTTGAAGGGAATGTTTTACGGCTCCATTCTCTCCGTGGGTCTCTACACTTACCTCAAGGTGAGACAGCCAGTCAGATTTAGGAGTTTCAACACCTCCATCAAGGCATGTCTCTTGATTATGCCAACTGTGTCAATGTCCGCCTTCTTTGCAGACGAGGGTTCCGTGGACTTCGATAGACAAATGTACTCTTCCGGATTCACCAACCAGAAGGTGTTGGAGGAGTACCGTGAATGGTCCAACTTACCACTCTCAGACAAAATCTTTTCCACATTGAGCAGCAACCAGTACAAGATCATCTTCACTTCCTGGCTCGCTTCCATGTACGGATCCTGGGTCTACGTCAACAGAGACAAGGTCATGACTACTCCCCAGAAGTTGGTCCAGGCCAGAATGTACGCACAGGCCATCACCATCTTATTGCTTTTGAGTACCATTCTCTTGGCGATGAAAGAGGAGGAACTCAACAAGAAGAAGCCTGCGCCATTGCCAGAGTGGAAGAGGATTTTGCAGGACAAAGAGGAGGAGGCGAAATTGGCAGCGAAGATCAAGGCTGTACAGAAACAAGTCCAGGAGCTTGACAACTAGGCTTCTTGTATATAGCTAAATTATTGAGATTGTATAGAGCCTCACATGTAGGTGCAAATCAGGGAAGTGAGACACCAATCAATGAGTCACACAAACCACAGGAAAAAAAGGAAGTAAAAGCACGGAATTTCAGCAAGTGAAAATTACATAAAGTTTTCCCCTTTCATTATTCTAGTCGTGTTTGGCTCTCTTGCATCTTGATCTGTGCTACTCTACCTCGAACCTGCAGGGACCTCTTTAAAAAGATTTTCCATAGTTAACCTTCTACCGTGAAACCACCCACTGCCAGAATGCCACCAAAGAACAAAAAACAAAAAGAGGTGGTGCAGGACGAAAGGTTTCAGGCCATTGTGCTCACAGACTCTTTCGAGACGAGATTCATGCCTCTCACTTCAGTCAAGCCCCGCTGCTTACTTCTGCTCGCTAATGTTCCCTTGATAGAGTATACACTAGAGTTCTTGGCTCGTGCTGGTGTGAACGAAGTGTACTTGATGTGCTCGTCGCACGCAGATCAAATCCAGGCATACATCGAGCAGCTGAAGTGGGCCAAGAACCCAGTTTTCACCGTCACTACGATCATGAGTTTAGAGTCAAGATCCGTGGGTGATGCCATGAGAGACTTGGACAACCGAGGCTTGATCACCGGCGATTTCCTTTTGGTGTCGGGAGATGTGGTGACAAACATCGATTTCAGCAAAGTCATGGCTTTCCACAAGAACAAGAGGGCTCAGGATAAAGACCAGATCGTTACCATGGTGCTTACTTCGGCCAGTCCGCTCCACAGAACCAGATCGCACATTGACCCTGCTGTCTTCATATTGGACAAGAAGAGCCACAGATGCCATTACTACCAAGGCATTCCGCCGATCGAGGGCAAGAAAACCAGCATTAACATTGACCCCGAACTTCTAGAGGATATAGAAGACGAGTTTGTCATCCGCAACGACTTGATCGACTGCCACGTGGACATTTGCTCGCCACACGTTCCCCAAATCTTCCAGGAGAACTTCGACTATCAAACACTCCGAAGCGACTTTGTGCGCGGTGTGTTGACCTCGGATTTGTTGAAGAAATCGATCTACGCATACATCACCGATGACTCCGAGTACGCTGCGCGTGTGGAGCTGTGGGCGACCTACGACGCAGTACTGCAGGATGTCTTGGCCCGCTGGTGCTACCCATTGACGCCTGACTGCAATATGGTGAGCGACACTTCTTACAATTACGAGTACTGCAATGTCTACAAGGAGGACAAGGTTGTGTTGGCACAATCGTGCAAGATTGGCAACAGCACGTGCATTGGAGCGAACACAACGGTGGGAGACAATACTGCAATCGAGAAGTCTGTCATTGGACGCAATTGCCGTATTGGTGCCAACGTCACTATCAAGAACTCTTACATCTGGGATAACACTGTGATAGAGGACAATGTCGAAATCTCACACGCTATAGTTGCTGCATCGTCCACCATCAAGGAAAATGCATCTCTCGCAGCCGGCTCAGTCATTGGGTTTGGTGTTGTTGTTGGAAAAGGCAAGCATATCTCGCATGGCACCAGAATTGTCGATAAGCCACTCGAAAAGGACGAGTTCAGTGAGTCTTTTGAGTCTGATGAGGAGACAGAGGTGCAAGAAAGTATTCCTGTGCAGTCCACCGTGAACGACATCGACTTGGTTGGCGACGACGGCACTGGTGTATTGTACATGTCTGAGCGTGAGTTTGATGACGAGTCAGAACTGGAGAGCAACTCTGTACACAACTACTCGGGGATCATTTACCAGTTGAGCTCACTCAATGTGTCTGACGACTCGATTGCGTCGTTGCTGAAGCGGAAAATGAGACGCCACGCCCGTCACAACTCTCGCAGCAGCAGGAGATTGTCCTCCACTTCTATGATGTCCGACTATGATGGGAATGCATACTCCGAAGAAGAGGAAGAGGAAGATTTCGAGAAGGAGGCAATTGCCACGGTTGAGAGAGCCATGGAGCACAACCACGACATGGACACGGCGTTGTTGGAGCTCAACACATTGAGAATGTCCATGAACGTCACATACCACGAGGTCCGCAAGGCCACCGTGCAGGCGATGATCAAGAGAGTGGTGCATTTCGTCTCCACCGACACGTTGAATGCACGCGACGCCACAGCCAAGATCTTCAACGACTGGGGCCAATTGTTTAAGCGGCAGGTGTTCACCACTGACGAGCAAGTGGATTTGGCACAAGTTTTGCAGGAAACGTGTGCTACCATCGACATCGAGTACGGGAAAACCGTGCTTTTTGTTGCTCTTCGAATATTATACGGCAAGGACATCATTGAGGAGGACAGCATTTTGCGGTGGTGGGAGTCTCCACAGTCCACCAAGAATGAGTTGTTGGTTAATGTGAGAGAGGTGACTGCCCAGTTTGTGGAGTGGTTGCAAAACGCCGAGGAGGAGAGTGACGAGGACAGCGAGTAAATAATGAACTGGAATAGAAACGAGCAGCGTGCAGAGACGTCATGGTTTTCTCTCAATTTCGATGTATTCTGGTGAATGTACCCTTAGGGCTCATTTTGCAACTAGTAAACTTGTGGCCTGCAGACGACAGTTGCGAATTGCAAAATATAATAACGCGGAGGTGAAGACGGCCAAAGTGAAAAAGTTAAGAAATTGAGAAAAAAAATGAGAAATTAATCGAATGGCATTGTGCCATTGCCTAATGGTCACTGTTTCTTCGAGTATCGTATAACTCCGCCTTTGTTCATTCTCCCCTTTTCTTCGCTTCCATCGTCACCTGCTCGTATGAAAAACTCATTTTCACATGCAGCCAGTGCGCCCATCCAACGAGAGAGGGGACAATGAAAAGTACAAAAGTGGGAGAAGATGCATGGGAAAAATCCGTAGACCCACTAATTCGACTCTGATGATCATAATCTCACAATCAGATTTCTTCAATTCCTCCCTTTTCTCCCTTTTTCCACCACCACCAGTCTAATCTCGCTTCAGCATCGTGCATGCTATCTGCACACCACACCACCGCGGTGGCTTCATAGTTAACAGTCTATACGAGAATACGTGGTGCCACTCCAGAGTATAGATAAGAGGCACATCTGCTGTGGTTTGAACGTCAAAAAAGCACCAGAACGCAAACCTCAAAACTCAAACCTCACCCATAATGTCCTACGATGCTATTGTGATCGGCGCCGGTGTCGTCGGCCCGTGTCTAGCTACAGCTTTGGCCAGACAGGGCCGCAAGGTCTTGATCATCGAGCGAGACTGGTCCGAGCCCGACCGGATTGTCGGCGAGTTGATGCAACCAGCAGGTCTCAAGGCTCTCCGCGAGCTCGGAATGGTCCAGGCGGTCAACAACATCGGGGCCCAGAACGTGTTGGGCTACTACATCAAATACTACGACCAGCACCTCACGATCAACTACCCAACAAAAGCAGAGGTGCAGAAGACAAGCCCAGACAAACCCGTGCCTCTCTGTGTTCTGAACGGAAACAACCAGTTGGACGAGCTGGACCCGGCGCTTCCTGTTGCAGACTGGGAGGCCGACGAGAACGTGAGAGGTATTTCGATCGAGCACGGGAAGTTCCTCACGAACCTTCGGCGCATCGTGCGTGTCGAGCCAAACGTCACGTGGGTGGAAGGCACGGTGACAGCGGTGATCAGAGACGACGATGACGCGCTGCTTGTGCGTGGAGTGAAGGTGAAGTCTGCCAAAGGTGAGTTCACAGAATACTTCGCCCTGGTGACTTTTGCCGCGGACGGAATCTATTCCAAGTTCAGAAAGGAGCATGCCCCAGACAATGTGCCTGTGATTGGCTCGTACTTTGTTGGGTTGGCGTTGATGGACTGCAAGTTGCCTACTCCCGGTAGGGGACATGTCATAATGGGCGACCACGCGCCGGTGTTGATCTACCAGGTCTCCGAGCGAGAGACGAGAATGTTGTGCGCCTACCGGTCGTTGAAGCCACCTTCGGCGTCCAACAATGAGTTTTTCGAGTACTTGGAGCATGAGGTGATGCCTAACTTGCCTGAGGAGGTGAGACCAAGCTTCAAGAAATGCATCGAGACCAAGAAATTCAGAGCCATGCCCAATCAGTACTTGAGTGCGCCAAAACAGGGCGACAAAAACAAAGGATTTGTCATGATCGGTGACGCTTTGAACATGAGACACCCACTCACGGGTGGAGGCATGACTGTTGGCTTGCACGACACCGCTTTGCTTGCCAAATTGCTCTATAAGGTCGATTTGACCGACCACAAGGAAGTCAAGCGTGTCTTGGCTCAGTTCCACAGAAAGAGAAAGAACTTGGACGCCGTGATCAATACCTTGTCTATTGCATTGTACTCGTTGTTTGCAGCAGACAGCAACGGCCTCAAAATCTTGCAAAGAGGGTGTTTTGCCTACTTCATGCTTGGCGGCGACTGTGTGAACGGGCCAATTGGTTTGCTTTCGGGCATGTTGCCTTTCCCAATGTTGTTGTTCAATCACTTCTTCTCGGTTGCATTCTACGCGATCTTCTGTAACTTCGGCAGAAGGGGGCTCTTAGGATTCCCGCTTGCAATTCTAGAGGCTTTCCAGACTTTCTTCACCGCAGTGGTTGTGTTCACACCGTACTTGTGGAGCGAGCTTGTTTGAGCTCGAGACCAACTGAACAAACGTAATGGATTGCTTGAAATAATAAAAAGAATTAGAGTGAAGGGTATAATTAAAACCAAGATAGAAATTCTTAGACTTTGAAATCAGGAATATAACAAACAATGTATCTCAGTGTGACTTCGCTCTGTGAGTTCTCCTCTGCGTGCTGGGTGCAAATTATACTACACAATGGTTGCTGTGCCTGGCACGGCTGTTCACGTGGTCCCTCCCCACTCTCAAGTATATAAATACCCTGCGATTCCCAAAAAAATTCCTGAAAATTATTCAGCTTCCCTTTTCATCCTCTCATCTAATTGGTCCCGGCGCCACATGCGCGAAGCTGTCATAAGTTTCCTTATAAGCCTTTACCCAGCTTTCTCATGGGTGACCTCGCATAGTTCCTGAATGTAGGGCCTGACGTTGCATAGCCTCGTTTGGGCGCCCGGAATTTCTAGTTTGGTCTGCCATACTAAAGTAAAAAACAATGGCGGAGTGATTACCACAATTGTTTTGATTTGGTCTATAACGAATAACGAGCAATTCCAAAGTGATTCCGCCGTGTGCCACGGCCCGATGCAGCATTGTAAGCCTCGTTGACAATGGAGCCGGCATTCGTAAACCTGTATGTCAGTTCGATGCCCCATGCAGAGCACTGAGGCACCAGCAATCTCACCTTTTCTCACTGACTCTGAAAACCACACACGATTGAGTCGTCGAAAACAAAAAAAAATGTCTGAACTGCTCCCACTCATCGGTGGCCTGAGCGCTCGCCCCTTACACCACTCGGTCATCGCCAGCACAAAGTTGACCTTGTTGTCATCGCCAGTCAACTACTTGCTTGTGTTCGTTCCGCTTGGATTATTAGCCGGCGCCTTGGGCTGGAGCTCCAATGCCATCTTCTGGATCAATTTCTGCGCCATCGTGCCATTGGCCTCCGTGCTTGCCTTTGCGACGGAGGAATTGGCCGAGCACACTGGCCAAACCATTGGCGGTCTCTTGAACGCTACTTTCGGTAACGCCGTCGAGCTTATCGTGTCCATCATTGCTT
The DNA here is from genome assembly GCA_030579155.1 of Sungouiella ecuadorensis. Taxonomy (NCBI): domain Eukaryota; kingdom Fungi; phylum Ascomycota; class Pichiomycetes; order Serinales; family Metschnikowiaceae; genus Sungouiella; species Sungouiella ecuadorensis. The sequence goes on along the minus strand of JAKUAF010000004.1, from coordinate 254,950 downwards.
TGAAGGACAACCAGGTGAGAATTGTCCAGGCGTCCATGCTCGGCTCGATCTTGTCCAACTTGTTGTTGGTGTTGGGCTGCTGCTTCATTGCTGGTGGCATCACCAGAGTCCAGCAGACGTTCAACCAGACCGTGGCTCAGACCATGTCGTCGCTTATGGCGTTGGCCACTGCCGGTCTTTTGATTCCTGCTGCGTTCCACGCATCCATCCCACCTCCAAAGGGAAGCGGGAATGTTGGGTTCCCAGACCCAAACTCTGACGCCGACATCAAGATCTTGAGCATGTCGCGTGGCGTGTCTGTGATTTTGCTCGTGCTCTATATTTTGTACTTGGTGTTCCAGTTGAAGACTCACAAGGTTTTGTTTGAGGAGCAGGCCCAGGAGGCAGATGACGGGATCATTACTTCGGTGCCTGCCGACAGCTCCTCCAAGACAGAAGACGAGCACTTGTCTGTGATTGGCTCGTTGTCTGTTTTGGTTGTAACCACCATTTTGGTATCTTTCTGCGCAGACTACTTGGTGGGCGCTATCGATGATATCGTAGAACTGTCTGGCTTGTCCAAAACTTTCATCGGTTTGATTGTGATTCCTATCGTTGGTAATGCAGCAGAGCACGCTACTGCCATTATCGTCGCCATGAAAGACAAGATGGATTTGGCCATCGGTGTTGCTGTTGGTTCTTCTTTGCAGATTGCCATTTTCGTCACTCCCTTCATGGTGATCATTGGCTGGATCATCGATGTGCCAATGTCCTTGTACTTCTCCACCTTCGAAACGGCCATTTTGTTTGTTTCCGTTTTCATCACCAACTTGGTCATTCTCGACGGTGAGTCTAATTGGTTGGAGGGCGCCATGCTTTTGAGTACCTACTTAATTGCAGCTTTGGCCTTCTTCTACTACCCAGACACGCAAGCTGTTTAAGCGTTGAGAACGACACACAAACAAAGGTCTGATCATAAATAATCCGACAAGAATCTCGAGAATTGAAGAATAGTAGGGAAGTAGAAAACCTGTAAATATGGTGTTATGACAGTGGAACAGGTTGGATGTTCGATATGACTCTCAATATGACATCCAATATGACACTCAATATGGCATGTACTACATACTCCCATGTGATGAGAATGAGTATTGACATGACGAAAACAAACTGTTAGAGAATGTGAACTTCTCCGTGTATAGAATGCCATGTCTCGATGAGAATGTATATGTGCTCACAGGCTGTGTCGAAGGTCCAGATCCAGATAGATCTACGGTGTGTCGTGCTGCGGTGATCACACACATTGTTGACTAAGCATGACAAGAAAACTTCTGCGATTAGGTAAAAATCAGAATGACAGATCCGGGCTAAGTCATTGTTCTTTTCCACGTTTGCACATTCTTTTAGTGCATTATTCCTGTGTGCGCTTTGGGGTCTGCGCAGAGGAGCAAGTCCGCCTAATCCTGCTGCGAAAACCAGGGCGAGAATTGAGCCCGGATTCCGAGGCAGTGGGAATTGCAAATACACCAGGAACACGAGGAATGTCAAGAGAAACGGAACTAATTGAAATCGGAATGAAATCTAGTGAAATCAAGGAGATCGTGACCTCCACGAATAGGGATACTTGAGCCAGCAGCCCGTTGCATCGGAGCAGTTGGATCTGCTCTGGAAGGGACAAAACCTGCAGGGCCCTTGAAATTCTCCCGATCGCTTGCGAAGTATGGGGCGGGAATAAAATTACGAGTGAGAAATTTTTGGGAAAAAAATATAGCGGGAGCGAAAATAACACGCGAGGGGCACGAAAAAAAGGTGTTCGTGTGGGCACGCCAAAAATGCTCGTGGGGCCATTACCAGTCATATGTTTCATGTTAATTTAAATTTATGCTTCTAGTTGCACGTCCTTATCTCAGCTAAATCCAGTATCTAAACCAGTTTCACCACTGGATTGGAGTACTTCTGTACTGTAGAGTGCCTAGGTTACCATGACAACCTGCGGCGAGCGACGTGTGCCTGCGAATCCACGCGTTAATTCTGACACAAACACGCGAACAGGTGCGGTAGAGTGCGTAGATGGCCCCATATTATGCCGAATTAGGTAACGGTGTTGAAATTCACATCCCTTCAAATATAAGACACTTGACCCCCCATCTAAAATTTCTTGGAAGTTGTCTGTGGTTTCAAGATTCCCGCGAACCCTTTATATTTTGCAATACCCCGGGCACTTTCAAACATTCACTTCACATACACCCTCCCACCATGTCCGACAGAGATGCTCTTAAACAATTTTCTCGCCTGCCGGTGTCGGTGGAGATGATTGAGTTTCTAGCTTCCACCACGTCTTCGGTCATCCAGGTGAAGACAGGCTTTGCGCCTTCTAGTCAAATGGGCTCGTTGACCGTCACTCCGGTGACTTGCGTTCCCTTGACAAAATTCATCTCCCGCTTGATTGAGTACCTGAATGTCCAGACTCCTACTTTGATGGCTTCTCTAGTGTACCTCAACAGACTTCGGAATATGTTGCCAGGTAACGCCGTGGGCATGGAGACTACGCGCCACCGGATTTTTTTGGCTGCGTTGATTTTGTCGGCTAAACTGCTCAACGATCTGAGCCCGTTGAATAAGCACTGGACAAAGTACACGGACGGGCTCATGTCCAATTCCGAGGTGAACCTGGCAGAACGCGAACTCATTGGCTTGTTGCGCTGGAACTTGAACGTGACCCAGGACGAGCTCGTTGCTGTTTTGCAGCCGTTCTTGGCTCCAATCAAGAGATCGATCAGAAAGAGGCTAGAGTCAGAGGCGGTGGCCAAACTGGAGTACTACCGCATGTCGAGCTACCAGAGTTCCTCGTCTTTGACCTCGCGTTCTTCCTCGAAGCTGTCCATTTTCTCAAACTCAAACTCTTCTTACCTGTTGAGAAGTGCTGGATCATACCAGGACTTGAGTGAACATTCAGAACCCAGGAAAATCTTGGGCGAGAGAACATTACTGCTGCTAAATAACAGCAAGGCTTCACTAATGAAGAAACCAGAATACAGAAACTCGCTATTACCTCCGGCGAGAGTTCGCTAACTGCAACATATTAGAACATACTGCGACATTTGGCTGAGCGCACTCACATTCGTTAATTTGCATCTTTCAGTTCTTCGCGCTTTTATATCCCGATTTTTTGCTCGGCCTTCATTTCAATAAACACTCTAAGGATACAATTTCTGTAAAAGATGTATTGCAGCGCAGAAGTCAATGTGATAAATTAACCACATTGATCCACATGTCTGTGCCGGTATTTGCTTCTTTGCTTCTACAGTGTTTCTTTCTTGCTCCATTCCCAGTTCTATATTAATGTTGATGTGGATCTTCTTTAGGAGGCTCAGGTGCCACTGTGATCATCGTGTCGATTCTCAAAATGGAGATGCACGCTTCCAAAGCAGACTTCAAGGATTTGATCTTGGAAACCGTGGGCTCCAAAACTCCGTGCAACATCTCATTAACAATCTTACCGTTAATCAAGTCCAACCCGTAGTTCTTGTACTTTTTCCTCTTCAAATCGTCCTTCATGGCGGTCTGTGAAGCAGCATGGTACGTTCTCAACTTGGCAATCAAGTCGGAGGAGTCCTTAGCGGCATTGACTGCTAAGGTCTTTGGAATAATCAACAAAGCATTAGCAAACTCTGCAATCGCTAACTGTTCTCTTGACCCCACGGTGGTTGCAAAGCTCTCCAAGTATATGTTAAGTGCAGTCTCCACAGCTCCACCGCCAGGCACAACATTTCCACTCTCCAATGCTCTCTTCACCACACACAACGAGTCGTGGATGGATCTCTCCATCTCGTCCAACGAGTAGTCGTTGGGCCCACGCAAGATAATCGACGAGCTCGAGTGCTGTCTCGTGCCCTTAACAAGAATACACTCGTCGTCACTGATCTTGGTTTGGACAACCTCGTCGGCGTATCCCAAGTACGAGGACTCGAAGGTCTCCTCGCCTTCCAAGTTAGCCAAAGTGCCGACTAGCGTTGCACCTGTAGCTCTGGCGATTCTTCTCAAGTCTTCCTTCTTGCATCTTCTCACGGCAATGGCGCCAACCTCCACAAACTCCTTCAAGCACAAGTCATCGATACCTTTTGTGGTCAACACGACGTTTGCGCCCGCGTTTATGATCTTGCGTATTCTCTCGATGATTATACCGTATTCTCTCTTTCTGATCTCCTCCAATTGGTCAGGATCCTCGATGTTGATCTGCACACCCATGGCCATACGGGCTTTCTGCAAGTTCAAGTCCAAACAGGCAATACGCGCGTTTTTGATGCTCTTCACCATAGCCTGAGAGGCCACAGTACAGTTGAGAGCGTATCCGTCCACCAAGAGCGACTCAGTCAGAGACTTTCCGTGTGCCTTCAAGATATTCACAGCCTTCACAGGGTACTTTGTCTCGCCCTTTGGGTTTGTCGTTTTCACAGCCAACATGGCGTCAACAACCATCTTGCTGAAAAACTCAGAGTCAGCGCCGATGATCTTGGACAGCATTGATGTCTTAGCAATGCTGACGATGCACTCTTTGCCCAACTCATTAACGTCCTGCGACAACACCTCCTTGATGAATCTGATAGCTTCTCTCAAAGCTAAACGGTATCCTGTGATGATTGTGGTTGGGTGTATTTGGTTTCTCACCAACTCATTAGCTCTCTTCAATAATTCAGATGCAATAATCACGACAGACGTGGTTCCATCGCCAACCTCACGATCCTGTTGCTGAGCCAATTCCACAAGAATCTTGCCAGCTGGATGTTGAACATCTAAAAGCGACAAGATCGTGGCACCGTCATTGGTCACGGTCACGTCACCAATATCATCCACCAACATTTTGTCTAGGCCGACTGGACCCAAGGATGATTTCACGACATTCGCCACGGAAAGTGCAGCCATGACGTTCTGATTCCTCACGTCGTCACCGCTGACTTTCTCTCCGCCAAGGAAAAGGGTATCCGAACGAGCGGCTGAGTACATTGCCATGATGAATAGATTTGGTGTAACTCAGTTTGTTCGAGGAAAAATTGCCCAAGGTCTAGCACGCGCACGACCTACAGTAGATATGGTGATTCGGGGAGAAAGAGGCTGGCAGAAAGAAATTAGAGCTTTGGTTCAACGGAGAATTCGTGTCGAAGTAGACGGCCAATATGCTCGACTAATTTTTCATGCTCTTTCGTAAACTTCGTTTGGTGACGTTTCACGTACTACAAGAACGCGAACACCGTCCTACTTAACTATGCAGCGGCGTAGAAACCAACAACGTGAAATTTCGCAAGAATAAAAATTTCTGTAGGTATAACTCGAATGCAGCAAGTCTTGGCGCAAATCTGACCATCTCCTTGTAATTGCCACAAATGTGGCGAGAACTCACGCAATAGGGAGATTTGCCATTCGGTAAACCTATGTGAGCGGAAGCAATGTCAGCGGAAGGTTGAGCTGGGGGAAACTCTTGTGATTCTAGAATCAAGTTTCGAATAAGAAGAAGGAAAAGCTCAAAGTGTCAGGAATAATTTCTGTTCGATGATTTCTGTTCTGATGCAACATTGGTATTTGCGTCCGTACGTTCGGAAAAATGCAACATACCCCAGATTTCAAGGTCACGAATTCATGTACAATGCGCAAATGCATGTTGACATTGACAGATAGAAAAATAGAAATGGCTGAAATAGTCGCAACAGCGCAATCTGAAACCCGCGTAAAATCTCATCTACGTCAATAGAAAACACCTGCTCGGCCCATAGTCTCGGTTCTTTTTTTAGCATGCTTATGCCACTTACGACCGTTGCACACGGCAAGTACAGGAGCCACATCAGATAATCAAATAATAAAAATTCACTCAGAGCAGATGTGGAGACAAGGTAGAGATAGTCAAACTGATCTATTTTCAGGGATGAAGAGAAAAAATATTGATGATGGGGTGAGTGAGCCAATTTCAAGTGACACAAGCATCACGAGCTTTTGAGGCTTTTGGAAAGCCCCAACTTTGACACCGATGCTTAGAAATTTGCGGCCAGCAACGAAAAAAACTCTGTTGCTGCGCAACTCATTCCAACCATTCAGACCCAATTTCAACTGGACTTGGCAAGTCTTGTATCGATGATCGCATTGATTCGCAGGATATGTAGCCTGACTACTTGATTTGGCTTACGAGTGGGGAACCCAAAGGCATGAGATGCACCATGACGTAAAGAATGGTGGGATTGACACCGAGCGATACTATCAACTAACCGAGACGGTCACTCATTACATGCATGTATTAACGCATCAATGCCTTATATTGATTGTTCCTATAAATATCCGCGCCGCATGCAGGTGTCCACCGACAGTTGGGTGCAAATTAATGCACTGGGGAAATATATAAGGCCCACGAAATCTCCCATCTTTTCTCTCATCACAACTCTACATCCTCTACACACATCATGAAATACATTGCATTCCTCTCCATGATCGCTTCGGCCCTCGCCGCCCAGGGCTTCGGGGTCGTCACCATCAGATCGGGCTCCGAGTACCAGTACCAGAGCCTCACTCTGTCTGGCGACAAGGTTATCATCGGCAGCTCCGGCCAGCAGATCGACTTTGTGTTGAATGACGACACCACCTTGGCTGACTCCAAGTCCGACAAGTACTTGAACATTGTCAACACGGAGTTTGTCTTGTCGTCGACCCCACAGGAAGGCTTTGCCATCCAGGACGAGCAGTTGGTGTATGACTCCAAGGACACCTTCCTGGTGTGTCCCAGCGACAGCATTGTTGGGTTTGCGAGCACTTGCGAGGGCGGCTTGGGCATTTCCTTGAGAGTGATAAACCCCACCACTGTGGCCGAGTGCAAGCCAGGCCACTCTTCGTCCACTTCGACCGAGTCCACCAGCTCAGCCGTCACCAGCCACTCGAAGAGCCATCACACCACGCTCACTACCTCCTGCACGTCTTCTGTGAGCACCTCGTCCAAGACCGAGGAGACGTCGTCGGCCACGAGCTCTGCTGCCTCGGACATCATTCCAGGCAAGACCTTCACCTTGGTTGCCATCCACTCTGGCAGTGAGTTCCAGTACGTTCCAATCAAGAATGTGCCATCGCACCCACACGTTTTCTCTGTTGGCGGCGATGAGGGCTCCAACTTGGTTGTGTCTTTCCAGGACGACAAGACCTCGTTGGTTGACCTGACTGGCCGTGGTGTTAACTGGGACTCGAAGACCGGTGAGTTGGGTCTTGTTGCTCCATTTGGCCGCCAGGCTGCTACCACTGGCTTCTCTATTGTTGACGGTGACTTGGCTCTCGACGGTAAGCAGGAGTGGAAGGCTTGTCCATCTGGCACTGACCGTTGGTCCTTGGCAACCAACGACTGCACTGGAGGCACTGCCATTGCGTTGAAGGTCATCTACGCTTAAAATGTTGGAGTTTAATTTCGTTTGCTAGGTTGTTTCGCATGCCTCTGGCCCATCTATCGAAAGTTTATTGATAATTTATGGATTTGATTTATAAGGTGTAGACTGGATGCGAAAGGGAACAGCAGTGAGAGGGAAGTATAATACTCGCAGAAAATGAAACAAGGAGACGAAAAAACTTACCAACTGCCCGAAAAATTTTAGTTTCTTGTCGTTTTTGCTCTTGTCGTTCTTGATCAACAAATTTTGGTTCTCAATTAATGTAAATTGTTTACCTTTACTTTGGTTTTTCTCACTCAGATTAAGAGAAGTTCGCACTTTCACTCTCAGAACATCAGTTCTCACAAAACATGATTGAGCTCATTCAACTACCCTATCCGACAATGAGTCAAAAAAATTACAAAAAACAGCAAAATTATATATATACCACAGCCAATGACCATATCTGCCTCTAATTCCCAATGTCACGCGATCTCATAGAAAACATACCACACCCCATGCCTTCACCTTCTTTGTTCTCAGATGCACTCCGTTCTCCACATTTCATCACCATGTCCAGAGTGGTAGTCACAGGCATCGGCCTCATCACACCGCTTGGAGTCGGAGCCAAAGCAACATGGCAGAACTTGGTTGCTAACAGATCAGGTCTAGTTTCCACCTCCACTTTCGCAGACTACACGTCCGCTGGCTGGGATAAAGTGCCGGCCAAGGTTGTTGGGAAAGTTCCCCAAGGAAGCATCGCCGACGGCAAATGGGCCGCCTCCGACCACTTGGAACCTTCAGAGGCGCGCAGATTAGCGCTTTTCACGCAATATGGGCTCGCGGCAACTGCAGAGGCATTGGCTGATGCTGGACTAGATACAGCTAATGGTGAGCTCAACAAGACAAGGGCAGGTGTGGCTGTGGGGTCCGGGATAGGCTCATTCCCAGACATATATGACAACGCCGTGTCGTTCAGTCAGTCCGGGTACAAGAAGATCCAGCCGTTGTTCATACCGAAGCTACTCACCAACATGGCAGCTGGCAACATTTCCATCAAACACGGGTTCCAGGGCCCGCTCCACTCTGTGTCCACAGCATGTGCAACAGGGCTCAATGCGATCGGAGACGCATACAACTTCATCAAGAACGACTACGCAGACGTCATGGTGTGCGGAGGCACAGAAGCTTCTTTGCACCCACTTGCACTAGCTGGTTTTGCGAGAGCGAGGTCGGTGGTGACTGATTTTTCAGATGATCCCCAGGCGGCATCTCGCCCTTTCGATAGTGAGAGATCTGGCTTTGTGCTTGGCGAGGGCTGTGGGATTCTTATATTGGAGAAGTTGGAGCACGCTGTGGCCAGAGGTGTTACCAAATTCTACGGGGAAGTGAAAGGATACGGATTGTCTGGAGATGCTCACCACATTACTGCACCGAAGGAGAATGGAGAAGGAGCTTTTATGGCGATGGAAATGGCGCTCAGGAGGGGCGGCATTGACCCTGCCCTGGTGGACTATGTGAATGCGCATGCCACGTCTACTGTCATTGGAGACAGAGCTGAGAACAACGCCATGGTAAGACTTTTCAGTGGAAACGACAAGTTGGCAATCTCATCGACGAAATCGGCCATTGGCCACTTGTTGGGTGCAGCTGGTGCGGTGGAGGCAGCTTTCACTTTGAAGGCTATGGAAACCAATACAGTGCCTGCCACACTCAATTTGGAAAATGCCGGGGGCCATAAAGACGACGATAGAGAGCAGTTTTCGAAATTCGACTATGTTCCAAAATCAAGCAAATCCAAACAGGTGGACGTGGCCGTGTGCAACTCCTTTGGGTTTGGCGGTGTAAACCTGTCTGTTGTGTTCAGCAGAGTGTAAATAGTTCTACGACGAATAAATAACGCGAAAGTCAATTAGTACACACACAACTGCTCTCAGCAGCCATTAACGATCTTATTTTTAGGGAACTTGTACCCTGCCATTTCCCACGAGGTGTGGTTGTTGTTCATGTATGCGTCCAAATGGTCTTGAATATAGTTGTATGTTGGGAAGCCTTCTGGGTCGCACGTCATGTCAATTGCATCTGCTGGTTGGTAGACACGCACATAGTCAATTCTCATGTGCATCGGGAATTGCAACGATGGCCAGTCAATGTATGCCCAACTGTTGGACAAACCCAAGTTCAACACAATGGACATGGGCTCTTTCGAGATACGACGGAATCCGACATTACCATTTGGCCCCAATGCGTATGCTTGCACGGTAAACGTTGGATCCTCGCCAACATACCACGTGATGTATCCGGTGTCGTCGTCGTTCAAGTACTCAAACCCATACTGCTGGAATTTGCCAGAGTTTGGTCCACGCTCGTACCAGGTGGTGTTCAATGTCGACACGGCAGAGACAGCCTGTTGCACTGGGCCACCTGCGTACGTGTTCATCGTGGTCACCTTCGAGTTGTAAACCTCAACGAAGTTGTAGTCTGGCATGTACCAGACATCCATAGGTGCCACCTGGTAGGATTGGGAAACCACACCGACTTTTAAGGTGGTGTCCATGGCAGCCTCGACAATATCAATTTCGGGTGCTCCACGACCAACGCCGGTGTTTGGGTGGTCCTCACCGGGACACGTGCACTTGTTGAGCTTCTGTCCGGGCAAGTATGAAATACCATCTGGGGACGACTGATTTGCGGTAATACCGGCGTCACACGAGTCGTACGTGTAAGGCCAAACACCTTCGGTGGTTGCCAAGTAGCCTGGTCTGCCCAAGTTTCCCATAGTCCACATACCTGGCCACAAACCAGAAATGTTTCCGTAATGGGGCAACTGCGCAGAGGCGACAATCATACCTTGAGTAAAACAAAGTTTGTTCCAGGACTGCACCATGGCCGATCTGTAAAACAAGTTGTGGTTCTTGAGAGCGTCCATGGTGATGCGGAGGGTTCCGTTCACTGTGGTGGCGGCGTCTGGGTCGTACCACTCCAAGTCCTTGGTGGCATAATAATTCAAGTCAACACCCTCGAAAAACTGGTCGTCATTCTTGAAAAATGTTCTCCCTTCTGCGTTGAACTCATCAGAAAATGTCAACACCCACTCCTCGCCCTTCCTGTTCTTCTTTGTTCTGGCTTCCTCGGGGGTGTCTGGGTCTATAAGGCTAGTTCTGATAGCTGACGCAAGTGGGTACTCGTAGTAAGTCAAAATCTCGTACAGTTCAGGCTTAACGTGGTTCACCACACCGGAGTAGGTCAATGCAGGGAACAAGATAAACAACAAACCTGCAGCGACGAACAAGATGATAAAACCCAACAATCCAAAGAATGACCTTCTATCCATATTCCTCAAGTCGTGTGCAAATCTGTTCTTGTCATACTGCGCGTCCGCGATAGGGTCTGGGTTGTGCAAGTAGTCATCATCCTCCTTCTCGTCAATGTGCAAGGGGAACTGTGAAGCTGGGTAGCCTCCAAAAGGAGACACATCCATATTTGTTGCAAAAGGGTCTGTACTCGCGCCTGGACTCGAGCTGGAGTTCAGCAGATTATTTTGGGACACGCGAGAGTACTCAGCCTTCCTGAACTGTGAGGAAAGCGAAGTCAGACTAACATCGCGAGAGTTAGCCATCAGTGGGTATCTCGTGAATTCCAGTGGAGGGTTCACCCCGTTTTTCAGGTTCTTCAACTTGTATTCATCCATGTAGTCCGCGGCTAAGCCTTCGCGCTGCAGCGAAGCTAAGTTCAGGGACAGATAAAAGCCTCGGTATGGAGTGCCGTATGTACTTGTACGGTCTAAAAGATTTTCCGTTGGATCTTCATCGTAAGCACTTGATTCGTCGTAGGAGCCTTCCTCGAACGGATTGCGAGGACTTTCACGGCCAGAATCGTAATGGGGCCCGTTCAGCGTGAGGTTACGGTGAGCCATTTCAGCGAATGAATCGGTGTGGAGTTTGTTGCTGTTGTGATATTGAAATGACAGTGACGAGTCAGATATCTAAAGTGAATCAACTAAATAAGAAACCAAACTGGTGTTATTCAAACCCTGTGGTTGTTCTCGATAAATATTTCCTCTTGCTCTTTCACCTTTGGTAATGCCAGAGTAGTCCGATGATGTGTTCTTGTCAGGGAGTAAAAATCCAGGAACGGAAACTTTGACGTTTTGATTTTTGCGAGTGATGACACAGCCGCAAAAAGTTTTGGGATCCACGAAAAAAGATAATGGAAACAAACGTTCACGTTAGTGGCACAAGGAAATAAAAGGTTGTTGCAGGCACGAACTGGGATATTTCTGAAAGCTCTATGCAGATGGGAAATGTATATGTTGCCCAGGTCTTAGTTTGTGTGCAGTCGCGACTCCGCTATTTGATCCAGCCATAGTAGAAAAATGGTGGGATGATCTCGGTGACAAAGCATGCAAAAATTTCAAATTTTGAGAATCGAAACGTCCAATTTTTGAAGTTCAAAAACTTTGCAGCCTCATACCTTCCATTTTGTTTTTTGTACCACCTGAGAATGGACAGGTTAGCACCGCCTTGCACCACTTGGCGCGAATTATAATGTTGCTAAGAAAAGATTTCAGTTCCTAACCACGTGACTTAACAACCATTAACCAAGGAGTTGGTTGGGAATGTATATCCGGCGGCTTCCCAGGTTGTCAAGTTATTGTTCGAGTAAGCATTCAAGTGGTCCTCAATGTAGTCATATGTTGGATAGTCGTCAGGGTCACATCCCGTGTTGATGGCGTCTTCAGGCTGGTAGACTCTCACATAGTCAATGTGCAACTCATTGGGGAAGTTGATAGATGGCCAGTCAATGTACGCCCAGTTATCGGAGATACCCAAGTTCATGATGATAGACATTGGCTCTTTGGAGATACGACGGAAATCAACGTTACCGTTGGGTCCCAAAGCGTATGCGTGGAGGGTTAAAGTTGGGTTCTCACCAACATACCATGTAATGTGTCCGCTGTCGTTGTCGTTCAAGTACTCGTAACCATACACCTGGAAGTTGTGGGCGTTGTCACCCATCTCGTACCACGTGACGTTCAAGGTTGTTGTTGCAGAGATGGCTTCCTGCCACGGTCCTCCACAGTAAGTGTTCATTGTGGTAATGTCAGACTGGTGGATCTCCAAGAAGTTATAGTCAGGGTAGTACCAAATGTCCATAGGCGCAGTTTGCAAGGACTGAGAGGCAACACCGACCCCAAGCGTGGAATCGACCTCAGCTTCAATGATATCGATTTCTGGTGCTCCTCTGCCTGTTCCTCTGTTGGGATGATCCTGTCCTTTACATGTGCACGAGTTCAACTTTTGCCCTGGCAAGTATGAGATTCCGTCCGGCGAGGATTGGTTGGCGGTGATACCGGCATCGCAAGCCTCGTATGAGTACGGCCACACACCGTCAGTTGTGGCCATGTATCCCGGTCTACCCAAGTTACCCATGGTCCACAAACCAGGCCACAAACCTGTCACGTTACCATAGTTGGGCAATTGCGCCGAGATCATAATCATACCTTGGGTGAAACAGAACTTGTTCCAGGACTGTATCATGGCGGATCTGTAGAACAAATTGTGGTTCTTGAAAGCGTCCATACGAAGAATCAAGGTACCGTTTGCAGTGGTTGCAGCGTCCGGGTCGTACCACTCCAAATCGTTGGTGGCGGCGTAGTTCAAGTCCACGGCCTCGAAGAACTGGTCGTCCCTGTAATAGAATGTTCTTCCCTCTGCGTTAAACTCGTCAGAGAACACCAAAGTCCAGTTCTCGCCAGCCGCATTGGTCTTGTACAAGTCCTCCAGGGGCGTGTCTGGATCTACAAGACTGGTTCTGATGGCGCCAGATATAGGGTACGAGTAGTCGGTCAACACGGTGTAGGTCTCGTGCCAGGTGCCTCCAGCACCGGCGTATGTCAACACTGGCAAGACAATGAACACGGCTACGACTCCCAAGAAGAAAATAATGAACCCGACTAGACCCCAGAAGGATCTCCTGTCCATAGCCTTCAAGTCGTGGATGAATCTGTTCTTGTCGTACTCGGCATCGGCAATAGGGTCTGGGTTGTGCAAGTAGTCGTCGTCTTCCTTCTCGTCGATATGCAAGGGGAACGAGGAGGCTGGGTATCCGCCAAAGGGCGAGAACTCAATATTGGACCTGAACGGATTGCTCAGTTTGACCAGCAGGTCGTCGTGGCTCAGAGGGTACTCGCCGTTGTTGTTGAAGTGGGACACCAACGAGGTGGAGGAAACAACACGCGAGCCAGCCATGGACGGGTACCTGTCGAACTCCAGCGGGCCACGCAGCGTGTCCATGGCGAGTGCGGAGGCCGGTCTATCCAAGTTGGAAGTGAGGCCCTCGTGGGAAGAGGACAGTAATAAGTTGGAGGACGTGCCGTTCTGCGACGAGTATGCTGAGAAATTGTTGAACTGCTGTCCATACAGAGCGGTGAGCCCCCTGTGCTGGTGTGGTGGATTCGAGGATGTGAAGGACGACTCACTGGCCTCTTCGTCTCTGTCCATTTCCGACTGGAAGGGGTTTGTAGGCGAGTGAGTCGAGTTGAAGGTCAAATCTCTTTGAGTCATGCAAAGTGTCGTTTGTGGATGGTGGAAGTTGCTTTCTCAGAACTCCAGGGTAGAATAAGCGATCGGCTGTTTCAGCGGTGATGAAATCACTCAAGTGAGGTTAGCTGATAAGCGAGTGAACAGAAAATGAAAAAAAGATTTCAGGATGAACGGATTAGCAAATTGAAAACACGCCAGGCACGGGATCAAAAGGAAAAAAGGGTGTTTTGTCTACGGACAAAAAAAAAAGTCGGCCCTGTTCAAAGCCTTGTTGCGGGTCTCACAAGGCAAACTTGGTTGGCTCCAAAAACACCGCTTTCCTGCAGACAAGCGCAGATGCCACGGATTCCGGCTTTTGATTTGGGTTGCGAGTCCTGTCTGCACGTCAAAAAGCATTGGAGGTAAAGTTAATGGAGGGGAGGTTGGGAACTCGAGGTGAGAGAAGGTGTCAAAACGGGATATGTTTTTTTTGGCACAGGTTTCTCTTGGCTCTTGATGTTCCTGTCTGGTGGTTTGTCTCATCTCAGATTGTCATTCTCGTTGCATGCTGTAGGCTGCCAATAAGGGCTCGTGTGCACCTGGCGTGCGTGGCGATGAGTCCGGGTGGCAGAGCCAAAGAACAGTGAGAGGACAGAGGAAGATTTGGAGGGAAGAGGAAAAATACGATTATAGGAGATATAATGAAACTGAAATGTGATAAATTATTTTCTTTCGGTTTTCTCACCTCTTTGCACCGACTCTATTTCAGGTGAGATGAAAAATTTGCAATACATTCCGGCACTATTGGCGAGCATTTACGGTGTGTTCTATGACGTCTGCGAATGTGCCAACAAGGAACGAACCACGAACAAAAAGCTAATCAATTTTGAGTTTCAGATCCTGGCGGAACATGAGGTAATTAGCTGCCCACTTGAGGCGGGTCGAATTTCTTTTGTGCCATTGGCTGAACTTCTGTCTGCTAAGTCCTGTACTGTCGAAGGTCTGATTCGCGTCTCACTTCTATATATATCTGGCAGGAATTTGAGTTTGCTCGGGGTAACGCACGCGAATTCCATGAAGGTTCGTTTGAATTGCAGGAACCGTGGAACACCATAGTTAGGCTTCGGGGAAGGAACTGGAGGCATAAGAGAAAATGATAGAGAGAAAAGAAACAGAAGGAGAGACACCAAAACTCTCAGAACTTGAAATTCAACAGTAGATCTGGATTGAGAGACCTTTTCCTTGATTTCCCGGTTTGCTTTGATTTATTTTTGTCTTCATAATTCTAACGTGGTGGTCTGCGTGAGTCTGCCAGTTTCACCCATATATTGTATCACGGAGTTTGCGAGGTGTGAAAACAAAAGACATTGAACAAAAGACACACCAAATCGTGAATGGCAAAAAAGTAAAAAGAAAAAAAAAATAAGAGGGCCAATCGAGGCAGTGAGCAATACCATTCAATAAGCTCAAAAAATTGTATCGTTTTTGTAATATCTCCCACTTCTTGTTCTACCGTTTCGCAGCTACTTACACTTTTCCTTCCTCACTGTTCATAACCAAAAACCCATACACCACGCTTATCACACTTTCTCACCCACATACAAACCACACTGATTAGCAGACCACCACCAAAACCACCAACAATGTCGAGGTACGATTACCAAGACAACCCAACAGACAAGTCGGTGGCCTCTGACACGTTTCTCTCCCGTGTTTTCGGCTTGCACTCCATATACAGCCAGCTACAGGATAACTACCAGTTCTATGACCCAGAGTCAGATAACAACCAGCACTCGTCTTCGCTGGCCAACTTGGACCAATCAGAGCAGTTGGTTCCCACAACGAGTCGCCAAGCCCCTCAAAAGCCAGACAAAAACTTGTTGGACTCGGATCTGGATCTGGACTTATCCTCAGACTCGGAAACGCCGCCATCTCCATTGGCTGGCCACCCAGACCCTCTGTCGGCTTTTGCAAGACACAGAGAAACTCAGTCGAGATGGGCAAACAGCGCTCACCGCTACGGGAAAGACGACCTGAACATATTGAACGAAAGCCACGAACAGCTACTAGAGGAGGATAGCAATTATCTTTCAAAAGCGCCGAAGAGGACGCTCAAGTTTGACTTGCCCAAACCGCCCAACTTATTTGGAAGGAAGAGAAACTCGGACTTGGAAGCTGGACTTCCGATGTACCAGAAAATTGAGCACAGAAAACCTCCCTCCACGCAGCCCTCGGTTTCTGTGCAAACACAATATCAGCGACAGAACTTCTCTCGAAACAGATTGGTCATCCCACCGAAAGAGCGGGCTCTTTACTTATGGGCTAACATTGTCAACATGGATGAGTTTCTCATTGACTTGTACTACTACTACAGAGGGAAAGGATTCGCCAACATTATCATGGGCAGAGCGGTGGACATTGTGATTCTAGTGTTCATATTGACGTTCACGACATTCTTGAAGTGGGGCGTCGACTACAACTATTTCTTCAACGAGTGGTCTTCAAACTCCAACGTGAACTTGACCTTGAGAGATTTAGTGATTCCCAATTACTTCGCAACACAAGTCCCGTTCCTGGCCAAATTCTTACTTTTCGGATTTGCCTGCTACATCGTTCTCAGACTAGTCCAACTATACTTTGACTATACATACAAGTTGGCCGAGTTGAAGAGCTTTTACAAGCATCTCTTGGGAATATCAGACGACTTGGAATTGATGACGATATCTTGGTCTACAATTGTGGAGAGATTGATGCAATTGAAGGACTACAACAGTCTCACCCTGTCAAATCCAAATTTGCCTCCTCACTACGTCAGTGACTTGAATTCCAAGGTGAGATTGAACGCACACGATATCGCCAACAGAATCATGAGAAAAGACAATTACATGATCGCCTTGATAAACAAGGAGGTGCTTGACCTCTCCATTCCAGTGCCTTCGATTCTAGACTCGCTTATATCTCGTCGCTCGGTCTTGACAAGAACCTTGGAATGGAACTTGAAGTTGTGCATTGACAATTTCGTGTTCAACGAAAATGGCCAGATCAACCAGAGTATCTTAAAAGAGTCATCGAGAAACCAGCTTTCTCAGGAATTGAGCTCTCGCTTCAAAATGGCGGCGATCATCAATTTGATCCTATGTCCGTTTATCGTCATTTACTTTGTCTTGCTTAATTTTTTCCGGTACTTCAACGAGTACAAGACCAATCCTTCTTCACTCATTGGTCTCCGCCAGTATACTCCGTGGGCGGAGTGGAAACTCAGAGAATTCAACGAATTGCCACATTTCTTCATCAAGAGATTGCACCTCTCCATTGGCCCGGCAAATACATACATAAACCAGTTTCCGGGTGGCTTCTTGATCACGAATATGATGACGTTGGCCAATTTCATCTCTGGCGCATTTTTGGCTGTTCTTGTGTTGATGGCTTTGTTCTTCGAAGACGAAGAACACAATTTTTGGGCATTTGAGATCACTGAAAACAGAAGCACTTTGTTCTACATCAGTATCTTTGGTACGCTTTGGGCCCTAACATCTGGCCTGCTGAACACGTCAACCGTCACGAACTCAGCCGAAAATCTCAATACCCAGGGTGTTTCGTTCTTCTACGATCCGGAGGCAAGTTTGCGTTATGTCTCCCAGTTTACTCACTATTTGCCCAGCTCATGGAATGGTCGGTTGCATACTGCTGAAGTGAAGAAAGAGTTTTGCGAGCTCTACAGCTTGAAGATCATTGTCATATTCAATGAGATCCTCAGTTTGATACTCACGCCTTTCGTTCTATGGTTCAAAGTGTCTAACAGCTCAAGTGCCATTATTGACTTCTTCAGAGAGTACACCATCCATGTCGATGGCCTAGGCCATGTATGCTACTTTGCAATGTTCAACTTCGAGGAGAAGGATAAGAATATGATGTTTGGCATGAACAAGAAGAAACAGAGGAAGAATGCGGCAGCGAAAAAGAGAGACGAGAGAGCAAAACTGAAGGAGCCAGAGTCTGACGAGACAAGCGACGAGGACTCTGATCCGGGATTAGGAGCTTTCTACCAGGACGACAAGATGATAAAGTCGTACATGTACTTCTTGGAGAGCTACGGCACACAAGCGAGAGAGGGTGTACCACAGAAGCTGAAAACAAGCAAAAATGCACGGTTCCACAAAACTGAACCTTTCCAGTCCACAAGCTCACGTGTCTTGAATGGAAATCATGGTTTAGGTGGCAGTGGAGTCTGGCCACAGGGCAATAATATCAATGGACTGGGATATCAGCTGAACGACCGGCCAAGGTCTTTGCTTCTATCTGAAATTGTTGAGGACGACGATGAACTGTTTCCAGAAAACTCTCCAGTTGACGACATGGGCCACAAAAGTCCAGTCAAGAAAGGAGTTTTGGGTATGATTAACCAGTTCTCCAAGCAAGACACCGCCAGGTAAGGAAAAAAAGGAACGAGTTGCAAGCAAAAGGTGAGAGAAAGAAATTATGAGACATAAATGCAAACGAATCGAAAAAGTCTCCGCAAATTTTTTCTCCTTCAGAAAATTCCTTCTCTATCACTTCCTCAATTTCGTTTTCCTCTTTTCACAACCACTGTTAGTGTGCATCTAGTTATTAGTGCGACCATAATTTTCTGAGAAGAGCATCGCATCTCGAACTGAGTCTACCGCACATTCACATAATCTCTTTGAGTTTTCTATATTAAAAGTTTTCACACAATTTTGCATAATGGCCGGATCTCAGTTGAAGCAGTTGAAGGCTGCTCTCAAAGAGAAGGGACTCGTGGGCCAGACAAATATTAAAAGAAAGAATAAAAAAGCAGCCCCATCCGATACCAGAAGAGACAACGAGTTGAAGCACCGTGAAATCAACAAAATCAGATCTGACTTCAACCAATTCGATCAGCGCATCAACAGATCCAAACACGACTTCACAATCATCAAGGGAGGCAAGTTTGTTACTGCTGGATCCAAACAGCATAACGAGGCATCCAAGTCCCACTCTGGCGTGGAAAAGGCCATGAAGTTGGACTACAACGCACAGAAGCAGATCAAAGGACGTTCTGGTGGATTGGTCGATAGAAGATTCGGAGAAAAAAACGGCCAAATGACTGAGGAGGAGAAGATGTTGGCTAGATTCACAAGGGAAAGACAGTCGTCATCCAAAAAGAACGTGTTTTCCTTGGGCAGCGAAGATGAATACGATGAAGACGAGGGCTTTTCGTTGACGCACTCGGGCAGGAAATTGGACTTTGAGGAGTCCGATTTGGGTGTTTCTGCCAACCCCACATATGTCGACGAGGACTCTGTCGAGCCTCCCAGAAAAAAGTCGAAGAAGGAGGTGATGGCCGAAGTCATTGCTAAATCCAAATTTCACAAAAAGCAGAGACAGATGGAGTTCCAAAAGACACAGGAGGATATCATGGACTTGGACGACGAGTTCGACGATGTCTTGAAAGATTTGCATAGCCAGCGAGGACCCAGCAACGGGATGGTTCCGAAATCCGAGAAGGACATTGAGTATGACGCCAAAATCAAGGAGTTGGTTTTCGACAGAAGATCGGTGCCTGCGGACAGAACCAAGACCACCGAGGAAATCGCCCTGGAGCACGAGGAGAAGATGAAGAAATTGGAGGCAGACAGATTGAAGAGAATGCAGGGTTTGCAGAGCGAGGAAGCGGATGCAGATGACTTGGACGACAATTTCTGGGCTGGAAGCGACGAGGAAGGTGAAGGCGTCGAGATCAGGGAGAATGACAGCGAGGACAGCGAGGACAGCGAGGACAGCGAAAGTGAATCCGATGGGCCCAAGAGAAGAAATGCGCCTGCTGTTTCCATGCCCTCCAGCCATGAGCAATTGGCCGAGCAACTTTCTGAAATCGAGCCTTCCAAAATCATCTCTCATATCAAAAAATTATCAGAGACCCACCATCCAAGACTCGCGCAGGGAAACAAGGAGAAGATGGATGCGTTTGTTGGCTTTTTGTTCGAGCACATTTTGCATTTGTCGTCGCAGCCCGAGTGCGATTCGCAGCTCATTGACGACCTCACCAAGTTGGTGAGATCCATGGCCGAGCAGTACAACCAGGCGTTGGTCGAGACGGTGCGGGAGCACATTGGCCAGCTCCAGCAGAAAATCATCGACAATGAGATCGAAAAGCAGGACCTCGTGTTCTTCATTGTGTTGGGCTACATCTTCTCTGCATCTGACCACTACCACTTGGTCATCACGCCCACACTCATATTGATGAACCAGTTCTTGAATTCTTGCATCTCGGAGTTGGGAGAAATCTCGCTTCAAAAATTGGGACAGGGATTGCTCGTGTGTGATGCTTTGCTCAACTACCAGATTTTCGCAAGAAGGTACAATCCAGAGATTGTCAAGCTCATTGAGAGAAGTATACTATTATTGGTGCCTGAGCCCAACAAAATTGGCCAAATACTCACATCTGGCCCTGTGAAACTGAAACACAACTTGAACAAGAATTTCAAGCCAGACGGAAAATTGGTTTCGCAGCCACTTCCAGTCCAGGCTCTTTTTGAGCAGCCACAAGATGCCGAGCAATTTAAGTTCCGTCTCTTCGCCAAATCTTTGGATATAATAGAGCGTTGCTTCTCCACGTGGAAGGACAAATCCGCCTTGATTGAGCTTTTGCAGTCCTTTGAGAAATTGTTGAAACACACCGTCAAGTACTATGCGGCAGAATTACCACAACTAGGCGACATGCTCAGTCGATTTGGGAAGACAGAAACCAATATGGTGAAGGAGAGAAAGCCCTTGAAATTGCAGGAGCACAGACAATTGGCCATCAGAACATTTGCACCAAAGTTCGAGGAGAACTTCAACCCAGACAAGAAGTCCTATGATGTGGACAGAGAAAGACAAGAGGTGAACAAGATTAAGGCGCAAATCAAGAAGGAAAAGAAGCTGGCGATGAAGGATTTGAGAAAACACACAAAATTTGTTGCCAGACAGCAAATCGGCGAGAAGAAGCAAATGTACTCGGATTACCACAAGAAAATGGCAAATATTGTCAACTCGATTTCTACGGTGGAAGGTGCGGAGAAGAACGAATACGAGCGCGAAAAGAAGAGACGTCAAAACAAACGATAGAGCGCTTGTCAGTGAAAAATAGTAAAGTATATTTTTGCGATAAACGGGTAAACAGAAAGAATTATAACGGAGCAGAATTCCATCAATATATTACAAAAAACATTGTCTCTTTTGAAAGTGTTGCCAAACACCTCGGTCTTAGACTTGCGACACCGATGGCACACCAACTCTTGGGGTCTTGGAGCGGCCGCCAAACAATCCGCCCTTCAACACGGAAATGATGGAGAAGATTCCTGACGCCAAGAAGATGAAGAAGGAAAAGTAGATGAACGCAACACTGGCCTGGGCCTTTCTGCATCTGCCCGAGGAGCCCTGAGCAACGTTGTTGCTGTCCAAGTAGGACTTGTTTGAGCACGAGTGAACACGAATAGCAGCAGCAATGGCGGTGGCAGCGGCAAATGTGAAGATGATGTTCAAAAAGTCAAAGATGGCCAACACAACAGGCCAGGCGAACGCAGCAAACAAGTAAGCCAAAACACCGTAGAAGGTGGATGTCAAGATAGCGAAAGCGGTAGCAAAGACACCAAAGTTGACTTGTGGGTTCAGCTGCTTAATTGTGGTGGCAGCCAAGGAGCCAGTCAAGCCCAAAGCAATAACCAAGAAAACAAAGTTAACACCTCTCAAGATAGTATCGCCAATTGCCAACATAATAAATATTTGGGTGTGTTGTTGAGAAGATGGAAGAGTTCACCAGAAATTGATTTATGGAAAAATCCAAAGTTAGCGAGGTTGAGGAACGAATACCTTATATATACTAATGGAAAACAGCCCACAGCAATACTTTGAGGGAAAGATTAAGGGTACTTTGCATAAGGGCAAACCGGGACCGGAACTAATTGTTTTGCTTTCATCTGAAACAGGACCGGTTATCGTGAGGAAGCCCGCGAGTTCCGAGGGCAATTACATTCCTCTTCTGGCACGAGAGGTACGGGTCTTTTATAGGCACATTCGCTGTAGATCATTGTTATCGTATCGAAACGGCAAGGGAAGAAAAAATATTACATAATCTTTTCTGTTTACATTCTGCCCTTTCCTATTTGCCGATGCTGCTCAAGTAAAATTTCTTCACGCTCTCGTTGCACGCAACATCCTCTGCCTTCTCACCTTGATTCGTCTCAGCTTCAGCATCTGCTCCCAATTGCACCAAAAGACTGCCAATGTCGCCGTGGCCCTCAGCCAAAGCATGATGTAAAGGCGTCCAGCCATCCTTGTCTTTCGCATTTACGCTGGCTTTCGCCTCGACCAACAGCTTGACCAATGGCTGAGAACCTATCGCTGCTGCTCTGTGCAACGCCGTGATTCCCTTCTTGTCCTTGACACGCACGGAGCATTTGTATTGTGAGATCAACTTCTTCACGAGATCATAATGGTTCTTGCTTGTGGCCAAATGGAGTGCGGTTGTGCCGTTACTGGTAGCTAGATCGATATCTGGGGTAGGCTTTAGTGCCATCAACTTGTCAACGATATTTTGGTTCCCCACCGCCGCGGCTATATGCAAAGGCGACCATCCGGACTCATCGACGAGCTCATCGATGTCAATTTTGATGTAAGGAAGCAAAATGTCGATGATTCTCTCGTTGTTCATGGTGCAAGCCCAGTGCAAAGGCGTTCTCGAGTCATCATCTTTCTGGATGGCCAATACTGGTCTTTCTGCTAACAAGCCTTCCACAGTAAGCGGTTTGTCGTCTCTTGCAGCCTGATGTAGTGGAAACTCTGACATTCTGGGTCCGATTGGTGAATCTTGTGTGATCTCAGATAGATCGATGACCTAGCCTAATGAAAGATGCTTAGCAGATCCGTACACCAGATTTCCTTAGAATTGTACGGCTATTGATGAAATCAGCCACACCTTATGTTGGTTCCTAACTCAATTACCCCAATAAGGTAGGTTCTATGGAAGTTGCCGAATGGTCCGAAACGGCAAGTCATGTGGGGAGTGAGATCCGAGGGCAATGCCGAGGTCTCGAGGCCCTTTCCGAGCCTGGTGTGCACGTGACCACATTACGCATTCCTTGTTAATGACCAACGTCATCGTCATCGTAAACCTGGTATTCCTGACCCTCTCGGGCACAGTGGCAATAAACTCGAAATATTTGAAACATCCTCAATTGCTGGTCCGGTGATTCCGGGAGCTGATGATTTGATAAATTTTGGTATTGGTTACGCTTGAGAAAATTGCTATCCCGTCGGAGTTGAGCTGGAATTTCCTTGCTTGCTATTAAAAGTGTGCATGCAGCCATTCCGAATAAAGAAGAACATTGTCCGAAAGAAGCAACATCTAAACTGTGGATTAGAAGCGCGCGCCAGATGGCATTCAATGTTCGCTGCAGGATTACAGTTCTATGTTGAGCTGCAAATTATTATTTTTATATGTTCATTTCTGTCGTTAGTCTGAGTCTGAATCGCTTGGTGGATTATTGAAGAATGGCGCTGCGATGATTTTCATGTGTCCGTTCTGTTGCAAACTCAAGTTCATGTTGTCTGTGAATGCAGTCGCTGAGGCGTAAGATTCTGCGTTGGTCACCGAAGTTCCCGTTTGCGACTGGCTGGAGTTCAACCGGCCTATCGATGGTGTCTGTGTGGAATTTACCTTGTGGCCTGGAAGCTTGAAGAGTGAGCTCGAAGTTTGCGACGTCAGAGGGTGCCTTTTAGTACCAGCACTGGACTCTTTCTGCAAGCTCTGTAGATACTTCTCGTAGTCATTCCCGGAATGATTAGAGATCATAGAGTTTGCTGATGACTCGTCAGAGGTGTTGCTGAGCGATGGCTCGAGGATGTTTAGATGTGGGATCATTGTGATTGGGCCGCCCGACCTGTTAGCCACATCTCCGTCTGAGTCTGTGCTGGACCCATGATGCGTGTCCATGTGCGTATCGTCAGCCGCACCTGGCGACGACGATGAGTTCAGAATCTCTTTGTCGTGCACATTGCGCATCGCCCATTCGTTACTTGGAGGTGAAGTCTCGAAGCTCTGGTCACATGGGCCGGTTGGCATGTTGGAGTAGTCGATGGCCCGACTCTTGAACTTCGTCGAAGCTCTGGAGTTTGAGCAGTTCAAATACATGAAGTCGACTTCTTCCAATCTGAGCCCCTTTGTCTCATACACCATGAAGTAAACGAACACCGTTCCTAAGGCATTACAACCACCCCAAATGAAGAAGATCTTGTTGCCCAAAGCTGCCGTGTGAGAGCCAGTATCAATCAAGTAGGGAGTTATGTATGCAAATGTGAAGTTGACCAACCAGTTGGAGGAGACTGTGATGGACACTGCTTTTTGACGAATACTGATTCCGTAGATATCCGCCGATAAAGCCCACACTGCACCACCCCAAGTAGAAGCAAAACATGAGATGAAGCAGCAGGAGAACACAATACTCACAAGAGAGCGTGTCTCCTGATTGTCAACGGTGACACCAATAATGGCGATGATAAGGTTGCAGATGGCCATTCCTATCCCTCCAAATATGAGAAGCTTTCTCCTTCCCACAATATCGATGAACAAGATTCCCGGTATGGTAAATATCACATTCACCAAATAGGTCAAGAAGGACATCAAATAGTAATTCCTTATACCTGTGGATGCGAAGAAGTTCACACCGTAGTAGAAAATGAAGTTGATTCCAGAACACTGCTGGAAGGCATGAACGCCCATTCCGGTCATAATCCGTAGCTTTTGCTTGTGCCTTCCGCCTCCCAGGCGGAAACAGTCCAATATTGTTGTCTTGCCGAAGGACATCTCATAATCGTAGTTGGCTTTTATCTCCACCAACTCCTCAATAAGGTCTGCATCGTCGTCGGGTAGACGCCGTAGCTTACTGAGACTAGCAAGCGCTGACTGAAGGTTGTCCTTTTGCACATAGAACCTTGGACTCTCCGGTAAGAAGAGCATACCGATGCATAAACTTAATGCCCACAAAAATTGCAACCCAATCGGGAGTCTGTACGAAGCACTAGAGTTGAGCTTCCGCGTACCTTGACAGACAGCCAGCGCTATTAGGAGACCCCATGTGATGGCCCACTGATAAGTGAAAACAATGGAACCACGCACCCACTTTGGTGAAGCTTCGGCCTGGTATAAAGGCACAATAGCAGATAAGATTCCTACCGCTAGACCGGAAACACCACGGCCCGCACAGAGAAGCGAAACGTTGGTGGCCAGCACCTGTAAAGCGTTTCCCAAACTGAAAATAACGGCGGAACTGAGGATGATGGAAAATTTTCTGCCATAGGTGTCCGATAATAGTGGCGCAACAAGGGCCCCGAAGAATGTTCCAAGAGACAAGATCGCTGTGATAAGCGCACGCTCGTGGACTGTGAAACCATGTTTGTTGGAAGGGATGTGCGTTTTCACATATGTCATCTCCAAGATATCATTGATGAGACCCGTATCGTATCCGTAAAGAAAGCCACCGACGGCGGCGACCATACCGACAATGAAAGCACTATTTGACGATGATTTCTGCCTTAGCTTCTTGTAGTGTTCTTCCTCAACGGAACTATCATAAAAGATAGTCCCTATTACGTGCCTGAGCCTTTTGACCCACATGACACTGTGTATCAGCAAAGTTTAGTTTCGTACTCAAAGCTTACTTTTGAAGAGCGAGCAAACCCGAGTGTTAATGTCGAGTTAAGAAGACAAATTTGTATGGCTGTTCGCTGTAAGCGATAAACTTATATGATCTGGCAAATTCACTGATCATTATGGGGAACATGGGACTTGGCTGCAGGGTGCAGGACGGCACGATTCAGGCTTGGTCCCATTTTCGAAATAAATAACGCAAAACTGTCAGGGAAACTCGCGATGCTTATTTTTATTTCTTCTCAAATTTGAATTGGTCACTGTTATATCAGATTTCACTTATTCTTGCCATATTTCAAAGCAGATCTCGTTATGCGTCGTTAAGAGCGAGCATGTGGAGAAGAGAGAGCCCGAAAAAACCTTCCGAGAGTTTTCCCCGTTGATAATGGCTAAAAGCGCGCGATATCCGCAGCGAATTTTTATCGGTTTTGATTCATGGAACTTATGAAATCTCGAAATGATCACCGCTCAAACCCAAATGCCTTCAAGCTTCGAGCGGCCATACTCCGAGACTTGCAAATATCTCGCGGGAATGCGGGTTGCACCCACCGGCAATTGAAGATAATGGCTTAGTGTGTATCAGGCAACAGGCACCAGAAGTGACAAGCCGACGGAGGCGTATGTAGCCATTTGACGTATTGAGCTAGAAGTGACTGACTGACTAGCCTATTTTTCATTAATTATTCTTTTGAAGGGGAGTTCAAGACCAGTAGGTACTTGAAGTATTGTACAAGATGAGGTCAAGACACTTGGGAGTCATTGGAAGCTCAAGCTCGTTTCACGAACCTGAAAAGCAACACTTGAAACTGATTTGTCTCCGTTTGTAGATCAATCGGGCCATGAAGGAAATTATCTACTCTCAATTAGAGAGATGTGTCGAAACTGGCAAGTTTGCAATTCGTGATGTGGGAAACATAGCATGTTACTACACCATGATGCGGTCATCACTGCTTGACACCATAACTTATTATAAGACGTTTTCACTTTCGGCTTCTCAGATTCCTCTGTTATGGATTGAAGACACTGTCAAAGTGGAAGGTTTGAAACCTTCTATTGTAAGTACTGACATGCATTATTGTTGTTAATATTGTTAAAATATCCAGATTTCTAGCTCATGAAGTAGTCCGACCAACGCTTGTTTCATGGCTCAACATGTTCGACCGAATTGCTGCAAAATTGTGAGCTCGAACAATAGAAAATTCTAGTTCCCTTGAAAGAAAAAAGAAGCAAGTAAAAGAGAAAGAAAAATTAATCGAGTTTTCTTTTGCCAAGGCCGGAACGCGTATTTTTATGTTATTTACAAGTATAGAAGTGCTGCAAATAATGAACCCTTAATTTGTGTTTGCAGTGCAAACCCGTACACCAAGACGTATTACCTTAAATTGATCGCAAATTTCGCTAAAACTCCCCATCGCTGTCACTCCGTTTTCCACACCTAAAACGAAAATGTCGACCAAAACAGAAAATGGCCTTGTGACTCAAGCAGTTTTCTACTTGAAGCATCTGATCTTACTTGGAATCTTTTTCCTAATGTCAATTGTTCGCAATATCCAATTTGTCTACCATAAAGCGTGTCTCCGATTCTACTCAATGGCATATTACCCCAACAAGACACCACAAGTGATTAGGGATGATGTGGTCAAATTAAGTAAGATTCCCAAGCGTCTCAGCTGCATTGTTAACTTGAGATCTGACGACGAGGAGAATGGCGGTATTGAGGGATTGATAGCCGACATTTCAGAGTTGGCAGCTTGGTGTTTATCCGCTGGAATCCCTAGTTTGACTATCTACGAGTATAACGGCGTTGTTAAGAACAGCATTCCGGAGTTGCAGAGATACGTGTCACGTAACTTACGCTCGTACTTTGGCGTGTCAGTGCCTAATTTTATCATCAAGGTCCCACACTCTAATATCACGATCACTGTGGGCGACGAGGCAGCTGAACCAGATCTTGAGATCAGTCTCCTCTCACGTATTGATGGTAAGCCTACCATAGTTGAACTCACCAAGACCATGAGTGAATTGACCTCGAGCCAGGAGCTTGAAGTTGGGGAGATCACCGTCAAATTAATTGACGAGGAGATCTGCGCGTTGGTGGGGCCGGAGCCTGACTTGTTGATCTGCTTTGGTCCCGTCTTGGACTTGCAAGACTACCCACCATGGCACATCAGGCTTACTGAGATGTACTGGGAGCCAGATAACAACAACGTCAACTACGCGGTTTTCCTTCGCGCATTGAATAAATTTGCCTTCAGTAAGGCAAACTTGGGCCGGTGAGCCTTTGCATGTACGTGCCATCTGGCACGCATTTTGGGTATACATAGCTAGCATTAATCTTCATTACTAATGGGCGTAAACCGCTGAATGTAGAAGACAGGGACACGAGGATTGATACCGAGGGAGCCAATATTTGAAGAATATCGAAAAAACCCATTGATAACTTCTGACGAAAATGACGCTGCTGACTAGTTCATCCGATTTTAAGTGGAAATTGAGATGTGTTGCACTGAATCGATCTCAGCCAAAAAAGAAGAAAAAGCATCAACAAAATACTGGCTCAATTGAATATTGGAGAAGCTGAGATTCTTGAACTTGATGACACCGAAAGCTGAATTTATGAACTTTCCATTTAAAAGTCAGACTGATGATCTTATGGTTACAACAGCCGTGTGTCTCGGTGACTCAGGACAAAAGCCTGATTAGATCATCAGGAAGTACAAATAAATGGGAAATATCAGAAACAAATTTTGAATTTCAATTTTTCAAGATGAGGTTTCGCCTTTAAAGGACCACCACGTCCATCTTTTTATATTTTCTGCAAAATAATTCCGTTTACTGTCCTCGTTTCGACTCGCCATGGAAATACACTGCCGCATCTCCGTCTCCGCAATTCACTACTATGCAGATCAAACATGGGGAAGACCAACAAGAGACCATGCGGGCTAATTCAAGATCAGCTGTCTTTTTGACAAGTTTTTTTCGGTTGAGTCAAATTTCGTCCGTTTGGTTGAAACAAAAATTCAACTATCCTGAAATTTCTGGTTTTGTGTCCCACAATCTAAACTACAAAGGCTCTTGTACGGACCCTTGTGTGCATGCCATCTCCACTGACTAACTTTTCGCATAAACTCACAACCAAGATCGTAATGACCGATCAGAAACCTGCTACAAAACTTTCAAGGGCTTGCAATTCATGCAAGGAGAAGAAGAGGCGATGTGATAGAGCACTGCCAAAATGTGGATACTGTCAAAGAAATGGGTTAGCTTGCGAATTCAGAACTCTACAGAGACCCGGCTTACCTCAGGGTTACGGATCTTCCATGTTGGAGAAAATCGAGAATTTGGATGAATCGGTACAAGATTATCATCAATCTAGTGTTGTTGGGTTTCAAAGTATCATAAATCACTTAAACCAGCTAGATCTGAAATTGTCACTGGTCATTAGTAAGAACGGACCTATTACTCCAAAGCAGGTTTTGACGATTGACAACTTGACGAATGGTGGGAATTTTCAGA
Source organism: Sungouiella ecuadorensis (assembly GCA_030579155.1). NCBI lineage: Eukaryota > Fungi > Ascomycota > Pichiomycetes > Serinales > Metschnikowiaceae > Sungouiella > Sungouiella ecuadorensis. The sequence goes on along the minus strand of JAKUAF010000004.1, from coordinate 225,854 downwards.
GTTCCCATGGTCAGAACTCGAGTGCCAATGGTCAGAATTTCCCCGGTGCCAATGGTGATACCTACCAAGGAATTCCATTGAGATCAAATGGAGATGGGTTTCTGCAAAATGCTGACTGGCCCCTCCCGAGACCAGAAGTAATCTCAAAATTGGTGGATATATTCTTTGAGAGAATTTATCCTGGTTTCCGTGCATTCCACCCAACATTCCGTGATAACATCTTGCTGAAAGTCAGGGAACTTAACTCCCTCTCGAATGTTCTGGAGATTCCACCACAGATTTTGGGTGTGCTTGTGTCTTCGCTCAGATTCGCAGAGAACTTGCTACTGCAAACCGAAATCGAAAAGTGTCTGGAATTTTGCCGCACAAACATTTTGTCCCAATGCATTGGCTTTTCCCTGATTGAGGAACTTCAAGCAATGGCACTATTGGCCTACGACTCCTACGGGAGGTCAAATAATCCTGTTACTTGGAGCTATATTGCGCTTATTGCCAATGCGGTGATTCACTTGAATTTGACAAGAGAGCCAATGGAGCTCAATTACCTGGCCCAACCAAATTCTGCCAGAACAAAAAGATCAAAGATTATTAGTCCGCACGGGGTGGCCAATTTGAAAGCCCCAACTGATTCTTTCGACGAAGAGTGCCGCAGAAATTTGTTCTGGGAGATTTTCCTCCTAGACTGTCTCTCGAGTGTATCCAACTCGTTACCCTGCAAAATAATCGAGAACGACATTAATCGACAGATTCCTGTCAGACCAGAGTTCTGGGACTCCCCTACAAGTGATCAGGCCAGTTCCATAAACTCTAGTCCGAAAGAGTTAGAACACCTTGACCTGGCTTCGTACTTGGTGGAAGTGGTACGAAAACTCCGGCGCATCCACACGTTTTTGAGGGAGCCTTTCGACATCAATAATGTCAAGGAGGTTTTGGCATGGCAAATGCAACTCTCGGAGATAGACAGTGAGCTCACCAAGTGGAAGGACTCAATTCCCATTCCATACAGAAACTTTCTTGATCACCAGTCTCTCTCATTCACCCGCCAAATCACTGTCAAAGACGTCTTGTTCTTCGCGATTTACCACATGACCATAATCAGACTCAACTCATCGGTTGCATACCAGAAATTCGACTCCAACTTTTTCTTGCTTTCAAGCACCGCAAAGAAGAAATGTCTTGATCTGGCAAATAGCATCGCCGGATTTTCGGCGAGATTTCCAAACTTGTTAAATTCCCCTTCAGGAAATGCTTACGCTTTATGTGGACCGTTCTATGCATTTGCCTTGTGGGTGGCAGCCCGACTATTATTTGTGAATTCGCTTCGTTCAGGAGAAGAATTCAGCTCGGAGTTGGATCAGTTGATTTCGGTCTTGTCAGATATGGGTAAGACATGGGAAAGTGCCGCGCGGTACAGTGACATCTTGGGTTTTCTCAAGAGCGAAGAAATAGAGAACAGACTCAAGGGTCAGAGCTTGTTGGCCGAGATTAATGGTTTTAATGACGAGTCGAACACAGACACCGATGTCAAGGACCCGACGGAAAACCTTGCGAACCACTCGAAAAGTGCCCGCATGTTCGCGGACATGAGGTTCAATGCATACAGTTTGGATGTCTCGTTGCTGAAAAAGATCGACGAGTACAAGAAGAACGGCGAGGAGATGTCACCCAATAACAAGACAGACTTTATGAACTTGCTAGAGTGGTTCAAGATCCCGATTAGCATGGAGAACTCGCCGTTCGTTCCGAAAATGGAAATTTGAATAAAAGTTTCAAAGTGATGCGGAGCCTTTAATTTTTCTTCTTCTGTTGCTTCTGTAAGTGAACCTTACCCTTCTGAGCCAATTTTCTTTCCACTTCATCACCATGCTGCAATTTCTGATGCTCGAAGCCGTCTTTATAAGCGTACGCAACCTCAATCCGGTTGTTCATGAGCACACTTCCGTTCATTTTCAGAATCGCCATGTCGCTGCTGTCGAAATCATCATACTCAACAAACCCATGTCCTTTGGATTTGCCAGCATCGTCCTTGACAATGGAAGGATACTCAACAAGAGTCCCAAAGCGGGAAAATGTATCTTTCAAATATTTTTCATTGACCAAAGGACTGAGGTGGTTGACAAAGAGTCTTGCGCCTATGCTGAGTGCTGGTTTGGTGTCATTACCTGATGCACCAGAAGGGTCTGTCTTTTTCATCTTGAGCGTTTTCCCAAAAAGCCGAACACCATTCAAGACGCTGAGAGCGTAGTCTGCGTCAATTGACGTGTTGAACTCCACGAATCCAAATCCCTGGTGCGCTCGAAGGATTCTGTCCTTCGGTAAGTTGAGCAGTCTCACTGGCCCAACCTGGATGAACAACTCATAGAGAAGTGGCTCTGTAACTTGCGGATCTAGGTTTCCCACGTATAGAGTAGCATTTGGATTTCGCTCATTCTCCAGAGGCTTTCGAAATACGTTCATGTGTGAAGATCTGTGGGATGTGGTGAATCCAGATGTAGATTATAGCATCGCACACTATGCACGCAGATAGACCGATGTCATAGAGTTAAGGACAGGCCACTGATATAAGGAAAAATATAATGTAAGAAAATCAGATTAACTCAATTTTATATCAATATGATCACTTAAGTCTTGGAAGGCAGATTTTATCGCAGAATATAACGACATGTCGGACTTTTCCTAGGTCACTTCCAGATTATTTGTATCTACATTTGGGTGCGAAAGTAAATTGTGACTTTCTCAGCCAAACATAACATTGACGATATGAAAAAAAAAATGAATTGCTTAATATTCACACAAATGCGGTGCTTTCCAAATGTATATGGTCTACCCCAGCACAATGTACACCGTCTATACACCTATACCAACTCTGCTATACACTATTCTAACCATGCTAAACTTATGCTGACACACCCTCTTCGCTGTCTTGGTCACTTTCATAGGACAATTGCGCCAAGCCTGAACTCACTACTGGCTGAAGCACAGAAGCTGGATTGACAACACGCTCACTCACATCGGCTTTCTCCACCACTGCCTCTGGTGCTTTTGAAGATTCCTCCTCTGGCTCGGAGTCTTCAGAGTCACTTGACTCCGAGTCCAGATTGTCGCTCGAGCTCTCGCTGCTCATTTCAGACTCAGAACTGTACTCTGCTCCGTACGCTGTTTTCTCGTCCTGGACGTACTTCGCCCATATTAGACTGTCTGTCGTTATAAATATTTGTGGGTACTCCAAGACAACTTTCCCTGAGAGGGCGGAGGATATGGTGGACCCTGGATCCAATGCAATGACTGACCTCTCGGTGGAAGTGCCAATGCAGTTTGCCAAATAAAACTGTAAGTGCTCCTTGGGGAAATCCTGTCCCACAACGGAGTTTTGCAACACGTTTAGAGGCACCGCATCCCTCAATTTCGTGGTCTCCTTCAATCTGTAACTGATGAATCCTTTATGTGGCTTTCCGTCAGCATCAACAGGGACCCACTCCACCGTCCATATGTATGCTCCGGCTTTCTTGTCGAATCCAGACTTGTTCTGGTTGGCCCTGGACATTCCTGCTGGCAAGTGAACAACCAACGTGTTTTCTCTCTTGATGGAAGTTTGGGGATTGTTAGGAAACACACGGTTAATTTGGGAGATTCTCGAGTCCACCAGCTCGGGGTTTGGTCGCTGTCTCTTGTTGCCATTATTTGCACCTTGTTTCCGCTTGAACATGTTTTTTGCACTTGACTTCACGTCTTCTTTCCTCAACGAGATCTGCCTCTCGAAATTTAGCAAGTAGTTGTAGTCTCGGTTCACCACGGCTTGGCTGGAGCTGAGTTCCTTGTTGGGCACGAACTTAGTAGGATCAACCTTCCCACTGCATTCCAGGCGGAGCTTGTGGCGTTTCACACATTCCAAAGAGCAAGTTTTGGCGTGGCACGCGGGGCAAGTGTACTTTGCATCGTTCTCCATGCATATAGCACAAGTTCCCGACGAGATCATTGTGGGTGGTAAATGGAGGTGCGATGAGCGATGCGCACCTGTAGATTGGTAATAGTGGGGCAAGGACGAGAAGAGATGGGACAGGGAAGGAAAGAAAGAAAAATCGGAAGAAAAAAAATAAGAGTAAAACATTATAATAATTCAGCAAGAGAGCATCAGTTTTGATTTACACGAATCCTAGAATATTATTGGCGGGATTGCTGCGTCTTCCTTTTCTCTTGTCCTGCTTGTTTCGAGAACTGAACCATACTTTATTTCGCAGCTAGCCTTTGCAGCCGTAAGCAAGACAATTTTTGAAATACGTTGGAAATTTAAGACACACTGAATCCAACGTAAATTTTTCAAGCAAACCAAGTCAATGCAATTGCATTTTCCCCTTTCAAAAGTCAAAATCAACTCTGTCAAATCTGGCTACTTCCACCCACTCTACACCCGTACACCACACCGTGTATGAATTTTTCATGGCTCTATCCAACCTCCCACACTGAAAATGTTTGCGAGAACAAGTGTGGCCAGACATTTCGTCAGATATGCCTCCAGGTCAGAGAAAATCTCTGTGCAATTATTGCGGGATTACCAGCCTCTTGGAGCCGCCGGTGAAATCGTCAGAGTGAAGCCAGCCTTCATGAGAAACTTTTTGCATGTTGGAAACAAGGCGTGCTACCTCAACGACGGGCCCAGAATACCCGTGGTGGCCAGAGCCAAGACTGCGCCTGCGGAGAAGACGCGGAACGTTGTTGTGGAGAAATCTGAGCAAACACGCCCAGAACAGGAGTCCACTCCGGCTTTGTCTTTGGACGAGTTGTCTACATTATTCAGCAACATGAGAACGAACAAGAGCAAGAAGTCGTCCAGTCTCGGATTCCAAAGTGAGACGGTGGAGTCTGCGTCCTACTCATTGGCAGAATTGGGGGAGTCGCTCCCTGAGACGTTTACCTTGGCTGGACAGAAATACCCAGTTTCAAGAGAGTCACTCGCAAAATCAGTATTCAGCTCTACGGGTATTGAAGTTCCCGCCTCAGTGATCAAGATTGTTGGTGAGGATGGCACGGCAGTGGAAGAGATCACGCAGGCCGGCATTTTTGCGTGGTCATTCCTGGCACCTGGGGATGCTAACATTCTCAAGAGAAAGCTCAAGGTGCAATAATGTAAATAGATAGACACGGGTCAATGTAAGTGAAAAGAAAAATGAAGAATACTAAAAAGAGAAGGATGACTTACAGGTGTGAATATTGGTTTTCGCTTGCTAATATTTGTATTATATATAGACTTTTGTTTTCTGTCAGATTCTGCCTTTTGTGGTGTACTGCTTGTAAGCCTTATCAGAGTTAAAATCGGTAGAATTGCACCCACTTGATCTCAGCGCCACATGAGTCTACGGTCCACTGCAGCAAATCTGTCGAGGATCCGAAAGCCCGGAATTCCCAAAAAACTACTTTCGTCGCCGCTCAAGCCAAAACTGCCACGCAAATCAGGCTCGCCCAAAGATGAGTCAGATCGCAAGCAAGAGAAACTACAAATCACAGATCACAATGTCCAGCTCGATTATGAGCTTTCTGGTAATTCCAGTATGGTTGATGCTATCGATCGGATAGTGTCGAATCAGTGGGCAGAGCAAACTATGTACCATACGCGGCATTTCAGCAGAGAGGCCAAACTCAGCTCTGGCAGCTCCCCACAGGATCTACTATTCTCGCTTAGGGGACTCTCGATGGCTACCAAAGCTGACATATTGAAGTACCGCAGTCTGCAGCTCCCGAAAGGTGGCATGTTGACCGTCAACCAACTATATACCATGTTCGATCATCAGGGCAATACTTACGTGGACAGAAGTCTAGAAATGTGCACCAGGGAAGGGCTAGTGAAGAAGTTTGTCATCACAAATGCGCTGCCAGTGATCCTGCGAGGTGAAAATCACGGTTTCAATCCCAAGGTCACCTATGGCTACGAAAATACTGAGGTGGTGGTGAGGACCGAGCAGTACTTGAAGTTGATAGATGAGGTCCAAGCAGAGGCTGGATCTGAGGAAATTGAAGCCTTGGAGAAATTCAAAGAGTACGTACAAGATAACCCAGAGTCGTTGGTTGTCACGAACGAGGAATTCTCAACACCTGAACTCTCTGCTTTGGTCAAGTACGGCTTTCTCACCTTGACTTCCAACCACCACAACGAAATCGACGTGCACCAGTACTCCATCTCGTTTCCCAAATGCGGAACCTTCTTGAAAATCATCAATGCTGGCAGAACCTGGCTAGTGAGGACCCTTGGTAGGGCCAGGCACAATGAGTTTTTGGAAGATGTGCTATTTGACAAATGGGAAGGGAGGTCTCTTGCCAACTTGCGGAAACCGTTTTACGGGTATGATTTGCTCTGGATCTTGGCTGATGCTCGTGGCGCAGGTGTCGTTGAGGCCTTTAACACACCGGTGGGTCGAGGCTGGCGACTCACAGGGAAATTGTGAGAAGGTAACAAAAAGGACAAGTAAAATACACCGGTATGGGAAAAATACACTGGTACGGGGAAATGCACTGGTACGGGAAAAATAGAGAAGGATTGGGAACTAATCAATGAGATGCTACGCGAGGATAATTTATATTTGATCTTTTATCTGCAATGGGATGTATTGATTGCACTATTTTGACACGAAGATCCGCTCAACCTCTCATCTTCATCTTCTTGGCGGCTTTTCTCTGCTTCTTCTCTTGAGCCTTCTTCTCGGCCTTCAACTGTTCGTCTCTCGACAAGTTTCTCCTGCTCTCTCTTTCCTGTCTCTTTACCTTGGCCAACTCCTCGGCCAACTCCTCCTGTCTGGCGGCCTCCTCCAACTTTTTGATCTTGGAAATTTCCAATTCTCTGGCCTTGACAACTTTTCTGGATGCCTCTGGCTTGAAGGTGATCTCTTGCTCAGCAATCTTGTCCACAACATCAAAGACGGCAGCCAAAAGCTCAGAGAGCTGAGCCAACTCTTGCTTGCCGGTGACCAAGTTGAGCGAGATGACGATTCTGCGGTGTGGAATCAAGTCACGGAGTTGCTCTGGTCTGTCCTGAGGCTGGTCGGTGAAAGCCACAAATCTGACAAAGCTGGCCATGGACAATTTGAGCGACTCGGCCAATTTCGAGGTGAATGTCTTTTCCTGGTACTCGTTGACCTCAGACATGAACACAAAGGACTCAGGCAACAAAGCAGAGTCCGAGGTTCTGGTCAAAGACAAGTAGTAGTTGAACTTTCTGTACTCGTTCATGCCCAATTTCGACACCACAGCGGAAATAAAGTTCTCGTAGTCCACAGATGGAGTCAAAACAATCTCCACTCTGTCGGTTGGATAGAGCACAGACTCGGTGAAGAAACTGAATGCCATTTCCATCAACCACACAAGAAGGTTCTGTCTTGGGGCCAAACGGAAGACAATGTTGGCCTTGGCAATGTTCTTGCGGCCCGTAGCATACGAAGCATAGCTCTCAGCACTGTCTTTTTCATACAACTTTCCCTCTTCGACTCCAAACTGGTGGAAGTTCTCTTGGAACACAGACTTCACGCCATTGAGGAAACCAGTGACTCTGGACTGGTTGTACCAGTCGCCGAGCTTGAAAAGCAAAGCGAAACCAACAATGAAAGAAAGAGTGAAGTACTCCAACCTCCAATCGTTGGTCTGCAACCGCTGCAAGAGAGTCATGTCCGACAACTCTGCCAAAGTGTACTGGCTGAAAGTCTTTCTGAAATAGTTAGAATTTGTTGCGGGAATTGAGTTGGTTTAATGGGTTCACATACCTTGGAGTTCCATCTGCGTTCAAGGTGGTCGAGTGGAGGAGATCCACGATTTTCTGAATCATGATTGCAGTTTGGAAATTTAACTAATTTCGGTCGTCCAATTTGGTGGGCGAGTGGAATACTGCACACAGTGCATGGATAAAGAGCCTCACCAGATCTCCGTTATTGCGAATACAGAGAGAGATAGGTAAGTGAAAAATGTGGGAAATGCAATTGGAGATAAATTAAAAGATTGTTTGCTGCCTCCAGATTAAGCAAAACAGTTGAAAAGGTCCAATAATAAACTTTCCACTTTTTCAATTTTGTAATGTTTCTTCACTTTTGCAACTCTTGCTACCTTCCTTCCTACTTTGTCTCTATGGTACATGTATCTAGACTATCTGGCTCTTTTGGCACTGGGCTCCTCGGACTCGCCCTTGTAGTTGGCCAAACCCTCGGTGATCGCCGAAGTGACGAACTCCCGGAGCGCTTCGTCGGGATTTTCCGTCTTCATGATCTCCTCCAACTGTTGTCTTCTCTGACTACTGAACTCACCTTGATTCTCTTCCATGGTGTATCTGATCTGGTGGCCGTCGATTTCTCCGGGCACAGGCAAGGCATCTAGCACAGATGCCGACTGTGGCTGGTCGTGTGCCAACGAACGCAAGTACTGCGCTAGTTCAGGCAATTCGCCGTCCTCTTCAATGTACTCGGCGGGGGTCTGCCCTTCACTGTTCTTCAACTTGTAGTCTGCTTTGAGCTCCTCCACCATGATTGTGGCGGTAGCCAAGTCTTCCACATGGTGCAAGGGCGTGTCTCCCTCGTTATCCTGGATATTTATGTCTCCTCCGTTCTGAATGAGTAGCTTCAACAAGTTTATGTGGCCATAAGATGCTGCGGCGTGGATTGGAGTGTAGCCGTTTGGGTCCTTGGAATTTGGCGTGAAATTTCCCAGATCGAGATGTGATTGGACGATGTCGACCTGGTTATCGGCGGCTGCCACCCAGATATTGGCGACCATTGTGATTTGTGGAGAGGATGGCTGCTCGAAAATTCGATGAGCTTCTGGTGTGGAGTGCAGGAGCCCATGGATATGGAGGTCAGAGACAGAGCCAACGAAACAGCGAAAAGTTCAAAAAAAGTTCAAAAAGATTTTTGAGTCTAAAAATACGCCTAAATGGATTTACTGAAGCAATTTTCACTTTTTAGAATTGTCAGTTTTGGATTGTAAGTGGTCCGAAGCTACATTCACTTTGCAAAAGTGACAAATGCACAATGGGCCACCACATATACGCCACCGTCAGATTAATAGAGGAGAATTACAATTTTTGAAGATCAAATAGTGGCTCCAATCTTTGGAAAATGTATTTTTTTCCTTTTTTAAGATCGTTACCATTCCTCTCGGGTTCTCTTCCACAATTCGCAGCTACTGGTTTCCTGCACTCTTCACAATCTATTTCTTCAGTTCAATACCCCATGGCAGAAACACCACAAAAGGACGTCCTCAAAACGTCGCCGCCGGAAAAACTCTCCGGGTTCGAGTGGTGGAGAAGATCCATCGCCTACCGCACGGGGCTAGGCATGGACGAGCAAGAGAGGTCTCAGTTTGAACACGACTACAGGGTCAAGGCTTTCCCCGACAACTGCGACAAATGCGAGGAGTACAGAGACTGGATGCTCAAATACTCGCCCTCTGTGACGTTCATGATGGGCCACGTGCGCAAGTTGGGCGGGAACTTGTCTACAAAGAATATTACGTGTGCCATGTGTGACGACTTAAAAGGCGGTGGATTCCACCCGGACTTGGGGATTTTGTTGTGCTCAAACTGGATCCGTGATAAATGGCAGCTTGAGGATGTCTTGACGCACGAGTTGGTGCATGCATACGACTACTTGAAGTTCGACGTAGATTTGACCAACTTGAGACACCATGCGTGCACTGAAATCAGAGCGTCCATGCTAAGTGGTGAGTGCAGGATCATGAACGAGATCAGAAAGACCGGATTGGCCAACTTTGGCAAGAAGTTCCAGGACTGTATCAGGAGAAGAGCTGTCATCTCTGTGTCTGCCAATCCAAAGTGTGAGTCTCCAGAAATCGCCCAGCAGGTCGTGGATACTGTGTGGAAATCGTGTTTCAACGACACAAGGCCATTCGAGAGGGTCTACCGTTAATGTAAATAGAAAGGAAAGGCATGGAATCAGGTGTAGTTGTGGAATGGGAGGAACGCCAGCGTGAGGGAAGACGCATAGCTTGATTTCAAGTATTTCGTGTACAATTCTTCCACTGGTATTTCGAACTTGATAAAATATTAAAAAGTAATTACATCAAGCAGTTGAAGTCATCTGGGCTTGTTGTAGATGATTCTGATTTTCGTATGTTAAACCTTTTTTGCAGATTGCGCGCTATCCTAGGTTCGCATGCATTGTTCCTTGCTTTCCGGACATCCCGGCGCCACCAAACTTCCATACCTTTTATTCTGGTAGAAGTTCTGCCAAGATGTGAAAGTTAGAGGGCTTGTAAGCAAAGAATTGTAATGGTACTTTCTTCTGTGCCAAGTTCGTGACAGATTTCCGAGATCTTATTGGAGCTTACACATACAACCACTGTGTTCCAGCTTTGAGTATGAAATTGACTTGGTGGATGCTATTCTGTTCAAAAGTTGAAATGGTCAATACCAAGCGAATGTCACTTTCTCATTACAAATTCTTATCCTTGCCGATCTTGCAGGGATCGGCAAACTAGCCATGCTGCGAAATGACGCAAGTGCGAATCACCGAAATACCATGTGATTCCATAGAAGAACCAGAAAGTATTGAGTACCAAATCAAACTTCCAAACATTAAGAGGAAAATCTTTTTGGACTCGTGAGACTTCACATAGAATTGGCCAACACCGCTGAATCAATTGTAATGCTCCATTCACTTGCCTCCTTTCCTGTCTCCATTTCATTTCACACATCTGGAAGGGTCTCCGCGCAGGCCAAGTCTTTGTCACTTTTATATTCACAGACCACTTTTGTCTTTCCTTCTCTGATATCAATCACTTCGAAAATAGCATCGGAATCTAAATTAAACTCCGGTCGGTGACGAAGCAAGTTTCTAAAATTCCATTGAACTTTCGTCTGTGCGGACGGATCGGCTCCTGTATTATCTCCAACCGCACCTACCGATACCACTATATATAGCACGGGTTCCACATACCGCAAAGTCCAGACCACACCATAACAACCATAACAACCAGAACAACCAGAACAACCAGAACAACGAGAACAACCAGAACAACCAGAACAACCAGAAAAGTTCTCAATGACAAACCGCAGCGATTTGCTCCTGAATCTCAATCGCATCTCCCACATAACAGAGGCAGAAAAACGGAAACCCTTGGCTAATGATGAATATCTAGATAGCAATGTGGAGTCGGAGTCTGAATCTAGTCCAGATGATGAGCTGGTGGAATTGACGCCATCCCGAACATCTATCAGCTCGCGATTGCGGTCCAGACCCTCGGACTTAACAGAGAAGACTGTTTCCGAATTGGACACCACCCAGCTCCAGAGAATCTTTGGCAAGCTTAAGACGAAATCAAGAGAAAGACGGAGCAAGAAGGCCGAGGGCCAGTTCCGGCTGAGTTTCGCTGACATCACGTCCGTTCCGGTGACATACACGATCTTTGATGCTCCTTATTTCAAGCAGCTGCAGTTTTACGGTTTCTACATCTTGTTCTGGCTCGGGACTGGCTTTTTGTTCTTGAAAGAGCTTATCCACGGCTATTTCGAAGGCGGGCCCACGATTTTCGGTGGTCCTGTTTTCAAAATCTTTTCCACCGGTCTTGTGACAATCGCCATCACAGATTTGATCATGTACTTGAGCATCTACGTCTCTTATCTTGTTCAGTACTTGTGTCTAGAAGGACACATACAGTGGTACTCAAGCGGATGGGTAGTCCAGTCGATCTATGAAACTGTCTTTGGGGTGTTTTGGCTTCTATTCATATGCAAAGCCGTCATGAAAGACCAATGGATCGGGAAAGTGTTTTTGGTTCTACACATGTTTGTGCTTCTAATGAAGATGCACTCCTATGCTTTCTACAATGGGTACTTGTGGAGTGTTTTGCGAGAATTGCAATTCTCTGAAAACTACTTGACGAGGTTGCAGAGCGAAACTGCCCACTTGCCAGACGGATACACTGTGGAACACACTCGGAAGTTGTTGTTGGACAGTATCGCTTTCTGCAAGTTCGAGTTGCTCCACCAATCAGGTCTGCTTGACAAGGCAAAGGATATTGAGTTCATCGAGAAGGACTCCGAAAATTTGTGCGAGGAATGGATCAAGTTTCCATCAAACATCACCATGAGGAATTTTTTCGACTACACCATGTACCCCACACTAGTGTACGAGCTCAGCTACCACCGCACCAAGAAAATCCGGTGGTTCTACGTCTTCGAGAAAGCCTCAGCGCTAATCGGTGTGATCTTCCTTATGCTCATTGTGGCGGAAAGAAAAATATACCCATTGGTGCAAATGTGCAACGAGCAGAGACTTGTTTCCAAGTCGATCACAGATAAGGCAGTATTCTACATCTTGATGCTCCTCGACATGATCCCGCCGTTCATGATGGAGTATCTTTTTGTGTTTTACTTGATCTGGGACACGATTCTCAATCTTGTTGCCGAGCTCTCCAGATTTGCAGACCGTGATTTTTATGGGCCCTGGTGGTCTTGTACTGACTGGTCAGAGTATGCGCGACTCTGGAACAAGCCAGTGCACAGGTTTTTATTGAGACATGTGTACCACTCACTGATCAGCGCATTTGAAGTTTCGAAAGTTTCAGCGACTTTGATCACATTCACAATCTCAAGCATTGTCCACGAGTTGGTGATGTACGTGATTTTTGAGAGATTGCGAGGCTACTTGTTCTACTTCCAAATGAGCCAGATACCTCTAGTGTTTGTCAGTCGCACTCGATTTATGAAAGACAGAAAAGTCTTGGGCAACGTAATCTGCTGGTTCGGATTCGTGTCTGGCCCAGCGATTATCTGTACGTTGTACTTGGTTTATTGAAAACTTGAATTTTTGAATAAAAGTTTTGGGCAGATTTGTGTCCCTATGATCTGTAAACTGCTTATCCCTTATCACCTCTCAAGTCACGTGCGCGCCATTACCTTTTTTTGATCCATCTCATCACTCTAGCCAAACCAACCAAATACAACAATGTCCAGACCAGAGGAGATCGCACCTCCGGAAGTGTTCTATAATGACTCAGAGTCATTCAAATACACCTCCTCAACACGTGTACAGCACATCCAAGCGAAAATGACCCTTCGAGCGCTCGAACTCTTGAACCTTAATCCAGACGAGGCTCACTTCCTCCTTGATGTCGGATGTGGCTCAGGACTCTCGGGTGAGATCTTGACTGAAGAGGGCTACAACTGGATTGGCATGGATATCGCTCCAAGCATGTTGGCGTCTGCGTTGGATAGAGAAGTCGAGGGAGACCTATTTCTCAGTGATTTGGGTAACGGAATACCGTTCAGACCGGGAACTTTCGATGCTGCCATTTCGATTTCTGTCATCCAATGGTTGTGTAATGCTGATACTGCGGGTGTTGACCCCAAAAAGAGACTCATGAGGTTTTTCAACAGTCTATATGCCTCCATGAAGAGAGGAGGTAAGTTCGTTGCACAGTTTTATCCAATGAACGATAACCAGACACAGGCGATCTTGGAGTCTGCGAAAATTGCTGGTTTCGCCGGTGGATTAATCATCGATGATCCTGAGTCCAAGAGAAACAAGAAATTCTACCTTGTGCTCACAGCTGGCCAATCTGAGAGAAACTTGAACTTGAGCGGAGCACAAATGGATGCGCCAGAGAAGACGCGGAAGTTGTCGAGCAAGCAGAAGAAGAAGTTGGAGTCGAGAAAGGATTACATCAACAGGAAGAAGGAGACCATGAGAAGAAGAGGACGCAAGGTTGCACACGACTCCAAGTTCACAGCAAGACAAAGAAGGCCGAAGTTTTAAAGAAGCAAAAGAAAGTTTTTGGGACTTTGGAGAATTCTACATTCTCTGTATTTCCGGGCCCTTGGGCCACATGTACCATATTACACACTAGCATAGAGAAAGAGCGCGTAGGCATCCAATAAACTTCACAGAAGATCATTTCGAATAACTCAATCATGAAATTGTCATATAAAACTATCACAACTGTCTTTTTTCGGCAATCTTGTCAAATTCAACCAGACCGTTTCCCAGGGTCAGAGTGTGCCTGCACACGCACTCTCCTACTAGTGAAAATTGTCTCGAGAATTTCTCTACTAATTCAAACTGCCATGTTGAAATTCACAAATCTCATAAGACAGGCTAGTCCGCTAGCTTCGAGTGTATTCTTGCCCCTCACAAGATCCTTGACCACCGCTTCTACAAAGGTTTTCGAGCCACTTCCCAAGAAAAGAAACGGTGAAAATGCCATCTCCTTCTTGCACAAACAACTCCTCCAGAAATACGATCCAACCGGCAAAAGATCCGCTCTCGTCAACACCAACTCGGGTTTGAGATCAGGCGATATCATAAAAGTCACCTATCTCGATAGAACAAACGTGACTGGTCAAATCATCGCCATCAAAAGAGGACAAAGCAATGTCGGCACCAACATCCTACTCAGAAATAAAATTAACAAGCTCGGATGCGAGGTCAGAATCCCCTTATACAACCCAAACATCAGGAACATTGAGGTTATGCACAAGCCAAAGAAGTACATGTCCAGAAAGAAGCATTTCTACATCAGAAACTCCAAATTCGATGTGGGAGATGTGGAGATGTTCTTGAGGAACGAGAGAAAGAAGGCAAACTGAAACTTGTATATATCATAAATAGTCATTCAATGGGATTCATTGTAAACTTGCCAAGGCGTTGAGTTTGCCTGTAAGTGAGTTGGCAAATGTTTGGGAGAACTGAGCAGACTCGGTGTTCATTAGGGCCTCGAAAGTTGGAAAATATTCGGTTTGTCCAATGACGTACCAACCTCCAATTTCCACTGTGACTTTGAGTTTTTGACCTTCTTTGGTCGTGAGGAGTATGTGACTTGAATCAGATGACTCGTTTTTGGTACCGGACAGTTGTGGTCGTAATACGAGCAGCAATTCTGGAAAATATGATTTGTATTCCGTTGAAATAGCCCGGAGCTCATACTTTGTGTCCATGATTGTGGGAGATTTTCGTTGCTGGTGTGATGTGAGGAGATGTTGATCTCACATGAAGAGACAAGAGCAGTATGTCAGAACAAGACAAGTTGTCCAGATATGGACTGACAGTCATGGCATATCTGGGCATATCTGGGCATATCACGAATAGATTCAATAAACAAAAAAGCCTATTGCTTTTGATCGGGTTGTCAGAAAGTAACTCTACTAAATTAAAATGTAGCCACAACTGATTCCCAGCGTTCCATATAGGTGTCAACGCCAGGCGCCCAGCAACGTGCATTCTATCTACGCTTATGCCCGATATCTACTCCACTCGGCATGATACTTGAACCATACCGAGCTTTTGTGGAGCCCGGAGCTGCGATTGATGTTGAGGAAAAAAAACAGGCGTGGACGTGGGCTTTATACTTTTTCAATGTGCGGGTAACACTTCGGCAGGCTGCAAATGTATGGAAGGGAACGTGAATGAATGGTGATTTGGTATTTTGGGGAAGTTCATATCAATTTACTGTAACAGTTCGACTTCAACTTTTGAAAACATAAATAATTTCATCGATTTTTGCAAAGTTCATGCCAGATGGTGATTACTCTTACTTGGTGTATACTGATCTGCTCTTGACTACGTGCACTACTTTTCCATCTCTACAACATGGATCCACACCAATTCATCGGTACAAGTTTGCGTATTAAAATGGTCGACGGAAGACTGTTAGATGGTGTGCTTACTGTGGTTGACTCTTTTGGAAACTTGCTCCTCTCAAATGTCGAAGAGTCCTCCCAGGACAAACTCAATCTGACCAAGATTCGCCAAAGAGAATTGGGACTTGTCAGCGTTCCAAAAAATAGAATTGTGAATATTTTGCAAGACAAAAGACAAGCAGCACATACGTGATTTGAGGCGGCATTTTGGTACATCTGAATTCCTGGGATAGGCGTAAATGCTATGTCTCGAGGAAATCACCACAATATAGACATTTCTTCTAACTACATGGAAGTCTACAAGGTGGATTACACAGGGTGGAACAATTACATTGAGATTGAGAACTAATTTAATCGGAAACCAGCAATTGAAAATGAACGTTGAAACAGACACCAGATTGAGAAATGGTGTATCACAAACACAGAAAGCACATGGTACACATTTGCGGTTTGGAAATTGGAAAGTGGAAATTGCATGGTTTCAGATCTTCGGGCTTATCTCGATCTCCCCGGATGAAAGAGTGAACTGCTCACCTTTCTTCTTGGGTTTGCGAACAACGTCAACTCGTAAGGGGTTGTGTTCCAAGCAGGTACCCAAGAAGTGGTCTCTCGCAGACTCAAAAGTGCCAAAAGGGCAGATATCAACAAGACAGCCGATAATTGCATCTTGGTCTTTGCACAAACACTGAATATCTGAAAGTTTGTTTGGGCATCTGGGTGCACGAACATTGATACATGAAAGAAAGCAAGCAGGTGGGGTAGCAAGAGTAAAGGAGAGGTAGAGCACTGGGAGTTTCCACCAAAGCATAACTGACGTTTAAACGAACAAAAAGTTTTGTTTTCAATCTTTTATTCTGTACTTTTGTAATTTTTCACTTCGGCAGTGGTATGTTACTTGTAGTATATGTGCAAAAAGAAAAGCGCGAGAGAAGACAATATATGCTAAAACCTGAGGAGAAATTGTGGACACAAATAATTTTTGAGAACTTTCCATGCCTCAAATAATGAAAGAAGTTCGTGGATTGCTTGAGCGTCGAATTCTACATTCTTTTGAATAAAACATTTTTTAGGTTTTGCATTTCCAAGTACACGTCCTTGGTGGTACGTGACACTAGGATCGCAACCTAATCGTGCCCGGCCAGAACGGAACGTACACAAGAAGACAAGGCAATTGATATTTGCTACGCAATGCAAGATTCACAACCCTGGATAGAAAAAAATCATTGGCAAATTCCCGCGTTGCAAACTAAAATTTTCTCACAAAGAATTTCGGTGTTTTCGTAGGTGAAATTTTAACACTGTCTATAGAGATCTGCCGGACCTCTGGCCGATTGAAATAAGGTGGCATGAATGGGCAACTCGCGAGACAAAGAGATTTTTCAATTCTGAAAGTTCGAAACTCATCTCCGGATGCTGTTGTTTCGCTCTGTAAAAATTTTTTCGTGAAAATTTTCATTTTGATATATATAACACAGCCCCAGGTTCTGTCAGAAGCACTGGGCGTGAAAAAGCTGATAGGTGTTCGCGCCCGAAACCCGTATTTGGCCAAAGGGAAAAACTGGCAGCACATCAGTGAATTATACCAAACCGTTCTATTTCAACGAAAACCAAATACTTTCTTCCCACACCTTCTCTTTCCAGTTGGCAAGCTTCATAATACTGCCATCTGTCGAAGAGTTCTCGAGCATCAATTAAATCACTTGCTGATCATTGCCTTCACTTCAACTTCACCACTATCACATATAACACGCTATGCAAGGTTCATATAAAAACAATGGACTTCCCAGACCTTACTATATGAAGCCAAATAGGAGAGGCTCGGCCTACAACAACGTCAACAACCTGTTCTTCCTCACCAATTCTCGAAAGTTGACCGGGTACTTGGTTATGCTTGTGCTATTTGGCCTTTGCATGTTCATGGTTGCCCAGGAGTTGAAAGCCAAGCCTGAGCCAACTTTCGAGATCATGGACTCTCTGGAAGTGAAAGGCGGCAAGAACTTGGGCGACGTGGGTAACTTGGTCGACTCCGCAGACAAGAAAGACAAGAACTTTGAAAAACCACAAGTCGCGGTCAACAAGGCGCAAAACTCGAGGGGAGAGTACGGCCACGCGGTCTTGGAGGCTCCAAAAGGCGGTCTGGTCAACGAGGGCCCGGTCGTTGGCAATGACGAGGGTCTTGTCGTTGATGGGAAGACCAAGAAAATCCCAGCCAACGATGCCAGTTATGGTGGCAGTAAACCAAACGCCGCTGTTGGTAGTGACCGGAACGGTGTCAAGGCGCTGAGAAATGGCGAGGACACCAAGAAGCTCCCGCTGCCGAGTGGCCCGGATTTGCTGAAACTCAATGAGATCAACGAGAAGTCAGATAATGTCAAGGGCAAGGTTAAGGACACGGCTCCAGGCCAGGAGGAAGACACGTCTGTGGATGAGTCAGGTCAGAAGATCGTAGACCCAAAGGCCAAGAAAATCATTGACAATAGAATGCACCAGAAGGTGGAGGAGATGAACAAGCAGGAAGGTGAGGAGAAGGACGTGAAGAAGGACTTGAAGGGTGACAAGGAGGTATTGGAGGACGAGAAGACAACCGAGAAGACCGATAAGGATGGCAAGGATGTGAAAGCAAAAGCTGAGGTCAAGACAGACAAGGAGGTCAAGGTCGAGAAGGCTAAGAAAGCAGACATTGATCTCGAAACAAAAGATGTCAAGGGCAAGGATTCCGTGAAGGACTCTAAGGCTGAGGCCAAGGCTAACATCAAGGCTGACACTAAAGCCAAAGAGGTCGGCAAGGAGAGCAACCCACAGGCTGCCGAAGAGCACTATGCGAATGCTATTGGCGACGAAGAAGAGGGTGGCAAGTCCGAAAAGAAAGCCAAAAAGGCCTATTTCGATGACGAAATTCCAACAAAAGGCAAGAATTCTGGAACTGAGCCTGTTACCAACAAAGACCTCAAATTAAAAGATGAGAAAGACACTGTTGCTAGTGCGAAAGCTAAGAAGAGCGAAGATGACGATGTGGTGAAGAAAGCTGAAGTGAGCAAGGACTAAGCCATATACGCACCCACCTCTCAGCATCCAAATACTTCATCAATACACGAAAATGCGTGGTGAATGTAGATGATAAAGCAAAAATGAAACGCGGTAAAGAAATTCAGTGCCTCATGAGCTGTAAATTGCAAAAAGAAAGGTCCTACTGGGGTTCGAACCCAGGTTACCAGAATCAGAATCTGAGGTGATACCACTACACTATAAGACCTGTTTGATGACTGAAAAATTTTGGAAAGTTACTGGAGATCTATTATGAATGCTAAATGTCAAATTCTGGCAATTTGCGCTCACTTGTGGGTACTATTGAGTCTTCTCATTATGTCATATGACTTTGAGGTCAGAATTTGAGGATTTGAGTATGTGAAGAGCAGATTTCAGAAGACATTGACATGAACACAGGCGAACTTTGAGGATATTTGAAATGTTATCAAAACTTATGGTCGAAAGGATTACCGGTATTGAAATCAGCTGGCTTTCAGCCATGTTTTTCAATTTTAAAGTAGTCGTTGGTTATGATTTTCGAGGTCCAGTTTTGGTAAATTCAAGAATTTCGCAGCCTTTCTTCACATGGAAGCAAAAACCAATAAAAGAATTAAAACAGAAAAAAACACAAATAGCTCTACCTTTAAACAATAAGTCCGTAGTCAGGACTGTTTACTAATCAATAGGACTTTTGGTCACTTTCCCGGTTTTGCTTCTCTAATGCTTCTTCTGTCCCTTATGTCTTAATCACAGGATAGAGTATCAGGTGGTGCGGAAATTGGGTGCATAGGAGAAAGCATCAGCAGAGCAGGACTGTGATCGTGAATGCCGTGAATGATAGAAAAAAAGATCAGCAAACGAATTTCAAAACCAATTCGATTGTAATTGACTTGGAAAATAAATCTAACATCTGCAAAGTTTCAAATTCTTAGTGTTCTTTCCATGTGTTGCCATTGGCTATCTATCCGGGTAACTGCGCGATGAGATTGGGTAATGCTGAGTACGATCTGCCCACGTTGGCGGAAAAAAGAGAAATTGTGAGGCAAATGCTTTGTACTGCTAAGAACAGAGAGAATGTAATTGAAACACGAGATTCTGCCAAAAACCTGTAACAATTAAAAATAAACAAATCAGCTTTGCCTGAAATACTATGCTGCAGCATGAAACAAAGCATGCTGTACTTTACGCTTAGCGTAGGAAAAAGAAAGCTGGCATCGCCTGCATACAGGCGGTTCTGAAAATTTTTTATATGTCTGCTTACCCATTTAAAAGTGAGAATCCTGCTTCTTTTTTTTTAGTAAAGCATTGGAAAGATGTCTGCCGCCAGTGAATCCAAGTACTCTGCTGAGGTTCTTTCCGAGTTGTTGAGCAAACTCCAGGTTGCTAGCAACAAGGAAGAGGCTGCTGCTAATGTGTCTTCGTTCTTGAACTCTTCAATTATTGAACACGATGTCCCAGTTGAATTCTTTGACGACTTCAAGAAGCAAATCAACAACAAGAAGGACGCCACTGTTGCCGAGGCCGCTTTGGTGGCTTACGCCCACATTGCCTCTGCCAACGCCATGTCTCCTTCTGTTGAGCCATACATTGTTGCCTTGGCTTCTGACGTTGCTGTCAGATCTGGTGACAAGAACAAGGAGGTTGCCGCCGCTGCCGACGCTGCTTTGCTCGCCATTGCCACCGCCGTCACCCCAACCGCTATCAAGGCTTTGTTGCCAGCTTTGATGTCCAACTTGTCCTCCACCAACAAGTGGACCGAGAAGGTTTCCATCTTGAAGGCTGTCTCCCAGTTGGTTGACACCGCCAAGGCCCAGATTGCTTTGAGAATGCCTGAGTTGATTCCAGCTTTGTCCGAGTCCATGTGGGACACCAAGAAGGAGGTCAAGGAAGCTGCCCACGCCACCATGACCAAGTCCACCGAGACCATCGACAACAAGGATATCGAGAAGTTTATTCCAAAGTTGATTGAGTGTATCGCCAAGCCAACCGAGGTCCCAGAGACCGTCCACGTCTTGGGTGCCACCACCTTCGTCTCCGAGGTGACCATGGCCACTTTGTCCATCATGGCCCCATTGTTGTCCAGAGGTTTGGCTGAGCGTGACACTGCCATCAAGAGAAAGGCTGCTGTCATTGTTGACAACATGTGTAAGTTGGTCGACGACCCTCAGGTTGTTGCTCCTTTCTTGTCCACCTTGTTGCCAGCCTTGAAGGCCAACTTCTCCACCATTGCCGACCCTGAGGCCCGTGGTGTTACTCAGAGAGCCTTGAACACTTTGAGAAGAGTTGGTGCCGTCTCCGAGGACGACGTCATCCCAGAGGTGTCCACCGCCGGTGACATCCCAGTCACCTTGGGTGTCTTCCAGGAGTTGGTTGCCGACAAGAAGATTGCTTCTAGATTCGATGTCGCTCAAAACTACATTGCCGCTATTGCCGGTGACTTGATTGACGAGAGAGACATCCACCCAGGCTCTTGGACCAAGAACATCTTGCCATTTGCCACGATCTTCTTGCACGAGAAGGAGGCCACTGAGATCATCGAGGAGTTCAGAAAGAGAGCCATCGACAACATCCCAGCTCCACCAGCTTTCGAAGACGAGGAGGATGACGGAGAGGACTTGTGTAACTGTGAGTTCTCCTTGGCCTACGGTGCTAAGATCTTGTTGAACAAGACTCAGTTCAGATTGAAGAGAAACAGAAGATACGGTCTTTGTGGTCCAAACGGTGCTGGTAAGTCCACCTTGATGAGAGCCATTGCTAACGGTCAAGTCGAGGGTTTCCCATCCCAGGAGGAGTGTAGAACTGTCTACGTTGAGCACGACATTGACGGAACTGACGCCGAAACCACCGTTGTTGACTTCGTCATTGCCGACGGTATGGTTGGTTTGACCAAGGAGGCTGTGGAGAACAAGTTGAGAGAGTTTGCTTTCTCCGAGGAGATGATCCGCATGCCAATTGCTTCTCTTTCCGGTGGTTGGAAGATGAAGTTGGCTTTGGCCAGAGCTGTGTTGAAGAACGCTGATATCTTGTTGTTGGATGAGCCAACTAACCATTTGGACACTGTGAACGTCGCTTGGTTGGTCAACTACTTGAAGACATGTGGTATCACTTCCATCATTGTTTCCCACGACTCCGGTTTCTTGGACAACGTTGTTGAGTACGTTATCCACTACGAAGGCTTCAAGTTGAGAAAGTACAAGGGTAACTTGTCTGAGTTCGTCAAGAAGTGCCCATCTGCTCAATCTTACTACGAGTTGGGAGCCTCCGAGTTGGAGTTCAGATTCCCAGAGCCAGGTTTCTTGGAGGGTGTTAAGACCAAGCAAAAGGCTATCGTCAAGGTTTCCAACATGACCTTCCAGTACCCAGGTACTTCTAAGCCTCAAATCCAGAACATCAACTTCCAGTGTTCTTTGTCTTCCAGAATTGCTGTCATTGGTCCAAACGGTGCCGGTAAGTCTACCTTGATCAACGTTTTGACTGGTGAGTTGTTGCCAACTGAGGGTGAGGTTTACGTCCACGAGAACTGTCGTATTGCTTACATTAAGCAGCACGCTTTCGCCCACATTGATAACCACTTGGACAAGACTCCATCTGAGTACATCCAATGGAGATTCCAGACCGGTGAGGACAGAGAGACCATGGACAGAGCTAACAGACAAATCAACGAGGATGATGAGAACGCTATGAACAAGATCTTCAAGATCGAGGGTACTCCAAGAAGAATCGCTGGTATCCACGCCAGAAGAAAATTCAAGAACTCTTACGAGTACGAGTGTTCCTTCACCTTGGGTGAGAACATTGGCATGAAGAACGAGAGATGGGTCCCAATGATGTCTGTTGACAACGCTTGGTTGCCAAGAGGTGAGTTGATTGAGACTCACTCCAAGTTGGTTGCTGAGGTTGACATGAAGGAGGCTTTGGCTTCCGGTCAATTCAGACCATTGACCAGAAAGGAGATTGAGGACCACTGTGCCATGTTGGGTTTGGAGACCGAGTTGGTTTCCCACTCCAGAATCAGAGGTTTGTCCGGTGGTCAAAAGGTCAAGTTGGTCTTGGCTGCTTGTACTTGGCAAAGACCTCACTTGATTGTCTTGGATGAGCCAACCAACTATTTGGACAGAGACTCTTTGGGTGCTTTGTCCAAGGCTTTGAAGTCTTTCGAGGGTGGTATCGTTATCATTACTCACTCTGCTGAGTTCACCAAGGACTTGACTGAGGAAGTCTGGGCCGTTTTGGACGGTAAGATGACTCCATCTGGTCACAACTGGGTGCAAGGTCAAGGTGCTGGTCCAAGATTGGAGAAGAAGGACGGCGAGGAAGAGGACAAGTTCGATGCTATGGGTAACAAGATTGCCTCTGCTAAGAAAAAGACCAAGTTGTCTTCTGCCGAGTTGAGAAAGAAGAAGAAGGAGAGAATGAAGAAGAAGAAGGAGTTGGGTGACGCTTACGTTTCATCTGATGATGAATTTTAAGCAACCTCAATGATCTCGATCATTTCATTTTTTGGCACTTTGTTGTTTGTTTAGTATTAATTTATTTCTATATGTTAATATTATAGATGTTATCAATTGGTGTGTAGCCTGCGAAAATATTGGGAGAGCAAAAAAATGGTGGTTTTGTGCGACTTGCAGCCACTATGCTTCTCGTCATAATTTCAAGATGGGCGATTTTCGCCTTGATCGTAACCGCAAAAGTTAATTCTTCAATCCAGAAAGTCTCTCTGGGTCTCAAACCATTTAATGTTCCACCCAGAAAAGGATCAGATCGGCGTGATGCTGGTCTCAACTATGCTCCTTTTGCTACCAGATGTCCAGACACACCGCTCCTACGATCCGCTCAAAATGTATGTTGAGATAGAAAAATGAATATCCGCCTGGGTAGCCCATAGAATGTTTACTAACATCAGCTCTCTGCTGGAGAAATCGAGTACATAAGCAAAAGAAAGGCACTGACCCAGTCTCACATCAGAGACTTTGTGCATCGCTACAATATCAGCTGCCCCAAGAACTTGGAGATCAACGCCGCAATTGCAATCTCTGGCGGCGGATACAGAGCCATGCTCACCGGGGCTGGACTTTTATCTGCATTTGACAAGCGGACCCCAGGTGCTGAGAACCATTTGGGTGGGGTCTTGCAAGGCTCCACATACATAGCGGGAATATCTGGAGGGCTGTGGACAATCATGAGAAACTACGTGAATGGGGGACAGCCAATAGTTGAATCTATTGAAAGACAAATTCCAGCTTTAAAAGTGCCAGTTTTGCCCGGAATTCCAGATATGGATGTCAGTGGAGTGAGACAGAAGTTGGATTCGCAGCCGGTGACAGGCACGAGAACTGCAGCTTCCTGGAACGACACTTCACTTTCGGTGCCCTGGATCAGAAATTTCTTTTTGAGCTCACAGGCAAAAAAGAATGACACCTTGGACTTCAGAATGATCTTCAAATTCTACAAAGAGTTGGCATTCGAAGTGAGACCCAAACGGTTGGCAGGTTTCCCCATCTCCTTTGTCGATTACTGGGGCCGCGCACTAGTCAGGAAGATATTACCAGTGCACGAGACCAAGGGAGAGTTGCAATTTTCCTCACCAAAGCTACTCAGTTCAAATCTGCCATTCCCGATCATTTGTTCGGTGGAGCGAAAACCCGAAGTGGCGGAAGATATTAGAAATCTGCACATTTTTGAGTTTACACCTTACGAGTTCGGGTCGTGGGATAGTTTCCTCAGGAAGTTCGTGGATGTGCGATTTCTCGGCACGAAACTCGAGAACGGAGTTCCTGTTGAAAAGTCAAAGAAAACAAACTCATCGGTGTGCGTGAAGGGATACGATAATGTTGCCTTTGTCACCGGCACCACTTCTTCTCTCTTCAACACACTCATTCTGTATGTGCACAAGCTATTGTTCACTTTGGAGAGCGAGCCGTCGGCGCTTGTGGCCTTGCTTTTCCAGATGTTCGGGGTCTCGCTTTTATCTGAACTGAAGCATATCCAGCACACGGAGTACTCTGTGATCTCGCCCAATCCATTCTACCTTCTGGCTGCGAAAGGGAAAGGCAGGTCGGTGACAAAACTGAAAACGTTGTACTTGGCAGACGGCGGAGACGACGGCCAGAACATTCCGTTCCACCCTTTGCTTATCCCACACAGGAAGGTCGACGTTGTCTTTGCCTTGGACTCCACCAGTGACCTTCTCAGTTTCCCCAACGGAACCTCACTAATGAGAACCACCAAGAGATACCACGCACAGAGTTCCAATTTGACCATTCCAGTTTTTGAAGTTGGAGGAAAAGCCAAAAGGGTCTTCCCTGTCACTCCCACAGAATCAGAGTTCGTGGCCAGGAACATGAGGAGCGGGCCAATCTTCCTTGGCTGCGAAATGTCAGACTACCCAACACTCAGCACACAAGACGACCAGAATTCGTCCCGATTTGAGCTCTGGGCAGAATACACGCCGCCATTGATCATATACACCGCCAACAACGACTACCTGTTCCCGTCCAATACGTCTACATTCAAGGGTTCCTATTCTAGGGCAGAGGTTGAGGGCATGGTGGAGAACGGGTACAACATTGCGACACTGGCCAACCTGACCAGTTATATGGGCTGTGCTGCATGTGCAGTGTCCAAACGGCAATTTGACAAGAGCCAAATGTCCTTGCCAGACTTCTGCTCGGCGTGTTTTTCAAAGTACTGTTTTCACCAGTGATGCAGGGTGCCCCAGAAAATTTATGCGAACTGTGCACAACGTCATTGCGGGCAGTCAGTTGCGACACCCAAAACTACATAGCTGAGGTTTTCTCTGGAAAGCGAAAGAACATATATTCACCATGTTGGAGAACATGTCGCTAGATACAGCGATCGACTCGCTCTTCATGATGTACTGCACTTGTTTGTTGCTACTGGTGGTGCTAGGTGTATCCATATTCTACTCTGGTCTCATCCAGAGAAGATCTTCATTCACGATGCTAGCGATCCCGGTGATCTTGAGTGCGTTTGTTTTCATCGACTGGTTCATATGGGGCTACTCGCTCTGCTACGCCAGCGCCAAGAATAGGTTCATCGGCAGCTTGAAGTTTGTGGTCTTGTCCAATTTGAAACACGGCGATGACAACCTCATCTACGCCACGCCTCGAGGCGAGATCTTGCTGATCATACACTTCTTGTTCAACGCCTTCATGAAGGTGATCTGCGTCGTGTTGACATTCCCCGGCTGCATCGCCGAAAGAGGCAGGGTGATGCCCATGTTCGTGTTCATCTTCTTCTGGTCAGCCTTGGTCTACAACCCGGTGACATACTGGTTCTGGAACAGAAACGGGTGGCTCTCGCCGCAGTTGGACTCCATGCCTGTGCTTGACTTTGCTGGCGGCAATTGCATCCACATTGTCAGCGGGTTCACCTCACTCGCCTACTCGTACTACTTGGGCCCGAGAAACACCAAGCTTTTGGTTAACTACCGCTCGTCCAACAACAGCAACATGATCATTGGCATGTGTTTTCTTGTTTTCGGGTGGTGTGGCTTCATTGCGGGCTGTGACTACAAGTTTCTGGCTACGTCTTTCTACATCATCACCAACACTCTCCTCAGTGCATCGAGTGCAGGCATAGTGTGGACGGCCATCGACTACTACAATCTGGCCATCCCGCTCGAGGGAGAGGAAGAAACAGGTCTCGATCACTCAGACTCCAACCACACAGAGGCTACCAGAGCGCCAGAATTGGACACTGCCCAGCCAGACCAGGGCCAGAATAGAACGCTCTCGATGATTTCCTTCAGCTCCGGCGTGATATGCGGGCTCGTGGTGTTCACGCCTGCCGGCGGATATCTCAGCTCAGACCGCAGTTTCTGGAAGAGCATTGTATGCGGAGTGGTGGGAGGAGCTCTGGGAAACTTGGCCACGAGACTCAAGTATTACATGAAGATCGACGACGCACTCGACATTTTCGCTATTCATGGTGTCTGCGGCATTGTTGGATCGTTGTTAGTTGGCATATTTGCAGATAATCTGTACGACTCTAAAGGCGGATGGGTCGCCGGCCACTGGGTGCAATTTGGTTACCAGTTGTTTGGCTCGTTCATCACATCCGTCTATGTGTTTGTGATGAGTTTGTTCTTTCTTTACGTGGTGGATGTGATTCCAGGTTTGCATGTGAGAATCGACAAGGACTTCAACAAGAGAGCCAGAGAGATGGCGAAAGTGACGGAGGACCCACCCGTGGAGGGTGTGCAGTACGATTTGTCCTGGGAGAAAGCAGAACTCCAGGGCTCGGACTGGTACGAGTTTGGCGGCGAGTACTCGATGGACTTCATGGAGTTCATCAAAGTGATCGACCCGGAAGACTACTCAGACATAACGATAGCTGAGGCAGACACGCGAGGGTCGTACGAACTACACGAGGAGCACCCTTCGATGCTACGGAAAAGGGAAGGTAATTAGGGTCTTATGGAATAAATAATGGGAGCAACGGAACTGGTGGGGTCCGATGTAGGAACAAAGTCTACCCATGGGTCTCGTCTACCCAAGAGTCTCGTAGAGTCTCGTCTAGCCCAAGAGTCTCATTGTCAACTCGAACACAGCGAAAGTGGCACCGTTGGCGGGGGCAGCTCTCAAGATAGTGGGCACGAATCCCTTGTAGAAGCCCTTGATGCCCGTCTTCTTGAAAATGTCTCTGGTGACATCTATGGACCCTCTATAGTTGGGCTTCGACAAGGAATCGGTCTGCAATTTCAGCTTCAACACATCCACCGGGTACACGGCAATCCAGAGCGTGTAGCCGGACAATCCTCCGTACATACAGAGCTTCCATCCCGGAATCTCTGCTCTGGAGTTGTGCACCTTGTTCTTTATGTCTCTGGCAATCAATGCCTCGTACGTGGCGAAGTACACACCCAAGCCTGCACTTTCTCTGAACAAGGTGGGAGCCAAACCTTTGTAAATGCCCGAGAAAAGGCCGCTTGACTTGTAGATCTTCTTGAAGCAATCAATGGGGCCCGAGAAGGAGGCAGTGGATCCAGTCTGGGTCTGCAACCTGATACGAATGTGCTCGATCGGGGACGCCAAGAACCCGTTGGCAAAACCAGCGACAGCACCACAGTTGAAGAACTGCAAAAGCGATAATGGCTGGCCCTGCAACTTGTCGTCGTAGTATCTCTTCATGTACTCATTGACAGAGAACTGGACAGACACACACGCACCCACACCAATCAACGGAGTCAACGTTCCCTTGTAAAAACCGCCAAACCCTTCGTTGGCCACCAACTTCTTGATCACATCGCCTGCTCCGCTGTAGGTGCCCTCTGGTGCAGATTGCAATCTCACCTTGACAGTGTCGAAAGGCTGACCGACGAGCACCTGAGCAATGCCTCCCATGGTACCACCGAAGAGGTCCTTGAGCACCTGGGAGTTGTCCTGTGTGAATGGAGGCTCTTCGAGTTCCACGGTCATGGTGATGATGGAGTGAAAAATTTAGCGATAACAAACGTGCAGAATCGCAGCCTGAGTCACCGGGGAATTGTAATTCCGGGGTGAACAATGCGATGGGGACGTGGAGAAGTGAAAGGTCGGCAATTACTGAATTGGGACAAGTGCAGACGTTTGGAAACAGTTTTCGAGCTTTGTATGGCGACATGTTTTACATTTGGCTTATTGTATGTTTCCTCATTGGCCCGGATCTCAATCAGCGAATGGAGTCACCAGTGTGATCAACCAAAAAAACCAAAAAAAGTTCAGATAAAAAGAAATAAAAAAACAGATAAATTCAAATTTGGGGAGTTAACAGAATGAAGCCAAACACTGATCAAGTTCATTATCACTATTCTAGATCGTGGTCGTGTCTACCCTCTTAGATTCCAACATAGAAGGCCTTTTGGTTGAACATCCACACCAAACTCACGGTGGAAACGACCAATGGACCCGCCAATCCCTTGTCAAGTTTGCAGTTCCTGAATACCAACCATTCGGTGTTGAAATGAAGCGCTGCTACAACAAATGTCCAGATGCACAAGTGGTACATGGTCTTGTTGCCCACCAAATTGTAGGCACCGTAGAATCTGACAATCGAGGTCAAAAACGTCCATGTGCCGAAAGTCCGAGCACTTAAGTTTGTGATTTGCGATTCTGGAGCTGCGGAGTAGACTTTTCTGGTCAATGCTAGGTCTTTCACTAGGTAAGTTTGCAAGGAGTTGAAGACAGACACCACAGAAATGAAAAGAAGCCAATGAGGCAAAAACCCACCTTGTGGGGTTGTAGTGGGAAGCAACAGGACAAAAGGAAGCATGTTTTTTGCTGTGTGTGGTGAAGTTGGCGGAGGAAGGTGGAGTACTTACAGATCTGGTCCGATATAAATTCGTGCGATTATAGTGCGCGTACTATAGTCTCGTATAGCAAGCCGACAAGAACGACAAAGCTGAAATGAATTGAGTTTCCATTGAAAAAACCAGCTTGGGGTTTTCCATACAAATCAAGATTCTTAATGTGCTGTTGGGTCTTGTTTCCTCAAAACATCGAGCGCTGGGCCCAATAACCTGGTGAAGCCAGATTTGCCCAATGTAGCAACAATGACATTGTCCAAGGCTGTGACAGTGGCTTGTCTAGGCAAGTCGTTTAACAAGGCAACCTCACCGAAGTATTTGCCCTTGCCAATGTTGGCAATCACGCCTGTGTCCTTCTTGGAGATCTCGCAGTTTCCACTCTCAATGAGATAGAACTTGTCTCCGGTTTCTCCCTCAGTAACGATGTTCTGCCCCGCATGGTACATTTCTGTGCTCAAAGCGTCGGCCAACTTGGATCTTTCTTGGTGAGACAACCCAGCCAACACTTTCACATCTTTCAAGAAGTCCTCGTACATGATTCTGCGGTTGAAAGTGCCCTCCAACAAAATACGACGGAATGTGGCTCTGTCCAACGCCCAGCATGTCACGTCACACGCGGCGATTGCCGTAGCTGCTCTTGGAGAATTGTACATCAATGCCAACTCACCAAAAGATGAGCCGTCTCCCGAAGTGTTGACCTTGGTACCGTTGACATAAAAGTCGACTGTTCCAGACTCGATGATGTAGAAGTAGTCACCGACATCGCCCTGAGTGATGATTTCTGTCCCCTCAGGAAACTCCTTCTTCATCAAAGCTGCCACAACCGTCTTCTTACTGTTGTCATCCAATTGCTGGAACAAGAAGTTCAGAGATAAAGTCTTGGCCAACTCGTCTCTTTGCGCTTGGGTCAAGTCGTTCACTGGCGGCTTCCACGAGTCTGACTTGAACTTGTCTGGGTTCATTGCCTCAGCAGAAACAGACACTCGCCTGTTCGCGTTGAAGGCCACCGGTAATTTGGCCACTGGGCGAGACGCGGGGGCTCCGCTGAATTCGTTGGGGTCCAACTCCTGCAAAGGCGCAGCCTGGGCCTTCTTGCCAACGTCAAATCCTCCCTTGAAGATTCCACCGGCGGCTGGCTGCTTGCCATGTGGGTCGTGAGAGTGGTCCGAATGAGGGTCGTTGTCTCCAAAAGGAGATTTGAAGGAGGGCTGGCGGGTAGATGGAATGACACCCTGGCCCTTATTGTCGAAAGCAACTGATTCCAAGCTAGGGAAGATCTCGATTCCGGCAGCACTTGCCTTTGATTGAATCAGCCATAAATGAGCTCTCTGTAAAGCCAATTTGGTGTTGAAATAGTTGGCACAGAACTGCAAAACATCCGAAGGGTTCTTCGCCAAAATTTCCCGCTGCAACTGGTTTAATTCATCCGTGACGAACGACATGGTTTCGGGGAATTGCGATATCAGTTGGTTAATTGGGGTTGACACTGCCTTGTGAGAAGGGGCTAACTGTGCAATCAAATGAAGTGAGGTAAATTGTTTGAGTCAAAACACCAGTACACCAGCACGTATTCAATGAAATTGATTCCGTTTATCGAAAGAAAGTGAAGGTCGTGTGGATAAAACCTTGGTGAGTAATAGGGATTTCAGTGATGATTCCGTTGGTACCTGTGCGAACTCAATTCCTGGGAGGTACGGGTGTGTCTTGCCCGCGATAATATGCCGGGTGAGATTCCTCACTGGCGGCCACAGGTGAGATCAAACGAGGAGACATGGAGATTGATCATTTTGGTGAGTTTTCGAGCAATGAGTAATTTTTGAGACGCTTTTGACCAGATTATAATACCGCACATAACGCTCTGAGAGTTCGTCAGTTGTGTGGAACCCACTTTCGGTTTCTGGCAGCTTTTCAAAATTAAATTAGTACTTCTGTGGTTTGGCCCAATTGCCAATTATGGAGACCAACAAGAGCAAGAAAATTGTGTTGTACGTGAAAGCAAGAGCAAATATTAGTGTCTAAATTTCTTGAGTTGGCAAAATTTCTGAATAAATCTCGTATTGTCCCACCTGAATGCTACGTTGGATCTAGTCAATGGCTTGTGGACAGCAAATACGTGTCGCAAGCCAACAATAGACCATTGGGATGAAGTTCAGAAACTCGAAATGGAGAAATTTGCAATATCCTGAAATTTAATCATCTTCAAAGGCAAGATCGATTGAGGGTTCAGCCCTGCGTATCTTGTAGACGTACACTGAGGAATCCATAGGAGAAACAGTCAAAAGAAAGCCAAATTTATCAAGATTGAGTTTTCTGAAGTCTGCATAGAGACCATAAGGATTCCGCATACAGATTCGCAAGATTTGTTTCTCCCAAACGTCTCTGAAAATTGCCACCTTGTTCATGCCACCTCAATTCGTGGGACATAATTTACGCTCTCCAATTTCGCAGCCACTTCTGTATGCCCTCTATGCTTAACCTACTGCGAGACATGAAACTTCGATCGGGAAATGCTATGTCGGTGCGATTTTTCATTTTCGGTTTTATGAATTCACCGCCTCATCAACCCAATCCATCTTTTGTTTCCTCCGATTCACTCATCCTTATATATTCCATTGTTCTTCATATCACGTGCCGTACGTTTGAATTGCCACGTCACAAAATCACCTTGTTCCTGTATCCAGGTTTCATCGCGCACGCCGACGTTCTTTAAATTTCCATACGCGCGCTGGCAACTTCTACTATAAATATTAGGCTTTCTGCACTGGTCACTTAGTTTTCATTTTAGTGTACATAGTTTACTAAAGACTTGAATCATGTCCAGACAAAACAACAGATTCTGGGTATCGGGTTTATCCCTATTTATTGTCTTGTTATGTGTCGTTTTGCCCTTCTTCTCATCTAACGGTGGGTTGGCTTTGGCTGATGCTGAGGTTGAGGAAGACAACTATGGTACTGTCATCGGTATCGACTTGGGTACCACCTATTCATGTGTGGGTGTTATGAAGAACGGTAAGGTCGAGATTTTGGCCAACGACCAGGGTAACAGAATCACCCCATCCTACGTTGCGTTCACCGACGAGGAGAGATTGATCGGTGACGCCGCCAAGAACCAGGCTCCATCCAACGTCAACAACACCATCTTCGACATCAAGAGATTGATTGGCTTGGAGTACACCGACAAGGTTGTCCAGAAGGAAATCAAGCACTTGCCTTACAAAATCAACAAGAAGGGTAAGATGCCAGTTGTCGAGGTCAACGTCGGTGGCGAGCAAAAGTCGTTCACCCCAGAGGAAATCTCCGGTATGATTTTGGGCAAGATGAAGTCCATCGCCGAGGAATACTTGGGCAAGAAAGTCACCCACGCTGTTGTCACTGTGCCAGCTTACTTCAACGATGCTCAGAGACAGGCCACCAAGAATGCCGGTACGATTGCTGGCTTGAACGTCTTGAGAATTGTCAACGAGCCAACCGCCGCTGCCATTGCATACGGTTTGGACAAGACTGATGGCGAAAAGCACATCATTGTCTACGACTTGGGTGGAGGTACCTTCGATGTGTCCTTGTTGTCCATCGAGGGCGGCGTGTTCGAGGTTTTGTCTACCGCCGGTGACACTCACTTGGGTGGTGAGGACTTCGATTTCAAGGTCGTCAGACACTTGGCCAAGGCTTTCAAGAAGAAGCACGGTATTGACATCACTTCCAACCCTAGAGCTATCGCCAAATTGAAGAGAGAGGCCGAGAAGGCCAAGAGAACTTTGTCCTCGCAAATCAGCACCAGGGTCGAGATCGACTCCTTCGTTGACGGCATTGATTTCTCGGAGTCGCTCTCCAGAGCTAAGTTTGAGGAGTTGAATATTGACGCTTTCAAGAAGACTTTGAAGCCTGTCGAGAGAGTCTTGTCTGACGCCGGTATGAAGAAGTCCGAGATTGACGATATTGTCTTGGTTGGTGGTTCTACCAGAATTCCAAAGGTTCAAGAGTTGATCGAGTCCTACTTCGATGGAAAGAAGGCTTCTAAGGGTATCAACCCAGATGAGGCTGTTGCCTACGGTGCCGCTGTCCAAGCTGGTGTTCTTTCTGGTGAGGAGGGCGTTGACGACATTGTTTTGTTGGATGTCAACCCATTGACCTTGGGTATCGAGACCACTGGTGGTGTCATGACAACCTTGATCAACAGAAACACTGCTATCCCAACTAAGAAGTCCCAGATCTTCTCCACTGCTGCTGACAACCAGCCAACTGTGTTGATCCAGGTCTACGAAGGTGAGAGAGCTTTGGTCAAGGACAACAACTTGTTGGGTAAGTTCGAGTTGACCGGTATTCCACCAGCACCAAGAGGTGTTCCACAAATCGAGGTCACTTTCTCCTTGGACGCAAACGGAATCTTGAAGGTTGAGGCTGTTGACAAGGGAACTGGTAAGTCCAAGTCCATCACCATCTCCAACGACAAGAGTAGATTGTCCAAGGAGGACATCGACAGAATGGTTGAGGAAGCTGAGAAGTTTGCCGCCCAGGATGCCGAGATTAAGGCCAAGATTGAGTCCAGAAACTCTCTCGAGAACCTCGTGCACAACATGAAGCAAAAGCTCGACGACAACGACGAGTATGTTGCCAAGATGGATGAGGACGACAAGGAGGAGTTGACTGACGCCCTTGCCGAGATCACCGAGTTCTTGGAAGAGAATTACGACACCGCTACATCCGAGGAGTTCGATGAGCAGAAACAGAAGTTGGTGAAGGTCACCAACAAGATCTCTGAGAAGGTCTACGGTGCCGCCGGTGATGCTGAGGGTGCCCAATTCGGTGACGACGACTCTGATGACGAGTTGGACCACGACGAGTTGTAAGTAGATTCGGTTCAAATGATGAAAATTAATTGCACGATTTCATGTAGGCTGCGGCATGTTCAAGCATCAGGATAGATTTCCGAATTGGCCTCAAACCAAATCACGAAGAAGGGAATGAATAAACTGACAAAAGCTAACAATCAATTGAGCAATTATATGATGTCAGTATCTTTCTCATTTTCGTTCTGACTTCAACTTCAGAATGTTCAATATTCGTCACGTGCATCAGAATTTCATTCTCAAAACCTCTAACCCACTACCATACAGAAAAAAACTTTCTGACAGACAGGAGTAGTACATGATATGAACCTTCGACAAAATAACAAATATATCCATTTATAATGTCGAATAGGAAATTGCAAAAGTATGTCACAAGATCTCACACATCATTATGCCATTCATCAACTGGCCGGCGATATATGTTGCAGTTCAATCCGGATACAAGCAAAGTACTAACAATTTTTAAGAGAAGTTGAAACAGTCTTTAAGAAGATCCATGAGGGACTAGACCTCTTCAACTATTATTTCACTCGTCATGAGTCTTCAAGTAATGATTCCCAGCGTGAGAAGCTTGAAAGTGACCTAAAAAAGGAGATAAAGAAGCTCCAAAAGTTTCGAGATCAGATTAAAACATGGCAAGGCAATGACTCTTTGGAAGCAACGATAGCGCCTCTGAAGCTACAAGAGCATCGAAGGCTAGTTGAAGAAGCCATGGAGTGCTATAAAGAAGTCGAGAAGAACTCCAAAATGAAATCATTTTCAAACCAGTCTATCATGCTAGCTGCGAAGGACAACGCTGACCAGTTCATCACACCTGAAGTGGAAGAAGCTATTGAGTTTCTCAATGGCGTGGAGGAAGAATTGAATGAGCAAAACGAATCCCTAGAAGATGAGTATGAGAAACTCTCTCAAAAGAAGGTGAGAAAGAACAACATGCTGCAGATCGAGGAGAGAAAGCAAGAGCTTGAAGCTTTCAAATCCAAGAATGAATTCCACCTTGAACGAATCGAATGCGTGTTGCACTATCTCAAGTCCGGCAAGGTTTCCGTCGAGTCAGTGTGGGCTATCCAAGACGACTTGAACTTCTATGTGGAGTCCAATCAAGAGCCCGATTTCATTGACGACGACACGTTGTATGATGAGCTTTTCAAGGAAGCCAAGGAGAACAGCGAGAACAACACCGTGGTTGCAAATGGTCCAGACGAGTCCTTTGATATGAGTTTGAACGGTCTAGAAGACACCGAGGTAAATGCTGCGCCGGAGCCCTCTTCCAAACGCAAGGGTACATCCTCAGCTTCCCCTGCGCCACATGAGCAGCTGTCACATCCTGAGCCAACTCACAAACCCTCGGCACCTGCAGTCACACCGAAGAGCAAACAACCAATAGCCAAAACAGAAACCGTGGAAGCCATTACGCCCGGGTTTGTGACAACCTTAAAGCCTGCTGCAGCCCCACCCAAGCCTGTTGGTGCTTTGAAGTGGTCCATTGCTGCTGCTGGTGCAACTCCGAAGGCGGAGTCAGCCAATGGCCACGTTCTGGCTTCTTTAGATAAGGAGCTACCAAAGCAGACCGAGATTGCCGAGTCAAAGAAAGCTACAACACCAGTCAAAACTGAGCAGGGCGATCACCGCGATGAGAGCAACGCGTCGTCTGAATTGTTGTCTCTCCTCACAAAGAATGACCAGTTCCTGCCGTACCTAGAAGTTTTGAAGAATTCTTCGCTTGGTACAGCTGAGTTGGAGCTCTTCAGCGACTTGAACTTGTTGCGCACACCCCCCGGGATTCAGGAATTTGCCGTTGGGTACACCGCTACCAACAAAGCCACCCAAAGTTCCAAGCTTCTTGTGGCTGCGTCGGCCCAGTCTACTCCTTCTCTGTTCTTGAACAAACCATACCTACCCGAGGAATATCAGACTGAATATTGGGCCACAAGTTCCCAGGCGAAACTACCCATGTTCTTGGGAAAGCTCCAGAACTATTGGAACCGCATAAGGGCAGGCAATCAGTTCAACCAGCTTGTCAAGGAAGTGGAGGTGTTAGAGCAACTGAAGTCTCCCGAAAGTGCGGCCATGGTGAACGAATTGACCATGGTGCTCTTCTATGGCTTTTATTGCGGATATTTGCCCCTCGAGAACATCTTGGCTGAGTTCCTCCTTCACAAGTTGGGCTGGGCTCCATACGGAATGGGCGGCGCCACCGAAGCAGCTGGGCAATTTGATGAAACCCTGAAGCGGGCCCGCTACTGGCTCAAAAACATTGCCAGCTCAGACATCCCGGAGACGGGCGACTACCGCGTGTTTGACCTATCGCAGTGGGAAATCTATGTCAAGTACGGATTCAAGTTCGACCCCAGGTTGAGCCAGGCTGAGCCCTCGAGAAGTTTGCTTTGTCATTAGGCCCACTGCACCAAGATGCCTGGCTCGTATTTTTCCAAAACGCTACTCACTAGTGAGTATAGGCTCTCCCTGATCCATATCAAATTCACTGCTCAAGATCTCTTTCTCTGAATGTAATTTCTCAAAGACGAACAAATTTTCCTGTGTGATTTGTGTTGTTTCAAGACCATCACTGAAAATCGAGCAGAATTGGTCATCGGTGTGCTTGTTGTTGTCATAATCAGTGACGATATCGGGTAAATACCGGTCCTCCAAGTGAACAGGCCTGTCCGTCACTTCTACGTAATTTTTGCCGTTCTCCACAAGACCAGAAATGCCAAAAAGCGCAATTGTGGATTTTTTAATCTCAAACTCCCTGACAATCGTGTTCAAACTCTCAAAGTTCTCCATGCTGCAAAAAAGAAGGTGTATAGTAGTGTGCACACATTATTCTCAGTGCCTCGGATGTGGGGTCAGTTCAGTTTATCAACTACACCGATTTTTCTTTCTGCAAGCATAAAATGGAATACTACTCGTCTCTTGATGCTTCTCAGCTAGACTCAGAAACTCCAACGCTTTTTGAGCTCATTTCTGCGAATCAGTTGGAGTCACTTCTATCGCCTTCACTACGGTACATTTTGGTGCACTATGCCCAACGGTACCCACAATACTTGCTCAAAATCACGAACAGATTCGATGAGCTCAATTTGCTCTTGAGGAGTTTTGTCGAATGGTACTTTCTCAAATATTGGCAAGGCACTTTCACTGAGAATTTCTATGGGTTGAAGAGAGTCAGCCAGACCCCGCTTTCTGACCAGAAGTACAACCTGAGCAAACTCACACAGTTAGTTCCGTCGATGATTGAGGAACGCCGACAACTCTCGAAAACACAGATGCTCATTTCAATTTTCGAGATTACAGGCGTTTCTTACTTGCTGGAGAAGTGCGCCTACCAGTACGAGTTACTCTACTCCAAATACATCACGAATCAACTCGACGAGAAAGTGATAGCCGACAAAACTGAAAGACGCAGTGTGTGGATGCAAAGGAAATACGTGGAATTGTTCCCGTATGTTCAATCAGCATGGAGATTGCTGAACTTGGCTACCACACTCATGTACCTTAGCGGATCAACAAAGTCGCCTTCGCTCCTCACAATTTTGTTCAAGATCAATTATCTGAGACTCAATCAGCACGACTACTCGAAGAACGAGCCACCTTTGAGGTCCATAAGTGACAAACGACCAGATCGCGTGGCTCCACCCTCCACTGTGGAGAATCTCATAAGATACCTCACCAAGTACATCACCCGACCTTCTTGGAAGACAATACGGTTTATTTTAGGCACGTCTTTCCCATTGGCGATATTCGCATTGAAGTTTTTGGAGTGGTGGAACAATTCTGACTTTGCCAAGAAAGTTGCGAAATCTCTGGCTGACACATTGAGCGAGATGATCCCTCCGCCATCGACAATTGATAATTTGGGGAAGACTCAAAAGCACACGAAACGGGTTTACAAGTCCGGGCTGACGTGTCCTTTGTGCAAACAGGAGATCCTGAACCCCGCCATCATTGAAACGGGGTACGTCTTCTGTTACACTTGTATATACAATTTTCTCAGAGATTCACACAAGTTGGTGAAGCCGAAAGGCGAAGATAGCGACATTGAAGTGACAGACGAGGAGGAGGAGAGCGACCAAGATGAAAATGAAAATGATAGTGGAGACGAAAGAGATGACGAGAAGAAATCTGAAAAGCCAGATGATGGGTCCTACTTCGATGTCAGTAAGGGAGGCAGGTGCCCAATTACAGGAAGGAAACTCTTAGGCTGCAAATGGAATGCGATCACCCAGGAATTCGACGTTGACGGGATACGAAGATTGATCTTCTAATTGGACATAATATGAGGGGAATAACTTACAATGAATGAGCCAGACGTGGAGAGTTTTTCCAAATTTTTCCAAAATTGAAATATTTTTTCACTAAGGCTGATTCCAATGTCTCAGTCTTTTCCTGTAGGCACACTATTTCTGATTAGATCTCCACATTGGCTTTACACAGTCTCCACAATTTTCCACGTGGTACACTTTTCTTCACCAAATGTCAGAGAAAACGTTGAAAGCAATTGTTTTCGATAAAGAAAATGTCAGTCTAGAGATCTTGGACCAGCTTTTGCTCCCTTTCTCAACGACATACATCCAGATCAAACTGATTGAAGATGCATTCTCAGCCATTAAGCTCATGCAAGTGAGAGGAGCGCCAGCCATTGCAATTGTCGGCACATTTGCTGTTGTCGTTGATGTTTCGAACTATTTGAAATCTGGGGGCTCAGGAAGAGCTGTGGGTGATTTGCTTGCTGCCGTTGACTATTTGGTGACCTCCAGACCCACCGCTGTGAACTTATCAAATGCAGCACGTGAGATCAAGAATCTACTCACCGAGAAGTTCTCGAAGGACCGCAAAATTGACCTGGAAGTGTTGAAAGTGCTTTTCGACTATGCTGTGGCGTTGCACGAGGACGACTTGAGTAACAACTTCAAGATTGGTGCCAACGGTGTCAAATACATTAAGGAGACTTTGGAGAGCCAGAACTTCACTGGTCCCTTTTCCATTGTGACCGTCTGCAACACTGGATCCTTGGCTACGTCAGGTCACGGCACTGCTTTGGGCATTATTCGGTCCGTGCACGCCGAATTGTCCGACTCCAGTGACAAATTCTGGTTTGAACATGCTTACCCTTTAGAGACCAGACCATACAACCAGGGAGCAAAGCTCACGACATACGAGCTTCAGTATGAAAACATCCCGTTTACGTTGATTTGCGATAACATGGCCACGTCGCTCATTTCCACTTTGAGAAAAGGGAAAGCCATCAAGGGTAAATCTGCCCCGGTGAAGTTCATCATTGTAGGAGCAGACCGGGTGGTGAAAAATGGAGACTCGGCCAACAAAATTGGAACCTACCAGTTGGCTGCGCTTGCGGATCACTTCAACTCCACGCTGCAAAGTGAGACTGATCAAATCAAGTTCATCGTCGCCGCACCCAAAACTACAATTGACTACGACACAGAGGCTGGCGACGACATTGTCATTGAGGAGAGACCAGCGAACGAGCTCACAACATTGAAGGGCCCACTTTTGGATGCAGATGGTTCTGCTGGCGAGAAAGTCACAGTGGGTGTAGCCACGCCAGGGATCCAGGTGTGGAATCCTGCTTTTGATGTTGCTCCGCATGAATTGATAGATGCGATTGTGACAGAGGACAAGGCGATCCAGAAAGTTCACGGTGAATTTAATCTATAGATGCAATGTATTATGTGTATGTTCTTTGGTGAGACCTCATAAGTGTATGTGCTTAAGTGAGGCACTCATGTGTACGTGCTAGGTAAGGTCCTCTGTAAAATTTGAGGATTCTTGACTCTTTTCGGTATCTACCTCAGACTTTTGTTTCTCGTGATCATCATGCTCTTGCGTTTCGTTGGGCTGAGTTGTCGATTCCTCGTTTAAAGAACTCGAGGAGTTGATCTGATCGGCCCCATCGGCTTCGAAGTTTTCATCTTCGAGGGACCCATTCTGCTCTGATGTGTGAGCTTCGTCTATCTCATGCACATCATCGAGTTTTCCACTGACGCCAATAGCATCGCCATTCACAAATTTGTTAACTTCAAGTG
The DNA here is from genome assembly GCA_030579155.1 of Sungouiella ecuadorensis. NCBI lineage: Eukaryota > Fungi > Ascomycota > Pichiomycetes > Serinales > Metschnikowiaceae > Sungouiella > Sungouiella ecuadorensis. Next base: position 186,002 of record JAKUAF010000004.1, on the reverse strand, counting down.
GCTCATCTGTATTGATATGCTGCCCGCTTTGGTCCTCCAATGTCAGTTCCTTCAAATCAGAAGTGATGGTCTCAATAATTTGGTCTTGATCGTCTTTATGATCACTATCAACTTGTTCCTTCGATGATGTGTCACCTTGTAACCCAGGTAGCTCATTTTCAGTCTCTTGCGGCTGCCCCTCGACTTTTGGATGGGGGAGTTCTTTTTCGACTTGTGGCAATTCCTTCTCAAGCTCGACATCGACACTTGGAAGTTCCTTCTCCGGAGTTGGAGGTTTATCTTCTTGCTGAGCCTGTTCTGATTCTTCAGGTTTTGGGAGTTCCTTCTCAACTTTCACCTCAATTGAGTTTCTTGCCGATGTCTTTGCGGAATTCTTCGCAGATTCAACCGCTGCAGCGCGTTCCACTTCAATGTTGTTCCGCATGATTTGTTCCATGCGAGCGTCCTCAATGGTGGGTAAGGAATTGACATTCTCCCAGATGATTTGTCCCGAGTTACCATAGCCTGGAGTCTCACTGAGTTTCACTCTGAAATAATCAATGTCTTTCAACAATGAATGCTTCTCGTTGAAATCTTTTAATTGCGGCAATTCAGCACAGAAGCAACCCACCAATAATCTCTTGTAATTATCAAAAACTTGCAGGAGAATATACGAGCAATCCTTGTCCTGCAAATACTTGCCCAAAACTTTGGCAACTGTCGATGTTTCTTTGATCAAAGTCTCCATATATGGATGGCACTGTTGCGGATGTTTAATTGGCTGCGAAAGGTCAAGTTTGGTCACCGCCGCACAATGACTGAGCGTGCGGTCGTGCATGATAGAGACCAATTTCGAAAACAATTCCTTCTCGTGATCCTTGTAGTGGCTGATTGTGTTTGTAAAAGTTTGATCTTCTGTTTCGGCCGCTTCACCAGTGGCAGGAGTATTTTTGAAAATGCTTTGGATCAGCTCCAAGAACGCAGCGTGGAACTCAATGGTTTGTATGCAAAGTGCAAGGTGTTTTGTAGTGATGTGCTTCAAGCCCGCAGTACGGGTTGCTCCGGCATTCAAAATAGCTTGGGAAATCCTGGAATTGACCACCTTGAAGTATGTCAAGAGGTTCGATTTAACATTGCAGGCGCGCAGGGTGAAGATCCTTGAGATAATCACATAATCGCGAGCATTCTCAACAATCTTGGTGACCATGGGCGGAACCAAGTAGCCCACATCAGAAACGACCAATCTTGGGATAACATCGTGGTGATCTGGCTCAGTGACGTCCGTTTCACTTTGGTCTTGGCCCAAGTCATAGAAGTCAAGTAAATCTGTCCATCTTTTGCCATCGAATCCCTCCTTCCCGTCAGTATCGATGAACTTGGCGTATCCTTGTAAGTCATCCACAATGTGCTGTGCAGCTGAGATTTCCTCATGCGAGGTACATTCTCTCCATGTCTCCTTATCGCAAAGTGTGGCCAACTTTTTGATTGAGTTGGAGTGGAACTTGTGAAGGAAGTAAGCAACGTGATTTCTCACCCACTCGGTGAGTGAACTACCTGGACCAGTTGCCACAAATCCAGGGTTGATGAACTCACACTCCAGCAAGTACGCAGACGAAATCAGGTACAATTGAAGATACTCTCCAACAGATAGGTCACCCAACTGTTCCAGTCTGACATTCAACACTTTCACCAAGCGGATCTGGGTCAACTCGATGGCCTTATTAATGGCAGTGGTGATATCCAATCCCATCACATCAATCTGTTGAGAGGCTGCTGGACTAAGCGAGGTCAATGACAAGTCCAACAATAGTTTTTGGTGGACGGTTAGCCGCCTCAAGCACTCAGATAAGTTGGCATAAATTTCTGACATCATTGCGTTGAACTCTGCGGCGGACAAGGCTCTTATATTTTCAGAGAGCGTTCCTCCGCCGGCCATTGGTGTAGATTCTGACGTCGGAGGGAAAGATGGTGCACGTGAATTGGTGCCGGAGCCACTTTCCAGAGTGAAGGATTCCTTAGCTGTAGGCAACCCGGTCCTGATGATGGTTTTGACTTCCGCGATTATCTTGTCTTGGTACTCCTCAAACGCCTGTACCAAGTGTCCAGATTTGGCCAAGTTTGAAATGAAAACTTGCAAGTTGGTCCGAAGTTCTGGGTCAATCTCATTAAATTGCCTGTTGACTGGCTGGTCAATATACTTCCTGGACCTGTCTATAGACACGTAGATGCGGTTCAACGTATCTCTGGTAGGTGTACTTGTATAATGGTTTCTGAGATTGTGGAGAAGCAAGTCCACGAAATTGGTGATATAGCCCTGGCTGCATGTGTGCTTGAGGTCATGCAAGTCTCTCATTAGGCCCTTCAATGCTGGTAGTTGTGTCAATGGCACCAACGGGTACGCAAAATTTGGGTACTGTTCGTATGTGTCTGGATCAGTGTAGTCCTCGCGTTCTGTGCCCAAAATAAGATTCTCGATAACGACAATTTGGTTGAGGCATTCGCTGTTCATGCCTTTTGTGTGTAACTCCCTAGCCTTAGCAAATAAGGTGATAACTGTTTGGATTTGGTGCACTGTGCATTCCAAGTTATCGATATTCTTGCGTTCATCCAAGAGGTCTAGAATGCGCAAACCTGCTTTTGCCTGGCCGTCTTCCAATTCGTTAACTTTAGTCATGACGCCGTGAAACTGATCCAAGCAGTCTTTTGACTGGTCCTTGATAGTCTGGATATCGTCTAGTGTACTAAAAAACGAATCTGATGTTTTGGAGATCTCTCGTATAAGCTCCACCTCGACCTGATCTAGGTACCGAGATATTTTCTCTTGAACTTCCGTGTTGTGGATGAGATGCGTAGATTGGTTGGATTCCGGATCCGGGAATACTTGCGAGTTTTCCATCACCTGTCTGAATACTCTGGGGTCGTCAAGTCTGAAATCCTCGTCTGCAAAGATCAGCGGTATTGCTTCTCGTTCTTCCGCATCCGAGTCATCCCAGTCTGAGCCATGCTTAGGATGCTCCTGCTCTGAAAGTTTGAGAAGAGACTCCTCGGTCAAAGACTTGTAGCTCAGTTCGAAACTCTTGTATTCACCAGCAACATTGGCGATCAATTCTTCCGTCAATTTCGCATTGGGCACTTTCTTTCGGAGCAGATGAAGTTGGATCTGTGGTATGTCCTTGTTTGTAGGCTTGGTCAAGTTGTATATCGTCGTTGCGCCGCCATTGAGTGTGACCTGGTGTTTCAAACCTCGACTCAGTCTTACCCTAGCAGCGTCGGAGGCCACGGTCAACTCGAATATAGAATTGGGGCCCAAGGGCGAGAACAGAGCAGAGTTATGCTGATCCTCATCGTTGATTCCCTGCTTCAAGATGTTGAAGGCGTTCATTATGGTGGATCCGCCGTCTATGCTGCCTCTGAAGTTGGAGAACACCAGCTCTGTTGCTTTCTTCCGAGAACCTTCCAGATTTTCAGATATCCATGTTATGTCTTCATTGATGTTTGCTGTAGTATCGACAGAAAGAGCTCCCAGGCTCTGCATGGGGTCTCCGTCTACTGACATTTCGTATCGGTGTAAGTATATTGATTCTGATCGCAAATATACAGCCCTGTATACAGGTTTAAAGGTCGAAATTAGATACAGCTTAGCCGTTGACAAACAAGATGGGGTATAAAAAAAGCTTGAAAATGGAGCATACTAACTTCTCTTGAGGAAGCTCTGAATTGATTTGAAAATTTTGCTGAAGAATCCTTCGCATACATACAACGATTCTGGTATTCAACGTGAGAGCTATAAACAAAATCACATTTGCAGTCCACTCCGAAATCTGAATCAGTTACTTATCATGATTTCTCTCACATGAATAGATTCGTCTCTCCTTTGGTGTATCTCTATGATCGCTGTTTCTGGAAGTTCTGAAACTGTGGAGTGTTCCTGCACCTGCTCACTCTATACTACTGAGATATTATTCAGCAGATCAGACCATCACTTTTTCCATGTCTGAACCATCAAAAGTCGAGAAGCCAAAGCCATGCTGTGTTTGCTTAGGCGAAAAGAAAACTCGTGACGAGTGTCTCTTGTTCAACGGTCAAGAATCCGGCAAATGTGATGAGTTGATCCAGAAGTACAAGACATGTATGAAAGGCTATGGTTTCGAGACCAAATAAGCGAAAATATTAGATGCAGCTTCCAGTTGAAAATGTGGGAGCTCCGACTCACAGTATTATAAACAGTCATTGATTTCATTACGTCCGCTCACTTGTATATAAAGGGCATGTGCCCCACCAATAAATATGGACTACTGATCCACCGACCTGTAGCCTTGCTCTGACGACTGGGGTTTCACGAGCCCCGCAAACTCTCGCTCTAGAGCCTCGTCGCCCATTCCATGTCTATGGTCTCTGTGCAACCTCGTGTTTGTCTCGTGCACAAACTGATTCTGGATGAAGTTGTCTACCAATATGAGCTGGAGACAGTTCATGAACACAGGCACGACAAACATGACAATGAAGATCTCCACCTCGCTCGGATACTCATCGAGCCACGCAAGCAAGATGTGGCTGGTGATCCACAAGAGCTGGGTCTCAAAGCACTCCACGAGGCCGTAGAGCACGAACTTGGTGATCATCAAGGAGCCGAAATAAAGCGCCAATTGCTTGAAGTAGGCTCGTTTCGATGGCCTGGTGGGATCTGGCCCATACTCGCCGCTCTCGATTTGCGTCACATGGAGGTATCTCTTGCACACATAACTGACACCTCTGAGCACAACATATAGCACGTAGACACCAATCGTACAGTCCAACACGATGCTGAGGAAGTACCAGTCACAGGGATCACCGACACATTCATCGTCTCCGTCGCAGTCGTCCAGGTTCAGATTCACGTCTGGCAGCGCTTTAAGTATAGATAGCAAGACATTGAACACATGGACGCCAAAGGCGCCGATAATCTGTTTCGAGACATCAAAAAACCACACGGACCAGGTTCTTCGAATTGGGTATTCGTAAAACCGCTTCACTATGAGCGACAGCAAACACAAGAGCCCCAAGAACGCCTGTGTTAGTAGTGAGAAAGTGCCCACAAGCTCACACTTCCCGTCCTCGTCTTTGCCTGGCGCAGACGAAAATTTTATTAGAAGGGCAACCGAAATAATTGCCATGGCTCTATATAGCAAGTTGGGGCCCATTCTGTGTATTTTTTATTGATGGAATCTGTAGTTTGTAGTGGCCGGCAATCTAGTATGGGGTAGTAGATCTGCCTTGCTGCGATGTACCCCACCACGTGACCTGTCTAAACACAATACTATAGGCATCAAAGTAAGTAAAACATTCTTGTGAATTTTGTAATATATAGAAATGAAGTTGACATCGAGCCCTCTCGGAAATGCACTAGCGGATTTGGGGCATTATACTTGTTCGTGCGCTGCATGATCGTGGGCTCAACTCTTGTTCCAGCTACCCAAAAAGTTGGCCATTGCCAGTCCAACTTTCTTTTTCTGTCCGGATTCCTCGGCCTCGGGAGATGACACAGAGATCCCGTTCCGCCCAGCCACCTCGTACAACGACTTGTAGCTTGGATTCTTCTTGTCGCTGTCTGCGCTGGAAGGTGGATTCACGTCCTCCACAAACTCGTCTTCAGACGAACTGTCAGAGTCGAAGATGAACGATTTCTTGTTGACTTGTCTTGCAAGCGGTGGAGTTCTGCTTCCTGAAAAAGCATTGGCAGAGGTCGTGTGTGGAGGCAATGGCGACAGCTTTGGCTGCACTGGCGGGGACTGTGTGCCAGAATACTGGTGGGGCAGATCAGCTTCACTCGATGGCGTGTTGAAGAACTGACTTGACAACTCGCTGTTGTTGGTGGCCTTCGTCATACCTGTGGAGAAGAACTGGTCGCTGAGCGAGCTGGACGAATGTGGCTGCTTCGAGAGTTCTGTGGACAGATAACGTGGATTGATCAGCGAGATGTGTTTCGACTCCGGCATGGGATCCTCGTAGTACTCCTTCGGGTAGTGGTCGTCCTCTACTGGCGTGGCTGCAGTCATTCCGTGAGCGCCAAACACCAGCTGGGCCAACGACTGACTCGAGTTTTTGGCACTGATGGACAATCCCATGTCGTCGTCATCGGAGTCGGAGTCCGAGTCGGAGTCTGACGCGTCCATCGAGAACGGGTTCGGTCTTACGTGCTGGGTAGCTGAATCTTCCAAAGACGAGAGGGGCAAGCCTTCTCTTTCGCGCTGGTGACCGCCAGGAGCACCCTGCGATTGCGTGTTCCTGTCAATGATCTGCACGGGATTGCTCAAGTCCTTATTCTCGATGATCTCGTAGTCGAAGTTGGATCCCAACGTGATGTTTTCCGGAACGTCCACCACATCCGGTGCTTTCTTTGTCCCGTAAATCGCATGGTTGGGGTCCACCTGGTAGACGGTATTGTAGTCGTAATAGTAGTCGTATCCTCTGCTGCTATTGTTGTCGACGTTGTGCGACATGCTTGAGGTGTATGGGTTTGAGTCGTCGCTCTCTTCATCTGACGACCCGTAGTTGAGTGTGGTAGGCGGGAGCAAGTGGATGGTCTTGTAAACTTTGGAGTTGTTCGTCAGAATCGACTCGCTGTCCACGCTCTGCTCGTTGTCTTTGGATGAATCCTTTGCGGAAGCTGACGAAAGACCAGGTAGCGTGAAGCCAGCCATGGAGGCAGAGGAAGGCGATCGCACTCTCAAGAAGAAGCCACCCTCATCATCGTCATCATCCTCGTCCTCGTCATTCTCGTCTGCATCTCCCTCCAGATCCTCAGACCCGTACTTGGAGCCGCCTTGTTGGCCCTCGTATATGTAGCTCTCGCTGTCGTCGTAGTCGTAGTCGTCTTCGTCGCCTTCGTCGTAATCGTCGTATTCGTCATCTGCGGAAAACTCGTCAATTGCAATGCACTGCTGCACCTCGTCATTGAAGTGAATGCGTCTTTTTTCCTTGCCTAACGAGGTGGCCAGGTCAGACAGACTCTGGTTGAGCAGCAGCACCAATGCTGAATGTGGATAGCTCTCTTGCTCGCTGGCAACTTTCTCCAATTTCAGAGACAAGTCGTCTGGCGAAGGCGCCGAGTGGTTCTTCGCAGCCAAGTTCACCGAGCTGTTGTTCGCTGAGCTTTGCTGCGAGAAGTTTTTGTACTGCGAGTTGAGTTTGGCCGAGATGACATCGTAGTCGAAATACTCCGGCGGCCTCGAGGTCGTGCCACTCTTCTGCTGCGCCTCGCGTCGCCTCTGTGCCTCCGCGTCCTCACGTCTTCTCTGCTCCTGCTCGGCACGCGCCGTGGCAACCTCTAGTTTTAGCAAGTTCAGATGGCTGATCATCATATCCTCGACTGTACGTTTCTTCAAGATAGGCTTGGGCCCGTGGTTCTTCCTGGCAATCGAGATGTCGCCTGCAACCACACTGCTGGCGGTGTTGCAAGTCTTGAGGTCGTTCGAATGCTCCTGGTCGTGATCATGGTCATCGTCGTCCACTATGGGGCCATATAGCCACGTGACGTCCGACTCCTTCAGCCAGTTGACCTCCTCCGGGCTGATTGTCTTCAAGTGGCCCCTGCGCTGCGCCCATGTTCGCCATGAGGCGTTCTCGAGTCGCGCTGCGTTGGCCACATTCTTCCGCCGCAGAATCACGTACCTCCACGACTTGGAGATGTCGTCCACGTCCCACTGGTGCGATAAGTAGTCCACGTGTCTTGACGGCTCGGCCACCAAGTCCAGATCGTCGTGCGGAATCATCTCCGGACTGCGTAAGAACGGCAGGGTAGGGGTATTTGCATTAGACTCTTCGGCCTGGGGCTGCTCCTCGGGGTCTGCTTGAACTTGCAGTTGCGACTCTGCTTGTTTCTGTTTTTCGAGGTTCTGTTGCTCGATATTCTGCTCCTGCTTCTCAGGGTCGATGAACTCGTCCAATAATCCTAGAGAGCGGGTCCGCTTCAACTTGAATGTGGTGTTCTCGAAATGGTCGTCATCTTCCGCGTCTATATGCTGCGAGGTGGTTGCTCCACCTTGAAACACTTCTCCTGAGGGATTCAGCGGGGGCATCTTTGCGACGTTTGTATATGCGGAGACGAGTGTGGCAGAGTTGGTGGTATCCCCTCAGATGCTGGTTGTAACCTTAAAGGATGGCAAATGAGCAATAAGCACAGAAAGCAAATCTGGTTTGGAATGAATGCGAGTACTGAATGGACTCAGACGCCAAATTTGACTTGATTTCCTGTGGCTTTGCGTTGTTCGGCGTGAATGCAATGTGAGTTCACACCCGTGCAATATATGGACGATATGTTGATAAGAATTGCGCCAGGCAGCTCAAATTTCGTGGGGGTCAAATCTCAGATCAGCAACGGTGGATCTCAATAAGCTGGGTGACCTGAAAAGAATGCTATATGTGATTTGTGTTGATGGGGGTTACACAGTGTTGCTATGGTGAGAAATGGTGACAATTTGAAAAGACTACTGGAGGAGACACCCGTACCTCCGACCCATGGACTTGGCCCTGGACATCTACAAGAGAGGCCAAACTCGATTAGGGTTACAAATCTTTGGCTATTCAAACACTTTAGTTTGATTGGAAACTTCACTTTTCTCACTTTTCGTGTGTTTGCCCTGCTGATCTTGTGCCTAATACCTACGAGTGACTCCGATCGGGTCACGTGTCCTCCAAATTGAGTCGGAGGGCAAGCGCAATATTGTGGGGAACCTTTATTTTGAATGGAGAAGATACTTGTGACAAACGATGAAGGGCAGAAAATCGAATATTTCACTTATATAGGAGACCCAAAACTTGTCTCATCCACATAATTTCCATCAAATCTCTGCCAATTTCCCCTCCCGTTGTTGCTCCAGATGTCTCGGAACATCTATACTAATTGCGACTCCATGTGCACTTCCGTATTATTCCGGTAGTCAACCCCAGGATTGACCCGGTGAATGATTGCAAATCCCGACAGGTGAGCAGATTAAATTCGTGCAAATCCCTATAAAGGTTTGATCCTCAAGTCTTTACGTCCCATCTTTTCTGTGTCTCTACACTTCTTCCACTTCCTTCCATAATGATGTCCATTGGAGTCGCCGTGCGACATGCAAAATTTGATATGCTAAATGATCAGGTTTCAACGTACCAGTCTGTGCTGGAGACGACTTTGTTGTCGATGTCATTGAAGTAGTCCCAGGGGTCTTTCCTGAATATTGGTAAATCCTCTAGAGATGTTGAGTCGATCTGAGCGGGCTCATCCGGGCAGATGTTGAGCTGCTTGTGGCGTGCTGCGGACTGCGAAACTATCTTCACCTCGTCTTCAAGCCACTGGCTGCGGCACTTAGCCAGGAGTTTGTTGTTGTTGCCAAACAAGGTCAGTGCAGCGCCACAGGCACCTCTGCATTCCTTCTCGGGAACCCACATGTGGAGGTCAGTTCTGTAGCGGTGGTTGTTGAACTCAAACTTCGTGGTGAACGAGTCTGCACCGTATTTCCTGCGAAGAATCGACAGGACGTTTTTTGGAATGTACGCAGACGAGCCTTCGAAGAATGTATGACGGATTGGTAACAACTCATCCAATGAGTGCCAGTTCCAATTTTTGCAGTGAACAGGCATGGACTTCAACTTGGCCATGTCGTTCTTTGGTTCATCCAACTCAGCTGGCGCTTGGTGGGCAGTGTGTGACAAAGCACTGAGATCGATGTACAACCCCAGGTTGATGTCGATGAATCTAGCATCGATGAAGTTGCGCCCGTTGCCTTGGCGTATGTATGTTGGTGAAACCTCAAATAGATATTTGGCATTACCGTCGCGAGGGTTCTCGATAATGAGTGTGTTGTTGAACTTTCTCGCCAATCTATCGAGCTGTGCAATCGGGAGCTGGATATCAATGTCGGTATCCCATGGCATGTTCACTCCGTTGTATGCCCAACCAAGCAAGGATCCGTAGTTAATCCAAGAGTTTATCCCTTGTGTCTCCGCGAATTGGAACCAGACACGCACAATGTGTTGCAAAACCGACTGGCGCTCTCTATTTGAAATGTAGCGCTTGAAGAAAGGGAATGACGTGTGGTGTGACCGACCAGCCACCAAATCCGTGTAGATCCAAGGATACTTGAAGAAGCGATCTGCTGTGTCCACTTGACTGTTTGCAGACTCCAAGAACTGCAAGTATTGGAGATCGTCTGCCAGAATAGTGTTTTTGTTCAAAGCTTCCTTCAAGGTGAAGATCTGAGTCTCGGGCTCGAAGATGAAGTCTTGCGGCTTGATGTCGATTTCGGGCCGCATTTTCTTGTATGGGTGGAATTTCACGGCATATTCGGGTCTGCCCGGAGATGAGGAGAATGTTTCAGACTGTTCCATAGTTCTCACAAGGGCGGCCTTGGAAACGCGCTTGGGCATGTTTGCCGACCCAATACGCTTTTTGCCCAAGACGGGGATCTCAACAAACGCAGCGTCGGTAGCGGCAAGGATCTTTCTGGGCACATCCTTAAGGCAGTACAAGTTCACCATTCCTCGGAGGATCTTGGTGTTGTAGGATTCCATGCAGTAAGCATTCACCGAGGCATAGTCACGCAAAGCCTGTTCGCATTTGCCGTCTGGATGTAATTCTCTTGTGCGGTCCAAGTACTTTTTTGCTATGCTCAAATCAACCCAGTCATCCCAATGGAAGTAGATGCCATTTCTGTTTCCCAAATGAGCCACATTGGCTAGATTGGATGCAGCGTAGGGCTCTGGACTCGTGAGCGATCCCACATAAGAGTATATGCTGTAGGATATTGATCTCGGGTTGAACAGTGAAACCTTCTGTAATGCTAGGGCATGTGCATCCAACTGAGAGTCTGGAATATTTCGGCAAAGCAGTCTGAGGAACAGTAGTAGAGATACTGTCAATATGATGACTATCAAAGCTAGACGGCGCTGATAGAATTTTGTAATGCACATTTGTCGTTTCAGATTTCGATTTGTGATGGTAAGTTTGGCTAGCCCGCGGCCAAATTGTGGGATGGACAAAACTGCAGGAGTAAACAGTGGGATGGGGGCCACGGTAGTTTTAATAAGATTGAATGGCGAAAAAATAAAATGAAATAAACTCCCGCAAAATGGCTGTGCGGGAATGGATCAAGTTAAAAAAAGCCAAATAATCCAGGAGATAGTGTCATGAAAATCTGATGCGTTGCTCTAAACAGCACGTCAGGGCTGCAGATTATGTTGTGCAGCAATCGCCAAATTTACACCTGCACCGCCTTCTCCTCACTGTGATGAGATATTTTCAGTGACGAAAATAGCTCACGCGAACGGTGTAAATTTTGCCTGAAGGTGAATGATCAGGTGTGCTTTGAGAGTTCCCGCGATGAAAAGTCACCAAAACTCAAAGGGAATCACGCTTTTCAAATTCCGTGGGGCGTTGTGGCAGTGCCGAATGTCACCAGTATCTCCACGTCAAATATGAGAAGGCTGTGTTTTCCGGCACACATTTCGCAACAAAAATACCATCGCGCGAGGTGACCAATGGATGTTCTTGATGGATAAAAATCAGGAACAAAAAACGAAGTTAACTCCGATGTCAAAACGGACATACTGGAATTATACATCAACAAGCCGTCTCGCGTATGGCTAAGCACGCCAAATTCTGTTGAGTGAATAAGAATTGTCACTGACAGATATTCGGTGAAAATCCACGACAAAAGTAGATTTCAAGAATCAGAACCATGCCAAGTGTGCATATACCTGATACGGCTGACTTCGTAAGATTGGTTGGCGGGCTCAAAATTCTTGTCTGGGAGATCATTTCTGGGCGCATGCTACCTCCAGTCCTTCCGCAGAAGCCACTCTCCACTATTAGATGCCTCCTCCAAGGTCTGGTGAATTGTGGCATAAGGCGCGCCTGGCTGAAATGACCTTCGTTTTTCGCGTACTCCACTTAGTGATCCGCGACGATTGGGGGGGATGTATTTGGCCTGGTGGTTGGGGTCGATGGAATGCCGCCGTGCGGCTGAGCCTGTTATGGAAGTTTGCGGTTGTTCGTTGTGACTGCTATTGACGCTGCCCCTATGGCTTCCTTCGTTACTGTCACAGTCCTGGAATTGGCCCAAGAACATTGAACGACTTTCGAAGCCCCGCGAGTATGCAGGCGCCGTATATGTGGATTGTTCATCTGGCTCAAAATCGTTTTCCAAATGGAACACCTCGTCGTCATTGAGGGCCAAATGGTCGATTTCCTCGGCTAGTGGCTCGACTTGTGGCGACTTCGTAAATTGTGGAGACTTCATCCTGAAGTTCTTCGCCCTGCTCAGCGGGTGTCCATTGGTTGCAAACCCCATGCTGGGTACTGAACTGGCAGCACCCGTGCCAAGAAATCCGGTAGGCGGACTCAGGTACACTGATTGGGTTGGGGCAAGATAAGTAGAATGCGCCGAGTAGGAGTTTGGTATGGCATGCGCGCTGGTATGTTCGTTTCTCGCGCGCCGCGTTCTGTGTTTTCGGTGGTGCGAATTAACAGAGTTGGAATGCGAATGGCCGTGTCCAGTATTGCCGTTCGCACTGTGAGCACCACTGGTACTGTGAACACCACTAATACTGTAATTCCCACTGGTACTGTGGCTGCCATTTCCAGCACTATGGTTCCCGTGGTTCCCGCTGTGCGCTCCGTGCCCGTTCCCGTTGTGGTCGCTTTTTTTCTTCCACGACTGTCTTTTCCTTCCCCTGTTCCATTTCTTCCGCTTGTCGCTTTTCTGCTCGCGCTGCTCTCTTTGCTCGCCGTACTTATCCATGTAGTGGCCAGCCACGCTGCGCGGCGTGAAAAAATCCTCTCGCCGAAATTTGCCGCCAAAACTGCCGCCGTTCTGTTGGCTCCGGCCCATATTTTTATTGTACGAGGCCACGCCAAACGGTTTACGCGTGTTGCGGATCCGGTTCCCTCCGCTGATCGGTATAGGGTGCGCGCCAGTATTGGGCGAGAGCAAAGCATTGGCCCGCCGGTTGTAGGGCATATCGTCCTTGTCTTCGTCTTTCGCCGATGCTGCTGTGGTGGTGGCGTCACTGTCTGTGATGTCCAAATTTTCTTGAAATTGAATTCTCTTCTTGGGCGAAACACTGCGTAATCTGGGGCCAAAGGCTGGGGCCGGAATGGCAAGAGACATGGTGGGTAGTTCCTTTTCTTTGTCGAACTTGAACATTTCGTCTTCCAGGTCCGGGTCCTTTTTGCGTGCACGCAGCCGATCTTCCTCTTCTTCCTCGGCTTCGTAGCCAATGTCCTCGTCTTCTCCGTCGTCGCTGTGCTCGGCCCAGTATTCCTCGTCCATAGTGAAGAATCTCAACTTCTCAACCTCGTGCCGCAAACTGTCCAAATCACGATTTGAGGGGTCGATATTCAACGAGAAGCGCAAGGCACTGAACAACTCTCCGCTCATGGCACTGAAGAAGTCAAAGAGTGCCTCTCTATTTGCTGAAAACTGCAAAAACCTTTTGTCTGTGTAGTTTGCAACCTGAAACGGGTTTTTTCTGAAAACAAGAGTTAGCAAAATGATACCCACAGACCAGAGATCGACTTTGGCAGCATCGTAGAATGTCAAATCGTCATCAAATAGTTCGGGTGCCATGTACCGTTCGGAACCCACGTCAAACTCGTTTTTGTTGGTCACCTCACGCTGTGTAGTGGCCAACCCCCAGTCGCAGACCTTGATCAGCCAGTCTTCAGTAATCAAAATGTTTTCTGGTTTCAAGTCTCGGTGGTACACCAGCTTCAGATGGCAGTAACTGAGCGCATTCAAGATCTGGAGGAACACATCCTTGATATCCTGCGAAGTCGAGGGCCCAAAGTCAGACTGAATCGCCTCATACAAATCTCCTCTTGGGCAGTACTCGAGCACAAGACAGGAGTCGAAATGATCAATGAGGTTGGTGATGTTCGGGTGCAAACCCAAGATCTGGTGGATTTTGATCTCTCGTGAAGATTCCTCGGTGGCTGCACTCAACTTCGAGGCCTTTCCGCGGGGCTTTTCGGCGTCGACGTTCGATCTGAGCTTGGCAGGCGACGAAGTGGCGCGTCCTGTTTTGTTCCAGAGCTCTTTGTATCGGTTTGATCGGTCGTAGTCTGCTGGGAAAATGTACTTGACAGCGACCAACTTGTTGTCGAATTTGGTGTCCTGAGCTAACGAGACGAGACCATATGAACCTTCAGAGATGTCTTCCACTTTAAGGTAGCGCTCATTGAGCAATGAGCCGCGGTTGTATCGCTCGTAGTTCTCCATAGGAATGAGCAGTTGGAAGAAAGCAAAAAGGTACGTGTATGTGGACGACAAACGGATGAACTAGCAATCTAAGGGCGTTTTTGGGATACTGGGATTGACTTCAGTTGATTTCAATTATTTTTCCTGGAAAGAAAGCCAAATTGGTGGAGTTCAGTTCTGTGGAGATGACGTTGCCCTGCTCGGAGTACGAGATGACTCTTCAAGACCAGTATGGTGTGATGTAAAAATTTGAAATGCAAGAAAGCACAACAATCTGCTTCAGAATCTGGTATGCTGCAGCTGAAACTTAAACAAATGCTTGTCACTCGACGTAATTTGGAATTGGCGATGAATCGTGACGACTGCTCGATTGAGGCTGGCTGATCCTATGCAAGTTTGAGGTACGGGTGCAAGTGGGACGTGGAATTGATAACCACGTGAATTTTTGGTAATTTTGGAGGAAGCTGATTAATTTTGAGAATTTGAAGACTGTTAGAATGTAAGGGAAATCTTTAAATGAGATTTTTACACTTCCCACAGTGGTAGATCTATCCGATGTGCGCATAGGAGGTGGTACTCCACATTACAGATGGAATGTAGTTAGGAGTAACGATAAGGGGTTGCTAACTCGGAATTGGAAGATTTAAAGATGGAAGTTGGTGGTTCGGAAAAGGTTCAATAGCAATATCCATAATCAGTAAGAAATCTGGGCTGCCTTTTATAAACATTACGTGTGGTTCTTATACGTTGTCACATGGCATCACAAGACCTGAAGACGAAATCAGTCTCAAAAATAGGATGTGGTGATGGAAAAAATGATCTTTGTGATTGTTTTTGTTATCAAAGTTGACGATTTTGAGAATTGTGAATTCTAAAGGAAATTGGGTCATTTCATAAAATTTTTATATACTTCCAATATTTTTCAGCTTTTTGCTCGAATCTCATCCACAGTGCGAACCAGATTTGACCGAACAATAGTTTGTCATTTCCATAAAAATAACCTTAATGCTCGGAAATCCACCCCTAATGCTTAAATTAACTAAAGCTTCTCTCGATTGATAAGTCATCGACACAAATTGCATTCAACGTTTTGTTTCCTATCAATAATACTACTTGTCTATTCACTTCGAGTGCGCTGAACTAGAGGTATAGATACCCATACCATGAGCAAAACAACAAAATTTAACAATACAGCTAATAGTTTAAAGAGAGTCATTCAGCTCTCAAAACTCAGATCGCAACTTCTTTTGTTATTTAAACTTCCCACTGCTTCTTCCCACGCTTTCGCCACTTGTGGCACCAACGCAGGAGTGCAGGAACAACAGTGCAACCCATTTGCTATCTGCTTACACCAACATTCTTCAGCATGGATGACGACATCGCCACATTTTTGGCGTTCACCGGAAGCGAGGATGCAGCAGCAGCCAAGCAATTTTTGGAGATCGCTGGAAATAATGTTGAATATGCCGTGCAATTGTTCATGGAGAATGGGAATCAACCCCAGGCCAGATCTAACCAAGATGAAGAGTTCGCTCAGCAATTGCAACAGCAAGCGTACCAGGAGAACGTAAGAGAAGCAGATGCGAATGTTCACCGTCACGAAACTTTGCTAGATCTGTTCCCAACGTATGGCCAGATGCCCATGGCCAGAGAGACAGATATCTTTGGAGGCGGGAGAGTGGGCATTTTCAACCAGCGATTTGACATGGACGACGACGAAGACGAGTTTGCAGAGGACCAAGACTACGAGGATGAACCACAAATTGAAGATCTGGATGAGGATCTGGACGACATCATGCAGATTGACGAGACTGGGGAACCTGTTAGACAAACACGCCGGGTGAGACTAGAGAGAAACAGAATGCTGGAGTTGACCTCCACGCAGAGGAGACTAGCTGAGTTGTTCAAGCCTCCATTCGATCTCATTGAGCGGGTGAGCCTTGATACCGCAAAATTGCGAGGCCGCAGCGAGAAGAAGTGGATCCTTATTAATATTCAGAACCAGGCGGAGTTCCCGTGCCAAATGCTCAACAGAGACTTTTGGTCAAATGCCGACGTCAAACGGAAGGTCAAGGAGAACTTCATTTTCTTACAGTACCAGCACGACTCGGTCAACGGAGAGAACTACTTAAATTTCTACAATGTGGACGAGTTCCCACACATCTCCATTCTAGACCCAATGACCGGTGAACGTGTACATAAATGGAAGGACGGCCAGGTTCCAGATGTTGAGGACTGGTTATCTGACGTGGAGATGTTCTTGGAGAAGTTTTCTCTCCAGCCCAGTGCAAGCAATCCAATGGTGAAACACGAGGTTAAGTTTGACCCCGACGCCATGTCTGAGGAGCAGCAAATTGAATTTGCAATGAAACAGTCGATTGCTGCGAGTGGCACCGATGCCGATAATGCAATAAGCCTAGATGAAGACGAGGAGGAAATTGAAACTGACGTGCCTGAGGTACAAACTGATCCATTTGAAGCTATCAAACCACAAGAACACACAGAACCTGTTGGCGGGTCGGTGACAAGAATTCAGTTCAGATTTCCTAGCGGAAAACGACTCATCCACAAGTTTGATTTCGAGAAAGACTCGGTTGGGCAGATCTACCAATGGCTCAAGTTTGTGCTACAGGAGTCTGGCGAATCAGAGTATGGCATTGGCCCTGACGATAGATTCACGATGTCCAGTGTGGGCAAAGGTAAACTTCTCGATTTGGTTGACGAGAAAATTGGAGCTGCAGGATTGAAGAATGCCAGTATTCTTCTAGAGAAGGAGTAATGTGGTTAAATGCATTAGTGTGTATTGGGGTAATTGATCTGTCGAATCAAGAAGCTGGCAAGATCACAGATCCGCATCCACAAACTCGAATAGCTCCATCTTCAATTGAGACGGCTTTCTGTTCTCTTCCAACACAGCCCGGAACTCAGATACAGAAGGCTGCTCACTGGCCAGTTTGAATACAAATTCGGGATGCGCATCCTTCAAGTTTCGTAGAAGTTGTAGGTCAGCGTCTGTTTCATCCTCGGTCAAACCTTGCAATCCGCTGAGCTTCACTTGGCCCTCCTCAATCTGTGGTATGGAATACTGTTCTTGTTGTTCATGGAACTTGGCGAGATCAGCCAAAGCACTCAATTTGGCGTCGGTTACCTGGATCCTGTTGTTCTTGCTATACCTGTTGTCCACGTCATAGTACGAGTCGATATTCTGGGCGGCTAAACGTTGCTGCTCCTCGTCGTTCCCACTCATGTCGTAGGTCAGAACCAATGACTTGTAGTAACTGTCTGCATCGAGATTGGCGAGCCGATTTTCCTTGACCCCATGGTATTCTTGATATAGCTCGCTCAACTCTTGGTACGTGCTGTCAATGAGAGCCTGGCGGTGCTCGGATGCATCTCGCTTGTACACCTTCCACACTATAGCCTTATACTTTTCCACATTCCCGTCAACCAAACTATTCTGGTACACTTTCTGGTTGGTCAAAGCTTGGAGCTGGTCGCTATACTGCTTGATAATCCTGCGGAACTGAGGCGCAAAGGGTAATTCCTTTTCCCTGTCCCCAAATATATCATCTAGCTCGGTAGGCAGGATCAAAGTCGCCATTAGTTCGTTGACTTCGCGATCAAACTCATCGGGATTGATGTAAGTTCGACTTGACTTCCCACTCAATATTTTGCTCTCAGTATTTGTGGCTAGTCGCTCAATGAGGTCGACCTCGTAGTTGTACTTCTGTGTCCACTCATTATCCTTCTGTTGGATTTTTTTAACCTGGCGGTCGATCAACAGTAGCATGGCATTGATCCTAGCTTCTCTCGCATGCAAATACTGTTTCGATAAACTCTGAAACTCATTCGATAAAAGATCTTCTAATTGCGAAAGTTGGTCTGAAGTCATGGCTGGCAATTTCAGCAAAAGCTCAGCTTGGAAAGGCTGCGAATTATCAAAGGGAGTTGGCGATGCCGAATACAGCAGTTGCAGCTCGGGCGCTGGCGTCGAGATGGCCAGCTCATGATTTTCTTGCTCGAAGTAGTTCGACATTGCCGGTTCCAACTTGTCTGCGAAATGTGATTTAATAAACTGTCAGCTTTTGTCTGCAATGCAGATGCGTGTGCACTACAGAAGGCTAAGACAGTATGAAGAAGACAACGGACTGAAAAGTTCTGTTGTCAGATAATTGCAGGAGTCTTCTTATCCAGAGTAACTTCTATTGATTTTTTTGATTATGATTAATATTTATTTTCTTTGAAATTTCTGGTGTGTTTGAATATTGTTATGGTCTTCATGTCGTCGGGCCAATTGCGTGAGATAGACAGCCAAATTTCAACGGTGACTTTAGATAGAAAAAACAACGAAATAACCATACAGATTATAATGAATTTGCCAAAGCTTCGCAGACGTTTAAGGTTAAAGACAATTTACCGTACTTACATCTAAAATTTCCAAACGTTATCTGTTTCATCATTTCGTCACTTGTGCACAAGACAAGTACACATATCCACACCATGAAATCCAATTCTGGCCAGTCACAAAAACACAAACTTCGTTATCTACACCTGCCAATGAAACCAATATATTATTTATCTGTCCTCAGCCCACTCGTTCTCCTTCCTGATGGCAGCCTCCTCCTCAGGACTGAAGTCGTTCACAATGTTGAACGTCTTTCTCAACTCCTCCGGAGACTTGTGCTTGATCATCTCGGCAATGATCTTGCACCCAGCGTCCAACAACGGACGGATGTTCAAGTAGTTTGCTGCCAAAATGATCTCGTACAACATCTCCTGGTCAACCTTCAAGTAGTTTCTGTCCCACGATGGAACAGGGGCGGATTTTCTGGCATCTTCGTCATCGTCATCTGGGAATACAGTCAGTTTGTGGTGCTCACACCACTCCAACACTTTACTCAAGACGTTGGCTCTGACGTTTGGCAATGGAACCTCAAACTCTTCATCGTCCTCGTCCAAGTCTGGCTTCAAGTCAGAGATGATATTTTTGATCAACACGGATTTGTTGGCGACTTCGACATCAACAGGGAACCTCTCATCGTCCGATGAAACAATTGTAACTTTTGCCATTTGGAATGAATACTGGGGATTGTAACTTCGCGCGACACTGTAAAGGACCCTACTTCTGTATGCTGCAGAGAATCACTTGAAACCACCATGAAGAACCAGAAAGAACAGCGGCGAAAAAAAAGAAAACGGAAAGGGAAGAGCTCGTGAATGCTCATCAATACTGAGCTATGTTTGTTGTTTCACATTGAAAGTTCAGGTATGAATTTTCCTACATTATTGGTTACTGTCACATAAGTCATTAGCGTTATGTACTTACTCAAAGTTAGAGTAGATGCTAGCACTGAACTCGTCTAGTTCCTCCAGATCGTTGAGGTTGTTGATGTAGATGTTGCCTGTAATTTCGCTGCCGTCGTTGTGATTCTGTGGATCGCAGATCACGTTCAGTTGCACCGATAACTGTGCCAAAAACGTTGCAAGCTTGTGCACTCGGTTCGTCTGTGCGTCTGGATCAAGAGCAAGAAAAATGTTGCTGCCCAAAGTTTGAACGCCATTTTGCACCAAGGCGGAGAAAACCTGCGTGGTGAAGTCGTTGGCAAAGATGAAGTTTGTCTCGTTGATGAGTTTCACCAAGTTCAGGTCCTTGTTCTCCAACTCGTTCACCAACTCCGGGTTGGTGTTCATGAGCGTCTCGATGAGGCTGTCGTAATCCACAGGGAAGAGCGAGTGGGAAATTGGCGCGTTGATGCTGGCTAGCGCCTCAACATTTATCTCATTCAACAAGTCAGTGAATGTGGCCACCGACAACTCTGTTTTCGGAGAGATGTCTTTGAATTTGGCCTCCACCAAGCTCTCGAGATCGTTGGATATGCGCAACCAGCCATGGTTGAGAAGCCACCAACTTAAGGATAAATAGCTTTGCTCAATGAAGTAATCATATGAGTCTTGTCTTTTGGGCGCCACCGTACCCCCAGCCATGGCAATAGCCAGCTCGAGGTAAGCTTTACGCGCCAAGATGTTGAGTTGCAACCTTGTGAGCAAGAGCAAACCAGAACTGGAGTAAATGAGTGCGAGCATTCTGGAGATCAGTTTCACCTTCAAGTCGTGCCACAATTCGAGCTTGGACTTCGCCAAAAACAACAGCATTTCCGAGGAGCCAAGCGGCAGCTCGTCTGAGTGTGCCATTAAGTTTTCCGTGGTGAGCGAGTCGGACATTTCCTTGTTGGTGTTCTTCTTCTTCTTGAGAGCCTGGGTGATTGTTTCTGTGGGCAAATAAGACATCACCGGTTGCGTGAGCACAGGCAAAAGCGCCAAAAGCGTCAAGTAACAGTCTGTTTGAGTCTGGATGAATCTCCTCTTGATTTGCTCCTTAACGAATAGCTCCTGTTTCAATGCATTTTGGAAGTTGCGGAATCTCTTGATGACGAACTGGTGGAACAATAAGTAGACAGTCACGGAGACTGATGTGGTGATGATAAGCTTTCGCTTGTGGCGCCGGAAAAACGAGGCCAACGACAGTACAAATGACATTGTGATTCTGTGTTGTGTTTCTGTATGGCCACTGTATCTATCAAGGGTAAACCAAGTCAAGATGTGGAGTGCGCGAAACCGAGGGTTGTCATGTGCACGAACACGGAGTTGGCAAAGGATATCATGTGGGAACAAATCACTGCAGACAAGGAGACAGAAGAATAGATGGACGGAGACAAGCTGAGAATTGTGGTGGATCTGATGGACGTCAAATAGACAAAGACGGTCGAAAGAAAACTCAATTGTTTTGTTTTAGTTTTTCTTTTTTTTTTTCTTTTGTGTGTTTGGTGATCGGTGAGTTGGGTGGGATTATTGCACATGTTCGTTTCGCAGCTTGTGGGTGTTAGGGATGGAAACAAGACCTTACCTTCGGAACACAAGAAATAAATAACCGAAATCTCTTGGGCTCGCCAAGAAGACAAATCGACCGCGAGGATCTCCATTTTTCGAATGTCTTTTTTTCCATTTTGCTTGTCAATTGTTGCAGTTGCTTTGGATCGTTTGAATCATTACTGTGGCCAAGATAGCACAGGGTACATTCAGATGATCCGGCCTTACTTTCACAATTTCGACAATCCAATGTGCCCAAAATGGATCTCGTTTGTAGTTTCTTTTGTTATTCACTGACAAATTTGTGTGGGTTCCGAGTGCACACTAATTAGGTCTATTTAAGCCCCACTCCAGCTGCACCCTGCGATTTACACTGAAACCAACGGACACACAAACGTGAAGCAATTGACCAAAATATCTCACAAAAGTATCATTTTCATCAAGTATTGAGAGCTCTCATACTCAATTGAGCTGCCTTCCACTCTCAAATTTTGACTTCACTTGTTTTATCTTGCTTCGTTCACCGGGCCCCACCGGCTGGATATGAGCCACTGCGCGCAATTAATGAGTGCCGTTCGACATGAACATATTGGCAATTCCACGTTCGGGATTCTATTGTTGCGCTTTATTAGCCCCAATTACACTACGCACACCCATAGCTAATTGGAGTTCGGCCAATTGACAGTGTTTGACGTCTTGACACATGTCAAGGTGGATTGGCAGCACATGTCTCGCTCAATTGAGCATAAAAAGAGTAATGAAGCTCTTTCAAGCTTTCCAATCATGGATTAAACTCACCAAATATCAACTATGTTTTGAAATTCATTGTAAGCGGTGGAAAGGGGTATACTGGAATTGTATCCCACGTTCTTTGGTATGCACACTGTATATTGTGCATGAGGTACCAAAATAATGCAGGAAACGCACCAATTGGGAACTGTAATTGATTGCAAATTATTCAGCGATTCACTCCAGAATTCCAGTATGCTCGACTATAAATACCGCCACGTTCCCCATATTCTCCATTCTCATCATCACAACATCCTTCCATGAAATTCTCCACTTTTGTTTCGGGGCTCGCTGCCTTGACCTCTGTGAGTGCTTTCCCTCTTTTCACCAAGAGAGACAACACCACCACCGAGGAGAACACTAACAAGACCATTTTGCTCACCAACGATGACGGCTGGGCCGCCACTAACATCCGTGCCACATACAGAGAGTTGAAGTCGGCCGGGTACGAGGTGATTTTGGTTGCTCCCGTCTCCCAAAGATCAGGATTTGGTGGCCAGTTCAGTCTCCCACCCACAGTGAACTTGACCACCGGTGGCGAGTTCGATTACCCTCCAGCAGGCTCACCATCGTGGGGCCACGAGGAGGATGACTTGAATGTGTGGTATTTCAACGGCACACCTGCGTCATCTGTGGCTTTTGGGTTGAACTACGTCATTCCTAAGTATTTCGACAACAAGACCGTGGACTTGGTGGTGGCGGGTCCAAATGAGGGAACCAACTTGTCTCCAGGAATGTACACCTTGTCTGGTACAATTGGTGCCACATACACCGCGGTGAACAGAGGTTTGCCAGCCATTGCCTTCTCGGGCTCAAACTCCAACAATTCCTTCTTCAAGGACGACGAGGGAAAGGAGGACGAGGAGTTGTTTGCACCAAACATCTACGCCAAGAAGGTCGTCGACTTTGTTGGAAGATTGTTCGAGTCCCACAAGAACCACCCAACCTTGTTACCAATCACCACTGGTATCAACGTCAACTTCCCTACTGTTGGCAAGGACTGCCCTGACCCAGAGTGGGTGTTCACTCGCTTGTCTGGAAAGGACTCTGTGAGTCCCGACTTGGCCTACAACGAGACCTCTGGGTTGTTTGTTTGGAAGTATGGTACTTTTGAGGCCACGGAGCAGACGATTTTCGGCGATGACACTTTGCCCTCTGAGTCGTGGATTTTGTTTGACCAGACATGCAAGTCCTCAGTGTCTGTGTTCTCCATTGACTACGATGCTTCGTACCAGCAAACTCAAACTGTCGAGAAATACTTGTCTCCACTTTTTGAGTAGATACCAAAACTTTATTCACTTTCTACACGTTTCATTATTTCTAAAAGTTAATATATTGAATCTTTTGAGTGCATGTAATTGGCTGCGAAAAATAGTCGCGAGAAGAGATTAATCGACAAAGACAAAGTCTTGCACTTAGAATGACATGAATTAATTGAGCGAGAAATCTTCGTTTTTTTCTGTATCTCTTTCAGGGTTTCCGTTTAGGTTTCTGTGTTTACTCTCTCAATCTCTCACAAACAATTCATTATATCATTATATATACTCAGGACGGGTCATAATTAGTGTCCTCGAAACGTATCGTTAATCGTCGAAATCGTAAATTTCCGAAATTTGCTCATTTCTTATGGTCACCTACCATCAGACTTGCTCCTCCTCTCTGGTGGCCGGAACAGCAGTGTCGCCCGAGTTTCTTGGGCTCGCAGCCAACTTCTCATCATGGTGAGCGAAGGGAATCAACTTCTGGAAGAATTCATCGTCCATGATGGAAACGTTGATCCACGTCAAGGCTGTAGGAACAAAACCAAAAGTGATCAAGTCCAAAATACCG
The DNA here is from genome assembly GCA_030579155.1 of Sungouiella ecuadorensis. NCBI lineage: Eukaryota > Fungi > Ascomycota > Pichiomycetes > Serinales > Metschnikowiaceae > Sungouiella > Sungouiella ecuadorensis. The sequence continues at coordinate 162,318 of JAKUAF010000004.1, read as the reverse complement.
TAGAAGACAGCCTCCGAGTCCGGCTGCAAAACGTTACCACCTTCACTCAAGGCCCAACACAAGGGGTACAACAACCACACAAACAATTGGAACACCACAAGCAAAGAGGCAGTCCTGGAGCCTGTTGCCGATCTCAATGAGCGTGCAACATTCCTCAAAAGCAAAGCGATGACAAACAACTCAGCCACCGCCGCAAAGACCCAGTAGCCCCATTTGTATGAGGAATGAATCAACGAGCCCACCAAAAGTCCCAACACAAACACCTCTGCGCCAACAACTTTCACCACATACGAAGACAACACGTCCACAAAACCAGCAAAGTTCTGGTGGGGCTCACTGGTCAACGTTTCCAGCAATGTACTTGTTGCAATGTTGATAGCCAACATTGAGAATGGCCATGCCACAAACCAGCCAATGAACTTGGTGTAGAAGATCTGTCTGGTGTAGTTTCCGTCTCCAGTGGTAACATGGTGGAACTCAGCAACTTGCAGGGCATAACCCAAGTTGGAAGCATAAGTGTAGTAGGCAAAAGCAAGAAATACGTTGGTGAGGAAAGGCACCAAGATCAAATTCTTCTTCACAATGTTGTGTTTGAATGTCGGGGTAGCATAAAGGAAGCCGTGAGTAACAAACATGAAACCAAAGAGTGAGAACACTGCCCATAACCAAGACGAGCCATGTTCAGTCAAGTGGATGCCAATACCGGCCAGGACTGGGTTTGACACCAAAGCGTCGTTTCTTTTCGTAATGTCATACATGGCTGCGAAAAGTGAGAATGATTTTTTTTCTGTTTCTGGTTCGAAATCTTATTGGAACTGACTGGAGTTTTGAGTTATCAACTCTGTGATGAGGGACTGAGACCACCCATTTCCTTCTACTTATATATGACAGAGATCCGGGATATCCATGTCACGGTACTTGTGGGTGCTTACTAAAGTGAGGCAACCACCGATCGGGCAAAATAATTAGTGGATGGGTCACTGATTTTGTGGAACGCGCGGCTAGCTCGGAAACATTCTATTATCAAAAGTCACCCCAGAATAATCAAAAGCGGATCCAGTGTGCAGACTATCGATTTAGTCAATGGTTAGTTAATGGATCGGAAGTAGTCTGACCCGTAACTATGTGGGGCATGCAGGAATCTGGACCTGGCCAGATGACCATTTGCAAAGTGGATCGTAACTACTGCATCACCCAGATTTCGATTCTTGTGAATTTTTCCCTTTCTGCGTTTCCCTCCCGAACTCACTTGCTGCTAATTTTAGTGGAATTTTTGCTCAGCCATAGTGCCCAAGCCTCGCCTTAGTCTGCACCAGCTCGTATAGACGGTGTAGTGTGCACAGCAAGGCAGCAGGCGAGGACCAAACCCATTAGCTGTGTGTGAATCTTTTCTTCAATCCAAACTTTCGGATACAGCTCCGCTCCGAAATCATCCTTGCCATTGGCTGTGCCTAATAATGCCGTGCCATGCATTTTGCGCTTGATAGTTGCTGGAGTTCCAGAGTCTCCGCCAGACGCCCTCTGTGCACTACTGTAGTCTGGCTTCCATTATCCCCGTTGCTGTGCGTTCAAACAACTACAATTAGTGCCCCAAAGTCGTCGATCGTTGCTAGTGGAAGCGAAAAAGTGAAAGTTCCAAAGTAAAGTTATACACTTGTTCTGGAATTGATTAGCCACATACGCCCTTCTTGCCTACCATGGCGGCCACCTTATCTCCGCCCGAGCCATCTGGAGCACCATCAATAGACAAGGACGAGTCCAATGGGTTTCTATCGTCCATCATTTCTGCGGCCCACAATGCGGCCCACATGATCGAGGCGATCGGCAAAGATGAGAATAAGCTACATCCGGCGGACTCGCCGCACGGAAAGCGTGGGCTCGACCAGAAACTCGACCAGTTACTCCAGGGCGAAGCGATGAGCAACGTTTCGACCAACTCGGCCCGCTCTTCTGCGGCTCCGCCAACGGGCACTCAGCTGCCCGCCGCGACATCCTTGCTTCCAGTTTTGCTGGCCTCGAACGTGCATTTCGAGCCGGTTCACGGCTCCCCGGTGTCTACCATGGGCACAGGAAACTTGTTGCTACTGCATTTCGACAAGAAGAGAGACAGAACCAACTCGCTGGTGGACGAGGTCAAGGTGCCTGTGGGTGTTGCTCCGTCCACAGAAATGCCTTCCAATCGTCTATCTGTGTCAGGACATGACCGGAAAGTGGTGAAGAGGAAATCCATATCGAACGGGTCGATGGATGACCATCTCAATGCGAACGACGACGACGTGATCCTGAACGCCGAATCGTCATTGACAGAAACGTCCGAGACCGGGTCCGCACAGGAATTGGAACAGATCTTGGACTCGGCCACCATTTCCAGAGCGAGCAAGAAGAAAAACAGAGAGTTCCACCATGCATTCAGAAAAATTCCAAGCTCGGAGCAGCTCATTGGAGACTACTCATGTGCGCTTTCCAAAGACATTCTAGTGCAGGGAAAGATGTACCTATCTCCACACTACATATGCTTTAACTCCAACATATTGGGCTGGGTCACCAACATCTCCATCCCGCTCCAGGAGGTTATACAAATAGAGAAGAAATCAACAGCGGTGCTATTCCCCAACGGAATGATCATTCGGACGCTCCACCAGAAATTTGTTTTCGCAACTTTCTTGCTGAGAGATGCCACGTTCAACGTGATCACCAGAGTGTGGCACGATGCACTCCAGGAGAAGACAACTGACGAGTCAAGTGGTAGGAAAAGAGGTAACACTTTGCGAAGCACAGGCAGGTCTATTGCGGAACGCGATCTTACTTCAGGCGGGGGTTCCGATTACAGTGACGCAGATTTGATGCTGGACCCAATTGGCACCTCGTCGACAAACTCACTCGACGCAAAGCCTGAGAGGCCGGACGGTCTTTCTCGTTTGAACTCGGGGAGAGCCTTGAAGCATAGGAAAACAGAGGCACATGACGACGATAGTCTTGATCTTGAGATCCTGGGCTCTGAGGATGAGAGCGCAGATAAGGAGAAACCAAGGTCTTCCAGTCCTGGAGAGAAGGGAGACACTTTCAACGGATTCAAAAACCCAGGGCCAAAGGCACACGCACCAACAAAGAGCAATTACACAAAGGACAGCAACGACGTTGATATCACCGATGTGACATTCAAGGCTCCGCTCGGTGTCGTATACGAGCTCTTGTTTGGGCAGGATACGAGCACCTACATCAAAATTTTGGAGAACCAAAAAAACTTCGACATTCTGATGGGAAAGATCGTGGGAATTTCATCCGACAACAAGGAACGAGAGTACTCGTATATCAAGCCGTTGGGTGGTGCGATTGGGCCTAAACAGACGAAATGTCTCATTACAGATACTGTGAAATTCTGCGACTTCACCAAGTACACTGAAGTCGAGCAGGTAACACAGACCCCTGACGTGCCCAGCGGAAACTCCTTCAAAGTGAAAACGAGACTTTTTTTGACCTGGGGACCAGACAACACAACGAAATTGTTTGTGGTGACTGCAATCGAGTGGAGTGCCAAATCGTGGATCAAGGGAGCCATTGAGAAAGGAAGTATCGACGGCCAAAAGGACTCGATGAAAGTGATGGTTGAGACGCTCACTGATGTCCTCAGCAACGGGGGCCAATCTTCGAGCTCCAAGAAGAAGAGAAGGAAGACAAAACTGGTAAGCTCACCAATACCACCAAAAGTTGAGGAGAAGAAAGAAGCCAAGCCATTGAGTGTGACTGAACAGATTGCCAAATTGCTAGAGTCAATTGGGGAATTAGTGCCGGTCAGAATTCCATTCCTCAGCTCTGCATTGACTGGAGCCATAATGATCATTCTTTTCTCGTTCATTTACTCATTCTGCCTTCTTTGGCTCATTGGTGGCTCAGGCCGTACTTCAAAACTCCACATCGCCATCGGAGATGGCGCTTTGACAAAATTGGTGAGAGTGAACGATCAGAAGTACTTCATGTTGCCAACTTCAGACACTTACCTTTCCGATAAGAAGGCACGTAAGTTGAACGAAGCCAAAATGTGGAACTGGATCAATGAGAGGTCTCAGGGCCATGTGAAAGTGCGCAATTTCTTTGACCGGAACGACTCTGACTATGAAGACTTTGTGGGCCAAGAGTTTGATGAGGTAGTCAAGTTGGCCAAGAAACGCATTGACCAGCTATACAATCAAGTAGACGGGAATTGAAAGGAAAATCTGGGTCTACAAGAAAGAAAAAGCAGAATAAATGAGACGATGGAATTTTGTCGAGTATAGTCAAGGTTTATTTTGGGACTACCGCTGAGCGAAGATCTTGTGTGTAATTTTTAGTCTCATGATCCATGCGGAGTTGTGAAAAACTACTGCATTTGGGGTCCAAAACTAAGAGTGAGAAAAAAAGACCGTAGGGGAGTGTGATTGAGCCGCAATAATTTCCGTTTATAGCGTTCACTTTGTCCCGAATTTCAAACAGGTGCCAAATTTTTCAGCTTGCTAGTAACAATAGCGGCTAGTTCCAAATCTTTTCAATTCTTTATCCCATTTGCATAGATCTTGTTCCAGATCTCCTTCCATTCACTTCCACAGGGTTTAGATTGACTAAAATCGACATGACAAAGATCACAATCTACAGATTCATATTGGCTTTTCTCATGCTTGTCATGGTGCAAGCGTCGCTACGACTAGAAAAAGTCGAAAAAGAATTAATTCCAGAGCACGAGACTCCACTTCATGATGCCTCACAAAAGATCCTACCACTAGATCTACGGTCGCTCAGCGACTGGAAATTGTCAAATTTACTACTTGTCAGTGATATCGACGGTAATTTGCACGGGGTAGAGAGAAAGACTGGCGCTTTCCTTTGGTCTTTGCCCATCGACGAGCCACTCGTGAAGATTCTGAAAAGCGACATGAAACTGGCCAGTGGGTCAGAGCTGAACTTGCTTTGGTTTGTCGAGCCCACTCAGGACGGCTCACTATACTATTTCCTGCCTCTGTATGGTCTAAATAAGCTCCCAACCTCCATTAAGGATTTGGTCATGGAATCTCCGTTCTCCCTAAGCGGGGACAATAAGATCTACACGGGAGCAAGGAAAACTTCGCTATATACAATCAACCTACAAACGGGCGAAATAGTGAACCAATTTGGATCGCTGGAAGATGAGGAGTGCCCTGTGCCAAATGTTTACGACACACCAAGGTTTTCGTCCAATGGACATGAGAACATCATAATGATTGGGAAGACCACTTACGAGCTTTCCATTCACTCGAAGTTGGACTCGAATGTCATGTGGAACGTCACCTACTCGCAATGGGGTCCAAACAATATCGACAACGACTTGATCATGCAACATGTGCAGTCAATCGACAACCTATACTTCACGCCCTTTTACGACAAATCTTTGCTTGCTATCAACAGGGAGATCGGCACACCATCTTGGATAAGCAAACTTCCGTCTTTGGCTGTGAATGTGTTTGATATTTTCAGCAACAAGGACGAGTTTGTTGTGTTGCCCCACCCTACCAAGGTTTTGAACGACTTGCAGATGGCAAAACAGGGAAACCCCGACTATGCCAATAATGACTTGTGCTTCCTAAATAGGACAGCTAATGGGAAAGAATGGTTCGCTATGAGCTTTCCTAACTACCCGACCTTGCTCAAACTGGCCCCAGTTTCACAATATCAAATGGCACTTTACAAGTACGACAACGGGGTTTTGGATGACACCATCGTCGGACAACTTAGCGATTTTGATGTTGGTATGCCTGATGCAGAGCTTTTCATTAGTGGTGTGCACAAAATTAACCACTTGGGTCCTGGTAACATGTACCAGCCTGTGTCGAAGTTCAACAGGGTCACACGTCAAATTGGCGATGGGTCCGATTCTCCCGCAATTGAGCCTCCCATGCCTACTGATGGCCAACTGCAACAAATACCCAGCTTGATGGACGGCATTTTGTTTCCAAATACCCCCGAACAGTTCAGGAATGACTTGTCTACCCTCGACAGAGATGGAAACGATCTTTCACATCACTCGGGCTACAGTCCCGAACTTCCATCTGAATTTAGTCTCGACTATGACAAAGCCAAACGTTTGGAGACGCAAAATTTGTCAGTCTTTAGGAGAATTGCCGAGGACTTGCTTGTGATGTCTGCTTTACTTTTGTTCCTTTTGGCGTTTGGCAAGGTCAATCTGATTCTCAAAAACCGAGGGGAGGCCGAGGAGAAAACAGAGAAAGTGAAAGTGGAGATTCCACAAGTGGAAATGCAGCCTGTTCAACAAAAGGAGGATTCCTCTGAAGATACTCTCCTTGACGAGAAAGCCAAAATCAAGAAAGTCACCATAGTTGCTCCGGAAGATAACGTGGACGACGAAACTCTTGACAAGTTTGAAAGGACAGCTGAAGACGAGGAAGTGGAAGTTCCGGGAACTAAAAAGAAGAGAAAGAGGGGAAGTCGAGGTGGAAAGAGAGGTGGTAAGGGCAAAAAAGCGTCGGCTAAAGAGGAAGACGAAACCAGGTCCGAAGCTGATGATGTCAAAAGAGAATTGGATGACAAGAGTGATCAAGGTGAAGATGATGACGATTACGGTGAAATCTTGGATGCTATACCCACAAAGTCACTCGTCAAGGACATAATAAGACCTTCAACGCAAGTCAAGAAATTGCAGATCGACAACAACTTGGTCATTTCTGACAAGATATTGGGATACGGATCTCATGGCACAGTTGTTTACGAAGGCTCTTTCGAAAATAGACCCGTTGCTGTGAAGAGAATGCTTCTCGATTTTTACGACATCGCGAACCACGAAGTGAGGCTTCTCCAAGAGAGTGACGACCATCCTAATGTTGTTCGTTATTTTTGCTCCCAGTCTAGCGAAACCGAAAAGTTCTTGTACATTGCTCTCGAGCTCTGTGTTTGTTCACTTGAAGATATCATCGAAAAGCAAGTGTCATACCCGAAATCACTTTGGATTCACCTGGGATCATACAGTGAGGTTTTACACCAACTTGCAAGCGGATTGAACTACTTGCACTCGCTCAAAATTGTGCATCGTGACTTGAAGCCACAGAATATATTGGTCGGTGAATCGAGCAAGAAAAATTCCAAGCATCAACCAATTTCCACAGTGAGATTACTTATTTCAGATTTTGGTTTGTGCAAGAAACTTGACGCTGACCAATCATCATTCCGAGCAACCACACAACATGCAGCGTCTGGCACTTCTGGCTGGAGAGCACCTGAATTGCTTTTGCATCACGATCTCTCAGAAATATCACCAGATAGTGTCTCCTCATTTGGCTCAACCTCACGTCATTCTATTAAGGATGGTATCATATCCACGGGGCAAGGCAAGCGCTTGACCAAAGCCATTGACATATTTTCCTTGGGGTGTGTCTTCTATTATATCTTAGCTGAAGGAGGTCACCCATTTGGTGATAGATACCTTCGGGAGGGTAATATCATTCGTGGAGAATACAACTTGGGATCTCTCGCTCAATTCTGCCCACACGACTGCGTCGAGGCCACGGACTTGATACAGTCCATGATCAGTTTCAATCCAAAGTCTAGGCCAGACACGGTGAGTATTCTCAAGCATCCATACTTCTGGAACTACAACAAGAAGCTAGAATTTTTGTTGAAAGTGAGTGACAGATTTGAAATTGAGAGACGGGATCCCCCTAGTGACTTGTTGCTCAAGCTCGAGCTGGTGGGCGGCAAAGTGCACCGCAACGACTGGCTATCTCAGTTCGACAATGTCTTCACGGAAAATTTGGGCAAGTACAGGAAGTACAATACGGACAGAGTGATGGATCTTTTGCGGGCATTGAGAAACAAGTACCACCACTACAATGACATGCCTGCGGATTTGCAGTCTCAGATGAGTCCTTTGCCCCACGGCTTCTACCGGTACTTCAACAAAAAGTTTCCTTGCTTGTTGATGGAAATCTACTACGTTGTCAAAGAGAATCTCAGCGACGAGCACGTGTTTCAAGAATACTTCTAGCATGGTGTTCCACCTTTAGCATTTACATACATTCATTAAACGTTGACTATGACTTTCTTCCCTTTTTCCCCTTCGGTTTCGTAACCCTGCCCTTCGGCTTGGAGATCTTGTCATCTAGCTTTACAGCTTTCCCCTGACTTTTGATAATCTTTGACTTTACTTCATTTTGTTTCGTTCCCGCGTCGTTGTCGGCGTCCTCATTATCCTGGTCTGCAAATTTAGTGTGAGCTCCCTTGAAATTCTCAGAGCTGATAGCTGGGCTCTTCATGCTGTCCAGAACTGCAGCACCTGTAGTTCCCAAAGTTCGCTGTAAGAAGTCTTTTGCATTGTCTTTTGATTTGAGGTCTTCCACTTCCTTATTCTTTAATGACTCCTCGACTTCCTTAGCTTGTTTCATGAATTCCTTAATTCTTTTGAGCTCTTCCATGATTGGATGGTCATTTGTATTGATTCCAAGGGTTTTGATGTATGAGTAAAGCACAGATATCGTCACGTAGAGATGATTGTTGTATATCTTTATGCGTTCTTGTGGCAGCTGGCACTCGGCGATTTTGTCATCTAGACTGGTTCTCAAGACTGGATCCAAGGCCCCACTGAGACCTTCAATAGATGCGTCTAGCGCAGATATGTAATTTCTGATGTGTTCTGCGTCCATTTTGTCGTTGTAAAACGAAGGTTATGTTTGTATCTATACGTAAACTTCACTTTTCGCATCTAATGCTCATCGCACATATTTTATACATTCACATACTTTAATGGCACCCAGAACAAATAGAGAAATCCTTACAGGAGGAAGCAAGTATAAGCAGAAACAGTCGAAGAAATACGGTGTGGATGAAGTTGTTTTCGATCGAGACTCCAGAAAGGAGTATCTCACTGGGTTTCACAAGAGAAAACTAGAGAGAAAGAAGAAAGCGCAGGAGTTCTACAAAGAGCAGGAAAGATTGGCCAAAATAGAAGACAGAAAAGCGCAGAGAGACGCCAAAGAGCAAGAGTTCCAAGATCAGATCAAACAGCTTCAGGAAGCTAAAAGTATAGGTTTGACCAAAGAAGACCTTCAAGAGGACGAAGATAACAACGAAGAAGAGTGGGCTGGGTTCAATAACCAAGAAGACTCGGAGTCTGACTCGGAGAGTGACGATGAATTCAAACCAAAAGGTATTTTGGCAAGGAAACAAGTGTACAAAATCGACGACCCAAACACGCTAGGTGATGCTGTTGTGGATGAGGAAACCACTGTTGTTGTGGAGACGCTAGAGAACCCATATACTGCTGCAGTGCAGAACAGAAGTTTGGAGGCAGTTGCAAAAGCCAATAATGTCCAGCTAGACAAATCGGAGGAGGTTCTTGAAAAGTCCATACTGAGAGCAAAGAAGTACGCTGTTGTGTGTGGAGTGAGCAAGCCAAAGGCAACCCCACAGAAGAAGAAAAAGTTCAGATACTTGACTAAAACAGAGAGACAGGCCAACAATGCCAAGGCGAGGTTGAGCAAGATGAAGAGTCGGAAGAGAGACTAGGTAAGGGCGCATTAGAATATATGGAACCGAGTGGACAATTGGAAGTAGTGGACTCGCAAGAATAAAGTAAGATCGAAATCTTTTTGGTGAATTCTCTCCCTAAAACGAAAGGGATGTTGTAAATATTAATTTTGCTGGTGTACTTTGCACCCATTGAACCTGAGCGCAAGTCAAGATCCTCGAAGAAGATGAAAGTCGGAGAAAAAATTCGAAAAGAGAATACCGATCAATGACGAAAAAAATCAATCTCAACTAGTTTCAAAGAAAAATCTAGATTCTGCCATTTCGATTCTGAAGGGCCCTGACTTGTATAGCTGTTGCGGGTAACTGTACACCTACAGCGCACAAAATTTTTATTCGCAACTAAAACATTTCCATACTACACCTATGGACTACATTGAGTTCATCAAACTCTTGTTTTCATGCTCAAGACTGCTCATTTGGGATAGCTACTGCTGTTTTCAATAGTTTTGGCTTTCCCGATTTGGCAATCAAACTCGTATGTTCAGACTCTCCAAGCAATACCGTGATGACCAGCTGTCGCCCCAGACGGAGGATCCTTTTCAGGACTATGACCGATTTCGACAAATACACACTGAAAATTCTGAACGTTTTGCATAACTATATATATTCTGGGCAACGACTAACTTTCAGGCAAAAACAACATGATTTACAATTGAAGTGCTTGAACGGTGTTACTGTAGATGAGCTGGCTAATGATGCTTTCCATGCTAATCATGAAACTTATGATTAAAACTTTTACCGCGCTCGACGTGGCTGAAGCCTTGCTCCTGTAAAATAATTTAAGGTGATGTTGTGGAGATTTGCTTTCGACGTGAGTTCCTGTCAATTGTCACCATTAGTTTTTCGATGGGAAAAAAATAACAGTGGCTTTTGACCTTCCATTCGTGAAGTTCAATTCTCTACACAAAACTATCAGTTCCAATCATTTCGAAGTTCTGTATCAATCCATAATCCTTTCTTCATTTCGTTCTTGCCCGATTCATTAAGTTTCGCCTGTCAACCCAGCTCTACATTCACGTCGCGTGTCACTGCACTTGAAATTGTCAAGGTCAAGACTTCAACAATCAAAATGGCCGAAGGTGAAGAACACCAATATGTGTTCAACGATATTTTGCCCCTACCGTTCCGTATCTGCTTCTTGCTACAGCTCGGAATTTATCTTTGGTACGCCTTGGTTTGGCAGTGCTACAAGGTCTACAAGATGAATGTTTTGGCACTTCTAAACTTGTCCTACTCATCACACAAGTACTCCAGTGAGGACCACAACACAGACAATGCCTCTGGGGAGTTTGCTACTACCTCCACTGCCGACTTGACCGAGAACCAGATTTTGCTTCGAGGTATCAATGGCACCATCAAGGCCACATTACCTGTTTTGGTCAGTGGCATTGCAGTTCACTGGGCGCTCTTGGTTTTGACCGATCCGAAGGGATTCTTGGTGACCTTCACATCCCAGTATTTGCCATTCCCAGTTTTGATGTACAATTTATATCAGACTTTTGCATACGGTCCATCCATGGGCCAGACAAGAATGAGCACCACGGTTAAGAGAATTCTCAAGGGAAACATCAACTCTTCCACAATGAGAACGAACGACATCTTGATTTCAGATAGTTTGACGTCTTATGCCAAAGTTGTTAACGATGTTGGCTCGTTTGTGTGGGACTCCTTTGTCCCCACTCTGAAATCATACAATGTCTATGTGGAAGTCACTGTTTTGTCTCTTCCCGGACTTATAAGAGCGAAACAGTGCTGGTACGAGTTCAGATTGACCCGCCAAAAGCAGCATTTCTACAATTTGCTCAAGTATCTCTGTGGTTTGGGCCCCATCTTCGTCAATTTGCTTATCAAGATCAAGATGTCCCAATTGACAGAAGACACCTCCGCCTCGGCTTCTTTGAACACACTAAATACGTGGTGGTACATAATCTCCACTATAAGCTCCACTTACTCCTTTATTTGGGATGTTCGCATGGATTGGGGCTTTGGCCTCTTTGAGCCCATTTTTGTCCGTCATTACCAGGACTTTACGCCATTGCGACAGCCAAACACGTTGATTTTCAAAAACTACATTGCCTACTTCGGGGTCATAATCGTTGACTTCTTCCTCAGATTCATCTGGGTGTTGAAAATCTACGTGATCAAGACAACAGAAGTTGAACTTGGGCTCACTCAGAAAGTCGGAAGCTTCCTTTTCGGCTACGACTTCTACTCTTTTGGGTTTGTCGTCTTGGAAGTACTTGAGATTTTGAGAAGATGGCTCTGGTGTTTTTTCAAACTCGAGAGTGACTTGGTGAAACTCCAGGCAAGCGACGATATCACTCATGCTATCCCATTGGCGACGGTAAAAGCTTAGTGAGGCACTTTATAGACTACCAAAAATCAATGTATCATTTTTGCATTTGATAAATAATGTACCGATAATTTGTTTTGTATGCTATGCCTTTAGTTTGTCTTGCTGTCGAGCCATTTCTGAGCTCCATTTCTCCATGCTAAATCAGCCTTTGGACTAATTCTAGCATCGGCAGCTTTATATTTCAATGGGGATTTGAGGTATGCATACACCACAAGCACCGAGGACATGGCGCCAATAGCCCAAATGTTCAATGGTGGGGAGTGAGCCATTTTCTATGTATGGGTAGATTTGCTTATGGTAAGTATTTTTGAGGATGTGGTTGGTGGAAATTATTGTAATGCGCACGACCCGTTCTAATGGAACCTTGGACTGCAAAACTCAGTGGTCAACACACAAGAAGAGAAACAAATTTGAATAGGGTCTAAGATGATCACCCCTTTTCCATTTATTGGTATATAGTTTCTGATTTGTGCTTGAACTCCCGTCTGGGCTTGAAGATGTATACACTTACAATTTGCAGCTTAGCAAATAATCACGAAAAACTAATTTCAAATGTGGACAATAGTCTCTGACGAGTCACTTCATAACTATTATAAACTTCGATAAAACACACACGCCTGTTTCTGATTTGGATACTTGAACCAGTAGTCACACGTAGAATCAGTGTAGTATGCGATTGTGTGGCCAGTAACACCAATGGTATACCAAGTGAAAGCCAAAAGAACATCGACCTTCAGATTATGTCATCCTAATCATTCAAAAAGCTCCCTGGTTTTTGTTTTTCCAAACTCGAATTCTTTGGTTGACTAGCCAGCTCCAACTCACTGTGAGTCGTGCCCTGCACACCTGACTGAAAATTTTGTATAGTCTCACTACAACTAGATCTTACCACAGAGATAAGGCACAATGTTCAGGCACATATCCAAGCGTTCAAGCTTGATGTACAAAGCTAGCCGCTCTGGTTTCTTGTCTCGTAGTGCGTCCGCATCATACCATGTCGCCCAGTTGGACAAATCGCTAGGCACCAAGTATGAATCACTCTCCGACTACGGAAGTTACAAGAACAGCATTTTCACACACAGACTACCAGAATCCACAGCACAGCAATCGCCTCCTTTGGCGGCCTTGCACGCCAGATTAAGACTTCCGGATTCCTACTCGCACTCCACATTATCCCAAGCATTGAACTTGGACAAGTTCACAGGGTTAGCCAACAACTTCGGGTTGAACACCTTGGGAAAGAACTTATTGTCATACTACGTCTCCGAGCATCTATTAGTGAAGTACCCAAGACTCCCCATGGCCGTGCACAACGCCGCTGTGGACGCATACATGGGATCTGAAACTTTGGCCCAGATTGGCAAATCCTGGGGTATCGAGGTAGACAACACGCTGAAGTTGCAAAAGCATCTCTCGCAGGAGCCAGACACGTTGCAGTACGGCAAATTGAGGTTCCTCAGCGATAGCGCCAAGGAGCAAGTGCAGGAGTCTGGCATCCACGAACTCACAGAGGAAGAGTTGGCCACGGTTGACGCTTCGTCCAACACCTACTTGTCCAAAGAGCAAGACGCCTACGCCTCGGCTGTGCGTGCTGTGATTGGCGGATTGTACTCACACGTTGGCGAGGAGGGCACCAAGCAGTTTATTGCAGCACACATCTTGTCACGCTCAGTGCCCTTAACTGAGATGTTCCAGTTCAGCAAACCAACGAGAGAGTTGGCGAGAATCTGCGAGAAGTTGGAGCTCGAAGACCCGCTTGAAGTGAGACTCATTGCCGAAACAGGAAGATTGTCTGCGCATGCCATTTACGTGGCTGGAGCATTCTCTGGAGGGAACAAATTGGGCGAGGGAGTTGGCTCTTCGTTGAACGAGGCCAAGACCAGAGCTGTGGTCAATGCATTGTTGTCGTACTACTTGTACATGCCAGTGAGCGAGGAAGGAACTGCGGTGAAGTGTCCTAGCGAGGACAACTATAAGTTCGAAGGCATTGTTGGACTGGGCGACGTGGCCATCTGATCTTGTACATACTGTAAATAATAGAGCATCACGAAGAGAGGCAAAAAGTGTAAGAGAGAAAGAGCCAGAAAAGTTATGGTGGAGAAATTTGGAGTTGTTGAGTTGCACCCTGGTTTTGCACGGCTTGCGTATTAGGTGCGGGCATCTGATAAAAGAAATCACAGATCCGAAAATTTTGCTGTGTGAGAAAATCAAATGAAGTCGGGCATTCTGAGATTAGATCTCCACTCCAGAACATTCAAAATGAATTTTTTTATATAGCTCAAGCTTTTGTATATGGCCTCTACCCCAGTCTCACTCATCGGAGTCAACAATTAATTAGCTGAAAAATGCGAAGACCTTCCGATACTTAATCTACAATCTCGCACTACAAATTTATTGGGTACTTTCAGTCTTCAACAAACCACATGTCTTTAAACATCCTTGTCGTTGGTAACGGCGGCAGAGAACACGCTATCACCTGGAGATTGGCCCAGCTGCCAAAAGTTTCCAAAATCTATGTCGCTCCTGGCAATGGCGGTACCTCTACCATTAGCGATAAAGTTATCAATGTGCCTGAGTTGTCTGGCTCCCCCAAGCACTTTGATGCTTTGCAGAAATTTGCAGTTGAGAAGGAGATCGGATTAGTTGTTCCAGGCCCCGAGCAGCCCTTGGTGGATGGCATTTCGTCTGTTTTCACCAAAGTTGGCATCCCAGTGTTTGGCCCCAGCGCCAAGGCTGCAGTGATGGAAGGGTCCAAGGCCTTTTCGAAATTGTTCATGGACAAGCACAACATCCCCACTGCGCGTTTCAAGAATTTCACCAGTGTCGAGGATGCCAGAAAGCACATTGCAGAGATCGACTACAAGATCGTGTTGAAAGCGGATGGAATCGCTGCTGGCAAGGGTGTGTTGATCCCACAGACCAAAGAGGAGGCCTATGCCGGCCTTGACGAGATCATGGTGGCCAAGAATTTCGGCTCAGCCGGTGACGAGATTGTCATTGAGGAGTTTTTAGAGGGCGACGAGTTGTCCATCTTGACCATCACCGACGGATACTCGTTCTTCAACTTGCCTGCCGCCCAGGACCACAAGAGAATTGGCGATGGCGACCAGGGCTTGAACACTGGCGGTATGGGTGCCTACGCGCCAGCTCCAATCGCCACACCTGCTGTTTTGGCCAAGATTGACGAGCTCGTCATCAAACCAACCATCGACGGCATGAGAAAGGACGGATTCCCCATGTGCGGAGTCTTATTTACCGGCATCATGTTGTCGCCCAAGAAGGAACCCAAGGTGTTGGAGTATAACGTCAGATTCGGCGACCCAGAGACCCAGACGGTGTTGCCCTTGTTGACTGCCGAGACCGACTTGGCCGAGGTCATGTTGGCTGCCGCCGAGCACAGATTGGACTCTGTCACAGTGGCCACCAAGCCAAACACCTACTCAACTACTGTGGTAATGGCTGCTGGAGGCTACCCTGAATCCTACGGTAAGGGAGACGAGATCACCGTCGCTGACATTCCAGAGGACACGTATATCTTCCACGCTGGTACTGCCGAGCAAAACGGCAAGGTTGTTACCGCGGGCGGTCGTGTGATTGCAGCCACTGCTACCGCCTCCACCTTGAGGGAATCCGTGGACAAGGCATACGTTGGTGTAGACAAGGTGCAGTTCAGCAAGAAGTACAACAGAAAAGATATTGCGCACAGAGCTTTCAGAGACGCAGATAACAACTCCAGCGGCACCACCTACGCCGAAGCTGGTGTTTCTGTGGACAACGGAAACTTGCTTGTGGAGCAGATCAAGGCTAAGGTCAAGTCGACCTCGAGATCTGGTGCTGACTCCGACATCGGAGGATTCGGTGGATTGTTCGACTTGAAGGCTGCTGGATATGACGGCGCGGACACCTTGTTGGTTGCAGCCACCGACGGTGTTGGTACCAAGTTGAGAATTGCCCAGATCATGGACATCCACGACACCGTGGGTATTGACTTGGTGGCCATGAACGTGAACGACTTAGTCGTGCAAGGTGCAGAGCCATTGATCTTCCTCGACTACTTCGCCACCGGTAAGCTTGACGTTGAGATCGCCGCAAAGTTCGTCAGCGGTGTGGCCGATGGATGCATCACTGCAGGATGTGCCTTGGTTGGTGGAGAGACAAGTGAGATGCCCGGAATGTATGACGAAGGGCATTACGACACCAACGGAACAGCTGTCGGTGCTGTTTCCAAAAACGCTATTTTGCCCAAGATCTCGGAAATGAAAACAGGCAACGTCTTGATTGGTTTGAGATCTGACGGTGTACACTCCAACGGGTTTTCCTTGGTGCGTCACATCATCCAAAAGTCTGGATTGAACTACAAGTCTCCTGCACCATGGTCCAAGACTGGCAAAACCATTGGCGAGGAGCTTTTGGTGCCCACCAAGATTTATGTGAAGCAGTTGTTGCCTTCCATCAAGCAGGGCTTGTTACTTGGAATGGCACACATCACCGGAGGTGGTTTGGTCGAGAACATTCCTCGTGCCTTGCCAAAACATTTACAGGCTCAAGTCGACCTTTCCGCTTGGGAAGTGCCAGAGATCTTCAAATGGTTTGGCAAGCAGGGTAACGTGCCATACGAAGATTGGTTGAAGACATTCAATGTTGGCGTTGGTATGGTTGTCATTGTCGACGCTGCCAAAGCCGATGCAGCACTTGCAGAGTTCAAGAAAGCGGGCGAGGACCCAATTGTTATTGGACAGTTGGGCGAGAGGGCAGACGGCCCAGGGTGTGTGGTGAACAACATTGGCCAGATATATTAGTATACTAGGAAAGGAATAAACAGAAAAAGAGAGATGAATGTAAGAGACCGAGACATTACCTGAAATGTCAGAAATCGTGGAACGCACCAGCAATTTGGCTCAAAAAGTGAAGTTTAGAAAGATTTCACTGGGCCGTTCCACTGAATGTCGGTTTATACTTTTCTCTTGGGCTGGGTTCTGTGCGCGTTGTTGCATTGGTGAGACCATAATTTTCAAGGAGCCAGTCCGCACATAAATCCTGTGACCATGCAAAATTTGTGGCACAGTAATTTTTAGTCAATTACCAATTTCCACATTCCAACTTGCGAGTCCTGTTTCCACATCCTACCGGGGAATCAAAGCCATGGATCCGCACTGTGGTTATCGACAGTATTACCCAGAATGGCGCTTTTTTCCCTGTTCCGGCACGTGCAATGACATACAGATTTAATCGGGAAGTGCCCAAGAGCTAGCCAATGCAACCGTAAGCAAAAGTGAGCAAGAAAGAATTAAAAGAGTTGATTACAGTAAACCGGTCTTTAGCCATATTAACCCTCTCCAGCTTTTGCAATGTAAAACCCAACCTCTCATTCGCTGCAGATCCTCGCTAGCACAAAATTTTCATCCTGCTTATTAATCCCGATGGACTCCCATATCTATAAGCCTGTAGCTACTGCCTCACTGCACCCTATATACCATTCACCACTGCCACCCAATTTCATTCGTTAACTAAAAGACATGGGATTGTTGTCTCTAGGCACTCCATTAGACTGGAACCAGTCGAGAAAATACAACGATCACGTCCGCAACAACGGTATTGAGCAACTCATCAATATCTTCCGCCAGCATTCACAAAGAGACAATGATCACTTCTACTGGGGCGACGAGGTCGAGTACATGCTTGTGGACATTGATCCCGAGTACAAAACAGCGCGCTTGGCCATTGACAAGGATAGCGTGCTTGACGATTTGAACGATCCGGAGAAACCCCACATCTCGGGCAGAGCCTTGGACAACAACGTCTCGTTCCACCCGGAGTACGGACGGTACATGATCGAGGCCACCCCATTGAGACCTTACGACGGCCAGTCTTTGGACGACTACTTGTACGTTGAGCAGAACATGGAGAAGAGAAGAGAGATCTCCAAGCTGGAACTACCACAAAATGTAATTCCATTGACATTGACCGCATTCCCGCGCATGGGCTGCGGGATCTTCACTTCTCCGCCCGCCAAACCCATTGGCGCAGCATCGCAGTCGCTTTTCTTGCCGGACGAGATCATCAACAGACACGTGCGGTTTCCTACGTTGACGGCCAACATCCGGAAGAGAAGAGGCATGAAGGTTGCCATCAACTTGCCGATTTTCCCCGACGAGAACACGAAGTTGATTGACGACTCGATTCCCAAGAGAGACATGTTTTCTTCAGACAAAGAGCCCTTCTTGGGTGCTGCAAAACCTGGCCATGTGTACATGGACTCCATGGGCTTTGGTATGGGGCTGTCTTGCTTGCAGGTGACAATGCAGGCCAGCAACATTGCACAGGCCCGCTACCTCTACGACTCGTTCATTCCCTTGACCCCGGTGTTGCTTGCTCTTTCCGCTGCTGCGCCCATATTCAAAGGGTTTTTGGTTGACCAGGACGTGCGGTGGAACGTGATCAGTGGGTCCGTGGACGACCGCACATTTGTGGAGTCTGACCGCGAGCCGTTCAAGGGGCTTGACTTCTTCGGTGGGTTGGATGTGGATCCTCAGGTGAAGGAGCATGTCAAGTTGCTTGGAGGCGGCAGAGGGGTCAATGGAGACAAGCTCGTAAACGAATTTGGCGACACCGGCATCTGCACTTTGGACGGGAAGCCTGTTCAGAAGATCCCCAAATCGCGTTACGAGTCTGTCGACAGCTATTTGAGTGACCTGGCTTACCACCAGTCACCATACTACAGCGACAGGTACAACGACATTTTCTCGCCAATCAACAAGAAGGTCTTCGACAAGCTCAAAAGCACGCAGCTCTTTGACGACGTGATGGCCCGCCACTTTGCACATCTCTTCATCAGAGATCCCATTGTCATCTTCAGCGAAAGGGTGGACCAGGACAACACCTTGGAGAACGACCATTTCGAGAACATCCAGCTGACCAACTGGCAGACTTTACGGTTCAAGCCACCTGCATTATACGCGTCAGACACTTCAGCCGAAGATTTGGCCAGCAAGCCTGGGTGGAGAGTGGAGTTCCGGCCGTTGGAGATCCAGTTGTCAGACTTTGAAAATGCCGCATACTCCGTCTTTGTGGTGTTGGTCGGCAAAGCCATTCTAAAGTACAATCCGGACTTCTACATTCCGATCCTGAAGGTCGACGAGAACATGGAGATTGCTCACAGGGTGGATGCAGCCTCCAACGAGAGGTTCTGGTACAAGAGCCCTTCCAAGTGGAATGTCACTATCGAGGATTTCAAGGGCTACGACTTGACCTGGTTTGACCGCTTTATCAATGACGGCAATGACTTGTTCGACGAGGAAGGCATCTACTTGAACGGGTTCGAGCCATGTGAGATCAACGGGAAGACATGCACTGACACTGCGGTGGACGGACCCAACGAGGTGAAATTGACTGCAAACGAGCTCATAAACGGCACAGACAAGTTCCCTGGTCTCATCCACTTGGTGGTGAAGTTCATTGCTACTGAGCTCATTCCTAAGCTGAGAGTGAACAGCGTCAACCATTGTAAGAACATTAGCACTGCACAGGAATTGTGGACGCTCCAAAGCTACTTACGATTAATCAGCGGACGTGCCAGCGGCAGAATCCCAACGATAGCGCATTTCTTGCGTGAGTTTGTCCTTTCGCACCCAGATTACCACAAGGACTCGAAAGTGAGCGATGCGATAAACTACGATTTGGTGAACAAGGCTGTGTCGATCACAAACTTGGACTTTGCTCAGGAAGAGTTATTGACGCGGTACTTCGGAAGTGAAGTTTTCGAGTTTTTGAAAAGTCGCTGAGAGAGCAGACTCCATAATAGAATCAATAATATAATAGACAGCAATAAAGCACGCTCTGCACTCTATCCTGCAGGAAGAGCGAGCTACCAGGAACCATGGAATTCCAAAAAAGGACGCAGAGAAAGTCCGTGAGACGTGTGAAAACCAGAGGAAAAATAGATGGTTAGAACTCAAGCAGCCCAAGCAACACTTTGAAACACTAAACTTTCAATAAATGTCCATAATTTGTGCTTTCCATTGAAGGGTTACTGAAGCTCAGGTAAGCGACCTGCACACTGCCCGCTCTCGCTGCTAACAAGGGACTTTCGCCTGACCAGACACGACTCACCATATTTTCGGATATTAGCTGATTTATTCACACCATGGGTTTGTTTGACAACGTCAAGTCGTTCTGGCACTCCGTGGTCACAGACGACCACTATGCGAGTTACGGTTCGCCTTACTCAAACTCAACTGCCGGAGGCTCCGTGGATGCAGACACCTCCTCCACTACCAGGCTCCATGAGCTCAATAACTCGCTGACACACTCGCTCATCGATTCGAGAAACGGAAGTACCACAAATGTCGGTGGCTACAGGCCTGGAATGCGCTCCTCGGCCACCAACTTGAACTCCTCGCAAGAATTACAGACCCTAGGTGCCAACGGACGCCCACCTTTACCTTCGGTGGACTCGTTGTGGGAGCGCATCGAGACGTTCTGGGCAGAAGAATACCCTGAGTTGGAGGAGAACTTGAACTCTGGCGCGTCGACCGCTGACTTGAACGAGTTGGAGAAGGATTTGGCAGTGGGTCCCTTCCCTGTTGAAGTTCGCCAGTTCTACAAAACACACGACGGTCAGTTCCGCGGAGGAAAGCCCACCGGTATTCTCATGGGCTTGACGCTCTTGGACATCGAGAGCATGATGGAAGAGTACGCTTTGTGGGCGAAAGTGGCCGAGAAAGTCGAGAGACACCAGCTTGCTTTGCAGCACCAGGAGCAGCTCCTCAGCGCGAGCGACGAGTCTTCATCGCAATCGCGCGAGGTTCGTGAGAGAATCCAGAACAACTATCTCATGCATCAAAAGTCTGTGCCCATGGACGCCGTGCAGTCCTACTATGTCCACCGTGGATGGATCCCCATCGCCAAGGACTTGTATGGCAACTTGCTCGGTCTCGATTTGGCCCCCGGTCCTGCTGGTGTGCGCGGCCAGGTTATCTTGTACGGACGCGATTTTGACACCAAGGTGGTGGTGGCTTCCAGCTTGCAGGAGTTGATGTTCCAGTACGTGACAGACTTGGAGACAGGGAACTACCAGATTGACAAGAGCGAGACCTACGAAGACAACGGGTTCTTGGACAAGGACAGAGACGACGACTACTTGATTGGCGACGAAGACGAGGACAACGGAGAGCTCCAGTTCTACGACAGGAAAGGCACAGAGTTCGGCAAGGCCCTGCAGGGCAAGATCACATACATTGAGGCATTGAAGTTGAGAGCATTGAGACGCTACGGCATCAGCAATGCCGAGCAGTTCCAGACCTCGTTCACTCCGCAGAGAATCCCCAAGAAGAAAGCCTCGCCACGTCCTTCTGGTGCCTCCACTCCCGATGTCGCCCAGGCAGCGTCCAAGTCAGGCAACCTCGTGAGTGTTGACAGCGCGGCCGACTTGCTCAAGGAGACGCTTATTGGCGATGCAAAGTCCAAGAAGGAGGAGCCAAAGGTTGTCAAATCTGAGGAGACTAAGGCAAAGGAGTCTGAAGCTGTGACGGAGGAGGCCATCGAAGAGATCAAGGAGGAAGCCAAAGTGGGTACTAAAGAGGAAGTCAAGGATGAGACTGATGAGAAGGAGACTGAAGAAACTGAGAAGACTGAGGCGGAGGACAAGGAGGATGAAAGCTCTGAGGTGCCACTTTAGACGACCGATAGTTTTACAAGAAATCATAATAACACGCAAATAAGCGGTAGAGATCAAAGTGCTAGAAACTTTTCACATTTGTGGATCGTTGTATGTTCCCAGATCAGGTTGCCCTACGTATGGTTGTGTATACAGCTACTAGTAAATACTCCACATCAATTGCAACCACCTCACGATTTTCTTTCAAATAGCCCAGAACGAGTCTACCTACTATGTCAGACAGCTTTCCCAATCAAGCGGATTCGAACGCCTCCTTTTTCGACTCGCTGGCTATCCAGGAACCCAACGAATATGGCTCCCATTATCAGGATCAAGAAGACGAACAGTTCGACCAAGAATACCAGGATAACTCGCAGTCCAACTTATCTCAAGCCACTGATCAGCCTTCTGTTGAGCAACTTCAAGACTTGTACTACTCACGTGGACTTGAGGAGCTCGAATCCCTTCAATTGCTCGACCTTTCTCCGTTGGCTGCATGGAAACTATCGTCTAACAAACAAGGGTATGGATTGGCACAGTTACGCAATGATTCGCCTGCAACATACTGGCAGTCGGATGGAAGCATGGAAAACAACATGGACCAGCGCACAAATGTGGAGAGCTCGCAGTTGAACCACCCACACTTTGTGAATTTGCAATTCTCCAAGAAAGTCTCGCTAGAGCGGATCTCCATCTTCACCAATTACCAGCTAGACGAGTCGTACACGCCGCTGAAAATCAAAATTATGGCCGGCGGCTCCAACTGGGACTTGACTGAGGTGTGTGTGGTGAACTTGGACAAGCCAATTGGGTGGTCACATATTATATTCAAGGGTGTTCGGGCAGATGGCCTTCTCAAGTGCTTTGTGGTCAAGATAATTATCTTGGCCAACCACCAGGATGGCAAGGACTCGCACATTCGGGCTATCCGTTGTTTCGGCAAGAAACTGAACACCACCTTCATCGAGTCTCACCCGGATTCCTTGATACTAAAAGATACAAGTGTGAACACGGGCCACTCGAGTTTGCTGGGAATCTCACTCAATCACTATACTATGGATCATCCCAAACTACGCATGGATCTGTTTGAGGGCAGTATAGACGAGGACGAAGAGGAGAGACCCGACGAGGATCCCCATACAAGAAGAATCCTCACAAATGTGGCAGATGTGATTGGGTTTAACTCCGGGTTTGACAGCATTGAGCTCTCGAGCATCTCTTCTATTCGCTGAAGGGTCTAAAAAGCATTCTAAAGGTTTTTCTGTCTACGCATCTCCTCAAGTTCACATTTCTAAGAGTTGATTTTCAAGGAAAAGTCCACGATGCTGCATCCCTGGTGGATCGAGGACGTCGAGTAGATGTCGATGTCGTTGCATAGGTACGAGCTCAAGTTCTGCAACGTCAAGCCGCCCGAGCATTCCAACAAGAAGCTCTTGTTGGAGTTCTGGAAGTGCAGTTTCAAGCTGCGGGCCACCACTTGCAACTCGGCCCCACTGAAGTTGTCCAACATGATCACGTCTGCACCCGCGTTAATGGCCTCCTTGGCGTCCTTCTCTGTGCTCACCTCGACCTCTACTTTCACTGCAAACCCGCACACTTTTCTGGCCAGCTCAACAGCACGAGTAATGCTGCCGGTGGAGGTGATGTGGTTGTCCTTGAGCATCACCATCGAGCTCAAATCGTACCTGTGGGGGTCCACGCCGCCCACCAACATCGAGTACTTCTCCAACTGTCTGAGACCTGGGGTGGTCTTTCTGGTACCAGCAATGAGGCCAGTGTACCCACTTTCGTCGGCCAATTTCTTTGTGATGTAAGACTGTGTGGCGATTCCCGAGGAGCGTGCCAACAAATTGAGAGCAGTTCTCTCGCTGAGCAAAATCTTGTTCGCAGGGCCTCTCACCGTGGCCACCACAATCTTGCCCTTATGTTCAGCCAATTGGGCAGCAGAGATATACTGGCCCTCCTTATAATGCCACTCGACCTCGAGCTCACACTGCTTGAACACCTCGGCAGCAAAAGGCACTCCACTTATCAAGCCAGTTTGCTTCATGTACAAGGAAGCAGTTTCCTCTTTGTTGCCCACTACAAATGCACCATAGTCGAAAGATGGCACATCCTCAGTGAGGTAATCTGTGATTTGCTGTTTCCATTTGCCGTTGACGGGAAGCAAGTTCGCGTATTCTGAGGCCATTTTTATGTTGGATATAAAAATTGACTATCCGAGAAATCTGGAGATTTTCAATACTGAGGATTTTTCCCCGGGCATTCTAGGTGATCTCCTGCACCCCACACTGGAAAAGTTACACTACTCTACCTTCATCTGAAAATGACATGTCGTCAAAGATACAGTCCACGTTCGGCTCAGCAAGGTCACTGACTTGCAACACATGTGGCATGACTTTCCAGAGACACATCGCAAAGGATAAAGCGATGCACGCCAAGTATCACTCGGAATTCATCAATGGCATTCCATGGAAGAAGGGCCCGGAGAAAGCCCTCGAAAAGGTGAATATCACCGTGGATAAAATTTCAATTGAGGTTCAGGCTACTTCAATTGACCCCGGTCTGGTTTTGCAAGTTAGGAAAGTCGAGAAGCTACTAGAAATGGTGAACTCCGAATTGAACGCACCAGCCGCGAACGACGCGTGGAAATCGAAAGAGGGCACAAATACCGGAAAGCTCAAAATTGATTCCGGGACCGGGTTGACAATTGTCCCTGGTCGAGCTTTTGTTTTGTTGGCCATGTCCAGAGCAATCGGGCTCGTGGTCACCGAACCCATACTTGACGTGGGGGCCCAGAGCAGGTGGATGGTGCACAGCACACAGGACATTGTGCCCAGCCAAGTCAATAAGAATACTCGAATTGGGATCTCCAGAATATGGATTGCTTCAAAATGGCGCAGGCGTGGACTTGGGAACGTGTTGTTGCGAGCTGTGTTGCGTCACTCGGTGTATGGCATGTCACTCAAGCCTGCTCAGGTTGCGTTCAGTCAGCCAAGTCATGCGGGCGGCTTACTTGCGAAGTCGTTCAATGGCGTCAAGCACAAGTCAGGCGAGGTGCTAGTCCCTGTGTATTTGGAGAGCTAGTGTTCTAGATACATAAGTTGACGATCCCAGCTCAATTGAGCTAGTATTGATATAGTTTGGCTGGTCTCCATCGCTTGTTCTAGTCCGTGAACACAGACGTGTTGCCCAAGGTGTTGATGGCAGCCTCAAAGTTCCCGTACATGATCGCGGTGAGCGAGCCGTGCGCAGCTATTTTGAATCCACGAGGCATGGCTCCAGCAAACAACAGCGTCACGCCTCGCTTCGCTACCAACTTGTATGCTGTAGAGAGCGCATCTCTACAGATAAGCTTGCCGTTTTTCAGCTGGATGTGGGACTTGATCACGTCCAAAGGCTGCGTCAACACCACCACCGCCGATGCCGACACAATGTGTAAGAATGTCTGCTGGACTGCTCCGATATTAAGTGAGAACCACCGGGGCTCCACGGACTTGTCGTGCGGGTCTATCAAGTGACGGGTTGCGTTGTAAGTAGAGAACCATGCAGCAGAGGTGGCCACCTGCCTTGCAAAAGTAATGAGTGTGCCTGTAGTGAAGGCGTGAACACCTTCTAGCGCGTACATTTGCTTGACGGTCCTGAAGAACGTTAGAGCTGGAGCTTTGTTGAACTCTGCCTTCAATGCATCAGTGGCCTGATGTCTGTGGTGGTGATGCTGAAATTTCAGAATTGGTTTGCCCGATCTCATTTGCGCTATGAGCTCTGATGAGTAATAGGCATGAGGCGAAATGTACTGTTTGCCGAGCACCGGTGGCTTGTGCAGCTTGTCTAGCTTGGCTCCAGTGATGTCCACCGACTTATCTGCGTTTCCCTTAATTTCCGCAACCAAAAGCCTATTTTGGATCATTGTAGTCTTTATGCGCTCAAAGGGGACGATCCAGATCGTTTCCATGAACCCAGACATGGCTCCAGCAATCACCACTCGTGGTGCACTTGACTTCCTCTTATCTGGCAGAGTTTCTATGGCCATAAAGTTCGAGGCCCAGTTGTATGAAACAATACGTGCAAAGTTCTTGATGACGCTCCCCGTCACCAAAGCACTTGACCCGGTCATGATGTGGTTTATGCTTGTGATGCTCTGGTTGACATTGTATTTGGCTAGCCCGGCACTATTGCTGAGCTGCTGATTCGTTTTCAAGAAATCCAAAGGAAAGGTTAAAAATGCCGTGAACCCTGATGCCGAGCACCCCGCAGCCAACGCCGTCAAGAGGCTGTCTCCGTGGTTTGTTGTGTTCATGGTGTCGAGCAAGGTGTAGTGAGATGTTAGGGTTTAGCAATGTGGAGAGCGCAGTACTGAGATCACTACGGGGGAAACACAACGAGGATGGGAACAAAAAGAGGAGGACTTTGTGAAAATAGTTCTTTTTTAGTATTGATGTCAGTTTGGATTAAGTGGATTTTCTTTTCTTTTTTTTCTTTTTGGTTCTGGTCGCTATGGATATATACGTCATTTGGCTTGGTGGATAAGAACCTCTACGGCACACACTGCAAAACACACACCGTGATGAGAATACGCAAAAAGCAAAACTTCGGCTCAATTATCTCTTAATGGGGATTGGCTACTACATGAGTGTCAGAATCGGGGTTATCCGAATCTAATAATTGTTCTCTGCATCTCACGTGAATGTATCATTGACAATCTTGGTGATGTGTGCATCAGTGACAATCTTCATGATTGAATTGCACCCATTCTTCAATGGCATCATTCACCACCCAAAATCTCGAGGTGGTCTCGGAAAAACTACGCAAAGCCCTTATTCAAGACCTCAGTAATTCATAAGCCGACATGTTTATGTTAACCGTTTCCCTTGCATTTCTCATATATCCTCTAGAACTTCATGTGAAATTCGTACCTGGGACCAACCTTGAAATTCGCAGCGTAGGTGCATGGTGCCAATCATAATACGAATGGATGCTAATTTCAAGTTTCCCAGCGACACGAAAACCAGAAAACCAGAAAACCAGAAAAAGAAGAGAAAATCGACAATTAATCCAATGCTAATATCTAGCTACCAGACATTTTCTTCCATTCCCTTGATTTGCTTTCTCCTCTAAACATCTCATCTCTCTTACCACCACTGAGGTCTCAGTACAGGACGCGATTACATCATAACATAAACACTACATTCACCTGGAGCGGACCCAGCTCGCCACAACTATGCTGCTGGTGTCCAATTCAGCGAAAATGCTGCGGCTGCAAACAGAGCCATCCACGCCCCTACGAAACATTATTTCCGTCGACTCAGAACTGGCAAACTACTCCGCTCCTTTGAGATCAAGATTATCGAATATTCACCTCCCACCGCAGGCGCTCTCGCAGGTTTTGAGCGGGATGTCACTGCGACGCAATAGCATAGCCCCCGAGGGACCTCCCAGCCGAAGATCAGGAGCCAGCTCGCGCCGCAGCTCGTACTCTCGCTCCGGGGTAAATTCTCAGGGCCACACTCCAACCAGGAGACTAAGCGACCATCTAACGATACGAAGACGCCGACGGTCGTCTACTGGCGTGGTATATGACTCAGGATATGTTGGTCCCGTGACAAAGGGCTTTCTCCGGGCCTTCTCACGTGCCTTGGTTCAGGAAACGCACTTGAACTCTCCAGTAGACGAGGTGTACAAGGCTCTAGACGAGCAGCACCAGCGGCAGCTGACCAGCCCGGCCGAATTGACAAACGAGTTTGACTACTCGCTTCCGCTTCCGTCTGACGATGCCATGATGTCCCCGTATGTGCCTCTACAGTTAGTGGAAGCCGTTAAAGACAAGTCGGATCAAATCCTCGAAGACGCGTCGCACGATACGCCAAAGTATCCGCCGCCGGACAAACCAACGTTCAAGTCGTACTTGGAGCGTATACTCGAGGCCAGGAATAGGCGTAAGACCACGCTTCTGTCGATGTTTGACCGCGATTCTCCGGGCGATATGACTACTACAGGAGTCGGTGCAGTGATCAACACGTCCAAGTTTTTCATCGAAAACACATTGTCTGGGTTGCCGGAATACTCTGGCGAGCTTGATTTGCTCTCGCTGGATCTAAAGTTAGCAGAGCCTGTGGCTTTTGGCAATTTGACTGATGAGTCAGACTCCACAGACTACAGTGGGAAAGAGCATCTCAACACGGAAAACCACTTGGGCCTACGGCGCAGCTCGTTCTTGGACGACGCAATTGTCACTCCGAAGACATTGGAGAACTTGCCCTCGGGCAGCATTGACCAGCTGGACATACCGAGATGGGAGTCTGTGCTGTTTGACCAAACCAAGATCACACCGGGCAAGGATAATGTGGTAGGGGACAACATTGAAAATAACGACAGCCACATTTCTGGCGATTCACCCGAGGGGTTGATTCTGGGCCACTTCACAATTGCAGACGACCACATTCAGGACTACGAGTTCTACGATGATGGACTTGGAGACGATTTCCATGAGGACGTGCCCCCGGAGCGGGACGAAAACGTGGAGAACGTGCCTCCAACCAACAAGCCACAGACTTCCAAGCCAGTCAAAAGGGTTTTGGCATCCAAGCGGGAACGTCCAACGGAAGAAAGTGATACCATCCCGAAGTCACTAGTGCGCGGATTCGTCTCCATCGCACGCGGCCAAAGAGATCGCCAGAGCCCGCCGAGAAAGAAGAAAAGAAACGACAGGATTCCACCTCCACTAATGCAATTAATTGCGTCCAAATCCAATGAATTTTTGCAACAAGTAATGCTGGATTTAGAGGCCTATGCTGGACACAGACACTCAGACCAGATCAACATTCAGGACGCTGTACTATACCTCAACAGGATCAAATCCTACGGTCCGTCATCGAGCACCATTGACAACATCTCAGTTTTGGCGCAATCAGTTTTTCCCTTGGAATTGCTCGTCTCTTTAGACAACAGTATTCAGGAGTCGATGAACAAACGATTGAAACAGAAGGCGAAAAGCGCGCTGGTGGAAGAAGACATTTATTACGTGCCGCCTCATGAACCTGAGCTAGAATCAGAGTCAATGAAGCTGGACGAAAATCTGGATTTCGACTGGGAATGATCCTCTGATAATCTGCATTTGTTTGTATATACAAGCCCATAAACTAATTACATTTGACCACCTGCCTCGAGTTGCGAAGCGATCTTACCCTGGTTGTCCTTCACCAACTTGAACAACTCAAAAATTGCAGCTGGTGTCACACCCTGTATTCTTCTAGCCTGACCAATGGTCTTTGGCTGGATTGTGTTTAGAAGATGACACACCTCGTAGGAGATTTTCACTTTGCCTTCGTTGGAGTAGGTGTAGTTCAAAGGAAGCAACAAGCTCTCGTCAGCTTCGAATGCCCTCAAATGTGCCTCTTCCTTCTTGAGCCACGGCTCATACGTAGTTTCCACGTCTACTCTCTCCTGCAACCAGCGAGACATGTTTTCATACACTGGTGGTAGCGGGCGACCCGTGACATTCTCTAGATGCGGAACAATATCGCCCAACGACATATCCTTGTATGAGAGCAACTTCCATCCGTCAACCACTGTGGTTTTGTTCACTTGGTGGCTTCCCTTGAGTACTGGTGCCCACCTGGCGCCAGACATGGAGATAGACTTGAGGTGATTCTTTATTTCCTCAAACTGCGCAAGCTCTTTGGAAAAGCGGCTGTACCTTTCTTCGCCCACAACTCCGAGCTCATATCCTCTGGCAGTCAACCGCTTGTCTGCGTTGTCGGACCGTATGGAGAACCTGAACTCCGATCTCGAAGTGAACATCCGGTACGGTTCCTCCACACCTTTGGTGATCAAGTCATCGATGAGAACTCCAGTGTATCCGTCCGAGCGGTTAAACTCAAAAGAATCTTTTTTCTGGTAAGAAAGCCCCGCGCTGATGCCTGCCACACATCCTTGTGCACATGCTTCCTCATACCCAGTAGTGCCATTGATCTGGCCAGCCAAATACAAGCCATCGACCAACTTCGTCTCCAAAGTTCGTCTGAGCTCGCGCGGATCAACGTAGTCATACTCCACACCGTAACCTGGTTGCAACATCGTGACGTTTTCACATCCAGGCATCATCCTCACGATCTTCTGCTGGATCTCTTCTGGCATGGTACACGAGATTCCGTTTGGGTACACCAAGTCCGTGTCTAGACCCTCTGGCTCAAGCCAGACAACGTGAGAGATTTTCTGTGGGAACTTGATCACTTTCGACTCGATCAGCGGACAGTATCTGGGGCCCTTAACAGTTTCTCTGATGTGGATGGACTTGTCGAGGTTGGAGCTGATCACACTGTGAAACTCGGCAGTGGTGTTGGTTTGGTGGCACTGCACGAGCTGATCTTGCAAACTGACCTGTTCGTTCATGTATGACATGGGCTGTGGAGGGTAGTCTGAGGGCTGTGGAGTGAGCACCAGGTAGTCTATCGTCTTCGCCAGGAGCCGCGGCGGCGTGCCTGTTTTGAGTCTCCCAAGGCGAAATCCAGCATCATTGAGTGTTTTTGAGAGCCCGAAAGTGGCCTTCTCGCCGATTCTTCCCGAGGGGTACGCCGTGAGCCCAATATGGATCTCTCCACCGAGAAATGTGCCTGTGGTGATCACAACCTTGCCACATGAAAGCACTGTGCCATCGCCCAATATGACACCCTTCACTATACCGTAGCTTCTGTTCTCAAAATCATTCTGCTGCTCGGTCGGTGCGATGATTATGTCCTCCACCAGAGCTTCCAAGACATCTAAGTTCGGGTAGTTCATAATCACCCGCTGCATCTCTTTGAGGTATATGTCTCTATCTATTTGCGCCCGGGGACCCTGCACCGCCGCTCCCTTGGACGCATTTAGTATCTTGAAGTGGATTCCTGCCTTGTCGGTCACTCTGGGAGCAACTCCATCTAGAGCATCCACTTCCCTGAGCAAAGTGCCTTTCCCGACTCCTCCCATCGATGGATTGCACGAGGCAGTACCGATCTTATCTATGTGAGGCGTTATGAGGGTGGTTTTGCTGCCGGACCGTGCTGACCCCGTGGCGGCTTCACACCCAGCATGTCCTCCACCTATTACAACGACCGGATGGAACGGAGCCACTTCGAGTTTGCGAGAGAGCTCCGCGTTGATGGTGATGTTTCTCGAGTGTCGAAGCGCACGAACAGATCGCGAGAACATGGTGAACTATGTTGTGTTGAATGTTTTGTAGGGATGTGGAAAATGTGAGTCTCGGTTAAAATATTGTATAGAGCTTGACTATGCATGTACTCATCGCGCATACTTAGTCTCAACTTGCACATCTACAACTTGCACGTCTACAACTACCAAGAAAAAGAAAATGAGTGGAGACGATTTGGACGACGGTTTAGCATACGACGTTGAGCTTTCCAACGACGAGGGAGTCGATTTGAACAGCGAAACTGAGCAGGGAAACGTATATGAGGACCTCAGCGATGATGCTCGAGATGAGCACGCTGGGAATGGCGGAAACCCCAAGAAAAGAAAGAACAACGACAAATTGAAGGAGAAGAAGAAGCTCAGGATGGATATGGACATGCAGCACAAGCGTAACTTGTCCACCGAGACGTCCCAAGACGCTATAGCTGACTTTGTCAATGACCACATCAGAAAGAAAAACCCAGATCTCTCTGCGTTGGAGTTGGCTGCGTTGTACCTCAAAAAATCCGACTTCCGCTCCTCTGCAGAGTTCACCGAGACCAGAACGTTGGACAATATTTCGAAATTTCTCGAGGCAAGGTTCAGCAATATGCTTCCGTCTACAACTCCAGGCAAGAAGAATAAGAAGAAGAACAAGAAGGACAAGAAGGACAAGAGAAAAGAGACCGCCACTGAAAATGGAGAAGCAGAGAGAAAGTTCATTGCCATTTTGTCGATGTCTGCTATCAGAGCTTGCGATGTTCACCGTGCGCTTCGAGACATCCCAGGCTCCTCTTTGAAACTCATCAATAAAAACAAGTTGAATGTTGACTTGAAGTTGGTCGGATCCACATGGTCGAGAGTGCTTTGCTGCACTCCGGGCCGTCTAGTGAAAGTCTTGGGCCACGAGGACAAACCTTTGAAGGCTGACGAAATCAAGATCGTTCTTTTGGACAATAGCTATTTGGACCAGAAGATGCAAAACGTGTGGGACATCAGGGAGACCACCGAAGCATTGAAGGAGTTGACTGAGGCCGGAGCGAAAGTCTACTTGTACTAGATTGGAAAAGTCTATTTCGTTTAGAATTTGCAGGTGGCTGCAATGTAATATAGCATGCAATGTATCATAGAGCATTAGTTTCTGCGACATGGTTGAGGTAGTCAAACTAATTCACCAGCAAGGGTAGGTACATCTCTTTGCTCGATCTGTAGAACTCAGTCACGCCCCTGAGAATGATATCCAACGTAGAAGATTCCAAGTTGAGTCCGCTCGCTTTCTCGAGAGAGGCAATGTACTGCTGGAGATCAGAGTCTGCGGAAGTGAGGCCCGAAGGCGCCGTGAAACTGAGGAGGAACACGATGTCGGCCACCGCACATCTGAAGATTTGGGTATTCTCATCTGCATCGGTGGGAACGTTTGATGTTCCAGCTTCGTTTTCTGTATCTGTTTCTCCATTCTCCTTGGTCAATTCACCCTCAACAATATCCTCACTAAGTTCCGTCTGTTGCTTCAGCCTGCCATTTTCGAAAACGGTCGATTTCTGGACGAGTTGAGCATCACTGGGTACGTCTGCCTCTTCAGCCCAACCGTCTTCTTCGTCATCTTCTTCTGCCCCCCAGCCATCATCAAGATCGAGATCAACGTCACCATTGAGCTCCGACTTCTCTATCTGATCTGTGGCTTCCGTAGTCTCACTTCCACCATTCACTTGAAAACTCAGACTGATCTGCTTGAGTGCAAGTACCTCTATGAGATTCTTTCTAATCCACCGGTTCTTGACGCTAACAAAATTCTCCCTGACGCCCACATCGGTATATAAGTTTGCGACTTCGTGCTGGCGGAATCTGGAGGATTTAAGCAAGGTCAACGATAGTTCATACAAAAGTGAATGAACTCTCAAACCAGGTTTGGTAGGGACAGTGACCCACTCCCCAGCAGAACCACCTAAAGCTTCCGAAATTAAGGTCGAGAAATCCTGTGCTCCATCGTGAGGCTTCTCTGATAGAATCTCTTGGAAAATCTGCTGGTGAATGGACAAAGTTTGCTGGTCAATTTCTTCATGCAAGGAGGTGCTAGATTTTGGATCTTCAACTGCATCAATGTTATCCTTCAAAATGATGAACAAGTTGAGCAAGAATTGAAGGCGGCTAGAGTTGCCGCTGGACTGTGACAACGACGATGGAACTGTCGCAATGAACAGACTAAGTTCTTTTCTGAACAATGCAACTTGTTCATTATGCAATTTCTCGAAAGTAGAAGAGAAGTTTTCGGCACTGAACGTTCCCCAGGATGTAGAAACGCCTTCAACATCCTTGAACTTCCGCAGAATAACATGCATGATTTTGGCGAGTGTATTTTCCCCAAAAATTTCAGATGACCTAAGTAAATTTTCTAGACTGTAGAACCAATGCTTGAGCTCGTCACATGAATTTCTGTGTGTCTCAGATTTTGTGGTGGGATTTGCTGAGGTTGAGATTTCTAGAACAGTCTCGAAATACTTATCGACATCAACATCGATCATGTTGACAAAGTCTGGGGTGAAAAGCTCGAAAGCAATGGTGAGAGAAACATCATCTTGCAACTCAGAAATGACGTGGTTCGCAACCGACTTCTCAGAATTCACCAAGCTCTCCCTGTGCGATGCGAGAAATGATGTTATGGCCGAGGTAACATCCAGAAGTAATTTCGATACCACATCACCTGAAGATAGAAGATTCACAATGTGACACTCCGAAGTATTGGACAAGAAAATTACTTCTGATTTGCGAAGTCCAAACACGAAGTTTTGTAAAACACCCAAAACTTTAGATGCCTTGTGAGTAAAATCTCCATCTTCAGAATTTTGGACAAGCTCAGACGCTATTTTGTAAGTGAAGTCCCCAAACTTATGCAAATCCTTTTGTATGTGTGCCAGGTCGCCATCAATCTTGTAGCTTTGGCTGTTGAAAATGATGTTCTCCTCGTTAAACCAATTGTGGAACCCAACTAAATCGGATGCTTTCCAAGAATTTATGTGTTTGAGTTGGTTCCAGAGATCATTTGATACTGGATCCAGTTTTAAGAAAAAGTGCTCGAAGTAGCTGCATGTTGCTTCGACGTACTGGAATATCACCGTGAAATTCACAGACATTTCCTTTTGGATGGAAGCTTGGCTTGCAAGAGCTGATGAGACCACCTTCTCAAGGTAATTGTACCTCAAGTCAATAAATTTCCTGCTGATTTTCTCAAATGTGTCGAGCAGGGGATTATCGTGGTTCACCACTATGTATGCGATCAAGACATTGACAATAGGGATAGAAGAACCGCGATGAATGGAATCTATGAGTTCGTTATCCTCTTCATCGGACAAATCTTGTGCCTCATCTTCAAACCCAAAAATGAAGTCTAGACTGTCGCTGTCATTCAAGTTCGCAGAAGCTTGGAAAAGGTCTTTCCTGTCAAGACCACTTGAGTTCTGTTCTGACGATGAGAATGATGCAATTTTGTTTTCCAAATACGAGATGAAATTCTCCTTCAATTGCTGCAAGTTGGAATTCACATATGGGTTCTCTTGCAAGACTTTGTCGAAGAGTTTCCCGATAGTATAGTATACTTTTGCCACTGCCACCAAAGTCGAGGTTTTCCTCAATGCGTCTGTCTGTAGACTGAGATCATATCCAATAAGCTTGTTGTTGATAATGTTGTTCAAAATCGTTTTGTGAGACGCCTGTCTTGACTTGCTTGCTTTTTCTATTCTCACAGAGCGCTCGAACTTGCTCAATGGGTTTGTTCCAAACTCAACATGTCTCAGTGGCTTGTATGACAATTCGGTCAACTGTGAATCGATCTTTCTGGACAGAACACTCAAATCGTCAATGTCTTCGGCAATTCTGATCAAGTCTCTGTATTTCTCGCCAACAAGACGATGCAAATCATCTTTGGCTTGAATGTAATTGTTCTTGTATTCACGCTGTAGTTTCTGGATCTGAGGAACCGAGTACTGGACGAAGATTTCATCGACGGAGAAATCAACCAAGTTGGATTTAGACTCTGCACGTGACCTCCCGCTCTTTAGAGAGACACGAGAGCCTGACTGCTGAGAGGAAACCAGACTTTTTCGAGACAGAATCATGTCAATGGTTTTCGGATGTCGAAAGTGAAGTTGTAAGTTGGCTACAAGGTAAATGCAGTACAGATTGGATGTCGCGTTAAGTGGAAAGCTGGGAGCAGAATGGCTACGAACAAGGATATGGAATGTCCATGGCACGTCAGACAAAAGGAACTATGAGAAAATTGAAAGTCATGAAATGGAAATGAATCTGTCGACATGAAATTCAGCCCGAACTTGTCATGGTGAATTTGCAACTGTATACTATATGCAGGGGAACAGAAACTTGAAGGAAGCCATGAAGATGAGAAAGTCAGAAAGGTATGATTGTCTGGACTTTAGGGAAACTATGAGTTACTTAAACGGGATTCAAAGTGCATTTTATTGCATTCTAGGATGTATGCTTGAGCCTATAGATACATGGAGGTCATGATTTGCAACCCTAAATGCAACAACAGGTGGAACACAGGATGGCTTTCTGTTTCAGTTCACACTAATCTCCAGAATTCAAAGACGTGTCAGAATTTTTGTGGAGTTTATTCAGCATTTCGGCAGTTCATGACCAGACCAATTAGTGCTTGATTATCATCCTGCACAGTCGTAATTTACCAGATCCATACAAATTTAGTAATCATTCACGATCCCGAATATTGCTCCGATTAACCAAATTCTTCATATCGTCGATTGTGAAAGCCAGTCCACTAGCTCATCCGTCTCAATCTCACAACATATTCAGCCTCGCGTACGAACGGAATGAACTGGCAAATTGGGCCAAGCGGATTAAGCGCGGTTCGCAGTTGCCTAATTAGGAATAATCAGCAAAAACTTCACTCCCATTTGTTCTTCCCAAGAATTCAACCAATTTAATACTCGAAGAGAGTTTATGATCTTCTCTAGCTAATGACTGCAAAGATTCAGACCCATTCCGGATGTGTACCATGTCGACGGCGGAGGAAACGGTGCAAGGGTGCAACTAACTCAGATTGCAAGAATTGCCAATCGGAAGGTCTACTATGTACCTGGCCTAAGAAAGTCACAGGCAAGGAGAATAGTACTAGCTCCGAGGCGAATGAAAGTGTCAAAGTTGTCAAAAAGAAAATTCCAAAGAATCGCAAAACTTCGGTCGACTTGTTATCTGTGATAAGTACAAAGCCAAAAGGGAAATTACCTGGTGTGATTCCCATCACCAGCCAAAATTTCGATCCGAGCAAATTATTTGTGAACTTACCAAGGCTGTTTGAGGCTAAATCAAACTCAAAGAATTATTTTTTGCAGAGGATCGCCATGCAGCAAGACTGCGTGGATGGATATGAAGATACGCTTATAGATAAGAAGAAAGTGGCTGTTGCAGGTCACAGCAGCGATATCAAAACTAGAATTGCGCAACAGTTGGACATCAGCAATGAGGAGTGAAATAAGACTTCGAATATAGGATGAATTCAATCTAGGGTTGGAGGCAAGATGAGACTGTCACCTAGATGTAGATTGTGGTGAAGCTTGTGGTGAAGCTTATATGGGTGATCATTAGGAGAATCTGAAAATCACAACGGAATTGAATATTGTTAGGCAACTAAGAAATCAGTGAATCTTAATTGGAGAATTTTTTGCCCAACCAACGCCTTGTCAAACGAACTTTATCGAGTCTCAGCCAGTATTTGCATGTTCCATGTTCCACTGTTACTTCTTTGACCCTGATCTAATTGAACAAAAAAGTTTCATCAAATGGCACCGAGGCCCGAAACTCCAGCGGTGGGGGTGGATTCAAATGCCATTTTGCTTCCTCAATTTAATTGCCGATCTGGTCGCTTTCATTATTGTCAGGGATTCTGACGATCTTGAATGTCGCAATAGACTATCTCGCACAGTTCAAGATCAAATCAATCAAAAAGTGTCTCAAGAATTGCATTTGTGACCGAAATGACATTCACTTGCAACACATATATATAGCAGTTATCCTAATCGATTTCACTGCATTCTTCATTAGTCTGACATTTGCATTCATTCTCGCTAATATTGTAGATCTGCATTGTGTAGTAAGACACAGAAAACATCCATGGGGACGTGCACCCTCAAGCTTAAAAATGGAATTTGTGATCGAAAAGTATAAATACAGCATGATTCTCCTTCGAAATTTCTCGAGCATTTTTACAATTGAGGGGGCACTTTTCCCTCCAAACCAACCAGACCGACATCGGGGTGCACCACCGGTTTCGGCACTCAATCCCCTTAGCAGCAGGAACCCCAGGTTCTGTGCAAGTGCGCACTTTTTTTTCTACATACATTGAACAACTTATCTACACACGGTGACAATTTAAGTGGCAGTTCCAAGAGAGCAGATCTGAAAAAATGACTTCGTTACATCACCAGGAACCTTCAACGTATTACCAAGAACAAGACCTGTCTGCATACTACAGCGGGCCAGTTTCACAGCAAATAATGCACAACCAGCTAGAACAACAGACCAGACTGCCTTACTACCACTCGGACGCATCCGGGGCAACATATGAAACAAATGAATCTCCTCAAAACGGATACTACCAGCCAGAGCATATTGCTGACTCGGCCACGCCCGCACAAGTGCAGCAACACATTCCCCCTCCACAACCGCCCATTGAACAGCCAGCCGAGCAGCCGTTCTATGTGAATGCGAAGCAGTACCACAGAATCTTGAAGAGAAGAATTGCAAGAGCGAAATTGGAGGAGACGTTGAAAATCGCCAGAACGAGGAAACCTTACTTGCATGAATCCAGACACAAACACGCAATGAGAAGACCCAGAGGCCAGGGTGGAAGATTTTTGACTGCAGCAGAAATTGCCGAGAAGGAAAGACTTGACAAATTGCGGGAGCTAGAAAATGGCGAGAGCAAAGAAGACTACAGTGTGAAGAAAGAACCCACAGCAGAAGCACAAGCATCCACGGAACCTACTACGCAGGAAGAAGCTCCAGTGGCTGCCGAGAATAAGGATTCAGAAATGTTCAACCTTATCAACGAGCCCAACTAGGGAGCTGACTAATAAGGAGTGAAAAAAAAAACAAGAGCAGTGCGCTGCAGGCTGGGTGGGACCCTTTCAATTCTAGAACTTCATGTATTTAAGCAAAAGTTACGGTTACATCTAGTAGAGCAGGCATCGAGGTCATGAGGAGTTTGTATTCAGTGCATGTAAACAAGTTTATTGAGTACATGTGGACGACTTCATTCAGTGCATGTAGACAGTATCATACAGTTCATGTAGAGCTGATCACTTGCTGGGAACTCTCACTGACCTGGGTTAAAACACCCAAGGGTGCCAACTTCTGAATGTTGCTCACGGCGCCAAACTTGATGGACTTGAAATCCTCGTTGCTCACTTGAGGCACCGGATCAAATGGCTTGAGCTGTACCGAGACAAGTATCGAGAAGGATGAGCCATATGCGGCGCTCTCCAAGTCCAACTCATTGATGGCCACACTGGTGGTGTTGCTATCGCCCGTGATCGTGTTTCCAACCGTGGCGGTAGCCTTGGAAATACCCTGCAAGAGTGTGAGGTTTTTGCACAATTGCTCAATAGTAGGCACAAGAAGCACCTTGTAGTCGCCCTCGGTGAATGCAGACGACAAGATCAATTGCGAGAGACCCAATGCAGTGATTTTCTTATCTTGCAAATTGGCAAAACTCTCCGATGTAGGTAAGACGAAACTCGTGAAAATCTGTTGGAGAACGCCCTTCTGCACTGACTCGATGAAGTTTACCATGAAGTCGGCATTAATGTGACCTCCCGCCTTGGAGGAAAGCTCATCATTCAATGGAATGCAACACAAGGACATCAAAAACACGACAAACTTTTTGATGAATTTCTCGGTTCTGGAGGTTTTCAACCTCGTCAAAAGCAAGACAGCTATCTGGTTCAAGTAGGTGGATATCAAACTGAGTGGAATGCTCAACAAAATTTCCTGGAGTAAGTCAAATCCATACACATCGTTGGCCCTGGATGCAATCAATTTCTGGAAAACACCCAATAAGGGGGTGAGCTCCTGTGGGGTAGTGCCAAAAGGCGTAGGATCATGAGACATGATAGCGATCAACAATCTGGTGACACCGGGCACGTTTCCTCTCAATTCCCATACAACGGGCGACATAAGCGGTTTCACAAGCGAAGTGTACTGTCCTGGCAAGGGCAGAGACTTTGGTAAGCTTTCAAGTAAGAAAGCAAGAATCTGAAATGTGTATGGCAAGAACTCCTGGGTGTCATCTGTTAAAATTTGCATGAGCAATGGCATCATCACTTCAATATACTTGAGGACGTGATCCAGGGCCCGGACCGGAGAGTTTCTGTGCTGGCCGAATTTTATTAGAAGTCCCAAGCACTCAAAAGTGTAATGTGTGAATCTTGGGTTGGCTGGGTTCTTAGCAATGATGCTCAAGATATTGAGAAGCTGCTCGATCATTGTGATTTTGAAACCTTCGTCAATCGAGTCCTCGGCGGTGGTCAAAACTCTCATCGCAGACTTCATCAAGAACTCATTCTCCGACAATTTTTCTGGTGCGCTGTTCTTCAAGATGAGCACGAACAAGTTGTTCAACAAGTCGTTCACATACGGCTGAATGTCGTGTTTGTCGAAAACAGGAGAGTGTTTCGAGTTCGAAAAGCTCGTCATCGAAAAGAGTTTATCGATAGTGATAGCCGCAAAAGTGTAGACCACCACGTTCTCATTCTTCAAGTGGTTGATGAGAAGAGGAACAGTGGTGAGGAGTTGCTCCTTGGTTAACTGATTTCTGAACGTCATAATGTACTTGATGGCATCCGCTTTCAAAATGGGAGAGGCGTTCTCCACCAAGTATGTGGCGATGTTGTCAGTGAAGAACTGCACGACGTCAACCAACATGTTTGTAGAAGTGACACCAATGTTGGTCACCGAGCCTTTTGCAGCTAAAGAGGTGAACAAATAAATGGCAATGTCCCTGTTTCTCCAGTCAGAGTGAGACAAAAACTGATTGACGTATTTCATCACAGTGCCTGTAAGCAACTCAGTGTTCACTTCCTTCAACTCCCTCAAGAAGTCAGTGGACAGCTTACGCCTCGAGTCGAAGTCTGAGCCCTCCAAGTCCGATCTGACAAATGTGATTGGCTCGTCCTCGAATGTCTCCTCGTCGACTTCACGGAACGCAATGTTGGGCAAGATGATCTTCTCAATAATCTCCTTGATGGCTTCCTCGGAGCTGAAGAACGACTTGTACTTTGCAACCTTGGTAATCGAAGTCAAGAATGATAAGGACTTCACGGCGAGCAAGTCGAACTTGGGTTGTTTGGTAACATATGTGTTCACGACCTCCCAAACTGAGGTGATGAAGTTTTGGATCAATGGGTCGAACTCCTCCGCATACCTGGTGGTGTACAATGAGATCAACTCTATGATGGCCGTTTTGGTTTTGATGAGCACATCGATCTCGTCGTCGTCGTCGGCGTCTCCCACTAAACTGGTATTGTAGTTCAAGTACTTGTGCATGATCCCCATTCCCGCGTTCATGTTGTCCTCAAAAAACTCAGGAATGTCCTGGCAGTTCAAGTCGTAGTAGATCTGCACTTCTAGTAAGAGGCACTCCAAGTAGATGGATAGAGATGCAGCGTTGTTCAGGTTGGTGGCTTCGGTGATGAGCTCGTCGGTCTTGGTCAACATCGACAAGAAGGGCTGGGCAAACTTATCAAGGACCATTTTGATTTCCATGAACAAGTCGTCGGATCTGAAAAGCGGCCTCCATTTCTTGAAGATCGAATGGGCAACAAGCAATATACCTTTGTTCAACACAAAATCGTCGGCAGACAATTTCGCCACCAAGTCGTCGATGAGATTCTCCCATCTGTGTGGGAAGTCCAGCTCTGCGATCAAGGAGATGGTTTCTCCCAATTGCACTTGCAAGTTATTGGGCATCTTGATCATCACATTCAAGATTTCGGTTTTCACATATTGAGAATCATCCGAATGGAGCAAATAGTCACCGTCTTCATTGACCCACTTTCTTTTAACGAGATTCTTCAAAAACAATGCTCCAGCAAGTCTCACTGAAGCGTCCAAGTTGGTTGAAGCAACAACATGTAACAAGTTTATAGCGAAATGAGGTTGGGTTTCAATTGATTTGAGTTGGGCCTCCGCCAGCTTCGCATGATTGGGATCAAGGGACTGTTTCAAGTACAAAGGGATTGATTCCAAAGTATTTTCCGCCATTTTCGAAAATCCAGTTGCCGGCTAGATGGGAATGGAAAATTCTATGGTACTATATTTTTCTGTGAGATATGCTACTGATTTCATACAGGCCAATTGCACCCAATGCAAGACACCAAAGAATGATCACAACGACAAATTCTTAAAGAGATATACGCTTCATTAATTTAATGTTTGTATTCTGCAGCAATCTATAAGCTCTAAAGAGCAATCTTGTATGACAAACCAATTACTTGGCAGATGGCAATTGTTGGGAAGCCTCCTTCTGTTGTTTTTGCTTAGCAACAGCGTAAACCAATCCAGAAATGAAACCAACAAAGATCGATGACACGGACCAGAAGTTCACGGCAGCATCAAAGAAAATCAAACCAGACAATGCAATTGGCAACTTGTTCAAGGCACCGACCATAGAGTAGGTGGTGGACGAGGTGACTCTCACACACCAAGCGGAACAGTAGGAAATCCCAACCGAGGTGGCACCAGAAATGATCATGGCCAAGATGGTGGCGGTTCTGTTCTCAGCTGGGAAGTTGATGGCCAAGTTCTCAGCAGACCAGTCCTCGAAGACCAAGGAGCATACCAACAAAACTGGAATGGACAACAAGTTGTTGTAGTACATGGTGTCAAAGTCCTTGAAGTTGGTCAACTTGATTCTGATTCTCATGAACAACACGAAAGCAGCAGAAGCGAAACAGTTGGCAAACATCCAGAAGTAGCCAAAGTACATGGATTGGATGTCCTCAGCGGAAGCGGAAGCTGAGGCGTCACCGTAACAGGCAATGACGGAGGACAAGACCATCAAGATGAAAGAACCCAAGGCCATTGGGGTGACTCTTCCGCCAAACCACAAAACCTCACCGTAAGCGATCAAGATGATGGTCAAGTTCTTGAAAATGGTGTAAACCGGAATAGACAAGTAGGCAATGGCTTTGGATGAGGTGTAGATCATGGCCACAAGAAGCAA
The DNA here is from genome assembly GCA_030579155.1 of Sungouiella ecuadorensis. Lineage (NCBI taxonomy): Eukaryota > Fungi > Ascomycota > Pichiomycetes > Serinales > Metschnikowiaceae > Sungouiella > Sungouiella ecuadorensis. Next base: position 120,345 of record JAKUAF010000004.1, on the reverse strand, counting down.
AGCAATTGGGAACCATTTCTTGGCCTCGTCCTTGTTGAATTGTCTGTAAGTGATGATGTTGGCAGCTTTCAAAGAGCCAATAACAGTGATACAGGTGACGGCTTGAACGGCCAAAAGGAAGAAGTTCAAGTTGAAGTTGTAACCAGAAAGCACATACTTGTTGGTGACAGTCATCAAGATGGATGAAGCACAGTAACACAAAATGGAAACTGGGCCTGAGTTAGCGATGGACGACACGCCAGCGCCGCCCAATGGAGAGTAACCTGGTTTTTCCATTTTTTTCCTTATTAAGTATAGAAGTTGTCCGATTAAGTAGAACAGAATAATTCCCATACACTGATTCCGAAAATCAACAAGGATGAAAAAGAAGCTGGTTGTGGACAATCGCTCCGAAAGCAAAATATTGAGAAAACCAGTAAATCTACGTGTTCTGGTGTGCGGGTACCGTGTTTCCTGTACAGGCAGGCGGGCGTTTCTGCCCTATGAGCGTGGCTCTGCGAGGGAAGCGCAACCGGGATTCAGGGCTTTGCATAAGATAAAACTCAAAAAAAATAGTGGAAATGTTAGAGTTGGAACTTGCCTCTTTATATAGTGACTTTTGCCACTGAGAATATACCTTGGGGTGCATTCTCTTGGTTCCTGGCTCGTAATTTCAGGGCAGCAGAGATACTGGGTCTGCATATACACGAAAATGCGCACAAAAACAATGCAATTTCGCTGGTTTAGCCCAGGCTTATCTGTTCCTTCAGGGGAGCGGAACTGATCGAAAATTCCGCCGTGAAGCAGGTGTCAGATCTTGGGTAAATCGGACTTAATTCGGAGAGGTTTGGGCCTGAGCAGAATTTATAAATGTGGTTTTTCTAGCCTCGTCAGTGAGAATTTTCTCCAGTGCTTGAGTTTCTGGAGTTGCCCGAATATTATGGAACTGGAGAACTGCACTATGGAACAATAGTCATGGAAGCAAATGGCACGATTGAATGAAAACTAGAACAACAATCAAAAATAATTGAAATTGTTTGATTTCACTCAACACTCCTCTTCCATTTTTCATAACTCTGGTCCTTGCTGTCAAATTCCCTCATTGTGTTTGTGACATAATGTGATAATTGCGGAGTGTTCGTATTCGCCATACAGGCACCGGCACTGTTCGGCCCAATTTGGAACTGCAATAGCTTTCTTGGCCACTACCACACGAAGTGAAAATATGGGGATCACGGAAATAATTGCAAAGACGAAAGTACAGAGACTTTGAGTTTCCAAAGGAAAACTCGACTGGAAATTTCAAAAACCGGTCGTGGTCTTCCGCGCCATTAGTTCGGCACGGGGTGACAGGTTTGACAGGTTAGTTGCGCATCGTGGCTACACCCCACTGGGCTGATTGCTGCGACAATGCTGCGAATCCCGGAAAACTATATAAACCCTTGCAATTTCCCATTTTTGGAATCCACAATTTTATTGCAGATTGACCGCAAATGACCCTCTCGCACCACGTGGACACTCTGAAATTGGAGTCGGACCTTCTTGCTAAGGCCAAGAAGCTCACGCTCAACCACCACGAACAATACATCTCCCAGTACGACTCCAATGATCCAGCGCCCAAGTACAGAATCCCCGACCGCTCGAGTGACGGGAAATTGGTTTACAAGTACATGAACGAAGGGTTGGCTCTCGATGGCATTCCAGCATTGAACTTGGCTTCGTTCGTGAACACCGAGGCCGACGATATCTCAATGAGACTAATCACCGAAAACATCGTCAAGAACTTGGCGGATAACGACGAGTACCCCTCGTTGATCGAATACCAGGACAGATGTGTCAACATTTTGTCTGACTTGTGGAATGCTCCCAAGGGCCAGGATGGAATCACCCATACTGTGGGGACTGCTACCACCGGGTCCTCGGAGGCAATTATGTTGGCTGGCTTGGCATTGAAGAAACTGTGGCAGGAGAAAAGAAGAGCCGCGGGCAAGTCAACAGAAAAGCCAAACATCTTGATGGCATCTGTGGCTCAGGTTGCCTTGGAGAAGTTTGCCAGATACTTTGATGTGGAGGATAGAATCATCAGGGTCACCGAGGGGTCCGACCACTTGATTGATGTTTCTGAGATCAAGAAAAACATCGACGAGAACACCATTGGTATTTTTGTGATCATGGGCTCGACCTTCACCGGCGCTTTTGAGCCCGTGGAGCAGATCTCCAAATTGTTGGACGAGATCCAGGAGGAGTCTGGCTTGGATGTGAAAATCCATGTGGATGGTGCCTCCGGAGGATTCGTGGCGCCCTTCGTCTACCCACACTTGAAGTGGGACTTCCAGGTGGACAGAGTTGTGTCGATCAATACTTCTGGCCACAAGTTTGGCTTGACCACAGCTGGTCTTGGTTGGGTCATCTGGAAGGACAAGAAATACTTGCCAGAGACGTTGAGATTCAAGTTGGACTACTTGGGCGGCGTTGAGGAGACGTTTGGATTGAACTTCTCCAGACCCGGGTTCCCAGTGTTGCACCAGTACTATAACTTCTTAACTTTGGGAAGAGAAGGATACAGCAAGATCTTCCACAGCTGTCTCCAAAACGCTCGTTTGCTCTCCAACTTTTTGGAGAAAACCACTTACTATGAGTGCTTATCGGTGATTCACAAGCCAATTGACGCTGCAAAGAAGAAGCAGATTTTCACTTTGCCTCACGACTCTAAGGTCAAGCATATCGGTGAGCAATTGGTGAACGAGGACTTTCAGCCAGGATTGCCAGTGGTTGCGTTCAGATTCTCAAAAGAATTTAGAGAGAAGTACCCTGACCTTCCTCAATCTATGGTGTCCCTTTTGCTCAGAAACAAGCAGTTCATTGTGCCCAACTACCACTTGACCCCAGACGAGCAAGATAAGGAAATTTTGCGTGTGGTTGTCAGAGACTCGTTGTCGCTCAACCTCTTGGACAAGCTCATGACAGACATTGTGGATGCCACCGAGTTGCTCATCAGGGCCCACAACAGTGTGATCGATGTGCTCAAGACCAAAGTGAACGCCACCGAAGAGGAGAAGAGATCGCTCATCTACAATGTCTTGCTCAGTATCACCTCCAATGGGGTTGAGGACGTTCGCACGGAGCAGAAAAAGAAGGAGGACAAGCCTGGCTCTGGTCACCACAGACACAAGAAGTCGTACCGTGGAGCATGTTAGAAATGCCATGAATTTCACGGTCCAAAACATCACAGTTTAAATATTCAGAGCTTAAAAATTCACAGTTGGTTTGGTTTACAGTATTAACTTTCTAAAATGAGTTTTGTGAGTATAAAAATGTATGCAATGACAATATTTGTTCGGCCATCTGGTAACCACCAATTTACCCTAGTTGGACCCCCGTGGCTGCGAAATTAACCAAAGGAGGTCAATTGACTCAGCCCGAACACGAACACCCAAATGGAAGCGCGAGCTCCCAATTCTCACGGAATTATTTTTTTCTTGACATAAACGTGAATTATTCTTGTCAGTATCATTTGTTTGTGCTTTCTCATCTCTCGCTCTTTTGTATGACTAACCGGTGTTCCTTGTATCCCAGTATTGCTCAGTTGGACCACACTGTGGCCCCGCCTGAGACACGATTGGCAGAATCACACAAAAGAACCAAAAACGTGAAACTTGGAGCCCTGGCTTTTCTTTGAAATCAGCGTTTATGCATATTCGGCTAATTCTGCTATTGGTTGTCACCACACTTGTGGCTGGATTGGATCATCTGAGACTCTCTTAAGTTGAACGTGGTCAAGACTTGAGTTTACAATAAGTCGTCAAGATGACAAATGTAGCCCTTGCAATACATTGAAAATCCAACTTTTTGCAAATTTCCGGAAGTCCACTCACGCTTTGTGACTTCCCCCTCTTGTCTCCTCATAGTCATGATCCGCCTGCAGAATGGCCATGTTTACGACAGCAATCTTGCAATTTTGAATTGCTGGCGTCCCCTAAATACCGCCACCTCCGTAGTTTTGAAAATTTTCTCTTCAATTATTCAAACTTCATCATGGCACATTCCAGTGACGAGCTTTTGTCCCACAAGATCTCCACTATTGTATCGTGGCTCCTTGCTGCCTACGCCAGCATCAGATACTTTGTGGGAATCAATCCTTTCGACAAGCACAACCCTTACCACGTCAGAGACACTCCTTTCAGCGGCAACATCATTGTGCTGATCGTTTACTGGGGCCTCTTATTCTTGTTGCAGATTTTATTCGTCACCCAGATTTTCGTGCCCACCGTGGACAATGCCAGTGGAATCACCAACAGATTGGAGGTGACCAAGAAGATTGCATGGCACTTTTCTGCTTTTAACTTGGGCGTGTTTGTGTGGACTTTGTTGTTTGTCAAGCACCACTACTTCTGGTCTGAGGTGATCTTGGTGTTGAACTTTGTCAACGTCTTGTCGCTCTACTTTGAGCACAAGACCTACGCCATTCGCCCATTGTCGAACTGGGCATTGATCCACTTGCCCACTGCCGCTTTCCCATTGTCGTGGTTGTTCTATGCGATTTTCTGGAACGGCGCCGTGTTATTCCACGTACACAAGTTTTTGGGCCGTATTTTCGCCAACGTGTTGATCTGGTTGTTCTTGCTTGTGCCAGGATTCTTCTTGGTGGCATTCAACGACTACGGTGTTGGAATCAGTTCAAGTATCTTGACTTTCGGCTTGGGATTGGGCCAGTTGTTCACCAAGACTTTTGCCTTGCAGTGGATTTTTGCCTTTGTCATCTCGGGCCTCTTGTTGTTGTTGAGTTTAGTGGGAGCAATCACTGGCAGTGTCACCAAGCGTGAGGTGACAAGCGAGACCGCGCCATTGATGGAGACATAAGAATAAACCGTTTGTAATTGAAAACGTGAATGCAGCGGAGAGTGCAAAATTTTAAACGGTTTGTTTTCTTTTTTTTTCCAACGTCGTGCTCCTTTCTGTCTTTATGTTCCTTCTGTTTATATGGCCGTTCATTTTTGCACCCAAAATGCGAAACAAAATGTTAAATATTGCCTTGTCAAAGTTGAAGATGTAAATCTTGAAAGAAACAAATTTAAACAAAACAAAAAAAAAGACGATTCTTCAACGAATTTGTTTTCCCTGACTCTGCAATCTGCTCCCTCATATATCCCTACAGTTGGTCCTACCTTGAATTCCCCTCTTGTCTATTACTGTACAATACGCTACTTGGCCACCAAGGCCAACTTTGCCAACTGCAAAACACCCTCTTTCGTCTCACATCCACCAATGAATCCAGCCGCATGCACGAAAATACATCCCTCGACACCCGTCAACTCAGACAAGGCCTCGTCACGCACACCTCTCCATGGCTCAGGCAAGCCGAATCTGAACTCGAAACTGGTGGAGGAAACAGACACAGTGGAAATTCTCCATTTGGTGCTCGAGTCGGCAAACAACACAAATTTGATGGTGCCCTGTTCGCCGTTCTCCTTTTCGATCGCATACAAGTGCTCCTTCCATGGACAGAACTTCTCCAACACAATCACCTCGCCAGACTCGTGCACATCGAATCTCGACTTGAAAGCTCTCTCGACAATGTCCCTCGCAGGCAACCACAGCTCGCCGTATCCGGTAAGCACACTCATGAATGCCAGACCCATTAACTCGCTTGCCTTCAAGAACTGCTCGTCGTAGTCTTTGTCTGTTGGGTCAGTGTTCCATCTTGGGTTCAAGTGCGACACCAACGCAGGCAACGTCAAGTTTTTGTCGTTGAATTTTCTTTCGGCGTCCGCGCTGTAGTTGTTGATACCGTTGTCGTTGGCGTCGATGGCCTCAACAAACTCCTTGTACATTTTCAAGTAGATGAGCTCGACATCACTGGAGTTGGTCAACTTGAGCACCTCACGCACGATATCCTTACCGAAATGCTTGTAAATCAACCCAGCAGAGGAAAGTTTCGTCTTGAAGTTTGTGTCGAAAGTCTCAAAGAACTCACGCTGGTGGTGGTCGAAGAACTTCACGCCGTTGTCGTATTTTCCACTGACATCCACCACTATGTCTGACTCTTCCCAGTCGGACGGGTTTCGTGATCTGACAAGCTGGGCATTTTGGAATTTGGGCAATAATCTCAAAAGATAAACAGCCAAGGATTCGTCTGCGTGGAACGAGCCAGAATGTGTGCAAATTTTCATTTCGTTGAGTTTCTGCTTCTTGTGTTCCGACATGTGGGTTTAGCCATCGCAGGAAAAATTTGAAATGTGTAGAATGCTAGTGGTCGCGCTCTCAACCTTGGGGCAGACCTGTAATAAGCGCTCGCTTGTGATCGAATTGCGCTGGCAAAGTGAAGCGGAGGAGGCGGAAACTCTTGGTTCAAATAAATTTTTAGAGAAGGGATTTGCTCATTTATATCGTGAAGGGATAATCTAAATTTAGCTCAGACCAGATAATCGTATGGTATTTTTTTTCTGCTGAAAGGTATTGGCAGCCTTCTTCTACTTCTGTTGGTTTTCACAGGTTATTATGTGCTAGCAACGATAAGCAGCGCGCTAACTTACTTTCTGGGGAATGTAAATATCCATGGAAAAACTGTTGGGCGACAAACCTGTGGGCCAGGTTACATTAGAGCAAAAAAGAAGTGATCTAACTGATCCAATAACAAACTAGTCCAATAACAACCTCTTTAGTGTACTGTGTTCTTTTTCATACGTTTATTATCGTGCTCATCTTAGCTACTGAGTCATGGTCACGGGAACACCATCAAACATCGACAATGTCAAATGCAACATCTTCTTTGGTGGGTCTGGCCCATCGTATGCGGATTGCAAGTTAGGGAACATCTGGAGCAATCTCACCACAACGTAAGAAGCCTCAGTGAGTGCAAACTGCTGTCCCAAGCAAATTCTTGGGCCACCGTTGAATGGCAAGTAAGCCCATCCAAGTTTCTGGTTCTCCGCCCATCTTTCTGGTCTGAACTCGTGTGCATCCTTCCCGTAGTACTCCTCCAATCTGTGAGTACAGTAGACCGTGTAAGCGACAGTGGTGCCCTTGCCAACAAAGACAGGAGCGGTACCATCTGGACCACCTCCAGTGGGGAGAGTGGTGTCCTTTGTGGCATCTCTGAAGTTGACTGGAACGGCGGGGTAGAGTCTTAACGTCTCGTTGAGCACCCACTTCAAGTACTCGCACTTCTTCAACGACTCGAAAGAAATATTCTCAATGTCCTCTGGGGAACCAGTGCCAAACTGAGCGTAAACCTCCTCCTTCAACTTCGCAAACACCTCAGGGTGTCTGGACAACTCAAAGAATGTGAATGACAACAAACCAGCAGTGGTGTCTCTGCCGGCAACCATGATGTTCAACAATTGGTCCTGCAACACCTTGGCATCCTTGGTCTGCTTGGCCAACTCGTACAAGAAAGTGTAACCAGACTGCGACTTCTTCTCAAGCTCCTCGTCGTTCAACTCAAGAGCTTTCTGGACGTAGTATTTGGCAAAGGCGTGAACAGCCTTGCACGATCTGCGGAACTCCGGGGTGTTGATGAGGAAATAGAAACTCTGCGAGTAAGATCTGGTGGCCAAGTATTTCTGAGCAATGTTGAAGTACTCGCCAAAGTTGGCTCTGCCTTCGAATTCGTTGTGGGGTGGTAATTCAGGCACGGTGCCGTCTCTCAAACAGTAAACAGATTCTCCAAACAAAATGTCAGTGGCAGTGTCCACGGTGAACCTGAAGAACAATTCCTGAATGTCGAAAACACCACCCTTGGCCTTCTTCACGTGACTTGCCAACGTGAGCAAGTGTGGTTCCAATGACTTCACGTGAGCAATCTGCTCCCTCGAAAACTGTGGTCTCAACATAGCTCTGGAGGTCTTCCATCCATGAGCGTCCAACGTGAAAATACCATCGCCCAACAAGGGCAAGAAATGTGCGTGTCTGGAACCCAAGGCAAAATCGTTAAACTGAGTTGCCAACACTGCCTTGATGTTCTCAGGGTCGAGCGTGAACAAAATACGCTGACCAGCAACACTCAACTTGAATGTTTTATACTCGCTTCCAGCAATTTTGCCATACAAGAATTCCAACAAACGACCGTTCCACATTGAGCTCAAGGCCTCGTAAACAGCTCGAGCACCGAAAAATCCGGTTGAGACTGCTGGAACTTCTTTGCAACCGAACTTCTTGCAGAATCTGTAGATTGTTATTTGGCGGTGAATAACGTACAAAAGAATGGTTGCGAAAATAATCGTGTACCATTTTGTCAAATGAGGTTTGAGCGCCTCAACAACAGCTTCGGACGACATAATAGTTGAATATTAAATAAATAACAAAACCCAAGAAAAGAGTAATCAACTTCTAGATTATTGGGAACGTCGAACGATCAGTGACATACTTATATGTGGGGTTTCACAATCCACATGCGCGAGTAGCGTACAGGAACGGACCGGTTATTACCCATATAAAGTAATTATCACATGAGATTGAAATGTAAGTCACTGCGTTTTATGAAGGACACCTGGGACGATTTGGGGGTAATAATGCCATGCGGATCACTGGATAAACCGGACTTGGCCCCAACCGGCCCCTCATTTCCCATTATGTGCTCGCTCCTTTTGCTTGTAGTACTGCATCTTCTCAAGATCACCGGTGAATGTGATTTCAATATCGCTTTCTTCACTGTCCAGAACGTTGACAATAGGAGTTTTTGTAGATTTCAAACTCAATTGTGCGGGCTTGATTGGTTGCGTTCCTGGTTTCGTTATCTTGAATGCATTCTTCCATTTCTGTTGCTTCTCGTGCACTTCCTCTTTGGAAGGTTCCAAACTAATCTTCTTGGCCTGACTCAATTCCCGGAGTTGTTTCAATTGCTCCAGCTTGACATTTGCCTTCCACTTTGTCAGATCACTCGCAACCGTTGGGTCAAACCCCATTCCTGTGATAAACGAGCTGTTGAAGGCATGTTTCCTAACCTCCAGTGCAATTTCAGTTTCCTTTTGTAAATTCCGTTTCTCTTTGACAATCCCCAACTTGGTAAGCTCGTTCAAGTGTCGTGGCGCCACATTCTGCAACAACTGCTCCTCAAGCCTGGCGTTAGCGCGCTGTTTACGGAGTTTAGATTGCTTGCTTTCCACTGCACGATCATACTTCGTATGGTCAAATTGTTCCCCACCTGAAAACACAAGATCCTTTTCATGAAATCCAGCATTTGCATATTGCACATATAATGGCTTCGATCCGTTCATGTACATCTCACTAGCGTCGCCTCTTTTGTTGACTGGCGCTTTTGGTTTAACACTGCCTTGGAGTTCCATCCGTGCTCCTTGCTTGTATTTGGACTCCTCGTGGTAACTGCAGAGCTTATTCTTCAGTGTGTCCACCACATGCTTGCACGGTTCACCCTGCTGTGTTTTCGCTGCACATTTGCCATAATGTTTCAGTGTTCCCAACTCTAGGAAATTGTCCAAATCGTCTGTTATACTGAGACTGAATCCCGTTCCAAACTTCTTCATTCTTGGATTAAGAATGGCAATCACATCGCCTGCTCTCACTTTCCAAAATTTCTGGAACGCATCGTTGAAAAGCATAACGTCAATGGTGTGCTGGAAATTCCCAACTCTCAAGGCCATATACTTAGACTTGTTCACTGTGGTTTTGGGCAGACTTTTGTGCATCACAATTCCACAGAAACACCAGTTCACATACGGTGGTTCCTCGTAACTTGGAGGCACGACCTTTGCTAGAAGTTTTGAAATCCGTAAAATCTTAAAGTTTTGGAAATTTTTGAGGAGTACAGATTCCTGATAGTACCTCCTGCTGAGTATTTCTCCAGATATGGCATCTTTGCAATCGTCCTCGGTGGTTTCAATGGTCTTCATCAACGGTAGATTTTTGAACTCAAAAACACGCTCAGTGTAGTCTATTGTCTTGACTTCCTCTTCGGCTTCGTGGAATTTGGAAGCGAACTGGCAAGTCTGTGAAGGTCTGGATACTTTTCGAATTCCTCCTTGTTTATGCACTGACGCTGTATTGACCTGAATATTTGCGACTTTGGGAAGTTCTTTGTGAGATTTTGGCTCTTCTCTTTTTCTGGGGGGCGAAGGCGATCTTTCCACTTCAACTGTCCGAGTTCGTTGTCTCTTCCTGGCTCTTTCCTCTAGTAGCTTCTGCTTTTTAGCTTCAAACTCTTTCTCGAGATCAGCCAATGCGTCATCTGAATCCTCAGTTAGAACTTCGTTGGCGTCATGCTTTATCTCATCTCTTGGATCTAGCATTGTGTTGCTGTGACACGCGTATAGATTTCTGCAGTGGACAGATGATATGAACCGGGTATAAGTGAAAGTGCAAATCACAATTGCATAAAACCTCAAATGTCAATTGTAATAAATATTAAGACTCAAAAAACAATCCAACTGAACTTTTTTCTCGTTCAGCTCTGTATGTTCAATGTGCCAGTAGCTTGTGGTTTGGGTGTACTATGTGAAGGTGCGAAGTGACAGCTAATTGGGAAGAACCAACACCAGCAGAAATGTCGAGGGCACGCAGCAAATCCATTGTGCAAAAAATCGCTTCGGAAGTGCCTCTGTACTCAAAAGATGACATTAAGCTAGAAAATGAATCGCAGGATGCAAAGAATCTACGCAACCCAACTATACCCAGATCACACGAAATGACACCAACAGCATTCACAGGACACAAGCGAGCAAACTCATTTACGTTCGATTCGAAAGTCGAAATTGACAGTGAGGCCAAAATTTCAGTGAAAGAGTTCGCTTTTCCCTTCACGGATGCTGAAAAGGAGCAGTTAGTGCTGAACTTCTTGGACTCGCTCAACTACAACTCAGTTCTCGACTCAGAGCACATAGAAAGCATCAACGACTTGTACGACGACCAAGTTCTATCCTTCAAGGCAGATTGCGATTCCAATATTGCCTACTTTGCGAGTTTGATGAGCGAGTCCAAGGCTGTGTTGGAGAACCTCACTCTGTTAACTTTCCAATACGACAAAGTTACCAAAGACACGCTGGATTTCGCAGAGCAATCATCAGCGCTTTTGAAGAAACAGGGTGAGTTAGAGTCAAAATCCCAGCAGATGGAAAGTGTGTTGCAGATGTTTGAGCCATTGGAAGGTATAAGTAAGACTTTAATTTCTTCAGGAAACCATATCATCAAGACCGGCAAGCTCAATGCCGTTTTGAGCCAATTGCAAGACTGCTTGAACTTTTTGGGTGAACACGAAAACTATAAAGACAGTGAATTCTACACTATAAGATACCGCCAGTGCATTACCAGAGGGTTGACATTGGTCAGGAACTACCTTATAGATTTCTTGAAGAACAAGCAGGTGAAAATCACTCAACAACTTCAGGATAAAGAGTTGTCGGCGTTAAAGCTTGACATTCTCATGTACAATGAGTTCACCTCCGACATCGACAAACAGGACGAGAATACCAAGTTCCCCAATTTGGTGTGTGCCATCATCGACAAGTGCGTTTCGCACAACGAATATAGAGGATTGGTTTCTGATGTTTTGCAGCACTACTTCAAGCTCAGGCTTCAGTTGCTTCAATTCCATGTTCAGCAGCAGCAAAGTGCAGCACATGCCCAAGAACAGACAGGAACTGTGCAATACTGCCAGAAAACCATTGCAGTATTCAAGAAATTGCTTGAAAGAGAAAACCAGCTCTTCCACAAGTTCTTCCCTGTTCTGTCTTTCGACCCTTCTCAGCAAGGTGTCGTATATGACGAGTTGTATGGATTCTTCAAACAAGCCTTGGAGCCATTATACGACGAGGTGAGAAATAGAGTTTTGCGTGAGGCTAGTATCACCGAATTATGTCACCTCACGAATTTGTTGACGACATACTTTGAGTTTGATGAAGAACTGTCTGTGGTGACCACGTACGACAACAAGCTTGAATATGGTGAGTTGTTCGAGCCAATGCTCAACGATTCCCAGGCCAGACTCATTTTCAGAATTCAAAATTACATCGACAACAAACTCCTCAAGTACAAGCCTAGCCCTGAGGACTTACAGCTCGGCAGCAGGAAGAAACTCAGTGAAACACAACAACAAAGAAGAAACTCAGCCTTGAATGAAATTGACAACAATCTATTCCCTGAACTTTACGTGCCTGTCGGGATTTCACTCACCATCTTGTCGAACATCTACGAGTTGGTGCACCTGATGGTTTTTGACGACATAGCACACTACATCATACACAGTTGCATCCACATGTTGAAAAACGGTGCTTGCAAATTGGCTGTGGCACACCTTGGCCCTCTGGACGCCAAATTGTTCTACCTTAAGAATTTGGTGATGTTGAAAAATCAGCTTAACAATTTTGATATACAATTTGTGAGGACGGAGACCTCGCTAGATTTCACAAGTGGAATCCAAGAGCTCATACAGATCTTCAGAAACGGAGAGTTGTATGTGAAGTTCAATGAGAAGGGTGGCCTTTTGGAACTTGTCAAGAAATCAGCACCTAAGGTCGTCAACGACATGATCGACGCCAAGCACGAAATCGAGTTGGAGTTGAGCAACACTGTCAACGAGTTTGTTACTGCAAGTGCAAACTCCATTTGTGCGCCTATCTTGGGCGACGCCCAACTCTCGCTCAAGGAGAAGGCTGTCAAGCTCAACGACAATGTGTTGATGACTTTACCACTGATATACACGCAGATCAAGTTGTTCATTAGCGAGGAGGAAATCACCAGATACTTGCTCGACATGTTGTCCAACTTGATTTCAACCACCTATGATGCCTATTACAAGACGCTCGAGGAGAAGATCTCAAAGAAGCAGCTCAACCATGAGGAAATGGACGATGTCATGGAGCCAGAGGCGTTCGACAATTTCTTGGGCGAGACCATCACTCTGCTCAAGGAGCAAGCATCCGACCCAGAGCCAATCGAATTCAACGAGGACATCTTGGGTGAGTTCGACACTCCCGCTCCCGAAGTTGGCAGCGAGCTCGAGACAGGAGAACCATCTGATGCTGTTGCTGAAGAAGCGTCTGTTCCTGGTCCTGATGCTGCCACCGGATCTGAGGTGGTTACCGAACAGACTTCTGATGTTGGTGAGAGTGTATCACCTCTTGGAAGTGCTCCACCAACTGAGCATGAAACACCCGCCGCTCCACTTGAAAACGGCTCGGAGTAAATAAAATAGCATAGACGTCATTTTAAGCCTTGGTGCCATCAATAGGGTCGTATATGTTCCGCGATAGAAGCCTGTTCAACTCGTCCTTGACAAACTGAACCATTTCCTGCTTTATCATCAAATGGGTATTATCGAGCTCCTGAAGCACTATCCCACGACTGGTAGAATCGATCTGCAAAATCAAGGCCCGAATTGACGGATCACAACGCACCAAAACACCTTTGCTTGCTGTTGGCATAGTAGTATATAGTTCAGGCAGCTGAGGAGTGTACAGGAAAAGTCATAAGGTCACCACAAGAGATACACACGGATTGCAAAAATAATGAGCGAAACAGCTCGGGAAAATGGCGACCCCGGGCCTGTACCAGAGCCTGAAGTCGAATCCATTGCTGATACAAATGGGAACGGCCACCCTGAAGCTGCTGACAATGGGTCTTCCACGCTCAACAACGAAACAGACGGTGGCAGCGATAACGGGACAACCCCGCAGAAAACTCATGACCGCACCGCCAAAAGTATAAATACAAGTGCTCCCGCCCTGCCGCGAGGTACGGCTAGGGAAATTGGCACGCCCCAGTCCAGCGTTGCGTCGCCTCTCAGCGCCCCACACTCTGGTGGAGAAGACACCGACACCGATGACAACGATGACGATGACGACGAGCCGCCCACGTTCAAGTACACGCGGCTCAAGGGCCTTCCGCACAACTTCTTCACCACGCATCCGGTGTCCACCGCGACATTCCACGAGTCTGTGTTTGTGTTTGGCACCCACACCGGGCTTGTTCACTTGGCACACCCGGACTTGTCTGTGATACGCACTTTCAAGGGCCACAATGCGTCCGTTCTCTCTGTATATACGGACGGAACATATTACGCCAGCGGCTCCATGGACGGGACGGTGATCATCGGCTCTGTGCTGGACGACAAGGATATAGTCAAGTACGACTTCCAGCGGCCGGTGCATGCGGTCGTGCTCGACAAGAACTACCAGAAAAGCAAAACATTTGTTTACGGCGGCATGAGCGAGGATGTGGTGCTCTGCTCGCGCAACTGGCTTGACCAGCGGGTCGACACGGTGCTTGATCTGAAAAACGGACCCATTGTGGCACTTCTGACCATTGACGACCTCATTTTCTGGATGAACGATAAGGGCATCACGTTTGTCCACGTGCCAACGCGACAAGTCATCTCTGTGATCTCAATCCCTTCAGACTCGTTCAGGTCCGACTTGTACTGGCCCCGGATCTCATTCCCGGAGACAGATAGAGTGCTCATAGCGTGGGGCAACTATATCTGGTCGCTTCGAGTATCCATAAAGGGTCTTCTCAATGGAAACACGGGTGCAGGCTCTTCCATCAAGAGTAGGTACTTCCCCGCAGCCACGCTCTCGTTCAGAGCTACCCAGGAGAAGAAAGTTGAAGTGGAACATGTGTTTAAAGTGGACTTCCTCATCTCTGGAATTGCAAGTTTCCAGGACGACAAGTGGATTTTGCTTGCGTACAATCCGCCAGAGAGAAATGAGAATTGCCAGGCTCTTCCCAAGAACCCAGACATCAAACTATTGAGCTCCCTAGATGGAACCACTCAGTACGAAGAGGAGATTGGGCTTGACAATGCAGAGAACTTGGGGCTCAATGACTACCATTTGGGCCACTACATTGGCGATCTGGGAACACGCTACTACATCTTCAGCGCGAGAGGTGGTGTGATTGCTGAGCAAGTACAGCTCTCAGATAGACTTCTGTGGTACTTGGAAAGGTCGCTCTACTTCAAAGCATGGGAGATGAGCCAGCATGTGGTGAGTCCAGAAAAGAGATTAGGTTTTGGCATCAGGTATTTGGATGATTTGATTTCAAGAAACGACTGGAAGTCTGCTACTGAGTGGATTAAGAAATTGCTTTCGGTGGACAGCGGGTTCCTACCTTCGGAAGATACCAAGAGCACATTGGCCACAGGCGTGTCGTCGATACTGAAGGAGACAGACAAAGAGCTTCTAGCGAAAGAGATAGCGTCGCAGTGGAACATGTGGAGTTCTATTTTCATCAAGTCTGGTCACGTGGAAGAGTTGACTGATGTGATTCCAACGGACCCGAGGTGGAACTTGCCCAAGGGTATCTATTGTGACATTCTCAAGTACTTTCTTGAGAAAGAAGATCCTAGAGTGTACGATCTTCTAAGCTCGTGGGACTTCGAGCTCTATGATGTGAAGGATATCACGACAACAATCGAGGAAATTCTAGAGTCAAGGCCAGACGACACAAGGCTAAAAAAGCAATTATGTCTGCTATATGAGCGAACATTTGAGCCAGCGAAAGCAGTGAAGCATCTTGAGAAATTGCAGGACCCACAGATAATCCCATTCCTTTCCCAGAACCATATCCTTCCATTGTTCGTGAACGACATTCCCAAATTCACCAAGTTTCGCTTTCCCAACGCGAAGGATTTCGAGACACTTCCAATCTCCACAATCCAGACCGAGCTTGAGGACATCACTCAGATTTTGGTAGATGCCAGACACGAAATCAGCCCATACCAGATATTGAATGCAATGTTCGAGAATGGATTGGACATTGTCAATTACTTTTATTTGGAGGAGCTCCTCAAAATCGACGAGTTGTTGGTCAAAGGGTTCGAGAATCAAATCATCAAGTTATATTCGCAATTCAACAGACCGAAACTTTTGCCTTTCTTGACCAGCAACAGCAACTACAACATCTCGGAAGCCATTGAGATATGTGAGCAGAGCGCATTTGTCGATGAGTTGATTTACCTACTCAGTCAGGTAGGCGAGCACAAAAAAGCACTAACGCTCATTTTACAAGAACTAGATGATCCCAGTCGTGCTATAACTTTCGCTAAGGGGCAAAGTGATCAAGAGATCTGGAACACCATTCTCGAGCATTCCTACTCAAGACCCAAATACATCAGGGCGCTCATCGAGTCTGCAGATGACAAATCCTTTGCATTCTATAATCCAATCACTATATTGCAGAACATGGACCCTGACCTCGAGGTGGAGGGACTCAAGGACTCTATCACTTTGGTCATACGCGATAACGACATGAATTTGGTTGTCAGCCAGCTTATTTATGGCATCGTGTCGAAGCGATCCGAAAAGGTCTCCAAGAGGCTTCACAAGGACAAACTCCGTGGTGTGCAAGTGGACGCATCAAATCCTGTCATTGCTGCGAAATTCTCTGAATTCCAGGCCATTGCATTGAGAGTAAGCTCAGTCGCCGGTGAGGTCGATGTTGTGAGGCTCGAGCCCGACTTGATGTTCAGGCTGTATGTTGATTTGCAGCACAAACTCGACCACATACAGAAGATCAGAGCTACTGAATCCAATTAGGTCTTCTTCACTAGTTTAAGCAAAAGGATTGATTCTCGCGAGCATTCCGCCTGTTGCTCTGGAGAAAATGTCGTTGGCGATGGTGTTTGCCTTGCCGAACTTGTCGCACTTGGTGAAGGCCACTGCGTTAGTGAGAGAGAGCGAGATGCTGATCACCACCAACACAAGATAGAGCAACTCGAACTTCAAAACCGCCATCACCGCCAACACCGCCCATGCAGCCGGCTGCACATACAACAAGGTCCAAAATACCTTGGAGTCAATAGGGTTAATGTACCTGTTTGGGTCAGCGGACTCGAACACCCACACATTCTCAAATCCGGTAGATCCTTCTTTCATATTTGTGTCATTCCACCATCTCAAGCCTACCAATAGTCTCCCAGAAATGTTCTTCAAGTTCCAGAAGTCCGCAGACACCAATAAGATTAGCATTATGAAGTGGAGAATGAACTTGCTCTTGCTGGTGAAGATTGACAAGATCAAAGTGCCAAAAATGTATGTGAATATCGGCGCGAGTCTGAAAAATATATAAAATAGCAATGCAATAGGGTGCGACAGCTCTTTAAGTCTCTGGGCCCAAGTTCTTTCCTGGTTCACGGGTTCGGAGGCCAAAGTACCTGAAACTGGGGCATTTTCAGCCGTTCTTGCTGGAGTATACTGAGGCGGAGCAGGCAAGTCGGCCACAATTTCATCGGCTTCGATAGCAGTGTAATTGGCCATTTCAGCTGTAGTGGTTGGAAAGTGTTGATAGTTAAGTACCACAATCTGGTGTGCACAGTGCACAGGAAAAGTTAAATAGGGTGATACTTCTTCCTACCACCTCCGATGATTTCCTACTACAGAAAGTTTCTAGGTGGAATAACAAGAACTCAGCTTGAGACTTTCAAGGTATGTCTTTCAAGGTTTTCCCTTTTTTTGCGCTTGAGAATCTCACTAACATCAGTTTGGCTTCTACCTCTTGTCTCCAATTCTAGTCATGTACTACGTGGGTATAGACACCGACAAGAAATTTAATTTGCCTGGATTTTGGCCCGATCCAGCAACCTTGAACCAGATTCCAAAGGAGCCCCATGAGATTCAGGCTGAGGTGGCCAGAATCAGAAGAGCCAGAGCTGAGAAGAGAGCAAGACTAGAGGCCAAAGCAGCGGAGTTGGGGATCACAGAGGATGACATATAAAGATGAAAATTGGACACAATATCGGCAAAATAGCGATCTCTCAGCTCTTGTAAATTTGCAGACAGAGAGATCACCATGTACATAGCAATACAATCTAATGGGGACAGTGTTGATAATATATGGCACTTAACGTACTGAAATTGGCGTGTTGCAGTTTTCGTTCATTCATGATCTAATTAGGTCCAAATTTGCTTTGGATTTTCGAAAGGTTGGACTTGAGCTCTTCAAGTGCGTACAGAGATAGTTTGAGTCCGTCTCCGTTGGATGCATCAATCACTCGACTTAGCACACCAATAAGCTCGGTCTCGCTAGTTTCGTTGGTCGAGTTTTGCGACGAGCTTCTCTCCTGAAGACGTCCAAAAGTGTCTGGCAAACTGTAATTAGCGGATTTGTTGCCGTTTTCCGATTGGTCTGTGGCCAATATGGAGGGTGCACTTGAGCCTGCGAAATACGGTGGAATACCTAGATTATAGAAATGCGGCCTTTTCCTCTCAGGCATGTTGAGCTCCGGCATCGGCCTCGATTTCATATCAGTGTTACCCACGCTGTTCAAAACAGGCGGCAATATGTCTCCTCTCATTGGATAGTTGATGTCCTCGTTCTTGCTGACATTGGTGGCCATAAGCAAGGCGTTCATGCTCATGGGCCCAGGACTAGAAGCAGCAAAGTCTCCATAGCTCGTGTTGGTGTATCTTGCTGCTTGAACAGGCAACTCATAAGGGCGAGGCACGGGTCTTTGTGGGTTTGCAAGCACTGGTGTAATGGGTGCTAGCTGGAGTGGAATGTTGATTGGTGTTTTCATTCCCTGCGGGCTCTCGGTCAATCTGCCAGAAAACAAAGCTGGTTTTGGTTCAAGCAGTGGAAGACCGGGTGTGTCTGTTGGGATCCACGAGTCACTTACCAAATTAGTCGGAGGGTCCGGATCGTAACTCTTGGACTCATCCGCATCAACGGCCCGGCCAGCCACACAACTGCCAATGATTTCCTCGATGGACGCATAACTCAAGCTCACTTTGCTTCTCTCGTTCACTAATCCCAAGAGGTCGTCGATCTCCCAGGGTATAACCACATTCAAGTATTTCATGATCTCCTGAAGCTTGTGGTACAGCTTCTGTGAGTCAAAAGTGTTCAACCCCTCCATCAACGGCTCCAAAGAGTCTTGGGCTTGTCTTGCAACTTCTGCATTAGATGCTGGCCACGGTTGCTTGAAGTTGATAAGGTATGTTTGCTTCCAGGACAGGAATATTAGCTGAGCACTGATGGAGTCCCACGACCGGTGAATCCACTCGATCACTTTGATGAATGGGATCTGGTAGTCTTTCTCGGAGAGCACCTCAGAGTCACCCGAAGTATTTATATTTGCCAAGTTGACCATTGAACCCAGTGCCAGAACCTGTGCCTCTGGATCGTTGTTTCTTTGCTTGTTGATCATCTCGAGATACTGCTGGAGCCTGTATAAGATTTTGAACTGCTCCACAATTCCAAAGCTCATGGGTAGGTAGTCGAACTTGGCGCTGTTGGAGCCGTTGAATGGGTTCTTGTGCTTCGATGTGTTTTCCAAGTACACTAGCTTGATGTGTTTGAACTCCAAATTGATCATGCGGTGCGAGGAGCTATTGTCGAGCAAGATGATTATATTTCTATCCTCGTAGCTGTTTTCAAGTTTGTGATCCAATGTTAAGAGATAGTCCTGAAACATGCTCGATGTGATCCACTTGTTGTTATTGGACTTATATGTGATCTGGTACACCTGCCCAATTTTATTGAGAACAGCCTGGGGTGAGAGCATTGCAGTGATTTGCAGTTTGAGCCCAGAATGCGAGCTCTCGCTCACATCGATCTGCTCGTGCTTCGAGACCACCAACGGATTGAGTTTCTCCGACCCGTCAATGTTGCAGCCAAGCATGATGGTGAGCATGTTTTCCGTGGATGAGCTGGACTGCTTGAGGCCCTTGTCAATTGACAGAATATCGAAGATCTGGTCGAGTGGGAGCAGGTAGAACAACGAAAACTCGTCAAGAGTGAAGATATCTCTTGGAGCGTAGTTCTTTTCAGCAATCAACCACCGGATGTAATTCTTCAACTCGAGCTTCTCGTCGAGCTTCCATTCCTTGTTGAGCTTGTACCCCATATTCTGCCGAATCGCCAGTGGCGACCCGCCCAAGTTGATGTTGAGTTTCTTGACAAAACTGTTGCACCACTTGTGGTTGAATAGTCCATTCCCATCTTTCATCAGCGTCGGTAGTCTCGTCCAGATCGCGTACGCCGTCAGTTGGATGATTGGTGTGGTGATCGGTATGCGTTCCCAGTGGGCCTGGGTGATCCATTCGGTCAAGATCTTCCGTAGGAGCGGGTTGGACTGTTTCCTTCTTCTGACAAGCAGGAAGTCTGCTTCTCTCGAGCCCAAGATCTCGTTTTTCGAGCTCAATATTCGCGAGATGGTTGTTTGTGCTATGGGTTTGGACAGCCCATATTTCTCCATGGCCCAGTTGGCCAAATCAAGCTGAGTCATGTGAGGTTCGGCCTCCAGCTTTAGACATATTTCGATTTTCTGTTTAATATTATACCCCATGGTCACTTTGAAATGAGAAAGTGCCTTTTGGGAGTTATTGTCAAAGTTTAGGATTCATGCAGTTAGTGGACAGATTGGTTAGGCACAGATGACTCTGGTGACTCCAGATGCCTGTACCCATCAGGAGATTTCCTAGTCATGTACCGGAGCTGGTTATATGGAGCGCACAGTGCAGGTCCGGAACGCTGCTTTCCTTTGGACGGGATCCTAAAAGCAATGAAAGAGAAGGTGATTTTGAATATTGTCTGGATGGGAAGAAAGCTTCATGGGATGAATTTTGGAACTCATTGCAGGCTTTGGAAAATTCTTTGTAGATTGCATACTTTTGGTGCTTTCATCATATTTCTCACTCTCAGGTCCGCCTACGGCCGAATGGAGTTAAAGGGAGGTAAGAAAATGATCCAACTTTGCATTAATATCATCCTGAGCTATCAAAGTTGCTTCTGTTATGTAGTTCCCCGCATCTCTTGTATATACTTCCATCTTCTTCCGAGATCTTAAGATGGATCTGCCCACCAGCTTGGCCCTGTAAGTGCATACCTCGCATCATGCGCTTACACGGCTGACCCCAGAATCTAAGCCTGCGTATCTCACCATTACAGTACCATCACATCTTATTCTATCTTTGACAATTAAAACTAACGATGAAAGATACATTATCTCGATTCAATTAAACATAACAGCATATAAACACAAAGTTCGGCGAGCTCTACCGCAAACTTATACTTTAGTGTCCCAACCTAATGAGTGTTCAAGAATTCCAAAACTTGCTCAAATAGTGGGTCAAACACTTCGGCCCTCTCGAGGAAAAGTGAGTGTCTTCCGCCCTCAACAGGCACAAACTTGCTGTTCACCGCATCTGGCAAAATCTTAAAGAAACCCTTGGTGCCTTCGATGTTGTTGATGAAATCTTCAGTGCCATGGAACACCAAAACTGGAATTTTCTGGTGGAAATTGGAGACATGGTCTTTCTTCAACAACTTCTCGCCACGCACAAACATGTCGTTGAATTGTCTGATTGTGCCAATCAATTTCGTGTCGTGCAGCTTGATGTAGTTCTTCCATCCTTCGTGAGAGGTGATGTAATCGTACTGGATCTTGGAGTCGATCTTCAATCCGGGTAACGCAGCATTGATCACGGGTTGCAAGGCTCTCACAAGGAAATTGGGCTGCGTCTTTGGGTGGAGTGTCACTAATGGCCCAGTCACCAAAACACCGCGGATGTCATCTCTGTACTTTCCGTGGATAGCGTAGTTCAAACCAATACCGCCGCCCATAGAGTGGCCAAGCAAGTAAAACTTCTCGGATTTGTCGGTTCTCGCCTCGAGCTGGGTCTTGATCATGTAGTCCAAGTCGTCAAATGTGTGAAACTCGTCGGTCTTGCCCAAATACTTGCCCTTTGATGTCTCGCCTGCTCCTCTCTGGTCGAAGAAGAACACCTCGTATCCATTCTGACTCAACTTGTCGAAAAATTCAGTGTAGATGGTGGAGTGCTCGAAGAAGCCGTGGACATAGATGATTTTGCCCTTGTAGTCTTTACCCTCGGGCACTTTCCAAGTGACGGTCTTGAAGTTCAATTTGGCATATGGAATGGTCTCGATGATAGGCTCGCCAATGGGCGTGTACGGTACAGGAGCTAATTCTGGCATTTTTTTCTACCTTGATGTGAATTGTGGATGTATTTTTTGGGGTAGGTTCATTCGCATACACTCCACAGTTTGCAGGCGAACGGCCAAACGGCCGATGTTAAGACAGCAAAAAGCAAAATCCGAGAAAATTGGTGAAAAAAAAATTACCAGATCGATTATGGAATTTTGATTTGGGAAAGCCAATTATCTTGTTGTTTTATTCTTTTTTCTCGCATACTTTATTCATCTGCATCTGAGGTTCTTCGTTTGAGGACAATGCCTGTGCACACATCATATACCAACTGAGTTTCGTAACTCTTGCTGCACAAATCGTGCTTTGAAGTGAGCCCAACTAATCTCTGCTTTCGAATGGGATCTCTCTCCCATTTACCATGAAGGCCATATTCTTCACACTCAATGTGAAGTCTATCAATTCGTACTCCTCCAACTTCGGCAACTTCTCTGCGTTCTGGAGAACCAAATCTTTCGTCAATACTGAGGCAATCTTCGCACGGTTTGCTTCAAGACACCTCACAAATGGGTCGCTCATCATCCGGCGAGCGAACTGCGTGGTTGTAGGAAAGAAGTCTCGTCTTATCCGGTGAGTGTAGTATGCTCCATGTTCCCAATCAGTCATCAGCTGTTGGTCAAGCTGGTGGTACAACTCCGACTTGAGACCACCCTGTGTCGTTTTCTCCCTGAATCTAAGCCTCTTCAAGTTTCGCTGGTGCTCGACAATCACCATCCTCACACTGTCTGCCGTAGCCAGATTGGGCGACTCAAACACCACCAGCAAGTCCTCCAATTGTCGGGCCAGATTGCTCAGCAAGGTGTTCGTGATAGCGCTCACTTGGCAAGTCAAGCAGTCGTCAGTAGGACAAATTGCCAATTGTGCGAGTGCACAAGTGTGTTTCGTGAGGTTCTCCAAAAGTGTAGAGGAATTATCGTAGTGCGGAACGTGCGCATGGGAAAGCTCCGAGCACAGCAATGAGAGCAGGTGTAGTTGTGGTAGGTCAATTGCTTCATTGAGAAGGGCGGCTATTCGGTAGCCAATGTCCTTGACGTGTCCCTCAAGTGTGAGATCAGTAATCTGTAGTCTGGTGTTCAGCAGAGCGAAAGCAGCGAAAAACTGGATCCAACCAGCAACGGGTCTTTGCGTTTCCGTATTGAGCTGGTTCAACTTCCTCAAGTTGCGGTCCTCGGTGATCTCGAACGCCAACGTGCGGAGATTGTGGTACAGCTCGTTCTCGAGCATAGTAAGTGCTAACATATGGTACATGTCCGGGTTCGCGTCGTGGCTCAAATTGCAGAATCGCAACTCTGTCACTTTCAGAGCTATAAGCGGCACTCTCACCGGCACGGTGAGCTTCAACACGTTGTTCAAGAGTTTCTGTGGAAGCTTCAGGTCGCACACGTAGTATAGTTCTTTCACATTGGTCACCAGCAAGATCTCTTCCATGTGAGGAACACTTTCCGTCTCTGTCACGATTATGGAGTGCACTAACAGAGCCAATTTGTCGTTCTCGGCAATGACTTCCAGAAGCTTGCTGGTACTGGATGCCACTATAGCTGTGCCATAATTTGAGTCCCAGTCAGTGAGAAATTGTCGGGCGTAGCTCACCAGTAGCTCGTTGGTGATGATAATTCGACGGTACAATCTTATCACAGCAGGAAGATAGAAGTATTTGCTGGCCACGCAGACATTGAGCAAGTCTGTGGTGCTGAGAAGATCGAATATACGAGCCAAAATGAACACCGGTAGCTGCTCTAGCAGAATTGCCTCGTTATGTGCAGAAAGCACCAGTACTGGATACGTCCAATTGTGTGGTCTGTAAGTTGAAGATCGCCTTCGTGCAACCGGCGGTTTTCCCCCGCTCATTTAAGCTTTATTGGGGTTTGGTGTTATCGCTGGTATCTGCAATGTACACTCGCGCGCTCTTATCAGATGACGTAGGAGGGATATATAGATGCGCGAGTGAAAATGTCAGTGGATACAAATGGACAAGAGAGAAGAAACAGAAAGAAATGATTCCTGTATGCTTTTCCAGTTTCCGCCAATCTCTGACTATCTCTTCTCCATTTTATTTTAATCTATGCATCACGATTATCCTTGTTGTCTCCCGCTAAGTGTCTCTACCTGGCTTTCGCAGCAACTGTCTCGTGCGCATTATTCTACCCAGAAGAAGAAACATATAATTAACTTCAGAAACTATAAATACTCTCGGATATTTGTTATTTGTTTCCAATTTTACCCATTGCCATGTACCTCTGAATCAACACTGCTCCTTCACCTAACCTGTTTAAGCCCCTCAGGCACCTACAAGCCGTTGCCAGGTAAAACACCAGTGCCTCAGATCACACCCTCGTACACACTTCCCCAGTGACATTTGAAACATCACTCTGCAAGCCCAAACAGAGGAAATTCACCTGAAATTTTGTGGAGAAACCTGCCGAGCACACCAAAATTTCTGCTGCGAATCAATCTCATCTTTCAACTGCCCTCAATTGTCTCCGCCAGAGACTTATTCGTTGCACTTTCACCAATTGATCTGACCACATGCTGAGTTCATCACAGGCGCCCAAAAGTGGCCCAAGCGAGAGCCTGAAAACTCTGACGGATCCGCTGAGCTTCACTGACCCGTTTCAGGGTCTCTCCTTCCAAGTTGGAGTGGCTGAAAACAAGAATCCCTCGTACAGATCCAAAATGGAAGATGTCCACACATACGTTGCTAATTTCGCCGAGAAGCCGGACTGGGGCTACTTTGCAATTTTTGATGGCCACGCGGGTAAGCAAACGGCTCGCTGGTGCGGGAACAACTTGCATACTCTTCTAGAGCAAGAGGTTTTGAAGTTGGAGTCAAGAACTGAAAGTGAGAAAAGCTCTGAGGTGAAGGACGTCAGAGATGCATTGAACACGGTATTCGTGAAAGCAGACGAGCTCATTGAGCAGGAAGGCTCTGGGCTGGCGGGATGTACCGCTGCGGTGGCTATTTTGCGGTGGGAATCAGATGGGAAAGAAGATGATTCTACAACCACAGAGAAGTCGCTGGAACTGTCCAAGTATGACTTCTCTCCTTCGAAGAACCACAGAAGGATGCTCTATACAGCCAATGTTGGCGACCTGAGGATTGTTTTGTGCCGCTCGGGAAAACTGTATCGGTTGACA
Organism: Sungouiella ecuadorensis; assembly: GCA_030579155.1. NCBI lineage: Eukaryota > Fungi > Ascomycota > Pichiomycetes > Serinales > Metschnikowiaceae > Sungouiella > Sungouiella ecuadorensis. The sequence goes on along the minus strand of JAKUAF010000004.1, from coordinate 95,339 downwards.
TATGACCATAAGGCCTCGGACGCCAATGAGGTGGCCAGAATCCGTGAGGCGGGTGGGCTCGTGGTCAAGAATAGAGTGAATGGCGTTTTGGCTGTGACGCGGTCGTTGGGTGACTCTTACGTGAAGAACTTGGTCACGGGGAAACCGTTCACTACATCGACTGAGATAACTAAGGAGGATGAGTTCCTAATATTGGCATGCGACGGTGTGTGGGATGTGATTTCCGATGATGGGGCGTGCAAATTTGTCCAGGAGATTTTCCAGAGTCAGAGAAACAAAAATCAAAGAGAAGACCCGGCATTGGCTGCCAAGAAGCTATGTCAATGCGCCATTGACAAAGCCACCACGGATAATGTCACGGTGATGGTGGTGAAGCTAGATTCCCAAGTATTCTCATAAATGTAAATTGAACCCTGTAAAACTTTAAACCCTGTAAAATCAAACTCATTAGAATTCATGGACTGTCACCACCTCGGTAGTTTCCACGAATATACCCAAATCCTTGGCCCTAATTTTTGGCCTGTAGAGCTTAAGCATAAGACTGCTGGTCACCACACTAAGAGACGAAGCTGCCATTGCTGCACTGGCCCATACTGGACTGAGTCTCGTGTCATTGTAAGGATAAATGACACCCGCAGCAATAGGAATGCCAATCATGTTGTAGACCAAACTCCATCCAAAGTTGAAGCGCACTCTCCTAAAAACAACTTTGGAGAGATCAAGCAAAGTGCACAACGTGGCCACTGGGTGCTGTTTGTTCAACAAGATGAAGTCACTCGAGGTGACCGCCAAGTCTGCACCTGACGAAAGTGCAATGCCGACGTTAGCACTGGCCAAAGCTGGGGCATCGTTGATACCGTCACCCACCATGGCCACAAAGATCCCCTTCGTTTTTTGCAACTCCAATACTTTGGCTTGCTTTTCGTCTGGTAACACCTCACTGATAATTTGCTCGGGTGGTATCCCAATCTGCTTGCCTATCGCATCGGCGGTGAGCTTGTTGTCTCCTGTGATCATCCAGCATTGAATGCCCTTAGAATTCAAGTACTCGACCACGGGTTTAGACTCGTTTCTCACTTCGTCTCTCACCGCAAGCATCACCACCAAATGAAAGTTGTCGTCCCCAAATAAACTTTTGCACTTCAACGCAACATTGACCACCGACTTACGGTCCTGTTTCCACGACACCAAAGTACTTTTATGTTCATCGGACACAGCAACATTGTAGTCTCTGAGCAAGGACTCGTTACCCAAAATAGCTTCACTGGGAGCGTGCTGTGACCAAGGGCCTTCCTCTGACCCAAAATTTATGGACCCCTTTAGACCTTTACCGGGAATGGTTTCAATACTTGGGACTTTGTTCAGTCCCAATACAAGCGATTTGTCTTCGAATACGTGACTCTGAGCAAAGTCTTTGACTGCGTTGGCAATTGGATGTTTCAGTGGTAGCTCCAAGTCTCTGGCCAACTGCAACCCAAACAATTTCACTGCTGGTCTGTTTTCGTCGGCCACCTCAGAAGTCACAAATGCAAAATCAGTCACTTTCAATTGTCCGTAGGTCAAAGTACCTGTCTTGTCAAAACACACCAAATTAGTCTTTGCAGCATCCTGGAATGCAGCTCCTCCGCCTTTGGCCAAGATACCGTATTTCGCAGCCAAACCAGAACCAACAAACAAAGCAGTAGGAGCAGCCAAACCGATTCCACATGGGCATGCAATCACAAATACGGCAATTGCAAACTCCAAAGACCACACAGTCCACCCTCCGACATCAATGTCCAAGTACCTTTCCGGTAGTGAATTGGAGTACGCAAGAGCCAACCAGATAACCCAAGTTAGGGTGGCCAAGAGAACAATGACAGGCACAAAGTAGCCCGTGAGCACATCTGCTAACCTTTCAATAGGTGCTTTCCTCATTTGGCCATCTCTCACCGTGCTGACAATTTGGTCTATAAGCGAGTCTCCATCCACACTCAAGATCTTGGCAATGACAGAGGTGGAGCCAATATTGACTGTTCCTGAGTAGATCTGATGGCCAGGCTCATGCTGAACAGGGTCTGACTCGCCTGTGAGCGCAGACTCATCGAACTCAGTGGTACCTTCCACCAACACACAGTCCACAGCTGGAGATTCGCCAGTGGAGATTCTGATGTAATCCCCGGAATCCAAGAGTTTCACATCAACCACCTGGTCGTTTGTGAACGTATATGTATCATCCTTTTCATTTTTCAAGCGATCCACTATGATTGCATCTGAAGCTTTCATTGAGCTCAAGTTGGCCACCGCATCAGCAGTCTTGTTCTTCGAAATGCTTTCAAGCAAACGGCCAATTAGCAAGAAGAACGTTAAAAACACAACAGAGTCAAAGTAGGTCGTGTGGAATCCCATGTGCGTATCGGCTTTCTGCTGTGTGGACAAAATAAGCAAGACTATGCTGGCCACATAGGAAATCGTAGTTCCAAGACACATGAGCAAGTTCATTGATCCGAACTTGAAAAATCTTTTCTTGAATGAGTTCTTGTGGATCCAGAGTGACCTGATCTCCTTGACAGCCTTCACGTGGAATACATCTGCAGCAAAAAAGTACACTGGAGTGCTCAATATGAACACAATCCACATCATTCGGGAGACATTGCCTGCCCAAATTGGCTCCTCTAGCCACACTCTGAAACTGTTTTCCTTCAGGACTAACGACATCCCGACTATGCCAAACACAAATGACGGAATGGCAAGCACGGTGGCCAACACCAATCTCTTGACGATCTTCATGGTCTCCTGCTTTGCAAGCTTCCTCAAATGCTCATCGATTGACACTCTCTCAACCAATTTGCAGGTGAAAATTCCGTCTTTGGTCAGATCGGTGATGTAGCCGACCTCATTCTCCAGTGGCTGGAGGTGGTTCAAGTCAGACAAGAACCTCCTGACAGTGACACCTTTCTCGACATTGGGAATGTATGTGAACTTCACAAACGGCTGGTTGAGCGAAATGGGGTCCTCGATCACGATTGCATCACCAAAACTCTTGAGATATTTCATGATGATCTCTGGACAGTTGGTGCAGAACATTCCGTCCACACTGATGTTGATACTCCTCGAGGCGCTTTTCCCCGATGTGTAGTTGATTTTCTCCTTCTTGATGAGCTCAAAGTCAAATCCGCAGTCCTCTACGGTCTGCTTCAACTTGGAGATATTGTCATCAGAGCCATCTCCGGAGTTCTCAAGCACAAACTGGCCCAGCTTCGTAACTGCATTCACACCGCTATCAAGGATGAAAGGCAAGTCGTTTACTGCAGAAAGCACAGAGTTTACACACGCAGCACAAGTGATGCCTCCAATGACAGCAGTGACTTTTTCGTTCACAGATCTCTGGATGGGCAAAACTTCAAGAAGCTGCGCAGTGAACCCCGCATCCACCACACCCTGGATGATTTTGTTCACCAACTGTTTGTTTGGCACGAGCACCACTGCCGAGTGCTGGAGTAAGTTCACGGAGAAAAGTGGTTCCTCGCCCGATGGAGCCACGCCCAGCTCGACTAGCACGTTCTGGATGGCCCCGGAAACTGACTGCACGCACGCAGCACACGACATCCCACTCACTGAAAACACCGCACGAAACTCCTGTTGCGGTTTGTCCACTACCACCTCGAATGAGCTGTCACTGAGATCTTCGTCCTTGGAGTGTGGCTCTTTCTCCTGGCACGACGAGCAGTTCTCCAAATGGTGCTTTCTAAGCTTATGATCCGTGTATCTCTGCCACAATTTGTTCAAAACGGAAGTGACGGCCTCATCAGCAGCAGAGGCCAGGTTCGGCTGCGAAGATTTGGTGATGTGACCATCCTGGGCGAAATCCCACGAGAGTATGGGAAATCCATTTTTGTGGAGTGCATTGACGATGTTTTTCGTCAGATGTTCGAGTCTCAGTGCTTCAGAGCCATGTTTGTTGTAGTAGTACAAATCCACCTGGCTGTCCTGGAGCCTGTAGTATACCGTATTGGCGGGTAAAGTATCAGGGGAGACATCTGGGGCCTCGAAATCCTTGAGGGTGAAGAAATGAGCAATTGTTTGTCGCACAGTGAACTCACAGTCTGCGCAGTGGACATTTCCAATGGAAATCCTGAGATGTTCTGCTGACATTACTTGGAGTAATTTGGCATCAGATAAGGGCAGCGCAAAGCCTTATATTGAAGTGCGATATTTGTGCGGACGAGGCTAAAACCACGCATGCCAGCTGCAGGACTATTGGTCGAAGGGTGGCCATGGAACTGGGGAGAATGCAAAAAAACGCAACATTTGTAATCAATGAATGCTGGAAGTATTTGCTTTATGTTTGAAAGACTCCGTACAAACATTTGGCGTTGAATTGAAACATGTTGGACAACTTTTCTGTCTCACTCTTAAGATTCTTTTTTTTATTTTGCGAAGACATTTTTGACAAATTCGCACTTTTTCAGATCTTGTTTAATTTCTGAGAACATCAGGCTCAAATTTGAAATTCCATAATCTGAAAAATCGAAATAAATCACATTAAAAATCATAGACTCGAACTCTTATTTTCCAAATCCCTTATACATATTCTCTATCCAGATTCTCTAGAAGCTACTCTATGCCACCGCTGAACATCCACCGGTCAATACCCAATAGTACGTACACCACAGGTATGCTCACCAACCCAGCTAGTCTCTCACCTATAGTGTGGAAGAACACGCTTGTCACACAAAACTCCAAGAACCACACAGTAAGCAACCACGCCGAAAGCATCTGCACAAACGACAGCACCAGTCTGGCTACATGGCCCATGTTCTCCCTCGACACCGCCAATGGAATACTGGCCCTATTGTGTAGGATCCATAGGCTCAGTGTGACGATGAAGTAGTAATGGCCCAGTAAGTCAAACCCGTCTTCCCACACATACTGCGAATTATCTTTACACTTGCGCATCCCAACGTCCACCAAGATCGAGCTCTGCTCACAATGTCCGCCCGTTGCCCTATTGAGTCTTTCCACCACCAGTGGCCCGAAACACCAGAAGTTCACTACGATCCACGCCCCGGTGTTGAGCAAGTACCTCAGAAACTGCCCTAGTGCAATGTGCAAGGGAACCCGGTTGTCGTGATCTGCAAAATTGAAGCAGTGGCCCATGTATGCGAGCGTGAACCAGACGTATCCGTACTGTTGAACAAACACCGAGTTGACTGCGGAGAAGAACGGGTTTGACGAGATCATGTGCTTGTGGGGCAGCATAACCCACCACATGGGGATTGTGACAAGAAAGCAAAACACATAGGTGAGCGAGGCCAGCGCTAGAAGATTCTGGGGTAAGTTATGGGGTAGACTCATGGCATTCGAGTATGTAGCTGAGGCTGTGAATGTGCAGGTAACAAGAGCAGATGGACTCACAAGGCATAGATGTACAGAGATAATTGAGAGAAGAAAAGAAAAAGATTTTTGCCGGGAGTTTGTTTCGTAGATCGAGTTTAAACTGTTTTGCTGGTTTTTTTTCTGAATCTTTTCTCTATTCATAATTTATATCATCGCCTTCTTGATTCACGGACTTCTCCACTATCTGATGGTGATGCAGGACGATAAGCTTGATGCAACTTCACGTGACCACAAATTTTCAATTATGGCAAATTAGACATTACTAATTGCTACAGTGACATTGGAAGTTCATATCTAATTTTTATAAAGCCACTGAATATGCGGAGTCTACGCCCACAGAGCAGAGTGGTGGCCCGTCACGTGGCCCGCTTCTCCTCAGCGGTACCAAAACTCAAACCTTTTGCAGCCCCAAGATCAACCATAATAAGAGGCCTGAACCCGCAGCTAAAGTTCCCGTGCCTCGATAAATTGGAGAGGAAAACCGAAGAGCTCGCCAACTCTGCCAACCAGCAGTCCGATTCATGCAACAGCGAAGTCAGCTCGTTGGAAGGCGGGCCAGAACCGGCGTATTCTTTTGTTCTGAGTGGGTTTGAGACCTACCACAGCAAGGAGCCAATATTTTTGGACAACGGCGGATATTTGCCAGAATTCCAGATTGCTTACGAGACGTGGGGCAAATTGTCCCCGAAAAAGGACAATCTCATTCTCCTTCACACGGGCCTCTCGGCCTCTTCTCATGTGAGGTCGCAACCCAAAAACGCCAAGCCGGGCTGGTGGGAGAATTTTGTTGGACCAGGGAAATATATCGACACAGACAAGTACTTTGCTGTTTGCACCAATGTTTTGGGCGGCTGTTACGGCTCGACTGGGCCGTCTTCGCGAGATCCAGCCAACAATGAATACTACGGCACCAGGTTCCCCATCATCACAGTCAACGACATGGTGCGTGCACAGCGTGAGTTGGTGAGAAATACATTTGGTGTCACCAAAATCCACGCCTCAGTGGGGGCGTCCATGGGCGGCATGCAGTCATTGGCGTACGCGTGGGAGTTTCCTGACGAGGTGGAGAAAGTGGTGAGCATCAGTGGGTGTGCAAGGTCGCACCCATACTCCATAGCTTTGCGCCACACTCAGAGACAGGTGTTGATGAGCGACCCCAACTGGAACAGGGGATTCTACTACGACAAAATCCCTCCGCATGTGGGGATGAAGTTGGCTAGAGAGATTGCCACGGTCACATATAGGTCGGGCCCAGAGTGGGAGTCGAGGTTCGGCAGGAACAGAGCAGACGAAACCAAGCCCGTGGCCTTTTGTCCTGACTTTTTGGTGGAGACGTATTTGGACCACGCAGGAGAGAAGTTCTGTTTGGAGTACGATGCAAATTCCCTCTTGTATGTGCTGAAGGCTATGGACTTGTTTGACTTGGGAGTGGGCAACAGATCCAGGGCAGAACACCGGCGCGCACAGGCCAGGGCCTCAGCTCTCACTCCGCAGAATCCAGAAAAGGAGAATGTGCCCCAGAAGCCTTACCAGGAGCGCATTGACAAGGCCACAATCTCGCCAGAAGAGGCTCTTGAGGATTTGAGAGTAGGTCTCAAGAAGATCTCTCACAAAGACATCTTGGTGGTTGGGGTGGAGTCCGACATATTGTTCCCAGTCTGGCAACAAAGAGAGATCGCCGAGGTGTTGAAGTCGACAAGTGATGAAAAGGACAACATCAGGTACTTTGAGTTGGGCAACGATATCAGCAACTATGGCCATGACACGTTCTTGCTCAGCCTTGACCACATCGGACCACCAGTGAAGAGTTTCTTGGAATGAGCCACTGACAGAAGGAAAGACGACAAACAGACAACAAAAACACATCAAAAAGACAACAAAAATAACGAAGACATCTTCGATGAGTTACGAACATATCATTGAATGCATTACTAGGGGCCCTCCCTATACAATAGTGCCGTAGTGAGGATCCAACTCGTAGCCCAAGCTTCTGCTCACCGAGTATATGTAATCGCGCACTCTGCCCACCACCAACTTCGCGAGCCCTGTGTTTTTCTTTCCTGTTGCCTCGGGATTCTCCATGTGGTGCGGAAGCAAGTTGTCGTGGGCACTTAGCGAAACGAACAAGGCAAATGGCACAAACCACACGATCAAGCCGAAAAACGAGCACACCTCGGTGAATGAGGGAATTTTCGGAGGATGATAGTTTGGACTCAACCGCTCCTCGAGCAGCGGGATGTATGGATTGTGGAAGTGGTCGAACCATAAGAAATGGTTGAGAATGACCAAAACGCAAGATGCGAGGAACACCGGCGAGGTCAATTGCACGTAGGGAAACCTCTGCAAATTCTGCAAGTAGATGAAGTATGAGACGATGGAGAATAGCGTCAATTTGAATGGGAAGGAGTCGAACAACCATAAGAGCACGAGCAACACGATTATACCTTGGATCACTCGTTTGAGAAACCTTTTCGTGGGTTCCGTGTGTTCCTCGACCAATTCCGAAACATAATATAGCCCTGAGGCGATCGCCAACACTAGAAACACAAAACCAGCAACTATGCCGACGTATGATAGAATTTCCAAGAACATGGCGGATATGGTATTTGACAGGGTAAAGCTGGTGAATGGCGTAGTACGTGTATGCACGACCAACGTTGAGCTGTCAGACTAAGACGACGCGAAACACAAATGGTGGAAAAAAAGAAAAATACTTGATGAAAGCTGATACTCCTGATGCTTTTGTTTTTCTATTTGCCTCAGTCGTAGATTTCAATTGGCGGAATTCTGTCGGTGTTAAAGAACCAGTTACCTCCTTCCAACTCACGCAGAAGCCAGTCAACAGGGAACAAAACCAAGTGCCCGCTGATTTCCTCAAGGAGCCGCTGCGAAGAGTCACGGTCGAAGATCCGCTCCCCGGTATGTGCCTTTCGTCTGGCGCTGAACGTGCCTGCACGTCGCTTGGCCTTCAGATGATGGGCTTTGGGGATTCTGGCTTGTGGACCCGACCCTTCTCCATTGCTATCTCTCACAGAGTTCGTTGTGGACTCGGGCGTTTCTTCTCGGGTGGTGTCTTCCGTTTGGTCCTCTGCATCGGCGTAATTTTCCTCATCCTCGTTGTCTTCTGCCTCATATCCATCCTCGGTCTCGGATTCGGCGTCGTCGTCCTCCGGAATGACATCCCCGGCCCTGAACTTCTTCTTGGTAGGCTTGCTGCTGCCATTGCCCAAGGTTGACTGACTGTCGCTGTTTGGAATGTCGCCCAAAATTCCTCCTCCGCTTTGGTAGGTGGCCAAGTTGATGGTCTGGCTGTTGCGTCTGAGAGGTCTGGGGGTCTCCTGCGCCGTGTCGCCTTCGAAAGTGCTCTGACTATCGAACCTGAACTTTTCTCTTCTGTTGCGGGCTTCCTCCGCCTGTGCAAGCTTGAAGGCGTCGCCTAGCTTCATGAACTGCTTGTACTCTTTCCAATTGGATACGAAATCGTCCGGCTGACAGTGGAACACAAGACGGAACAAGTCTGTGTTTTTTCTTGCTGTCTCGAACCAGATATCCTCGTAGAAGTCAGGGTCCAACGGATCCTCGAACCCGTATGGATCGATGAATTTAGCCGGGTTCTCCACACCGACCAGTTGCACCAGTCTCAATTGCTCCTTCAATTGTTGCTCGTCCAAGGACACAATCGGAATGCTCTCCGTGAGGCCCTCGATGTGACCGTTTTCCGTTGTTTCAGGGAAATTCCTGTCCATATCCTCAGGATCTGGCGCACCTTCGCCCGGCTCAAGGCCCTCGGTTGACTTTCTCTCGCCAAGTTCTGCAGGCGCGATTTCCACAGAGGAAACAACGTTTTCATCTGGTACATTCTCACCGTCGCTTGGTCGACCGTAACCGTTACTTTTGGATTGCCTGTTTCCAACAAGATGACCATTACTGACACCATTGCTATGGCCATTGGTGTGACCGTTGCCATTGAAAGTACCGTTGGAGTGACTGGAGCCACTCTTGCTTTGCTCGCCCGAACTTCTCAGCGATGGCTTACCAAGACCGATCTCTCCAGAAGGGTATGCAGACAAACCCGCCGCCACACGTTTGACGCTCTCGGCTTGGGCCTGCTGGTTGGCTTTGGTGGCCATATGCTGCAAGTATGCGATTTTCTTGAGAAGCAACAATCTTTCCTTATTCCTGCTGGCCAAGACGTCCTCGGTGAACTCATCCATGTTGTCCAAGAACTCGTGATCGTCCAGCTCCAAGAACAGCAAAACATTCTCTTTGTGGGGCAAAAACGCCTCACTGGGCTGCGTGCCCATGACCTGCTGAGCCAACTCTTTGAGGAACCTCGAGCTGTCCAATCTTGCTTTGCGGCCCAAGTTGCTCCTATATTTGTCCACACCTTCACCGTAGACATCAGTCTTATGTTCGTTGCTTTGCTGCACTCTCGTGTCGTAGGAGTGCTTCTTCTTCTCTCTGATTCCCTTGTTAGCTTCGTGAGGGCCAGTTCTATTATTGAATGAGAGTGGTGTTGCTTTCGACTCTGGAGCTGGGATTTGACTCCTGAGATCTTCAGGTGCTGTGAAAACTTCAGGGGGGATATCATTCAGTTTGCAATGATGCCTCCACCGGTCCGTTCCCTCTGGCTGGTTGAGCACAACTCTGGCTGCCAACTCGACTGCTGCTGACAACTCCAAATTCTCACGCTTTTGGAATACATTGGTGGCTGCCTTGATTCCGTCTTCGGTCTTGGCGAACGCCTCGTACCTGTCAAATTTCCTCTCAATCACATCCAAGATGTCCACAGACACACCCAAATGTTCTCTCATAAGTCGCAAACGCAAGGTGTGAGGGAATCTGCCGACGGCGTATGGCTGACCATTCATGGTGGATTTGATTGTCTCGGAATCACGAACAACAGCGGCCACCTCAGAATCTCTCACACCTCTCATTGACCGCTCGTTGATGTTCGCACTTCCAATGATGGCGACCCTGTCGTCCACAATCATGGTTTTTGCGTGGATGTACAATTGCTCAGTGACAAGCGATCTGTCAGGGCCAATGGCGCCCCATTTTCTGAGCGAGAAGAATTGGATGTAGTCGTCCGGGTCAATGCCGTATTTTCTCAACTTGGCAAAGAGCGAAGACAGGCCTCGCGAGATTGACATGTACTCGCATTGCATGACGACTCTCACAGAGGAACCGTCAGGCTTGTCCACCTGGGACTCGAAGCCTGGTACCAATGGGATGATAATGACAGCTTTCCACACTGTGCCTTCTTTATGTGCACGGATGATCCTGTCTACCAAAGCATCACCAATTCTGTTCTTGATCTCCGTTCCGTCAATGAAACAAGACGTAACAAAAAATTGGTTCTCAATGTACACGAAATGCTCAGACTCCTCAATGAGTTTCAAGTAAGCCTGGTGGATACTCTCCTCGTGTTCTTTCAATCCCAACGACCAGTTGCCTGCTGACCTGATAACTTGAATCTCACACGTCCCATCAAGTCCCAAGCCTGCGACTTCCTCCGGGGTCAAGTCTGGTGGTGGAGTCAACAACGGAGTCAACCGACTTGGCCTCTTTTGTCTCAACAAATAGTTCCATCTTTGCACAAAGTGCCTGGATAAGTCACGGGCAGCCTCACCCGAGGTCACCATGTGCACGTCGTGCCAGGGCATTCTGGGAACAATATTTCTGTCGTACATGCTTTCGTAAGGCTTGTCCAAATTGTTGAAATCTTTAACTCTGGTGTTGGAGTAGTCTTTACCGGGGAACACTCTGAATTTGGTGAACTCGTCTTTTGTCAATGTTTCGGCATCAAGCCCATCAAAGTCAACATGCGAGTCGTCTGCCAAAACGTGATCAGGGGTATCGTATCTCCCGTAACACAAGTCAATACCTCCCATGAACGCCACAGTGTAGTCGATGATGCAGACTTTCTCGTGGTGCGCCCAGAAGTAGGTATTTTGAAGCAATTGGTTAGGTGATCTGATCACGTGAATGTTCTCTTGGTTAAGAGAAAGGATGGAGTGCTTGGTGTACAACGAGTCGATGGGGACTGTCGTACCAACATTTCTGTAGACGATGACGAAGATTTTCACGCCCTGCTGAGCTTTTCTCTGTAGGAGTCTGTCAATACGGAATTGCTGGTTTCCATTGGCCGGACGACGCAAATAAAGCTCAGGAGAGAGCCACCAGTCATGAATGAAAATGGTATCCTTGGCCATCTCAAGAGCTGACGAGATAGCCCAGAAGTAATCTCTAGCATCCACAAACCACTGAGCGAAACAATTTTTTCTCACCGGTGCAAAGGAATCGAATCTGTGTTGTTCTGCCCAGGGATTACCTGCCACCATTTTGTTGAGCGACATAACCCAGAGTTTGTGCTCTTTTTGAGATTTCGGTATCATAACAAGCTTTCGCTCATTGTTTTCAAGAATGATCCTCAAGTGTTTGAACACCTTGTTTTGCACATGCTGTACTTTCTTCTCATCAGCATTAATTCTTCTCGTAAGGTAGTCTTCGTCAATTTCAGACTCGGTGTCCGAGCCTCTGGCATCTGATTTATCGTTGTCTCCTTTGAAGTGAATCTTGAAGCTCAGATCAATCAAGAACACTTCAAGCGGTGTGGTTGAGTTGATATCCGACACGTACATAAGGTAGGTGCTCCTGATCAAAAACCATTTTTCCGAGCGACGGTCAATCATGCCCTTTAAGTCATTTGCTTTGAAGTGGCCGACTCTCCACCCTTGCGATTTGGCGGTTCCTCCGATATGTATCACACCTTGTTTGCCTGTATATCCAGTCTCGTAACTGAGAAGAGCAGAGATTGGTGAGATCTCGAAGAAATGGAAGAGTCTGTTCAGCTGAGGCTTCATTGCACAAGTTTGGCTGAGGTCCGTTAAGTACTTCGTTATCTCATTGACGTAGTTTTGGTTGCTCAACATCCGATTTCTCATCTCCTCAGGCGAAGAAGCATCCAACGACGACGCAGAGGACACACTGCTCAAATGCGCTCGAAGTGTCAGCAATCTGTCTCTGAATGACCCATTGCTGTTGATAGAGGCGTTGTCGTCCTGGTCTCTATTGTGAGAAGGCAAAACAACATTGCTGTTTAGTCTCTCTGCCAACAGGGGTATGTTCTTCTGCTCAGCGACGGGTTTCAGTCTTGGGTTCCACTTTGCTGTTTTCCGCTCGGCTCGCTTCAACAGAGGCGGAAGCGGATAACGCGGGAGCTCCTCGGACTTGAACGTGCCTCTCAACACCAGCAATTTGAACCGGGAGTGCAAGTATAGCAAATCCTTGGCGTTTTTCTCCACTGACCATTTGAGTCGCTGCTGCAGCACTCCGTATTCCAAGTCGATCTTAAACTTTCGGTTTTTCGTCAATGGAGACACAGAGACATCAGTGACTTGTATGCCCAATAAGTTGAGTAAGAGGGGCGCACGTGCAATGCCATACTCATCCTCACAGAGACACGAAGCAAGCAAATTGATCGCCGGACTACCCAAGGATAACGAGTTGATGAGTCCAACCGCTCTTTCTCGCGCCTCAGCATCCTCATCTAGCACGGCCAAATCCACCTCTTCCTCTGGTGCACCATCGTGTCTGCGTTCTTTGTCCTTGGTGGTCTTTTTCCTGAAGAAAGGCAAGAATTTTCTTGGCTTGGAGTTGTTCTTGCCGTCCTCGACTAGTTCGCCTTGTTTCTGCTGCCCGTTCGAGTCTTGCCCATTGCTCCTACCGAAAAAACTGGGGAGTTTTAAAGCACTCAGTTGGTGAACAGCCGGAGGTGGTTCCTGGAACTGCTGGTCCTCGCCTTCCTTATTTCTATGCGACAATGGCCCGTCCAAGTCGTCTTCTTGCTCGTTTTCGCCACTGAACGGCATATTCTCGTCGCCTAATTGCTCTTCCTCGTCGCTGGCATATCGGCTCTCGTTCGGGTCTGGCCTGCCTCTGAAAAAGCTAAACGCATTGCCGATTATCGTTTGCGGGTCGCTGGAGAAAGATTTGGCGCGCTTGTGATCCGGTTTCTGCTGCTGAGGGCGGGTTTGCCCCAGCTGGTTGTCGTGACTGGAAACGTCTAGAGGGTCACCCAGGCTGAATTGCTCAGGGCGAGCGGAAGACTTCCTGCGGGGCCCGGTATCTGAGCGGGAATCAGGCATGAGTCGTGTGAAATTTCAAGATGTGCAATTGAAAATTGGTGGAAAACACTCGAGTGAATAAAGAACTAGATGGAGCAAGTAACTAGGTAGGTGGTGCACACAAACGGGGAGCAGTGTACTAAGATGTAAATAGGAACCGGTGCGGGCCCGAGTGGCTGCGAAAGCAAGAGAAAAAAAATTTGGAGAAAATATTGAAAGTTGTCAGTTCGCATAAATGAGTGAAAGTGAAATTCAACCTCATCGACAATTTTTTGTCACTTCGAATTACGTAGTTGTGGGCGCTCTTGTCGGTCGTCGTAAAGCTTGAGTGGCTGAGACAGGACATGCGCGAGTCGGCACAGCAAGAGATGCCCAAAAAGGGGAACACATCAGTGGGGACGATATGAGCGGGACGAGCCGAGAAAGCAATTTTGGGAAAGGTGATATCGCAGATCAGATTGATTAAGTCCGAAATATTTAGAGTTTTGAAAATGTGGGAACTTTGGTCTTTTTATAGTGGTCCGGAGACATTGGGTGAAGATGTCGCACAGATCTTTCAGATAATGGAGGACCACCGACAAAGAGCCAATGGAAACAAATGATTTGAGATTATATATATACTTTTTTGCAAGAGTCTAAAGAATTTTTTAAAGCCAGATTTCAAAAACTACAATCAATTTCTATTTTTCGTCGATCACTATTAATGATGTGACGCTCCTTATCTTGACGAGCACCCATGAGAATGGCCAGGCGAGAAAATGTCACTGAATTTCCATGCAAGGTGACACCCACAAGCCGATTGCAAAATCCCAAAAATCTAGTGCAAGCCCTGCTTCAAGATGTCCGTGATAAGTCTTTGTTTGTGGCCCAACCAAAGTGCGTGCTCGGTGTGGTCAATGAAGTCGCCCTTCTCTGTTCTTGGGTGGATCAACACAGACAACTTCCCATGGTGATACTGGTAAAAGGCCAAAACTCTGGCAAACAAAGCTGGGTCGTATTTCCCCGCAGTGTCCAATTCCCACATTGTGATTGGATGTGGGCCCACGGGGTGTTCCCAGAACTTGTGCAATCTGAGATCGCCGGCCTCGAGTTCTTTGGCGAATTCTGCCTGGACCTTCTCTCTGAGCTCCGAGGACTCTTTCTTTTCGCTTGGATTCCAGTACGTGTGGAAGTCGTAGGATTGGATGTGGTCAGCCATGGTGATTGAAATTTATTATTGCGCTGAGCTCTTTATCAAGGAGAAGTGACTTTTTCTGAAGATTTTATTTTCTGGGGTCAGTCGAGCTTTATATGGTGCGGTTATCTGAGTTCCTGTACGTCACTTGACAGGCGATGGAATTACTAAGATTAGTCAGTGGGAGCGAAGCCAGGAATCAATGCAAGTGAAATTTTTTGAAAGTCCATTTAAAGTTTTTTCAGTCTGTTTCAGTCTGTTTACTTGAACATCATCGCTGTTTGCTGCAAATTTTGCATTACTTTCTCATTTTCTCATAAGGCGTTTGGCAGTGTCACTGGTGCCACAGTTGTTCGGCGTTCGATAATGCGCGACGCAAGCGAATCTCCGAGCTGAGTTAATCTATCAAGTCCCTGAGCGAAGAGCAGCGAGACATAAAGCAGAAATGCTCTATTGGGTCAAAGAAACTGGCAGCATCGATTTACTTTCGCGAAGTCAATTTTCACGTCTATTTCTTTTCAATCCCTCAATCTTCCGATTCCTGTATTTGCCTTATACAAGTCTGTCGTAGTCCTCTCCGTCCATGTGCACATTGACAAACCCATCAATATCGTCGTCTGAGGTGATCGGAGTCACGGGAGATGTTGATCGGAGCTCAAAGTCAAGATCGGGCGGTCTCCTGCGTCTCGAGTACGCCAGTTGCACTAAGCAGCACAACACAAGTGCCAGGAGACTGCCTGCGATATTGTATGCTATATCCATGTAGTCGAAGATTCTCGCTGGATTGATGATATTCTGTGCGTACTCCAGAGTCACGCTGGCGCCCAAAGTCATGGACACAAAGGTGATTCGCCAGGGTCGGTGCACATGCCAGATGTGGAAGTACTCGGCGGTCAAAATGAAGAAAGTACAGAAGTGAATGGCCTTGTCGTGACCCAAATGGATCAGCGAAAACCCCAAATAGGCAGCGAAGAGCGAGGTGGAGAGGAACACTGGGTGTTAGTACACTGAAATACCTGAGCAGTATAGCACATTGGGGCCAGGAAAACTCCCAAAAACTTTTTGTGGGTTCACATACAAATCACCGCTAGCACCCTGACCATGGTCACACAGGGGAATGGGATATGAGGATCCTGAGGGGTGTTTCCGGTGGTTTGGTGAGAAAGGTTTGGAGTGTGTTTGGTCCTCTACATTGTGCGGCATGTATGAAGAACATCTAGACCCTCTGAGAGATATCTGAGTTTGGGGACTAACAACTACTTTCATTGAAATTTTGAATAGTCGTGGAAATTCAGCAGTACATTCTCTACTTTCGTTCTTTCTTAATGCTCCTACGATATACACAATTCAGGCGTTTGGCCTCGGTCAGTTACCTAGTGGCATCGCTACCGAAGAAGACAGAAGTGCCCAGGATTACCCGGCCAAAGACAAACGAAACTATAAAAGGAGCCGAGATCCCGGGTGGAAACTTGCTCAGATTTGTCTACAACCCAGATGACCTCAACGACTACTTCCGTGTGCAAGAGTATGGGAAGCCCACGCCAGCGCAGATGTCGGAGGCCGATTCGTTCTTTAACAGGGCGGCAATGAAGCATGAGTACACTTGTGGCCAGTATGACGAGTTGCCAGATATCAAAGTCGCAAGAAAGGAGCAAAATCTACGGAGAATATTGGACCTGACTGAGCCATACAACTGGACAGAATACCACGAGAACTTATCCAAGTCCAGAAGCTCATTTGGCGTCAATGCCAGTCTTTTGAAACCATTGCCTGAAGTCTTGCTAATTGGGCATACTAATGCGGGCAAATCGACACTCATCAACAATCTCCTACTAAATCTGAATCAAGCCAAGTCAGCAAATTCCGAGACAGAATATGCGTATGTGCTGAAACGAGCAGGATACACTCAATGTCTCAATTTCTACAGTGTGGGTAACAAATTGCGATTGGTGGACAGTCCAGGTTACGGCAGGTTCGGAAGGCAGAACCAGGGAGATTTAGTTCTAGAGTACATCCAGAAAAGGAAGCAGTTGCGCCGCACATTTGTGATCATCGATAGCTTGGAAGGCATCAGAGAAGAAGACTCGAATCTCATTGGCTATCTAGTCGAAAACGGAGCGCCGTTCGAGTTGGTATTCACCAAAGTTGACGAGTTGGCTGCGAAAAAGTTCCCAAATTTCGATCCACATACAAAGGACACCGAGGCTCGTCTCAGTTCTTTTGAACTAATCAAAGAGGGCAATAGCCGAGTCATTCAGCATTTCCAGAACATAATAGAGGATGCTGGTTTGGCTGATTTGGCCACATTACCAAGACTACTATTCAACAACTCTCGAAGCACAAAGGTACTCAAGAAGAGGCACGGGTTTAGAACGATAAGGTTCTCCATTTTGGAGAGTTGCGGTCTCATCAAGACTCCAGGAGAAGCTGTCAAGTTGGACATGTCAGTTGAAGCCAACAAGGGCCGTCGCAAGAGAGTGACAAGGACCCCGAGACAAAGAAAAATGTAAATAAAAACGCTGACAAGCCAACCAAAAGCTTTTGGAATGTATCTCTTCCACTCTACTGCACCATTCTTCTTTTCTTGTGTATTCATGTGTAATGTTATAGTACATGGCGAGAACAAACATGCAAACAACCTAGAAACGGCCGCGTCCTCCACGGCCACCTCCGAACCCTCCACGAGAGCCACCTCTGGCACCGCCAAATCCACCACGAGAGCCTCCGCGAGCCCCAAATCCTCCACGGGCCCCTCCACGACCTCCAAATCCACCACGGGATCCGCCACGGCCGCCAAACCCGCCTCTACCGCCGAAACCGCCTCTGGCGCCGCCACGGGGAGCACCTCCGGACTTTCTCTTTGGCTTTGGACCGACTTCCTTGGGCTTAGGCAAAAATCTCTCCAAGGGAAGTAATTTATCTGGGGAAATGTAGAACTTGTCACCATCCTTGAAACTGGTGGCCTGGACACCCTCGGAAGGCTTGATTGTAAAGAAAACTTCGTTCAATGGACCCAAGATCTCATCGACTTTTCCCACCTGTTTCTTGTTCTCCAAGTAGATTGGAGCGTTAAAGTATGGAATTTTCACGTTGATGGAACGGCACACAATGTCGCCTTCACAAGAATGCAAGAAAGAGCCCATTTCCAAAACAGACTCTGGTGGGCCTTGTGGAGCCTGGGAGAATCCCCCGCGGCCTCCACGGCCACCTCTAAAACCGCCTCTACCTCTGTTCATGATGTACGGTTTTTATTGAGATGTGAAGGTGGGAAATTTTTTGAGTGCGATGAGGACTGGCCTGGTGTACGGGTGTTAGGCAAGAGTTTCTCCAATCCCTACTGAAATGTCCAATATGTCAAAAGAACCTGTTTGGGAAATTAGAAAGGATAATTTCAAAGCTTAGCAATTACGAATTGGAGTGTGTTATCCGTTTTGATATTCGGGCAGTGAAACTTACTATGGTATCTGTTCGTGGCCCTGTAGCACGTATGCAGTTCAATACTTAGAGCTCTCCAGTGAAATTAACGTATCCAATGAAATAAGAAAGGACAAAAGTTGCAATTTGAAAATATTTTATTCTATTATTCACAATATTAAGCTTAGTCATCACATTCATAGCAGTTCAAGAGAAAAGCCAAGTAGAGTTTTGTCTTCGATGGGTCCTTCAGAACACCAATTTCGCAACTATCATTTATCTCACTCTTTACGGACTGTCCAATATTGTGAGCATCATTCACTTCTCTCGAATCCTCACGTATCTCAATATTCTCAAGCTCGCTGAACTTCTCAAATTGCTGGATCTCTTCAAACTCCTGAGTATTTTCATATTCGCTTTCATCTTCCAGTGTTTCATGTTCTTCGTATGCATCTTCTTGTGATTCTTGTTCTCGGTATTCATCAAAGCACCCAGCTCTTAAAAGATCCCTATGTGCTAATTGGAAGTGACTGAAATATGGTTCAAAAGGGACAGCCCGTTTTCATTCTTCAATGGTGACATCTTCGTAACAAACAGGACACACCACAATTCTTGGGTTCCCCGTATCGAGTACAAACGAGTTCGGAAAGATGTGGTTATTCAGGCCGATTCCGTGATTTCTCATGAGATGCCAGAAGTAAAGCGGCAAGTGCATGCTGTGAAATGTTGGAAGTTTGCAGTAACAACACATTACTTTGCAGCTTGAAGACTCATCTAAGACATGACCATCGTTGTAGAGCTCCTCAAGGCAGATCTGGAAATGTGAGGGAAGTTGTGGATCATAGCTCAAAGACTGGCTATATCGGATCCAGGACGGGTGACCGAGAACTTGACGCTTTCATAGATTTCGCTTCTACCTCCGTCTGAAAAACTTGCCGAGATCTATGCGGAGCCGGCCTTCACACCGATATGCCTTGGCCCAAATATTCCATTGGACTTTGCCAGGCGTCAAGTATGCGAAGTTACTAAAGTAAATTGAGGTGAGATGCTGATTGAAATTATCGTCTGTTGGGTACTCCACAAATGCCCAGCTGTGAGGATTGAACTTGCCGAATTGGCCAGTCAAGGTGGTCCCAAAATTGTCTCTTGACTATTTTGCTCCATTGGAGACGGAGACTCATCATATATGACATGGATGACATCAATACTGGGACTGTCTTCATCGGGACTCTCTTTTTGGTGACTATGGAGAATGATTTCTGGTTCGGTCTCTTGTGCAATCTCTTGTGTAACCTCTTTGTGTGATTTCGTAGAGACATTTATCTCTGAACATCCTCACTCCGTTCCATTTCGATTCCTTCTTGTGGCTCTCTTTGTAGGTTGTCGTCACATGAAACCTGTGGAATGTCTCCCACTGTCTTGACTGTCTCTAGGATTTCCTGAACTTCACACATTTCTTTCACCATGGTATTGGTCGCCCCGTGATGACTAGAAAATCCTGGATCAACATCTGAAGAGATCGGCTCATCAGCAGGCTCGCATTCTTCAGCATAGGGAATTATGGAGACGAGCTTCCTTAGTCCAGTATTCTGTTTGAGTGAAATTGCAATATCCTTATTCATGAGCTCAGCAGCAATATTCATCAAGAGTACTCTTTTTTCCTCATGTAACCTCAATATCTCACACTGCTGGCGCTCATTGTACCGTCGGGCTGTCACGATGAAATTGTTTCGCGATTTGTCCAAGATGGCAGTCCCGTAATCAGTATGAGCAGTCGTGCTTGCCAAGTTTTGAAAAGTAGTTGAGCTTTGCAGCGCCCCTGAATGCTCTTGAGTATTATGTTCGCTGTTCATGAGAGTTGAGTAGGAAATCGGAAAACCCAATCATTGAGCCCACCTATATGTGAGATAATGTTTTAGCGAAAACGCTCGGATGAGGTTGTCGAAAAGGAAAGTTTGAAAAGAGAAGTTCAAAATGCTTTGATTTCACTTGTGATGTATTTAATTTGCTTCATTTTGGGTATTTATCCGGCTGTTGTCATGGTCATCCTGAAATGATTCGACCTAAAGTTTTTCGCAGCCATCTGATGTAATGCGAAATCAGAAATTTGAAAATCTTCAATAAAAGTTTAAATATATTACTGTAAATTCAAGCATTCTGATTTTAACTTTCTACCAAATCTCTCAATCCCCTCCATGACAGTCTCAGTTACCGTCCCTAGCGGTGGTATTCATTAAAGTGAGCAATGTATTGCGATGGTGAAGGATCCTTTAACCATGAACCTGTTGAAACGTCAATGTAGCACATAGGACAAATGAATCTCCAGTACTCCATATCCAGCACCAAAATCGGATTAGCAACAAATAATTCGTTTCGTCGATAGCATGAACGTGTCTGTGGTGTATGTTATAGCTTCCATCTTTCAATGCGAAAAAGCGAACTGTCTCACAGAATTTGCACAAGCCAGCAACACTATCTGGAATCACAACATCATTTTTATCATTCTCACAGTACTCAATCATGTGACTGTAGATATTTCCATCATTGGGTTTGTTGATTCCAAATCTAATTGTATCAGGGAATCCAAGACGAAAGAATTACCTGCTATGTCCCACTATGACAAGCTCTAATGGTATGGGAACATACGAGGGATCGTGTCGTGATATCTATGACTTCACATTTGCAGTTCATAAAGACTGATTGAGTTTGCCGATGAGTTACCATATATTTTGGGCATTTGATTTGACCAGATTCAGTAGATAGGACCTTCCTGTGTACTGCGAGTACCTAATCAAATAGGGGAATTCTCACAATCAACATCGTCCACGAATCCTGATCTCCATTTGAAAATTATTCAGATTCAGGTGACCCATCCAAGTAAATTTCGAAAGGAGAAAAATCTGTGACTTTCTCTTCCAACAACGTGAAAGATTCCCATTCGGATTTAGCATTTTTGGCCATTCTACATTGTGGCATTGTACAGGACCTCAGATCAGCAATTCCATTCATATTCCACTCACCACCTACCATAAAAATAGATCAATATGCATATAAACAAAAAAATTTAATTCCCTGTGTATTTAAATTCACATAAAGAGCGCAAATCCGAATTTTTTCTTTTCTCACCCCAAATCTCCTTATTCGTTTCTCCCTTACTTACCCCAAATGTGGAGCAACTCCCAGATCATGGTGTACGGGTGCGCCTCCTCCACTTCTCCGTTTAGCTATTGTTATCCCTCACTACACCAACAATGAGTGCTTCTCAGTGTAAGTATTACTCCATTACCATTCAAAATTAATTTCGAGAAAATCTTTACTAACTCCACTCAGCTGCTCCGACTTTCAAAGTTGGTCTCACCCAGGATGAGAAGAAATTGTACTCTCTGCTTTTCAAGCAGTTGGATCCGGAATCAAGCGGGATCGTCACGGGCGAGAAGGCTCGCGCTACTTTCGAGAAGTCGGGCTTGCCTCCAAACGTTTTGGGCGAAATCTGGCAATTGGCCGACCACAACAACTTGGGTTTCCTCTCGCAATTCGGCTTCTGCTACGCCATGAGACTTATCGGATACACCCAAGGAGGCCACCACCCAACCGCTGGCTTGGCCGACGTTCCAGGCCCCTTACCGAGATTTGCTGGCTTGAGCTTGCCTTCTTTGTCAGCGCAGCCCACCAGCTCGTCGTTGTTGCAGAGTCAGCCCAGCTCTCTTATCCCTCAGAATACAGCCACTTTGCACCTGCTGCCACAGGCGAATATCTCTGCGGTGGCGCCTGTGGACTTCCAGAAGTTCAGCCAGATGTTCATCAAGACTACAGGATCAGAGCATGCCTCGTTGGACGGCACAGCGGCCAAGGATATTTTCTTGAAAGCTAAGTTGCCAACCACCACTTTAGGCCAGATCTGGAGTTTGGTGGACACCTCCAACCGCGGCCTGTTGGACTTGCCAAGCTTTGTGATGGCTATGCACTTGATCCACGGCTTGCTCAGCGGCACAGTGAAGCAATTGCCTCCCTTCTTGCCTGACTATGTGTGGCAGTCTGTGAAGCAGGGATCCGCGGACCAAACGGCCCGCCAGACGTCGTACTCGTCCATTGCGTCTCTGCAGTCCACAGTGAGGCATACTCCGGCCCAGCAGCAGCCTCTGGTTGCCCCGGTCCATGAGCAGAGCAGACAGTCGAGCGTCGCATCCACTGCCAGCTCAGAGTGGGCCGTTTCGGCAGCTCAGAAACAACAGATGGACGCGATTTTCGACTCTTTGGACAAAGCCAAGTCGGGCAACTTGAGTCCCGACCAGGTTGCGTCGTACCTCATGACCTCGAGGTTGGACCAGCAAGACTTGGCCAGTATCTGGGATTTGTCGGATATCCAAAACACTGGCATTTTCAACAAGTTGGAATTCGCCATTGCGCTCTTTTTGGTGAACCGCAGACGTGCAGGGCTCTCGTTGCCCAATGTGGTGCCAGATTCCTTGATTGCCTCGCTCCAGGAAACTCAGCCCGTGGCTGCTGCACCAGCGCAAGCACCAACCCAAGCGCCAACACGGTCTCAGTTTGAGCAAGTGGCACAGCCTGCACAAGAAGTCAAGGCAGCGCCAAAGCTGTCGTATGATGAGCTTGCCGACATATTCAGCTCGCCTTCCCCAGAAGTATCAAATGTTCCTGCACCAGTGCAGAAGGTCCCTCAAAACGCCAGCACCAAGAGTGACTTGACCTACACGTCGGAGTTGCCCAAAGTGAGACAACAATTGACCTCCTCATTCAAGCCAACTTCCTCCTTTGGTCAGTCTTTGCTCGCCAAGAAGACGGAGGACACTCCAAGCTTGATTGGCGACGATGTTCCTTCTCAGGTGCAGAGCCCAACGACAGAGACTTTTGCTGCTCAGTCACAAGCCCCTGTACAGCCACAAGTTCAGGCCCAGAGCGCTCCTGAGGTGAACAGACAGAAGACGGTGGATTACGAGGCATTGAGATCTGTGCCTCCACCTCCACCAAAAGCCAGAACAACCGAGGTTTCTCAGCCACAACTGCCAGTTTACACTCAGCAACAGATTTACGCACAGCCACAGCAATTCGCCTCAAGAGAAGTGAGCGGCCAGCCAGCCAACAACGACTTGTTGGCAGATTCTGAAGTCTCCGGTCAATTGTCGCAAGCCACCTCTGACATTGCAAATATCTCCACGCAGGTGAAATCCTTGACCAGTCAAACCTCAAATTTGCACGAGAAGAAGATCAGAGCCGACCAGGAATTGTCCAGAATCTTGGCCATCAAGGAGGATATTGAAAGCAAGCTCAAGGCATTGAGAAGCTCCTATGCTAATGAAGTCAAGCAGGTCGAGCAAGTGGAGGCAACGTTGGCTACTGCGAAGGAGGAAACCGAGGCTTTGCGCTCCGAAGCCTCAATCTCGGAGGCAAAGCTCAATCACGTATCTGGGGAACTCAACGAGAAGCAAGTCGCTGTTGAGGAGCTCCAGAAGACAAATTCTGCCTTGAGAGAGAAGTTGGGGATCTTGAATGCTGAGATCGCCGAAGTTCTGAAGCAGCACGATCTTAAGGCTGCTGAGCACACCCGCTTGGAGAAAGAGGTGAATGTGAGGAAATCTCAGGCGCAAGTCTCTATTGTTAAGCTCGAAGAGTTGAAGACGAAGATTGCTGAACTTGATGCAGCCAATCAAAAGCACCAGGAAGACTTGAAGAAACATGAAGAAGAAACTCAAAAGGCGGAGCAAGAGCGCCTCGCTGCCGAACAAATGGCCAAGGAATTGGAGACTCACAACAAATCTCTTGAGGAGTCTTTTGCTTCCAGAGCCACGACCAGCTCTTCAGGACTCAGTAGTACTGTTTCTGCTCTTGCTGGTGCTGCTGTGGGCGGTGCTGTGGGCGGTGCTGCTGGCTTGGCTGGCTCGCACTTGTTTGGCTCGGGTGAACAAACCGAGGCACCAGCGGCCACCGATGCGTCCGAGGACACCAAACCTCCTGATGCCACTCAACCAAGTGAGTCTGTTTCTAAGGAGATAGACCCATTGCCCACGCAATCTGAGTCCACAACCTCCGAATTGAAGGACACTGATTCTGTTCAGCCAGCTGGCGTGAAGCAAACTCAGCTTGAACCCATTCCAGGCTCGCTTGCTACAAGTGACTTCCATGAGAAGGCTGAGCCATCAGAGAAGTCAGATGTTAACTACAACGATCTTTCTGTGGGTGCTTTAGTCGATGAAGTCAAGGACAAGCCAACCGAGGATATGACTGGAGTTGACGATTTCGACAAGAGCGAGCATAAGCCTGAGCCATTAGAGGAGACTACCGAGTTTGAGCAAGAAGACATCAGCGAGTTGAACAAGAGATTCCCAGAGGTTGACTTGAACGATTCACAGACTAATCAGACCGAATCCGTCTCTGGAGTAACCGATTCGTACAGACAGGCTGAGAGTGTTGAGACGCCAGTCACCTCGCCTGACAATTCCGAATATAGGTTCCAGTCCAACGCTGAGGGCGTTGTCGGCAGCTTGGTGGGCATGCCTGGCGTGTTGGTGGGAGTGCAAAGAACCGATTCCATGACCTCAAGCGTGCAGAATAACGCCTCGATGTCTGTTCGTGATGACAACATTGACGAGATCAGTGAGCGCGAGACATTGGAGGAGACTCCAGCGCCACCTTCCAGTGACACTGTTGAGGACTCGAAAGAATTGGAGGGTCGTCTTGAAGATTCCGAGGGCGAGCGGATCTCGTCGGGTGTTGAGCTGTTTGAGATTGTCAACGCAGATGAGGCCAGAGGATTGGAAAATGCACACACATTCGAAGGACCAACCCACCCATTGGCTCAGAGCTATGTTCAGTCTGGCTCTGGCAGACAGCCATCCGCTGATGAAGAGTTTCCACCGATCAAGGAGTTGGACATTGACGAAAGTGCATCTTCGTCAGATGAAGATGAAGGAGCCGACGCTTTCGACGATGCTGTCGACCATATCAGCCCACGGGCCAATACTACTGCTCAGAACGACGAATTTGACGATGAGTTTGGTGATCTCGAGCCTGCTAAGCAAGAGGCCGAGCAGGACGATTTCTTTGGCGATGAGTTCAACGACTTGAAGGCAGCCAGTACCGACAATGCTGAAGGTTTTGCTAACGAAGACCCGGACGTCTCGTTAGACAACCACTTCACTGGTGCTAACGAGTTTGCCGGCGACTTTGCGCCACTTAGCACCGCCCCAGACTTCTCTGCTGCTGGAACAAGTGGTCAGGCAGATGCCAACGACGAGTGGGAGCAGCTATTTGCTGGTTTCGGCAACGCTGCGCCAGCACAGCCCGCTGCAGCTACCGAGCAAGATGACTCCAAAGGGATCGCCATTGATGAACTCGTGGGAATGGGTTTCGAGCGCCCAGTTGTCGTGGAGGCCTTGGAGAAGAACAACTGGAACTTGGAAGCAGCCACCAACCACTTGCTAGACAATGCCTAGACACTGTCTGGCCCCAATCACATCCTGTATACTAACTGTTAATTTCAATATTTGCTACAACCTTGGGAGAATCTCCACCATGGGCTGTTCTCTTCCGGTACTCGTTGCCATTTTATATTCACATATCCATTGGCTATACAAATTTTTATTGCTTGAGTCAGTCACTGAACCACACAATCAGAGTTTGTCCAATGCCTCAACGACATCACCTAAAGTGTCCTCTGGCTTGTTTAAGTCCTCCAAACTCTCTACTGGTCTCTCGGCCTGAGGCGTAACTCTCACTGCGTGTCTCGAAACTGGAGCATCCCAGTCAATAATAGCAGAGTGCACCACTCTTCTGTTGTCCCAGACCACAACAGTGTTTGGCTCCCACGCTGCTCTCAACTGGAGATCCTGAGCAGACTCAATGTGCTGGTACAAGAACTTCAACAAGTAGTCTGACTCCTCCTGCTTCAACTCGATGATTCTGGTGGTGAAGGGCTTGTTCACATACAAAGATTTCTGGCCCGTTGCTGGGTGCACTCTCACCAAAGGGTGGATGTGCTCCACTGGAGCTCTTCTTTGGATCCCGCCGTACCCAACAGAGTTTTTCGCCTGCTTGACCAGCGAGTGCAACGCGTGCAAGCCCTCCACTCTCTTTTGGAACTCGGGAGACAATCTGTTGTAGGCTTCCACGGTGTCTGCGAAGATGGTGTCACCGCCTGCCTCTGGGCCATCCAAGACAGCAAAGAACGTTGTGCCCGGTGGCTGCAACTCATAAGAAACATCCGAGTGCCAGCCTACGTTGTTGTTCTTGTGCGCAAAAGTTCTCTCGAACTCCTGCGGGTCGGGTCTTCTGTAAGTGATGTGGAGCTCGGGGAATCCCTTGGGAGCACCAGACGTTGGGTGGATGTGCAACTTTCCAAAGTGTCTCGTGTATTCCGTGACAAACTGTGGGCCCTTCTGAGCCCAGTCCTGGTCTCTGAACACCACCACGCCTCTTTGGGCAACGAAAAGAGCGAGCTCGTCTTTGCCTTCAGGTGTCAAGTCAGACAACTGGATGCCAGACACGATAGTGCCCAATTTCGGGGTGATTTTCTTCAAATTCTGAGAGCCATTTTCCGGGAACAAGTTGGGCAAGTCCTTATTTGCTCTTGCGCCGGGCTCCTCGTGTTTGTGGAATTTCAAAGGCGCAAATTTCTGGGATGGGTCCCACGAAGGTAAGTACTCTGGATTTTGCAGCTCCAGAGCTGATTTCTGGTCTATCACGTATATGCCGTCCTTGTCAATGGAGTCTGTCTCTTCGTGAAAGTGGATGTCGTAGTCTGAGTACTTGTTCGCGTTGAACTTTTCGGTGTCGATAGCCATTTTCAAATTTGTCTTTACTATTTTAACTTTCCAGATTAGTCCCCCAGATTTGTCGGTTATATATGCCTTGCCCGCATTGTAGCCACAATGGTGAAAAGTGTGGATGCTGGAGCGCGATAACGATTGCAAATATTAGCATTGATTGCGAGTGTGTGGGCCCGTCATTGTTTGATTTCTCTTGGAATTTTTTATTGGTGGAAATATCAACGGCATGTGAGCTGATAATGAATTCTAGCTGGAAATTTGAAAAAAGTTTCGGTTTTGCTTACCAGATTCAGCGTGGCTGTGCATTACGCAATTACGCAATCGTCTGAAAAAATCTGTTAACTTATCGTCAATGTCATAGCACATGGCACAATGTGGTCAAGAAAAAAAGGCGAGAATTTTGGAGCCGTTGGAAACAAAATAATTGAAAAAAAAATGAGGCTTTCCGAGTTCTAGTGTTAGTAATAAACCAATAGGGCAGGTGTTTCCACCCAACTTATCTCTTATCAATGAGTGTACCCTCGAATTTCTCCATATTTCTACTTCACACACGAATCTCTCACATGAACACCTCGTTTACCGTAACTTCCTCATCCGTTTCGTTCATTTACCGTTATTTTCCTACTTCCCCAATCTGGAGAGTGCATCTGCAACATCCCCAACATCCAATTCCTCTTTGTTCAAGTCGTCCAAGCTCTCTACCGGTCTCTCTGCCTGTGGAGTGATTCTGAAGGCGTGTCTAGACACTGGCTCCTCCCAGTCGATGATGGCAGAGTGAACCACTCTTCTGTTGTCCCACACCACCACGGACTTAGGCTCCCAGTTGGCTCTCAATTGCAAGT
The DNA here is from genome assembly GCA_030579155.1 of Sungouiella ecuadorensis. Classification (NCBI taxonomy): domain Eukaryota; kingdom Fungi; phylum Ascomycota; class Pichiomycetes; order Serinales; family Metschnikowiaceae; genus Sungouiella; species Sungouiella ecuadorensis. Next base: position 67,618 of record JAKUAF010000004.1, on the reverse strand, counting down.
CAAGGGAGGACTCGATGTGGTTATACAAGAATCCCAATAAGTAGTCAGACTCCTCTTGCTTCAACTCGACGATTCTTCTGGAGAACGGCTTGTTCAAGAAAATAATTTTCTCCTTTGTGACAGGGTGTGTTCTGATCAATGGGTGCACGTTCGACACAGGCTTTCTGCGCTCAATACCGCCATGTGCTCTGGAGTCAGACGCTTGGTCTCCCGAGGTGTGCAACACGTGCAAACCCTCCAATCTCTTCTGGAAAGCGGGCGACAATCTCTTGTATGCCTCCACAGTATCGGCAAAGATGGTGTCTCCGCCTGCGTCTGGGCCCTCCAACACAGAGAAGAAGGTTGTTCCTGGTGGCTGCAACTCGTAGGACACGTCCGAGTGCCACGAGATTGCGTTCGTTCTCTCTGAGAATACTCTGTCGAACTCGGAGGGGTCCGCTCTTCTGTATGTGATGTGCAACTCTGGGTGGTTTCTGGGTGCGCCCGAGGTTGGGTGGATGTGCAATCTTCCGAAATGCTCACCGAACTTGGTGGCAAAGGCGGGCCCGTGGGACGCAAAGTCCTGGTCTCTGAAGATCACCACACCTCTCTGGGCCACCAACAAGGCTAACTCGTCCTTTCCGGCGTCGTCCAACTGCGACAACTGCACGCCTGTGATTTCGCTGCCCAACTTTGGTGTCACTCTCTTAACCTTGTGGTCGCCGTTAGCAGGCAACAAGTTGGGGAACTTTGAGTCTGCTCTCAAGCCTGGGTCCTCGTGCTTGAAGAACTTCAAAGGTGGGAATTTCTGGTTTGGGTCCCAGGTGGGCAAAAAGTCTGGGTATGTGGCATGTTCTCTGTTGAACTTGTTGACGGTCAAAACACCGTCGGCGGTAATCTCGTCGGTGTCCTTGTTGAAATGAGTATCGAAGTCTCCGGTTGGTCTAGCATCGGCCATTTGGGCTAAAGTTTGTTGTTGGTGCCTGAAAGTGTTGGAATGTCGCTTTTATATATTGCGGTATTTGTCATATTCCGCTCGTTTGACATGCGTAGCCACAGTTGCGAATTCGGCTGCGAAATGCGCTAAAAGGCTGCAAATGTACTGCACCCAAGCAGGTGTCACTGTATACCTTGCACTCACCAGAGCCACACTTGCACTTTGTCCAGAGCAAGTAACCATAAAACTTGGGGAAATTTCTGTGATTGGTGAATTTTTTGGTGATTGCAGTATAGCCGAGTCACGGGCGTATGTGCCCATACCAACTTATTATTGAAGGCTTTTCTCCGCTCTTTCTTCCCCGTTGTTTGAGCTCATGTCACGTGAACTTGCTGAGTTTCAACGGTCGATTTGGCCTACCTGATTATGCCAGATTAGCCCAATTCGGTATTTTGTAACGGTGCGGATGAAACGTGGCAGAGTCCCGTGAGAGAAATGCAATATACCATTAGGGATTTTCAAGTCGTACGAGAATCTCGAGAGTAAGGTCGATCTTGGTATAGTGAGAGAGATGGGGGAAGAGTCACAACGCAAATGGCAGACAGCACGAAATATACACAGACGGTTTATGTTTTATACTTGTGGTCTGTGGCGAATGGCTACAAGCGTGATAAGTTTTTCGCGTAGTCATCTCTCTTTTGAAACATAAAACACATCAATACTCGAATTTGTCACTGAAAGCCTAAGTTCAGTTTTCCTCATTTGCTCTGCCTTGGCTGAATACTCAGACTGTAAACTTGCAAATATACTGATAAATCAGGAGAAAAATCAGATTTGATACATTTGAAAACTCAGCAATCAAATACTGCGTCGACGGAACAAGATGTCGATGCTTAAATGCCGATGCTTTCTGTCTCAGTGTTGTTCTATTGTTCACTTAACCGTTGCGCTTTATCGTACAGACCGCAAAAACTGAGAACGATTAATTCTGAGACCACTAGAATAAAACTTGATATGAACAAACCTCCGAACCTATATTTGAGCTTTCGGTGATGGTCACACAATCGAATATTCTATGACTCTTATGCTTCTCCATTTAACCTCTCCCTCTGTCTCTCCTTGTCTCCCTACATTATCTCTTGGTATCCTTTTATTAACCTTCTAGACCAGCTAGACCCATCCCATTAACCTAAACCTTAACCTGGCACAAAGCTCTATCCTGATCGAAAGACGTCACGATAAACTGTGCCTTCTTGGTTTTTGTAGGTTTCGTGATCTTGAACTTCAGCTCTGGCAACGCAAACGGCTTGATGTCCTTGCACAAATCCACAGCTTGTTGCTTTGGCGAGGAAATTGGCGATGGATAAGCCGAGGCACCTTTGTTTTCCGCCACAGGTTTCTCGACGATTTTCGATGGTTCTTCCTTGATTATAGGCTCCTCTTCGCCTGGCCAGCAGCAATCCAAAAAGTTACGAATGCAAGCCTGGCACTTTCCGCCGATTTTCTGCTCGTCGCATTTCTTTTTCCTTCTTCTGCAACTGAGACACCCGGACTTGGTTCTCTTTCTTGGGGTTGCTGGACTAGATTGCCTCCCAACTTTAGCAGCGCGCTTCTTCTCGCCTGCTAGATCGAGCACCTGCTGATAAGCTTTGTAGCCGACTTTGTTACACATGGTAAAAGTTGTGATTTGAATGTATTGATAGTTTCTTCAAGAGAACAACAGGGGTATTGTCTGAAAAATTTTTAGTTTCTAATGATGGTATTTGTGTGGTGGGACTTTTAACCGTCAAATGATTCATCTATCCCTAGATGGAAACCCAGAGAGATTTCGATGCCTTGCGCGGAATGCGAGTGCGAGAATTGGCTGAAAAAAGCTACTCTGGTCGCGCGCAGTTGCTGTTTTTGGACGGCGCGTGAAAAACCACGGAAACTCACCGCGGTCTGGGCGCGGGTCTGGGGTGAGAAGTTGCCGTATTTGGAATGGCGTGAACTGGGGAAAGAAGAACCTTTCAGGGTCTACCAGAAGATGAGAAAAGACAAGCAACAAATTTTGGAAGCTAAAATTTTGAAATAATTGGAAGAACTCTGACTATTTTTATGAGCTTCTGTATGTGTAGTTGTTGGATATGGACATACAACTATTATCCATGTCTTTGTCTGTGTGTTTATCTGTCTCTGTCTGTCTAGTCAGTTCTCAGTATGCTTTTCGCAATTATCTGCGAGTGATGTTCTCTCACGGTGGGACAATGGAAAGTTTCAAGGTACACTTGCAAATGTTGAGGTGATCAAAAAAAGAAGTTTGACTATTTGGGTTCCAATGTACTCATTTGACTCATTCTGATGTTGCTGAATCGACCAATGTTTGCACTGTTTGGACTCTTTTGCAACCTGGAGATCACCCAGAAAGAGGTCAAGATTGCAATTACTGGTTTCAATCAACTGACAAAGAGAATTGTCATCCATATATTCCAATTCCCCCGAAGTATAAAGGATTTTGTTTTTTTTTTTATCTGACACACTCGCTGGAAAAAGTCAAGTCCACTTGAATTCCAAAGACCTTTACTAGATTTCAGACAAGACCTTGATTTTGACTAGTCAGCTTACATGATTGCATGAACGCCTCAAGACTATCTTACGTCTGTAATTTTACTATGTCGCAAAATCACCTTTCAATTATTGTCGTCATGGCTTTCATGACCTCATCTCACTAAGCTAGATCAGATCGATAATCCTCATCCCAACCAACAAATGCAACAAGTCAAATCGCAAACACGTGCTTCTTCAATTCTAAAATCCCCAATGATCCACAATGACAGCACTTGAATACACTTAATCTGTTTTGAACATACTTTTTCCACCTACTCCCCTCTTCTCTCCCGTCTGATGCATTGCTATTTACAGTGACACTATATGCGGTGTCTGTTGTCCTTGTGAACGTGCATGGGCGACCAAATACCTCTAACGGACTCGTTGTTCGACATGACTTTCTGGTTGAATTTGAACGGCTTGTTCCCACTTTTCTGGATGTGTTCCCACACAGTCTTTTTGACTTGGTCGACGGACTGGTTTCTCACGTCAACTGAGTTCTGTGCGCCGTTGTTGTAGTGGAAAATGAGCTGTGGGTGGCCGTTTCTCTTTATGATCTCAAAAAATGTGTCGTTGTTGTCTTTGGCGACTTGTTGGAGATTCTTTGTTTGATGAGTTAAGAAATCCCTCACACCTTGGGAAGAGCCACCCCAGTTGCAGTACTGCACGGTGACCTTATAGCATGGTTTCACAAAGGATCCGAGACCGTTTCTCGCTAGAGAAATCTTGGGTATAGCTTTCACAGGCATATTGGCGAAACACTATGGCTGAGATTTTTTTCAAATTGGCTGAATTTGAGTGTGAGTCTTGTATGCAGTGCCATTATGGTAGCACAAGAGGCCCCACCAATTCACACCAAGACCACAAAATGTTGAAGTTTTGATCGGGTGAGCTTAGTTATTTCGCTGATCTATTTCAAAATTTCTGCAGAAGATGTTGTGTTCCATTCAGTTTGGGCGTGGGTCTCACCTCTATTGTAACTACCAGGATGTACGGGTCTTATATGGCTGCTAATTCACCAAACAAATCACACCACCAATTTCTCCCCAAAACAAAATTCAAAAACAGGTCACAGACAATGTTACTGTCTCTACACTCTGGTGTTCACATAAATACAATTAGAAGTAAATTATCCCTGCACGTCGTGCTTGAGGGCGTCCTCGTTGAGCACTTCCTCAGTATACTGGTCCACATCAACTCCGTGTGGAACCTTAATAAATATGTTTTTCCAGAATCCGTCGGAGCCCAAGGTCTCGCGCACAACCAAGGTGTACTCGCCATATTTGGGCAACACAATCGACCACAACACCCAGTAGATGGCGCCGACTGCAAAAACTCCCCAGGTCACCACACAGTGGATCCAGTAGGGCAAGTCCTCGTACACCGACTGGCCAGCGGATGGCGGGATGTAAGGTGCAACGATCAAGTAGAACGATGAAAGCGTGAAGAAGGCAACGATGGGCCACCAGGTCCTGATTGGGGGAGTCCAGGTGGCGTTTCCCTTATGTGCGTTCCACTTAAGCCATAAAAGGCCAAACCCAACAAAGGTGTTCACCACATTCAAGGGGTACGAGATCAAGTTCATCACGAAGTTGTAGGCATCACCTGGAGGTGGAGCAATGATGGTGATGATGCACACGACCCAGTGCTGGAACAAACCTGTGAATGGGGAGTTGAAAGGCTTGGAGCTGGCCCAGAATCTGGAGAAGGGCAACGAGCCCTCACGGCCCAACTGCTGGATGATTCTGCCTTGCGAGAAGATCACAGACAAAACGTTACCCAAGGTAGACAAGGCCACAAACACCGAGGCGGCCTTCTCGGCAGACTCGCCAAAGGCGTACTTGAAGAAAGAAGCAACTACGATTCTGCCCGAGGACCTAATTTCCTCGGCTGGCACAACCGCGTAGTAGGCGACGTTCACCAAGATGTACAAGATGGTGATGATGAGCAAGGCACTAGGAGCAGCGATCTTCAACACTCTGACCGGGTTCTTGATCTCACCCAACGCATAGTTAGCGTTGGAGTAGCCCACATACGACCAGATGACGTTGTACAAGGCATTGACAATACCGTAGCCGGTTGGCGTGGTGCCTCTAAATGCGTCGGTGAAGTTTCCCGTGGGCTCAAAGCCCTTGGTCTTGATTCCGCCACCCAAGGCAACCCAGCCAGTGACGGAGATGAAGAGCACAATGACCACCTTAAAGATACCCAAGGTGTTGGCCAAGTACAAGCCGGACTTCACGTGCAAGCCATTGAGCAAGAAAGCGAAAGTGATCACACCCACGCCAATGGCCCTGGAGTTCCACTGGGTGACGGTCTTGCCTGCTGCGTTCAACAAAAACTCACCGGTGACAATGGAGTTACCGGCGGCCCAACCAAGCAAGAAAACGTAGGCACCATACATGGCGGTGACGAAAAGCTTGGGTTTCGTGTAAATGTACTCCAAGTAGTTCTTCTCGCCTCCGTTTCTGGGGATGGCGGACCCCAACTCCATGTATGTGAGAAGACCACTGAAAGCGATGATGGACCCGACCACCCACATGATCATGGATGTGCCGACGGACCCGGAAAGCGACAAGATGGTGGAAGCGGTGGAGAACACACCAGCACCGATGATTCTGTTTGTGATCAAGAAAATGGCCGAGATGACGCCGATCTCCTTTTTGTTCTGGTCAATGTTGACCACGGCGATGTTGGACTCATTGTCGGAGGAACCCTGTAGTTCTTCGAAATCCTTGGTGGCGTCGGTGTTTGCCGACTTAAACTCGTCAACCAGAGACATATTTGAGCGGATAACCGCCTGGGAAAAGTGGGAAGAGGGGAGCTTTTATAAATCCAGAATTTTGGTAGGCTGCGAAATGGCAAGAGAAAAAGCAACGAGCGCCGTGTTGCAATTGCCCTAGGCATGCCCTCGGAACTCGGGTGCTTAAATATGGTGTGCATCACGTGCCCGAGGCCGGCTTCGCACCCTCGAGAAGGTCCGGAATTAATCCGATGCGGCGAACCTCACTAGGCATTCCTTGGTGCATTTCTTGGGAACCACAGTTTAGATTATCAAAAGATAAGCAGTGAAAGATTTTCAACCACACCCTGAAAAAATTTTACGGGAAAAGTTTTGCTTTCGTTGGTACAGATCTCGTGTCGTTTCCGGCTCGTACCTGACACACACATTATCTCTAAGCATCACCCTACTTACGCTCACGGCGCTCGGAGAATCTGTCATTTCACGTGACCTAACCCGACCGTTATTTATCCTTACGGCACAAGAAACTCTTGTGTGGTTGAAGCCACAATCCTGAAACTTCTCTTACTGAAAATATGCCTTGGTTAGTTATGTACAAGATGCTTCAACACCTTAAAAAAAATTCTGCTCCGCATTACACATATTTTGCAAACGCCTCGTGAGCCTTTTGCAAGCTCTCCTCGGTACCAACCAAGTAGATGTAGTTGTTGTTCTTCTCACTGACTCTTGGAACAGTGATGAATGCACCGGTTTGCTTTCTGATAGCATTAATGTTACGGCCTTGTGGTCCGACGATTCTTGGGAAGTGAGCCAGTGGGGTCTTAGAATAGAACCATGCAGCATTGGTAACGGCTTTAGCACGCGCCAATTGCTCGGCGATCACGGTGGCGGCCTTAGATGTGGCTGCGGCTTCTCCGATCAATCTCCAAGGAATCTCCCCCTCTTTTGTGGAGCCAGGAATCTCGCCGATAGTGAATTTCGTGGCCGCTGATTCGTCACTCGCATCGGCAGGTGGCTGCGGGATGGCGGAGTTTGACAAATTCGAAGCTTTTCTTGTCGAATTGCCATGCGCAACCTCGACATTGTACTCAGATCTCAATGTCTTGAAAAATGCACCTCTGTCCGACACCAAAGAGTGGTAAGCCTCAGGGATCAAAATCTCTTCGTTCCAGTTATCCTTAGTAGTCTCATCGATCTTGACCTTCAATTTGGCAATGTCCTCTGGCAAACCAAACAAGGTCACAGTAGTGCTGGCGTCGTTAGGACGAGGCACTCTGATCTGCACATTGAACTCATCCTGCAAAGCTAGGCGGATCGAACCTCCTGGGCCAACAATGAGTTTCTGTTTCTCCTTGGCCAATTCGTACTCCTCGGTAACCGAGGCCTCCTTGATGGCAACGATGTCCTTAATCTGAGAAACAATGCTGTCAACAATCCTCTTGTCACCTTGACAAACCACCTCGTCGGACTCGGAACCTTCGTTAGGAATGGTCAACAAACGGGCGTATTGGTATCTCGACAAGTCATCACCGCCGGCCTTGGAGATGATGTCTCTCATGACGGAACCACTTGGGCCAACCAAGTCACGGTGATATTTTGGTGGCACGTTGATGGTGGCGGTGACGAAGTTCTCGGCCTCCTCGACAATCTCGTTGATCTTTGCAGTGGCTTCTTTCAAAGCACTCTTGGAGCCAGTCAACTCAACCTCGGCAAAGCCGGACTCTTCCTCTTCCTTTCTGTCTCTGTTGAATCTGAACTCCACACCGGCGCCGTCGGCGATGTCTCTGATGGTCTCACCGTTCTTACCAATCACTCTGGCAATGGCTTTGGTGGGCACCTTGATGGTGGACTTGTGGCCGTTCTCCTTCTCAAACTCGTAGAGCTCTTTGAGTTCCTCCTCAGCCTTAGCAACGTTCTTGGAAGGACCTCTGATGGTCACCTCGTCCTTGTTCTTTGGAGCGTCCGCAAAGTTGCTGTTCTTCTCAGATGGGAAGCGGATTTGAACGTTGTACTTGTCCTGCAATCTGTTGATGTAGGTGAAGCTAGGTCCAACAATCCTTCTGTGGTACTGAGCCTCAATTCTCAAGCGCAAGATGGTATCGTCGGCCAACTTCTTAGCCAATTTGTTGATAGCATCCTTGGCGGCCTCGGCGTTTCTCTTGATGCCACCGATGGAAATCTCGGTCTTGACACTCTTGTCGGTGACTTCCTCTCTGTCCTTGGCCTCGCCAGCGACATCGATCTTGACACCGAACTCATCTCTGATGTTGTTCAAGTTCACACCACCCTTTCCGATGACACGAGACAACACAAAGGACGGAACCTCGACTGTAGCCCTGTAGCCTCCAGTGGCCTTGTACTCTTCGGCCTCAGCCAACACGGTCTCGATGTCCTTGACCACGCCGGCAACCTCGGTCTTCAAACCGCGCACGTAGACCTCGTTGGCGGACTTCCCCTTGGCGTTGGAGTGCAACTTGACAAAGACGGAGTCGGCCCCAGTGCCTGCCAAAATCGACTTGAGAGTGGTGCCGCTTGGTCCCGAGATATGTGCTTGGTCCTCTGAGGAAACCTTCAACACCTTGGAGTCCAAGTTTTCCTGCAACTGTCTCAAGGAGTCGAGCGTCTTGTTGGCGGTCTCCAAAACGTCGGAGGAGTCTTCGAAGTCGTCAAAGTCGTCACCAGATTCCTTGGCCTCGATGTCGAACAAGATCACGTTGTTGTTCAACACGACGTACTGGGCCCTCTCCACCGTGGCAAGAGTCTCTGGGACCTTGGAGATGAAGAAGGAGTCAATGTCACTCACGATCTGGGTCTGGCTAGGCTTGATGTCGTTGACAGTCGACACGATGCTTCTTCTTGCGTTTTTGGTCTTCTCGACGTCGTCGTTCTTGACGATGATCTCAATTGGGATCAGCGTCTGGGACTCGTCGGCCAAAAAGTCGAGTGAAGGGGGGTTGATCACCACATCGTGCTCGGCGCCAATGGCGTTGAAGGTCTTGTTCTTGGTGAGCAAAGCAGCAATCGCTCTCACATGAGGCAAGTCACCCTTGTGTGCTTTGCTCATGTCCAAGACTTCAACCTTGTACTGAGAAGTTGTCTTTCTGGCCTTCTCTTGTGCGGCAGCAATCTTCTTCTTCTCACCGATGAACTTCACATCGGTCTCGCCGTCGCCTGGCAACTTGATCAACACGTCATCCTCCTCCAAAACGGCCTCGACAGGCAAGAACTGGTGCTTGATTTTTGGGATTGGCACGCTCTCGATAACAAGCTTGGACTCCAACAACGCAATGATGTCCTTGATCTGGTCTCTAGCCTCCAAGGCAGTCTCTCTGTCACCAGAGATGATCACGGACTTGGAGCTCGAGAAGTATGGGGGAACAAAGATGTCGAGCTGGGAGTACTCCAGGGTGACCTTCTCGATGGCCTTGGTGATGAAAGGCTTGACAAAGTCGTCCACAGGCAACTTGATCAGCAAGTTCTTGGTCTCTTCCTTGACGATGGCCAAGATCTGCTCCTTGGCTCTTTTGGCGCCCTCGGCGTCTCCGTCGATGGTCACCTGCACGGTCGAGGCGAAAATGTCATCTTCATCTTCCACCTCTGGAGAAACCGAGCCGTCCAAGTTGCCAATGTCAACCTTGACCTCATTTTGCTGCACAATAGGCTTCAAGTTCCGGCCCTGCGCGCCAATCACTCTCGATCTGACCTTGGCCGGAATGGTGAAGGTCAAGCTGACTGGCTTGGTCAACTTTCTAATGACAAGTCTCTTGGCCAACTTCACCTGCTCGGGTTTTCCGGTGATCAAGAAAGTTCTCTTCTTCGTGTGCTGCGACGTGGTGCACTCGATACTGGCCTTGGTGGTGTCCTTGATGGAACTCAAGATTTTGATGAACTCAGGTCTCAACACGTTCAACTGGTCCTCGGCATCCAACGAAAACGCCTCCTGGATAGTGGAGACCTTGAACTTGGACGAGCTGGAGGTACTTGTTTTTGCCAGCGGAGCAGTCAAGGGCGCAGAAACGGAGACAGTGGCTGGAGCGTTTGGGCCCCACGAAGTCGAGGCAGTGGGCGTCGAAGCTCTGGATCCGCCTCCCAAAACAGGAAAAGCGGTTTCATCCTTCAAAGAACGCTTACCATTGGCTGGTTTCGCGGGCTCTGGCGAAGCGGAAGATGGAATTTCCTCGGGGACGTAAGTTCCGTTAACACGGGCGGCGATAATTTCAGCTGGGGTAGCCATTGGTAAAACAGGGTAAGACAAAGGGCAATGCTGTTAAGCAGAGGATAAGATTTGAAGTTTTTTTTTTTGCGTGGGCAGAATCTGCTAGTGAAACTGCTGGAAGTTTGGCGAGTTTCTGGTGACTTTGCGGTGGAGAGTCAAATTGACAAATTCAAGATTTGAAAAATCACGATCCACCCACACGCGGGAGTGCACAGAACCTACTGAAATCAACCGCCACGTCATACGTTCAGAACCATTTATCGCACTTTGACTGCCTGTGACTGCATAAGATCACTAGACCAATTGACAGATAAGATGGGGAGATCAGAGAAAGGGAGAAAGAGAAAAGGAAAAAGAGGGAGAGAATATTCCTTCAGTTGTGTGATTGACTGTGAACCAGTAATTTGGAGCGATGTAATCCCGCTTCCATCTTGTTCGTATCAATTTTCGGTTTCAACTCTTTATTGGTTTTCAGCTCTAAAGTGTCTCGTAGAGCACCTCTTGCAACCTGTAGTCCTCATTCACCTCCTCGATGTACTCCAAGTTTCCAATGAAGTCGTCGCCTCTCACCACGCCAGGCAACATTTTACCCTGAGCATACCGTCTCCAGATTTTCTTGGCTTCCTCGTCTGTGCCTAAGTCACGGTACTCGAATTTGACACCGTTTCCTTGCAAGATCGTGGCTAGCCTGTTTGTTCTCTGGATGATTTTCATGCCTCCAGCAAGAGAAGTGAAGAGATACACGGGTAAGCCTTCCAAGTGCTTGCGCAACTCTGCGGGAGAGACGTCGAAATCCTCGTCCTCCTCAGCCTCTGGCTCAGCTTCTGGCCCAGTCTCCTTGGGTGTTTCTGACTCTCCTTTTTCAGCTTCTGGAACGGCTTCTGACTTGGCTTCTGACTCGACTTCTTTGACTTCCGGCTCGAAGTCCTTGGTCTCGGCTTCGATCTCATCAGTCACATCCTTCTCCTCTGACTCACTCTCCTCCTCCTTCTCCTCTGAGGTTTCCTTGTCGGCGGTGACTGAGCCTGTACCGGTGGAAACAAGAGTTGGCAGATCGGTAGCGGGCTCGGTGGGCGCCTCGGTGGGCTTTTCAACTTCCGGAACCTCAACGTCAGCTTCGGCACCGTCAATTTCCTTGTCAGCTGTCACCGAGCCTGTTCCAGTAGATACCAAGGTAGGCACAGTGGAAGGCTCCTCGTTCTCTTCCGGTTCAGCAAAGGAGACATCTTTCGATTCGCTTGCGAGCTCGGCTTCCTCATACTTATCCAGCTTCTCAAAGAATTCAGTTTCATTTGTCTCTTTTGTTTCGTTGACAGTCTCCTCGCCAAGCTCCTGCTCATCTTCGCCCTTGAATCCCTCGGTCTTCTCTTCGTTATCGAGAACAGACTCTTCAGTGCTTTCCTCGTGTGAGTTTTCGCTTTCAGGTTTCTCGACTTCTTCATCCATCACCAACTTGTCTGGCTCTGTGATCAAGGTCTTCTTCTCAGCCTCTTCCACATCTGGCACAGTTTCAGAAACTTCGGCAGATATCTCAGCAGTTCTGGCAGCTGTCTCAGAAGCCTCTGTTGGCAATTCATCTTCCTTGTTATCAGATTCTTCGGTCTCTTTGGGTTCGCTGCCAGAAGCCTTGGTCTCGGCCTCTTCTACTTCATCCTCCTCGGTTCCACCAACCTTGATGTCCTTGGCAGACACAAGCGGTGCCTTCTCGTCCATCAATTGCTTCTTAGCCTCTTGCTCCTTGACTTCAGCGGGAACATCAACTTCCGGAACACTCTCATCTAGGCTGTCTTCCTGAATCTCTTTCACCTTCTCATCTTCGACCTGAGCCTTCTCTTCTCCAACACCAACATCCTCCTTCTCTTCTTCCTTCTCTTCACTCTCTTCCTTCTCTTCTCCCACGTTTATATCTTTTGCAGTAACGGTGGGTGCGCTCTCTGCAATTAACTGCTCCTTAGTCTCAGTAACTTTTTTTTCGGCAGACACATCATTGACTAAGTTTTTTGACTCCTCAGAATCGTGCGGTTTCTTCAACACCTTATCGACCATGGCATCCAACCCGGTCATCTGATCGTAGGGGTCGTCAGAAACGAGTGCACCCTCCTTTGCCAACTCCTCTGGATCAGCGTCGTTCTTCTCATTCAACAAAGTATGGTCTCTGCGAATATTGCCAGCTGGCTGTCTGGATCTCGACCTCGAGATGGACCGCAAGTAGTTGGTCGACGATTGCGACCGCACAGAGTACAAGTTCAAGTCCTCAAATCTCTTGCCTGGGGCATCAGCGTTGAAGTTGGTGTAGTCACCGGTGGTCACCAAGGAAGGATCCCTGGTGATGTTCTCACTGTGAAAGTCTGCACGCTCCTTTGCCTCTGCGGCGGCTATCGAGTCACCCATAGTTGGCCTGGACTGTCTTGATCTTCTGTCGTTGCCCTCGTCCTCCTCTTCCACGGCCAAATCAGCAGGAAGCTCGTATTTGGCTGGAGAATCTTCGTGGGTGCTCTTGTACGAGTCACCACGCGCCAAATGAGGCTTGGTGACCGATCTGGAGCGAGAAGTTGATCTCGAGCGAGCGCCCACGTTCAACTGCGCGGCTCTCGATCTGCTGGGCGAGCGGTCGTCTCTCTGGAAGTAAGGCGTGTGCAACGAGTCAGAGTCCACGATACGTGGGTCGTCCGGCTTCGGGGTGGCAAAAGTGGGCACTTTCTTACCCGCCGTAGCCTTTGCCCCCTTAGGAACGCGCTCGCTGGCCGCGTAGAGCTCGTTGGTTTTGGATCTCTCCCTGTCGTGAGAAGATGGCAATTTCTTGAGATCGTACGACTTCACCGAGTCCAACAACTGCGAGTGGTCGGCGATCTGGTGATCGAGCTGGTACTCGGACAAATTTGGCGCCGAGAAGTTGTCGGTTTCGTAGAGGGATGTGCCTTCGGTGGCTCCAGATTCAGCATTGTCAGACACAGCAGGATCAGCAGCAGATTGTGCTGATTCCACTGGAGAAATGACACTCGACGCGTCCAAATCAGACTCAGCGGTGAATTGAGTCCTGAGGGGCGAGGAGACACTCTCAATAGCCGCCAGTTTCTTGGAGTTCGAGTCCTTAGCCAAATACTTAGCATTGCTCTTGACGTTGCCGGTGTCGTCCAAAAACTTCTCAAAGTCTTCTTCAGATCCCAACAAGGCACCTTCTGAAATCAAATCGTCCAAAGATGCGCCAATGGAAGAGTTCAAAATGGACAGTTTGCCGGGCTTCGATTTCTTGCCAGTATATTTCTCTGGGTGGATGTAATTCTGGTGAGCAGAGTCGTCCGCGGATCTCATTGAAGATCCAACCAAAGACGGAGACGTGAGTTTCTCTGCCTTCTCCAATTGCTCTTCGAAATCCATGATTGCAAATCTAGAAAAGACACGGTTGAGGTTTTTTAAGATTCGATATGGGGTAGTTGAATGACTGGCGGGCCTTTCCGCGCTTTCTGCAGGAATGAATGTCAGCCGAGATAAGCAAACTTGCTGAGTGGAAGAAGAGGAGGGGCCGTAGAAAATTTTAGGAAATTGGAGGGTTCGGTTTCTTGCAGGCTGTTGATCTTTGTTTCTTTTTCAAATTTACAATTCCTTGCTTTTTGCCGGAGTTTTCCTTTGTATATGTTGGTGAAGGGGGCGGAAGCAAATGCTGGCAGGTTGCCTTGACCTGCAGGGTGGACGACCATTATTGATCTAGAATCGAGATCATGAAACTGAACTGAGACTGACAAAAAAATGGAGTTTTGACTGTAGAAAGAAAATTATGAATGATTATCAATGAAGTGAACTTCTGATGAATTCTCAAAAATCGTTTTTTTCTGGTTCTTGGTGTGGCTTGGCTCCAGGCGTCCAGAGCTGATCACGTCAGAGAAGCACATCGAAACTTTTGGTGATAGTACTTTTCAATGTCATAATAAGCTTGTTCTGAGTTCCCGAATTTTTGGCTGCAATTTTTTACCTGTGTGAATTGGTGCTCAGCTTGTTGGGGTTTTCTTTCTTTTGGCATCTAAACTAGTATACAGTTTAGTTGCCCTGGAGATCAATTTTGCGTCCAAATCAAAAAATACTGGTGATGCAACGATAGTGACAACAAAAATGGCGGCGGATGTCCGGAACTGTTCTTTGTGACAAACTTAACCTTAGTTCATTTTCCACAAAACTCACCTTTATTTTCCCTCCTTTACTCACTGCCCCACAGTGTGGGTGATCTGTTTTGGTGGTGCCAAATATGACTACAGCGTTGCGCACCACAACGTCACGTGAAAAGCCTGAAACTAGAGATAACCTAAACCACACTGAAATTATAGAGAGCAGATCAAAAAGATGACGGGGATCCACCTCTATTTGTACTTTCCCCGTTTGCCGCCGCATGTTTCAATTTTAGCATACCGAAAAATGTAAACATGAGGGCGGGTGTCCCCACGTATTTTGTTCGGCCCTAGACAAAAAGAAATGCGGGAAAAAGAAAACCGCACACTCGGCTACTCTGCACTAACCACTACTTTTATCTAATCACAACCACAACCACCAGGTGCCCTCCACAAACTCGAGTTACACAGTTCTACATTTTCAACTCGTTTCTAGATTGCACTTCAAACACTATTAATTTAAATTATAGCCACTTTACCAGAGTTGTATACCACATTTATCCCTAGGATTACAAACCACTCAGTTTACTAAAGGATATGTCATCAAAATCAGCAGCAGCCATCTTGCAGCGGCAGTTCAAGGACTTGACAGACCCCAAGAAGGGAATCCCAAGCTTCCACATCGAGCTTGACGACGACAACATCTTTTTGTGGAACATCGGAATCATGGTGCTCAACAAGGACTCCATGTACCACGGCGGCTACTTCAAGGGCCAGATGAGATTCCCCCCTGATTTCCCCTTTGCGCCTCCCACATTCCGTTTCACCCCTGCGATCTACCATCCAAACGTGTATAGAGACGGCCGGTTGTGCATCTCCATTCTCCACCAGGGAGGTGACCCAACATCGGACGAGCCCGACAGCGAGACGTGGTCGCCCGCGCAGACGGTGGAGTCCGTGTTGATCTCGATCGTGTCGCTCTTGGAGGACCCCAACGTGAACTCCCCGGCCAACATAGACGCTTCTGTGGAGTTACGAAAGAACCCAGATGCCTACAAGAAGAAAGTGTTGCAGGAGGTGCAGAGATCCAAGACCGATATCCCAGAGGGTTTTGTCATCCCCGAGAGCGACGATGCGTTTGGCGGGGCCGGTGCAGGCAACAAGGAGCTCGAGCAGGAGCCTGTGGACGAGGATTTCTGGTATGACAGCGAGGACGAGAGCTTTGACGAGGAGAGCTTGATGGACGACGTTGAGGAAGAGGAGGACGACGTTGAGGAGGAGGAAGACAGCGACGTTGAAATGGGGAAGTGAGCCACAAGCTTGTTGCTGTGTCTTCTACGAAATCTACGCCTTCTTGCATACCGCGCATCCGATGCCCTCTTTTATATCTCTGTTGTTTAGCATAATAGCATCGTAATTAATGCCACATGTACCCGCGTAGTCCATTCACCAAAGCCTTGGTCACTGCGTCAAGCTTGACTTTGGCCTGCGCGTCCAGAAGTCCCTCACTGTAGAAAAGCGCCACAAACATGTCGTTGTGGAAGTTCTCTAGGTCGTTTTCCAAGGTCGAGAACTTCCTCACCATGGCTTTCAACGACCCGTCCAAATCAATGAGCGCCCAATCGTCGATGTTGGCGTCCTCACTCTTTGGCTGTTGTTGGAACGAGTTGATTGCCAACAACGAGTACACTCTCAAGTTGTCGGGCGAAAGCGACAGTTCCAGTGCATTTGCTGAGGTGACCGTGGTCAAAGGTAGACCTTTTGGCGTTAAAAGCGACACCGAAATAGGACTGGCGGTGTGGCTGCTGTGGTCTGTGACGACTTGAGATAGCACCTCGGAAACCTGCTTGGACTGCAACATTTTGGAGCTGGAAGTGAGAAATAAGTCGATTTGTGATTGTAAATGAGCGGTGGAGTCAGAAAGTTTATGGGTTTCCGGTGTGAATTTCGGAGATCTCTGCGTGGTGTTCTTGTTGGAACTAGACGAGATTGCATGTTGGGAGTTATATGCAAGAGGAGATAACCAGCACACAAGGTGGTAATAAGTTTAGTTAGCTGGATATCGGCAAGTTGTGTTGAGATATCCTTGATTCCAGGAGGGAATCAAGGAAGTTTTAATGACTTTTTATTCTTTTTTTCACTTTTTTTTTTCATGTTTGGTGTCTCTCTCTGAGTGACAGGAGTTGTGATAGGAAGCAACGCAGCAAGCCGTTGAGATAGATCCACCTGTCAAAAAAATTAGAGTAAAGTTTGATGAATTTGATAAATATTATATAAATATCAACATGAAGACTGTTTGGGTTACGAAAATTGTATTTATTCATTTTTCAACAGGGATATTCGAATTGGTGGTGTTCTGCTTTTCGCAGTCAAAATTTACATTCCCAGAATACTGAGGTAAAGTCAGACACAGAGTGAAACCACGTACTTCATCAAAACTGAAAATAGAGGGAGTACTCTTGACAAACAGCAAAACACCATATCACCCTTCCCATTTCATTACTCATATCTTTACTCGAAGGAACTCATTATTAATTCATTTCATATCGTCTTGCGAATGGAGATCTACGCCGTTGTGTGCACTTCACTACAAGGAATGCAGTGGCCATGTCAAACAACACGATCCATGAAAAGAAATAACAAAAAAAACTAGAATATAAATATAGCACACTTCCCACAGCCGAGAAATCCCAAATTTCTCCACTAAAAATAGCTTTTCCTCACTCTTGTCGCCCCATGCTGTCTCCCAGATCCATGTTGCCCTAAGCCTGCGTATCTGCACTCCCACACGCGAGCGTTCCTGTTTTCACACCGTGATTCTTCTCGAGTATAACAAGACAACAACCAGCAAGTCTTACACACTTCCCATTCACATAACTTTCGGTTTACAAAATCCCATTTTTTTTATCATCAGCATAGTCCATTGACACCAACATCCACACATAATTATGCATCATGGAGCACACCAGGAAGAGACTTGCGAAAAGACTCCCCTTAACAGAAACAAGCACTAATGTGCCTCTGCCTGTGCTTAAAAAGGCCAAATTGAAGGTTGGAACCGCTGCACAACTGGCGGAAAGCTTGCTCAAAGGATCTAACAAGGAAAACAAGCCCGAGCATGCCGAAAAGGAGAAAACAAATCGGTTAGACACCGAAAAAGAGGAGCGCACAGAGAAGTCCGACAAGACCAAACTGGCGCGACTCGTGGGCGATGAGTTGAAGAACTGGCAATCATCGTGGCGGAAAATCATGAGGGAGTCCGTGGTCTACTTCGATACTCAAGGTTGTGATACCAGCAACCAAACACAGCATCACGAGCAAAAACGGGCGCAACGAGCGTTGAAACTGGTCGGGTGCGATATTGTGCCCTTTTACGACCGTGATGTGAGTATCATTGTCAGCAGAAGGCCGTTTAATACCTCCAAAGCCTACCCGTCCAACGATATTTTCAATGATGCGGTTAATCTCAAAATTAAGGTCTGGGATTACGACAAGGTGTTTCGTTTCCTCAAAAACTTGGGCGTTTCGGAGACATCTACCAGCGAGCGCAGCGGGAACTTGTTGCACTTATTGAAAGAGGAGAAAATCTTTGGCTCGACGGATAGAGATCCAAACGCCAGACGTGACGACTTATACTACTTGGAGAAAAACTTCTTGTATGTCTACGACCTTTCACAAGCTGTGCGTCCCATTGCCGTCCGTGAATGGCTGAGCAACTCGTTTCCATCGTTCTACATGACGCTAGACGGAAAGTGCCCATTTATTCAAGACACCTCAGATAACCTGGAGCGGAAAAAGATGAGAAGACTACAAAAATTCGAGTCTACAAAAGATTACAGAGAGCTTCTCAAGCGCGTGTCATATGATATCATCAATTACGCTAGAGACGGCATACTCAAGGGTGACCAATACGGGGGAGCTAGCTCAAGTACAGACTCGGTTGAAGAGAACGAGCGCATGTTGGACTCGCCTGGGGCAGTCGAGGGATCCGAAAATGGAGCAAACGACACGATTGCTGACCAGATAACCTTAGATGACAACAAAAAGATCATGTCACCATACGACTTCAAGGCCCCAGGATTGATGAGGAACTCGTCGATTCTCCCCCACACTAATAACTCCAACTCAAAATTCTATGATGTTGCCGCATCAGGCTTTAACGGAGCGTCCAATGCCATGCAATACTCGATGGATCTGGCATTGAACAGCATGGCACAGCAGCAGGCTGCTCAAGGCAACGGATTAGGTCCAGCCGTCTCACAAGTTCCTTCGAAAAACATCAACAACTTGAAAAGACGCATTTTCATGAAGAAGCAATTCCAGAAGCCGGAGAGCAGAGAACGCGAGAGAGAGCTCAAGCCTGGCTACTGTGAAAATTGCAGAGTCAAGTACGACCACTTCGATGACCACATCACGTCCAACAGACACCGGAATTTTGCGTGCAACGACAAGAATTTCAAGGATATCGATGAACTCATTGCAACTTTGAACGAGAGCAAGTCCATGGGCTACGTGTCTTCCAACGGTGATTTCAGCTTTGCATGTTGACGTGGATCTGCATTCAATTAGCTTCACAATAATATTAGCATAAGAGTACATGTAGTAAGCGAGTGCGTGCGCATCCACTATCTAAAATTTCAAGCACCGCATAAGTCATGATCACCACAGCAAAACCCGCCACCATGATCGCTTGGCGACGGTTTTACAGTCTGAGCCTACGGAATTTGCCCAAAGTTGGCCATCTGCCGAACCCCCCCGGTTCGAATGGCGCTCTGACTGAGAAACGGCCAAATAGATTTGCAGACATGTACCAGAAGAATCTGAACCACCAAAGTCGCCAGCTGAAGCTTCATCAGGGCAGAAAATTCAACAGAACCAGTGACGATGACTTGCCTAACCCAAGGCAAGTTCAAACCGATTCAGGAACGATCCTGAAAGAGCTTCAGTACGAGCAGTATAACAAGATCAGACAGAGATTGAACGAGAAGAACAAGCAACAGCAGAAACAGAAAGCGCCAGCCAACAAAAACCCAGGAAAGCAGCAGAAGCACATCAAACCGAAGAAAGATAAAGAAAACATTAAAATCAGTATTCCCACCTTCGTCACCGTGTCTAACTTATCCACCATCATGAATATTCCCTTGAACACACTCTTGACCAAATTAGAAACCTTGGGGTTCGAGGATATGACACACAACTACATTTTGGACAAAGAAAACGCGCTGCTCATTGCGGATGAGTTCGGCTTCGATGTGACCATGAGCGATGAGACCGGTCTAGATTTGTTCCCAGCACCAGATGATGAGAAGAAATTGAAACCCAGACCTCCCGTCGTCACAATCATGGGCCATGTTGACCATGGTAAGACTACGATTTTGGATTATTTGCGGAATTCGAGTATTGTTCAGGGCGAATTCGGCGGAATCACCCAGCACATTGGTGCGTTCTCCGTAGTGACACCAATATCCAAGAAGAAAATCACGTTTTTGGATACTCCCGGTCACGCCGCCTTCCTTAGTATGAGAGAAAGAGGAGCAATTGTCACCGACATCATTATCTTGGTCGTGGCTGCAGATGACTCTGTTATGCCCCAGACTATAGAAGCCATTAAGCACGCGAAGAAGTCTGGAGTTCCTATTATCGTGGCTATCAACAAGTGCGATAAGCCGGGCCTTAAAATCGATAAAGTGTTGGGTGACTTGGCCCGCTACGAGATCGACATCGAGGATTACGGCGGAGAGACCCAGACTGTTCAAGTCAGTGGGAAAACTGGCATGAATATGGACAAGTTGGAGGAGGCCGTTATTACTTTGAGTGAGTTGAGCGAGTTCAAGGCAGAGCCAGTGGGAATACCCGCAGAAGGATGGGTAATTGAGTCTGAGATGATGAAAGGCTTGGGAAACGTCTCTACGGTTCTAGTGCGCAGAGGAACCATCAAGACAGGCAGTTTCTTGGTGGCAGGCACAACTTACTGCAAAGTGAGAGGCATGAGAGACGAGCACGGAAAACCCGTAAAACAGGCCGGACCTTCTACTCCAGTTCAGGTCTGGGGCTGGAAAGAGTTGCCCCATGCCGGAGACCAGATCTTGGAGGCCAAGTCGGAGCAGATCTGCCGGAAAGTGATCCAGAACAGGGAAGACCGCCGCAAGCAGATCCAGGCCGCGAAGGACATCGAGCACATCAACGAGAAGCGCCAGGAGGAAGTGAAGGAGTTGCAGAGACAGGAGAGAATCAACGAGCTCAAAATGGCGGGCTTGGATGCGTCTGAGCTCATGGGCGAAGATGGAGCCGGGTCAAAAGTCGACACTTGCAAGTATTTGGTCAAGAGCGATGTGTTTGGGTCGGCCGAGGCGATCAAGGAAAGCATTGACGGGTTGGGCAACGACGAGGTGAAAGCAGTGGTGATTTCGCATGAGGCAGGCGCACCGTCGGAGTCGGACTTGGACGTCGCCAGTGCGTTGGGAGCGAAGATCTTGTGTTTCAACACGAAAATCCCAAAGAACGTGCAGATGAAGGCGGACAAGTTGGGCGTTGCCATGGGCGAGCACAATATCATCTACAGACTCATAGAGGAAGTGACGCTGGAGCTCACGGCGAAGTTGAAACCGCACATTGAGGTGAAGGTTTTGGCTGAGGTCGAGTTGAAGAACGTCTTCAAGATCACCACGAAAAACAAGTCCACCATCAAAATCGGTGGGTGCAAGGTTGTCAGTGGAACGCTCAAGAGATCTCTGAGGGTGAGAGTGAAAAGAGGCGGCGAGGTGATTCACAGTGGGCAATTGTCGTCGTTGAAATTTGTGAAGCAGGACATTTCTGAGGCGACAAAGGGCTCAGAATGCGGAATTGCCTTTGAGAACTGGGATAAGTTTGAGGAGAATGATGTGGTGGAGGCATACGAG
Organism: Sungouiella ecuadorensis; assembly: GCA_030579155.1. NCBI lineage: Eukaryota > Fungi > Ascomycota > Pichiomycetes > Serinales > Metschnikowiaceae > Sungouiella > Sungouiella ecuadorensis. The sequence continues at coordinate 46,158 of JAKUAF010000004.1, read as the reverse complement.
GAAACAGAGATTCCTCGGTACTTGTAAATAGTGTAAATAGAGGAACCCGGAGGAGACGAAAAGATGCTGGGGATTTTGATTTAGAATTTCAACAGATCATTCGTTTTAAACATTTTTTTTTTTTTTTTTTGCTGTTTCTTTCTTTTCCTCTTGTCTGAGTGTTCCCCATACTTGGAGTGTATCCTGGCATCCTCATCTCATCCCAGCACCAACATGTCCAGCCACGACGAATATTCTTCAGACGAAGAAGATCTCTTTGAGAACCAATCAGAAGTGTTCTTGGGATTCACAGATGTTGCTTTCGCCGAAGAAGACGAGGAACCAACGATAGAAGATACGTTTATTGGTGGCCAGCCAATTTGGCTCCATCCAGACAGCCACCCTGAGCCTAAACAACTAGAATGTGATAATTGTCATAAACCCATGGCGCTTTTGCTCCAGGCGTTTGCCCCTATCGACTCCAAGCCTTATGACCGAGTCATTTACATCTTCAGTTGCAAAAATTCTGCGCAGTGTTCTAAGCAGAAAGGCTCGGTGAAAGCGTTCCGTGGAGTGTACAAGCACCCAAAGAGAATTGCTGAAATTGAAGATGAGCAGGCCCAGGAAGCACAGAATCTTTTGGACGAGAAACTTCGACTTGAGGACAAGAAGAAGTTGCAGATTGAGATGACCAAGGACCTTTTCGATGCTACCAAGCCGTCTTCCACGGGGACAAGCGAGAATCCTTTTGGGAATGCATCTGGGAATCCATTCAGTAGAGAAAATCCATTTGGTAATCCATTCCAGAAGTCAGAGCCAAAAGGAGAGCCAAAAGCAGAGCCAAAAGAGACAATAGAAAAGAAGGAAGAGAACAAGACACAGGAAAAGAAGAGCTATGCGGAGGTGAGCAAAGCAGCACCTAAAACCAAATCTCCAACGTCTCAGTTGGACTTGCCGGAGTACCCTGGCTTTTTCGTTTTCACAGAGAAAGAGAAGTTCAAGAAGGTCACTCTCGAGCCAGAATTGGAGAAGTACAAGGAGCTCATCGACAAAATGGACCCCGAAGAGGCCACCAAGGAACGCACAAGCTCGGTCTCGTCTGGATCAGCTGGCGTGTTGAGCACACAGAACCAGAAGATCTCCAATATGCTCAATGACGCGTTTTTCGAGAATTTCTCCAGTGTGGTGGGCCACAACTCTTCGCAGGTGCTCAGATACGATTTGGGAGGGAAGCCGTTGCTTTTCTCAGGTCGTGATGACGTGGCCAAGACGTTCAGCTCGCAGACTTTGCCGGATCCAGCGTACAACCCGCTGTCTCACCGTCAGTTTGAGCTTCAGCTCATGCCCAAGACCATTATTGACTTGGAGGACCACAATTCGAAATCTTTGGCTGAGATCTTGAGCGGGATGTCGTGGGGGACAATAATTGTGGCCACAGATGTGGAGGATTACATGCCACAGCTAGATGAGAACTACGTTGGGTACGTACAAGAGTACTGTGGAGTGCAGTGGGAGGAGAGTGTATAGGAAAAAAGAGAAAGAAAGAGAGGACGAAGAATAAGAAGATATGTAGAGAGATGGAAAGAACGAGGAGAGAAAGGAGGACAGGAAAAAATTTAGAGAATGGAAGGAGCTATGTAGAGACAGAATGAGAAGGAAGACTGAGGTGGAGAGAAGGAAACATTGAATATCAAACCGGGAGAAACTTATTGAGAAAATCAATGAGACACAAAATTTGGAATAAACGTATTTTTTTTTTCCGAGTCCAAACTTTTCATTGCTGTCTATATCGGATGCCACAAAAATAGACAGGCACGGCGAACGCTGAGAAAGTCCGAGGCAACCCGAAGCAGGTGACAACGAAGAGAAAGTAAAAAGTCAAAGCAGCGAGGAGGACCAGAAAGTAAATGATTAAAAAAGACAGAAAAGTCTGGTTACATTTCATTTTGTTCTTATCTCACTTCTCTCCCTTCTCTCTCCTTCCGATTTTCTCTGCTCAGACGGGGACCAGAAGGCTGTGTCTCACCCAGATCAGATTCTCGCCTGCGACGCAAGGCACACTGATGTTAGAAGGGACAAGGTAAAGAGTGAAAAGGAACCACAAAAAAAAAAAAAGTGAGATTTTCAGGTTTCGATACCTTCTTTTTTTTTCTGGTTTCTGTTTTCCTTAAAGTCTCTCGCTTTTCCCAAACTGCCTTCCCTTCTCATCTTCCTCGCTCTGCGCAACTCTGAACCCTGTTGCTGCGTCACCTATGCACACCTTTGGGCCATGATGTAATAAGCGTCTGACTACAAATAGCCTCCCACCTCCCGACATTGAAAATACACAAGGAAAAAAAACTGAATTTTTATCGCTAGCCTCTACATGAAATGAGTGCAAACGACCCGATTCTGTCGTCGGAAGACGAGGACTACGCTCCAAGAATAAATGTGCCTAGTGTCAATTTGGCCTCCATCAGAAAGAAAGACAGGGCCTCCGCCAAACTGAACTTCTCCAAGGCAAAGAAGAAATTTGTACCCAACAAGGCAGTGAGGCAACCGGGCCAGGTCGAGTATAGGGATTCGTTCATCAGCAACTCCAGCAATGTCTCCACTTTTCTGCTGGACCTGGACCTTGAAACAACTTCTCCCCACCAGCTCAACCGAGAAGAGTCACAACAACTTCCAAACTTCCAGTTCAATCCACACGTGCACAACTACGAGTCCGATGACGCGTCCGACGCGTCCAGTGTCCAGAGGTTCGACCAGCCACAGAACATGTACGAGGTGGATTCCTCAGACGAGGAATCGGCACCCATTCGCCACAGCAACCCACGCAACTCGCCACAAAAGCCACGCAGGTTCTCGCGGCTGCTGCTGAAGTCGCTGAAACAGCGCCACGAGGTTGACCTCGCCGACATTCGCCGCGTGGACTCCGGGAACCAGTCCCAGAAGTCTGGGGAGCTGAAACGACCGGGAATCAAGCTGATGTTCCGCCGAATGTCGCTCGTGGACCAGGCGCTCCAGGACGACGCGAGCGGGCCTTCCAGATCCGACACTTTCCTAGGGCGCGTGCTTAATTTCGGCGGAGGTGGCATGTCTGGAGGCGGATTGGCACCCGGTGCAAGTAAGGCCGGCAGTGAGGCCATGGATGCCGAGAAGGAAGTCGGCGGCAACCTGGAAGAGCACCTGGTTGAGATGAAGAACTTGAATTTTGCGGAGTTGAACGAGGAGGCGCAGAAGTTGATCCTGGCTCATGCTCCAGAAGCAAGGAAGGCACAACACATGCAAGTCAAGTTCGACGAGGACAGAGCAAGATACCAGCTCGACGACTCGACTGCAAGACTCATTGAGGATGAGAAGTTCACAGGAGACGAAGGAAACTCAAGCGAGAGACAGGGTCACCATTCCAGATCCACCACTGAGGGCTCATCCATATTCTACCAGCCCAACCCGGACTTGCTCCGCGAAGACCTCGACGAGGATCTCGAGAACGATGATTTCTTGCAGGAGGACGGATACGTGGCCCCGCCGAAACAGGTGCACGCCGGTGTTCTCTCCTCGCTCTTGAAGTTGTACCAGAACACACAAGCACTGAAGCTGACGACGACATTCGCCTCACAAGGGTCAACTTTGGCCGACGAACAGTTTGGGAACGAGAGTATCTACGGGCTGAAGAACGTGAGCACGAGCGACTTGACGCAGTTGAGAGCCAGCTTGAAACATGGGCCGAAAAAGCTAGCTGGGAAGTTCAGGAAGCAGCAGCCAAATGCTACGCTGCCACGGGACTCCGATGACGAAGAGGGCAACTTGGACGGCGAGGCTGCGCATTTGCCGCTGTTCCAGAACGCTCGGCCCAAGCAGTTCAAGTCAGAGAGTAACATGCCGAAGAAGCTAGGCAAGAAGCTCAAGAAGAGAGAAAACCAGAAATTGAGAATCACCGTTCACATTGCAGACATTTTGCAGCGGCAAAGATTTATCATCAAGATGTGCAGAGCGCTAATGATGTATGGTGCCCCAACACACAGACTAGAGGAGTACATGGTGATGACCAGCCGTGTGTTGGAGATCGACGGCCAGTTCGTGTACTTCCCCGGAACCATGATCATTGCGTTTGGTGACGCAGCCACCAGAACGTCCGAGGTTCATTTGGTGCGGTGTACGCAGGGCCTCCACTTGTCCAAATTGTCTGACACACACAAGGTGTACAAGGATGTGATCCACGATCTTGTGGGGGTCGAGGAGGCCACACAGAAGCTAGACGAGCTCATGAGAAGAAAAAACAAGTTCTCGCCGTGGATGTGCGTGCTCTTGTATGGATTGGGCTCGGCCAGTGTGTGCACATGGGGTTTTGGTGGTGGCTGGCTCGATATTCCGGTCACATTTGGAATTGGGCTCATGATTGGGTACATGCAATTCTTCATGTCATCAATGTCCAACTTATACTCTTCCGTCTTCGAGGTCACCGCGTCCATTGTGGTGTCTTTTGCTGCCAGAGGTATAGGTTCCATTAAGGGCGGAGACTTGTTCTGTTTTGGTGCTATTGCGCAGGGATCGCTTGCGTTGATTTTGCCCGGGTACATCATTTTGTGTGGCTCCTTGGAGTTGCAGTCGAAGAACCTCGTTGCAGGCTCAGTGAGAATGTTCTACGCTGTGATCTACTCGTTGTTTTTGGGATTCGGAATCACCTTGGGTGCGGCGCTCTATGGGTGGGTCGACAGCAACGCCACGGACGCTACACAATGCGCCTCGGGCCACAGCATTGACGACAAATGGAGAATTTTCTTTGTTCCGCTTTTCTCCCTCTGTCTCGGTCTCATTAATCAGGCCAGATGGCGCCAGACCCCAATCATGATCTTGATCTCGTCAATTGCGTATGTGGGCACCTATTTTGCAGGAAAACACTTTGCCAACGTGACAGAGTTCACTGCTGCCATTGGTGCATTCATCATAGGTATCTTGGGTAACATGTACTCGCGTATTGGCAAAGGTATGGCTGTCGCTGCAATGTTGCCTGCCATTTTCGTGCAAGTGCCGTCTGGAATCGCATCCAAGTCTACGTTATTGGCTGGTGTGGTGACCGCCAACAAAATCACAAACTCTTCTTCAAGCTCAAGCAGCTCTTCCTCCTCAGACACCAGCTCTTTGAGTTTTGGTGCTACCATGGTTGAGGTTTCCATTGGTATCAGTGTGGGATTATTTGCTGCTGCGCTTGTTGTGTACCCTTTTGGAAAGAAGAGAACAAGTTTGTTTACATTATAGATACAAACCGGATGGGATTACGATGTAGAGAGTAGTCGTTGAAAATGTCAAAGAGCGAGAGGTTAGAAAATGTCAGCAAATTGGGTGGAACATCAATTTTTGCGCCTAAGGGTAAGGAGTCCATCCTGAACTTTGAACCAAATTTTTTAAGGACTATCTGTGTTGCGTGAGTTCGATGATAGTGGAGGTTCGAATAGAAAAGTTACCATACACAAAGTGTTTTGTCTCTACAAATATCACACTATTATTTTTTTTTTTCAAATTGGCACTCTGGCCGAGTGGTCTAAGGCGCCAGGGTAAGGTTACCTTACCATACATTCCTGGTCTCTTCGGAGGCACGAGTTCGAACCTCGTGGGTGTCAATAATTTTTTCCTCGCACCTCGGTACCCCAGAAAAGTCTCACCCCACAATTTCTTCCACTACATGTTGAAACGAAATATTCAAAACTTGCAATTGCCAAAAAAGTCATGCAGATTTCTCTCTGTTGTGTCCTTTGACCACAAATACATTAAAGTTTCTTTGGACGGATGTGAAAACCCGGTGACCTTCAATACTATTTTCCTCAGAGATTCGTGTGATCTGCCTGAATCGGTCGATATTTCCACCAGACAAAAACTGTTCACGACTGCCGGTATCGGCGAAAACTTGAAGATCAAAGGTGAACCTAAAGTCTTGGATACAACCGAGGGCAAATTTCTCGAGGTGGCGTGGAACAACGGAGAACATGTGTCGAGGTTTCCAGAAGCTTTCCTAAAGAAGAGCAGCACACACAAACTGAGGATGCAAGGGAAGTTTTTCCCCGAGGCAAAGCTTTTTTGGAAGCGGAGCGACATTCTAGAAGAGATCAAGAGTTTGCATGTCAACTACGACCTGTACTTGTCTGACACCCTGACGTTCAAGCAGGTTGTGAATAATCTCAACAGATTCGGAATACTGTTCGTGGAAAACATCGAGAACCCATTGGAAAATCCTGAAACCCAGACTCTAACAGCAGAGAACAGTCTAAATTGGCCAGTCGCCAAATTGGCCCAGAAATTCGGGTACGTCAAGCCGACGTTCTACGGGATGCTTTTCGATGTCAAGAACGAGAAAAATGCAAAAAACATCGCCAACACAAACGTGTTTTTGCCCTTGCACATGGACTTGTGCTACTACGAGCTGCCTCCGGGACTCCAACTTTTGCATTTCATCCAGAATTCAACGCTCGGCGGCGAGAATGTGTTCGCTGACTCCTTCGCTGCTGCTCTCCACATATTCCGCGCAGACAGAGAAGCGTACGAGGCGTTGAAGAAAGTGCCCATAACTTTCCACTACGACAATAATGGCGAGTACTACTACTACTTGCGTCCTTTGATTGTCGAGGACCCATTCCAGCCCAGATTGGGCGATTTTCCGCAGATCAAAGAGGTGAACTACTCTCCGCCTTTCCAGGGCCCCATGGAACTCACAGTGGGAGACGAGAACCCCAAACTTTTCGAGGATTTCATGAGGGGAATGGTTGCATTCGAGAAGTTTGTCAACGATCCGGAAAACCAGTATATCCAGAAGATGCCAGAGAACGCCTGTGTGATTTTCGACAACAGACGAGTTTTGCACTCGAGATTGGAGTTTTCAGATTCAAACGGCGGAGACCGCTGGCTTATGGGCTGCTACGTTGACGGCGACAGTTACCGCTCGAAGTTGAGAGTGCTCAACAGAGAGTGAAAACGTTCAAGTGAATGTGATCTTTTTATTATACAACTGACAATTTCACATCGTGACATATCTCCTAGTATCCGTACCCACCGTAGGTAGCTGGCTGTGCCGGCCCGGCTCTCGACTTGTCGTTCACAAGCGACTTGAAAGTCTGCTTGAACCCATTACACAACCGCATCATGTTGGGGTACGAGAAGCCCTTCAACACAAACCCGTTGCACTCCGTCTTCACGTGCCATGTGGTCACTGGCGTGTTCACCTTGACTTTGAACAAAAGCAAAAACCATCCTGGTGCTTTGTGATCGTAGCAGAACACATACGCACTGTTCTTGGGGTTGGCTCGGGTGTACGACTCCAACCAGTCGTTCACTTCGGCGAGCGCACCTTCACGGAACTTGGGGTGGCGGCACATCTCGTTCACGTGCTTGGCAATTGCCTGGACGTGCTGGAAGATCATCTGGTCCAAGTCGGAGTACCTCTTGCGGTCGACGACAAACTCGGTTCCTGTGTTGGTGGTGACCTCCTCAATGCTGAGGTGCTGGAATAAGTTGTTGGCGACTTTCCACGTGACGGTGAGGAAATTGGGGCCCTTGGACGACGGACGCAACACACAGTCTCCGACGCTCTGTGGGGCCAAAAACTCCTCGGCTTGCTTGTGGTTGAAGTTGTGGAACAAAGGATGCTGGATGTTGCGCGTTCTGGCGAGCTTGGCGTTCTCTTTGGCTTTCTCTCTTTCCTTGTCTGCCTCTTCAGCGTCAAAGTCCCATTTCGTGGCCTCTTTGTAGATCTTAGGGCCAGGGCTCTTCTTGATGTCCTCAGGCAATGCACTGAAAGACGCCGTGAAACTCTCGTAGTTCGCGTCCAAAACCACAACTTGCACAACGCTGCCTTGGTCATAGTCGGATCCGCGCAAAATGTATCCTTCCTCAACTGCACCGGAGATGCCCGAGGATGTCGAGACACGCAAAAACTTGATCTTGGACTGCTCGTCGCGGTAGTTTCTGCCGACTCTGTTTACGGTGACGGGCACGATTGTACCTCTGGCAAAACTCTCGACAGTTTCTCCGGTCAACATGCGGAACACCTCAGAGTTGTCCAAAACATGGAACGATCTTCTGAGCTCCTCAAAGTTGTTGACAAGCTCCTCCTTGATGGACTGAAGGGTCGCATATTTCTTCTTGCCGAACTTGGACTCCAACTCCTTGCCGAAAGCCGTGAGGTTCAAGTCGTCGACTTTGCTCACGCCCTCTTGCATCAACTGGTAGATAATTCCGCCTTGCTCCTCAACATGCGCCATGTCCTCTTCATCCAAGTCAAGGGCATCTGCAGCCATCTTACGCGCCAAACTGTAGTCTTCAGGGTGGATTCTGGTGGCATCCAACAATTCAATGTTGTTGTCTCTGACAGAAACGCCGTCCTCATATGGGATGTTCAAGAACGAAGAACAGTTGAAGAAAATGTTGGCGGTGGAGAGCTCATTCTCGATCAAGTCAGATCTGGTGGCTAGCGTGCCCAACTTGGACGAGATATTCCTGAGTAAGCCTGAAGCCTTTCTTGGTCCGAGACCAGCCACAAATGGCAAGAGTTGCGCGGTGTATGGGTCGCGAAGCGCGTCGTTGATCTCCACGCCGACCATGTTCACAATATCGACAAATACTGTCTCAAAAACGTCCTTGATGCTGTCGTTGGTTATGAGTTTCTGGTGGTCGTAGAAAGTCAACGACATGATGTCGTCGTGCAACGAGATGTACTCCAACAATGGGCTCTGAACGTAGCGGGCAAGCCCAACACAGTACTTGACCAAAGTTGGCTTGTCTGAGAGTTCAATCAACGCACGCTCAGAGTTCTGGTACAATCTCGCCGTTTCATCCTGGCACCAAATAACTGGAACCAAGGGTGGCGTGGGCGCATCTGTGAGATCCTCGGTGTTGGCGACGATATTGTTCTTCATGACGAAGTTTCTGATGATATCGTAGAGTCTCTTGGAGTTGGCGCCGTAACCAGACACAACAATGACGTCAGGCTTGTGGTAGCGAAGGTTTCTGTCGTAAAACTCTTTCAACTGTCCCAAAAACTTCTCCTCACTATCTCTGTTGGATGGATTGCTTTCAGACTTGAAGAACTCGTCAATCTTACCGGTGTCTCTCACGAACACGCCAACGACGGCACTGTCAAAGTCACCCTTGCCAAAGGACAAGGCCAAAACATTAGGCTTGGTTCCTTTGTCGTAGCCGAAGGGCGTGAATGGCGCCTGGTCGATCTTAGACAAGAATCTTGTTCTGAGCTCTGCAGCGATTAACCGCTCACACTCACGGCGCAAGTCCTCCTTGGTGTTGAGTGCAACCAACGCAGTCAACCTCTTGAATGCCATGGACAAAACAGTCTCTCTTTCCTTATTCCACAACTCAGAGATCTCAGAGGTTCCGTCGGACTTCAAACAGTTGAAAATCAGCTGGAACCAGCTGTCGTAGTCGCTGCTCGTGACCTTGATGATGATCAAGCCGAGCGACTCAGCCTCCAACATACGCAAAAACACATCCGGCTTGCCGACCAAGTCTGCTGCTGTTCTGTTGATGGCGTACTTGATGTCAGCATACGGACTGTGGTTGTCGATGGTGGAACGTCCTTTCTCAGTCAAGGTGACGCTGATCGACGCGAAGTTCTTGAAGACCTGTCTGACCTCGTGTCTGATCTTTGGGTTGTGGAAAATCTCCTCGGCGTAAGTCTTTCTCACCGCGCTGATGGCGTTCTTTGGGTCCTTGAAGAGAATCTCGTCGTCCTCCACCAAACGCAAGATCATGTCCTCGGGCGACTCGTATGGGTCGTCGGTGGCATGGATTCTATATGGCACCTCGTAGTTCTTCGTAGACTGGTCCTGAACGTTCTCACCGAACTCCTTGGCGGAAATACCAAAGCCCTTCACTGCATCGTACAAGACGTTTTCTCTTATGCGCTCGAAGACGGCGTATTTGGAGTGTTTCTTCAGCAGCTTCTTGTCGTCCTCTTCCTCAGGTGCCTCCTCCTTCGCCTCACTGATTTTCCTGATCAAGGAGGAGTAGGAGAAGTGCACATAGTCCTGCAAGTCCTGGACGGACACCATGGAGTCTAACGTCTCGATGTCGCGTAGCAAGTCGTCGTCCACCAGCAACTGCGAGATGAGTTTCTCTGCGTTGAGTCGCTTCTCGTACAACGAGTGGTACTCGATGTCCAACTGTACGATTCTCCACAAGTCGTCCTCAAACAAGAGCTTGTGCACGTTATTTCTGACAGTGCCATCTTCGCCTGTGACCTCTTCTGTGGAAATCAAAAAGTCTCGCCTGTGCGCCCAGATGAAAGGCACCTCCCAGTTCTCTTTGGAGATAAACTCCACAACCTTGCCCACCGCTTCGATGAAAGGCGCTTTCAAGGGCCCGTCAAACGTGTTCTGCTTCTCTGCAAACAAAATCTTGCTGATCCACTGTTTCTCACGCAGCAACTCGACGCCGTCCAAGTCTGCGTAATTCAAATTGGACCTGTACTTCTGGAACCGCTCGGGTATATCGATGATACGAATCAAGTTGTCCTCTTCCGTAAGCATTCTGTCCTTCAACTCAGCGTGCTCAAACACCTCGTCCAACGCCGTGGGCTCCTGGTCATTGTTGCCCTCGTCCTCGATTTCCTGTGCTTCCAACGCCCACTCGTATTCGGCACCGTTGCCAAACACTTCGTAGAGCTGCTGCAAACTCTCTCTGTCGACGCTCAGCAACTTGGAGGTGTCCAATTTAGGCCCTGTGCGCTTGGCGCGCTCGCGCTGCTGCTGTGCCTTGTGTGCTCTGGCCTCCTCCTCGTCAGAGAACTCATCTTCCTCGATAAAGTCCTCAAACTCATCCAAGATGTTCCGCTCATCTTCTGCGCGCCTCTGGCCCTCCTCGTCGTCGTCCTGCTCGTCGTTGTCCGAAAAGAAATCGGTCAATCTGTCGCCTTTACTCTTTTGGGCAGGAGACCCACTTTCTTCGACATCGTCCTCGTCAGGCAGCGCTCTCTTGAGTCTCTTGAACTTATTTGCGCTGGCCTGCTTGGGTGCAGCACCGGAGTTCTCTCTTAAAAGTTCCAAGTCGTCCTCGTCCAAGGCGTCGTTGTCGCTGACTTTGGCCGAGTCCTTGTCGCGCTTCCGCTTGTGCTTCCGGCGGTGTTTTTTCAGCAGAAGATCGTCCTCTTCGTCATCGTCAACGATAAAGCCCTCGCGCACCTTCCGGATGGCCTCCTCGTCGTTGTCGTCCTCGTCCTCGTCGGAGGAGTCGTCCATGACATCGTCTCCGTTTTCAGACAGATTGTCCTCGTCTTGGTGGGAGGTACGGATCTCGTCCTCTTCTTTAGGTTTGGACATGCCGGTGATTCGCTCAGAATTTATAGAGTGATGAAAATCCCAGCGGCTGTGGCTAGAATGTTGAAAGTGTTTTTGAAAAACTTAGTGTTGGAAGTTGGTGATGGTGTACGGGTGTATGCGACTCCGATACTGGTGGATGAGTGAGACTCAGAACGGTGTCAAATAACGTGGAGTGAGAACTAAGAGAAGAAAACTAGGGAAGGTTTTGTTTTTTTTCTTCAGATCAATGGTGATTCGCTCGAAATGATATAAAGGACAGAAATTTCTCAACTCAAACCGAGTTTGTCACGTGTTTCATTATCATTACCTCTTCCAACGACTGAAGCCAGCAGCCAGAGATAATTTCTTTCTTCTCTGAGAGACTTCACTTCCTTACAGCTTCAAGATCTCAGAAACTCCCCGCCATGTTATCCTGTGCATAGTAGTTCCCGTAGTTTGCCTCTAGCAGATCTCTCGTGGACTCGTCTAGCTCCATCTCCGTCTCCAGCAGTTCGTACACGCCATCCTCCATCACCACGTCCGCATTTAGCATTCCAAACTTATCCCAGTATGCATACTTTGTCTCTCGCACGATCTGCTCCATCTCATGCATCTCCTCCACTTTCTTGGAATCTGCACGCTTATCTCTCTTGAGCTCCAATTTCCTGTGCTCAAGCATATTGTGTTCCATCAAGATATTTCCCAAGTCCTCGATGGTGAATGCAACGTTGGGGTCTTCCACAAGCTGGATGATCTTATGGTAACTTGGGAACTTCTTGGTAGGCTCCCTGTCTGGGTTGTTCTCGTTGAATCTCACCACAAACGCATTGAAAAGCCGTTTCACCCACCGCTGGAAGTGTAGTGCTATTACCATCAAGGGCGGCTGCCATCGTATTAGGGCCAAATCATTAAAGTATTTGTCTTTGAAATCCTTGTACATTTTCTCTGAGATGTACAGATCAAGCTTGGTCTGGGCCGGGTAACGCAGGTCTGGCTCGATTGAAGCATTTATGGTGACTCTGGCAGGTTTGGCAATTGGTCTATCGGCGTCTAGCGATAGATTCTGTAGTAGAGCGTCGAGTCTTACTCTTTTGGATGTGTGTAGCGGCCCTGGGTCGTCTAAGAGCCTGTGCTTTCTTGAATTATTAGTGTACATCTGGGATGATGTCTGTGTGTTGTCATTGAGTTTTGAAATTGGAAGGAAGGTAGTGGGAAGTGGGGGTTAGATAATTTGTATGGGGATCTTATCTAGTATTTTCTGGAACATCTAGCCATGTGTGCAGGAACTAGTCAACCAAGGAAACCACAGGCACATAAATTATGCCCGAACGTCAAATAGAAATAGAAAGGAAATGAAATGAGAATGCAATTTATTGGTGGTGGCGCATGCTCACCTGGTGTGTTTTCCCACATCCTATAGGCTGTTTCCATCCTTGTCATCCTCCGCAAGAAACTCGTTGCTTGTCTTTGATCCGTTCTTGACAGACATCACCTCGGAGCATAGCTGGTCGTAGTATCCCTTCAATGTCTTCAAGTCGTTTATCGTCAACAACTCAAAGTCCACGTGCTGGTACCTGGTGAGCTCCCCGAACGACGCACTGAACACAGAGCCCTCGTTGTAGTTAGAGTCTGCTGTGGTGTACTGGTGGCTTGCATTGCTTCCAGATGTATGGTGTCCGGGCACGTTGTCAGCCGTTGGCCCTGTGATGTTGTTGAACCAGCGGTCCATGGTCTGTATGCTGGACGTGCGCTTCCCGATTTCGGGTCTCTTGGACGTAGCTGGGTCCTCAAACGGGGAGTTATCGTCGATGGAGTGCAACGAGGCACTCAGCTGGTGGCCACCCACGACTGTGCCCAGTGTGCTCAAACCAGCAGAGGGGACTGCCGTGCTGAACTTCGTCATAAACTCAGAAACACCGCTGGAGAACTTGCTGGTGAGTGTAGCTTTTCTGAGAGCAGAATTGGGCGGCACCATTGACGTCATGGCCGCCTCCAAGGATCCAGACCGTGTGCGCGATTGGTTTGGGGATAATTTGTCAAAGAGCGACAGCGACCGTTTGTGGCGGAAGTCCAATACGCCGTCCAGGTTCAGCTCCTCTATATCTGCACTCTCAATCTCCTCGTCAAGCGTGGCTGGCCTGGCCTGTGTGTTGGACGCCAGACCCAAACGCCCCAATATGTTGCGCACCTTGCCGAGTCCTGAATTGTCGACTTTGTCGCTGGACGCTAGCGGCGAAGTGTATATGGAGGACTCAAAGTCCAAGTGGTCTTCCTTGGTTGGTGACTTGAGCGCCGAATTGGACCGAGACCGGTTGACCGAATGAGCCATGGCGCTGGTGATTGTGTTGAATAGAGAGCTCGACCGCTGCCTGTTACCGTCCAACTCCTCGTGCACCAATTTCGACATTTCGTCTTCCAGCGGTCTTTCGTCAAGCAGCTGGCTGCGTCTCTTTTCGGAGCTCTCGATGATATCATGCAAACTTGACGTGATGTGTGGACTATTGGTGTAAATCTCCGGGAGTGTGAAGTCCTCGGGCACGAGCTCGCTGACTGGGGTGTTCAGTAGGAAGTAAATGATGGCCTCAAAATTCGTGAGGTAGTACTGGTGCTCGCCATTGTTCATGAACGTGTGCTGCATGTAGCTGATCAAACTTTGGTCGTCTTTCAACTCGGAAATTCCCAAGAACGGCTCGCTTTCCTTCTCCTCTTCAGCAGCCCCAGTCAAATTGAGCAACTCGTACAAATTGTTCGACAACTTCCGGTCATTGCGTGTGATGGACTTGCGGTGATCTGTGGGGTTGTATGACAGTAGCGACGAGCTCAAGGTGAACGTGGAACAGTCCACCGTGTATGGATCGATCGAGTTCAAGAAATTCTTGACGAAAGTAAAGTTGAGGTATATGTTGTGGTCGGAACTCTCGAAGTCCTCATCAAAGTCCTTGCTGGACGCCTCGTTAGACTCCTCCAAGTGGTATATGATGATGTAGATGAGTGCAGGTAGAAGGATGTCGTTGTTGACCTTGGTGGTGTCGTTGTCGTAAAATGCAGATAGGAGCATAATGAGCAACTTCTGTGTTTTCACAATGTGCTTGAGTTTTGCTGAGGGTGTGCGGACCTGGTTCATGAGACGTAGGCTCGATTGGATTTTTGTGAGTGTGGGATTTTCTTCGAGATGGAAAGTAAGGAAGAACTCGTCCAATTTGGCCTTCTCGTCTTTATCGTTGGAATCACAGAAACAACCAAACGACAAATTCAAATTTCGAAGCAACTTGACCTTCTCTGAAAATAGCCGCTGGAACCTGATGTCGCGATCGTTGAACCCGAAGATCTTATCGTATAAAGTCGACTTATCACCAGGATTGGGAGTGGAGAACAAATCGTACTGTGCCTTTTCCACTGTGTCCAAAAACGTCAACAATTTGTAGTATGCAAATACACGAAGCTGGCTCATGGCGTCTGGATCAGTTCGCTTGACCAATTTGATAGACGAAGACGAGTAGTTGGCGATTGCCACCAAGTAATCGAAACAGTCGAGGTTTGCGGCGAAAATCGCCAGTTTCTGCAACAACAGCCTTTTGTTTGTGTTCAGCTGTGTATAGATATGCAAAACCAACGAGTTCAAGTCGCTGTAGAAATTCTGAAACAAGTTGGCGAGCTCATTGAGGGATAATGGATTCTGGTAACGTGGCACCCTGAGATATGTGAGGAATGCATCAACCAATGCCAGCACCGTCGGATGTATACCTCCGGCAGTGTTCCCATGAACTTCAGCCGTGATATCCTTCAAAAGAGACGGCATTCTGGATCAAATATGGGATTTTGGGAAACCCAGATATCAGGTACGGGAACGAGGGCTCTGTGTGTGCAGGTAATCAGACTCTTAACCTTCAAGGCACGGGCAGGCTGAGCTGAAAAGAAACGAGGCAAAATATGATTTGTGGAAAATGCCGTAATAATATGAAGTTGAAGGTTGTTGGTTGATTCTCAAGTTCCCTGGATTCTGAGTGGAGATGAAATGTAGGCAAACCGAGTTGGATATATAGTCTGGCAGTGCCAATCGGACTGCAGTTAGCACCAGGAGTAATCAGGTCCGTGTAAGGTAAAAACGGCAAACGCTCAACGATAATGTGAGATTCCAATTTGCGGTTTTCAGTTGCTATTTGAAACCAATATATAATTGGAAACTTTTCACTTTGACAACATGCACGTGAGTGGCCTTGCTCAACGTCTTTTTCTTTCAAGTCGTATATACCACATGCCGGTTCCAAGCCCTGTGCGCATCTATCGTGACCAAACGGTATCAACGGAAGAGAAAATATTTCTCACTAAACAAGACAATTAATGAGAGCCAGATAAGTCAGGAAGCTGAGTTAGACTTCATGTTAGATTTTTGACGTTCTCTGCTTTTTGACATTTTCGTTGTGATTTCTGGCTTCTCGAGGTCTTCTCCGATGTCGCTCTGTTATATCCAGATCAGGCGATAAGCATCCATGATGTCACAAAAACCAAATCAGGAAGTCCAATTACGATGATTCAGCCTCCACAGTCATGCAAATCTGAACATTATGAATCTTGCTAGCATTCTGACACGTTTCAATTTCCTCTTGCCTCGGATCCGGTGGCCACACTGTCTGATGTAATGTTCCCAATAATGTCGGTTTCAATAGGCTCAGAAGTTCCCGAACTTTCGAGATTTTCAGAATTTGCAGCTATTCCTTCTTGATCTTCGCTTCCATTCGAACCTCTCTCTTCGCCATTTACACCGGTAAAATCCGTTTCCCGGCTCCTGATGTTCTCACCTCGGTCACTTTCAGTGGCTGCAAAAACACCAGCAAAAGCATTATCTACTTCCCTGGAAGACTCGATCTGTTCAGCGTGTTCAGCATTTCGCACCTGTGCATCTCTGGTCGCCTCTCTTATTGTCTGCTCGACTTTCAATTGGCGGCAGATCAAGTAGTACCACGGCGGAGTCAAAATGCTCAGCACAGCACGTCTCAAGGCAAACCCCGGCACATTTTTCAGCTGAAACGCTCTCTCGTAAGCCATAGTCCACACTTTGCGCAGTTCGGACTTCAGCTCGTGGTACAATTCACCAGCGAGAAAGTACCGCACGAACCACCAGAAATGGCCCACTATAAATACTACCGCCAGCTCTGCGATGAACTCGCAAGTAGCCAAACTCCGAAGGCCGTGCAAAAAGCCTATTCTGAACGCCTTGTTCACATCCACAAAGTCCCTGGAGAGAATTCCGTACAAAAGCTGGGTAATCCACAATGCGTATTTGGCCCTGACTGGGATTCCCAAGATGAGCAAAACTCCCTCGGGGCTGGTTTTGCACCAGATGTAAAAAAGCGACCGCTCCAATATCGGGCCCAAGAAAAGGAGCGAGGTCCCAGAATATTTGAATATCGTGTATATGGCTGCAGAGGCCACCACTATGGAAGCAGCCACCTGAGTTGCAAAATACGCAAAATCGTTCATTTTCTTGAGTTCCACCACGGCTTTGAGGCGAATTTTCAGCTCATCGTCTAAATCTCGGGTCAAGTGTCTTGGCAAGTATTCCTGATCGAAGACGTAGCCTCCTTCCAAGGTAGACACGGATCTACTAATGGAAAGTAAGTTCTGCACGAGCGTGAACAGCAACGGCCCAAAATAGCAGAACAGCGTGACTAGACGCCACGGCTCGGCGCTGATTTTGTTGGGGATGAAAACTAGCTTCACGATATCGACGATTCCGTTCGAGGAGGCAACTGAGACAATGACAATGGACGCTAGCCACGCTCTGGAAATGGGCGGGATGTCGCCGACCATCTGCTCGACTCTGTCCATTTTGGGGATAGCAGTGAGTAATTAGCGAAGCAATGTAAAAATTTTGGGAGTCAAATGCCACGGGAATCGGCCTCTATTTATACTTTTTGTCTGGAGGTTGTTCCTGGTGCCAGCTCAGTGGGTGGCCATATACAGAACATCACTACTCCACATTATCATGCATCTACATAGAAAGTCACCCTCATTCAGCAGCATGGATCCAGATATAGATTTGATCATCGGCGAGATACTGCTGAACGAAATCCCCGATTCGGTGATTGCTCCTTTCTCGTACTTGGACCAACTAGCTGGGAACAACCAGAACATGCGGTACCAGTTCTTGGTGGCGTTCAACAGGCAATTTTTCGTGATCAAAGACGAGAAGGTTTTGTCTGAAATCGGCTCTGTGATTGCCATTTTCCACAGCTCGTCTTTGCTCATTGACGACATTGAAGACTCTTCAACGGTAAGAAGAGGTTTCCCATGCGCCCACTTGAAGTATGGAGTGCCGCTGACCATCAACGCAGGCAACTTGATGTACTTCATGGCCTTGAACCGAGCGGTGACGTCATTGCCAAACATATGGCTGAACAACCACCCCAAATCGGACAGCTTGAAGGTGCAATCGGAGGCGTACACTATTTTGGTGGACGAGATGCTCAATCTACATGTGGGCCAGGGCCTCGATATCTACTGGCGCGACAATCTCTATGAGATCTGGTCGGACCGTCTCCCTACCATTTCTGAGTACTTGGACATGGTCAAGAACAAGACCGGCGGGCTTTTCCGGCTCCTGGTTAAGTTACTAGCACTCTTTTCAGATGGTGACTTTGATCTCTCGCGGTTGATAGCGCTAGCCAATCTCTTGGGCATCATATACCAGATCCGGGATGACTACTTGAATTTGGTTGATCAGCGGTACTCGGAGATGAAAGGCATGGCCGGAGAAGACTTGGTGGAGGGGAAATTGTCGTTGCCTGTTTTGTACTCCTTGTATAACTCCACGGAGAAGTCGCCGGTGCATGAGGTTTTGCTCGACTTGGAAACAAGCGAAGAGAGACAAGCACAACCGCAGAGGGTGAGTGCGGCCATAGCATATTTGAAGCAAGATGGCTCGATTAAGTATACCTACGATTTACTACAAAAGTACGTTGCCAGGGCACTCAAGATGATCGAAGCGAGTGGAGGAGACTCCGGCGACCTTGAGAAGATTGTTTTGCATTTTGGCGATGTAGTCAAGCCGTGAGTGTGGAGTTGCATGAAGAATGGGGAAACTGGGAAAATGTGGAAAGTCGACACAAACTAGGGATAATGGAAGGCAGTGGCTTAAGACACTAGTTGAATGGTGAACAGGCCAACTTGATACTTTGAAAGCTATTGTTCTACTTTGTTTATGACTGATGATTTGAGTGGATCTACAGATTTTACTATTTGCATTGCAGAAGTTTACAGACACATGTAATGTCAGTGGCAGCTCAAATGCGTATTTATTGAACTCTCTAGGATACAAGACAGGATATTGATGACTAAAATGGAGCAAAATGACTTGGTCTTTTGCGTTGGTCCATATCGAAATTGTGTATCTAGCATATTTAAAATCTGCTTGACACGTTATTAGAGGTGCATGGAGACATTAATCAAAGGGTCGAAAATTGACAGCAGAAAATGAATATGAACACTCAGAACTGTTTGACATCTGAAAGTCTGACAAATCTTTGAGTTCAGTAAACTCTAATTTTTCAAGATTTTTTCGCTGTCTATGGCTTTCTGATTTCCTACGTTAGACTGCACAACTATACTTTTTGGCTGCAAAATTTGGAGAGTAGTGTAGCATAGCAAAAGGAAAAGGATTCGAATCTGAATTTGCAAGGGCATGGTGGAATTCAATTTATAACCAGCTTGATTTTCTGGAAATTTGAATTTATTATCACAACTTTTCTTCACAACTTAGTTCACTTATACTGTGCCAGATAAGAATTCTACCAAAACAATATCAATTCCACAATGTGTCTCAACATAACTATCATCAAGATCAAATCTTGTTTTTGCAAGCACAAATTGCAAATAATAATTCACAGGGCTAGAAGGTTTAAGCCCAAAAACGTTGTCTCCCAGAAGTGGATTCCGTCTCACTTGGATGACATCGTTGCGGATTTCCA
Source organism: Sungouiella ecuadorensis (assembly GCA_030579155.1). Taxonomy (NCBI): domain Eukaryota; kingdom Fungi; phylum Ascomycota; class Pichiomycetes; order Serinales; family Metschnikowiaceae; genus Sungouiella; species Sungouiella ecuadorensis. The sequence continues at coordinate 26,930 of JAKUAF010000004.1, read as the reverse complement.
CTTGTTGTACACCAGAAGCTGCAAATCCTCATGGATGGACAAAATCAACTTTAATGTCTTCCAGTTTGATGTCCCCGTACAAAGCATTTTCACTTGGATGGACGAGATCGAGGTCGAGTAATTAGTCCCCGTGGACTCATGAGGTTCAGGAAATCATCCAGGTTGGGGCAGAAAAAGACATCAAAGACGATCACCAAAGCCTAAGGTATCTCTGGTATGCGATTCCAGAACTGAAAATGCCAACTTGAGAACTCTGATTGAAACTATGTCGAACCAATTGGTGGCTGCGAGCATTATTCAAAACCAACAGTTGCCCGACAAGACTTTGCCAGAACCGAAAGTTCAACGTCACAAGGTGAAAGTGCTAAAGGTGAAAAGTTGTAATAGAAAGGTTGCGGCGAGAATCCATGATGTGTTTCAGCCAACCAAGTGCTGACTCTTTCCTAGTCCAATCTAAACGAATTATAGCTTGAGAATCTCGCTGAAAGTCCAAAATAAGAAAAAAACATAAAACACAAAAAAGCAAAAATAAGTACAAGTAGAAAGACAGGACTGGATCTTGTCCCCCTCTCCATTTCGTTCCATGATTCTAATACTATACCCTATTTCCCATTGCACCATGCTAAATTCATTCACACAAGCGGAACGTCACTTGAGCCCTCTATCGGTCTCCCACTGATCTGCCTGAAGAACGTATCAATGTCATTGCTGAATGTTGCTCTTTGCATGTTCCAAAGCAATCTCTCGGCCTCCTGATTCTCTACCTGGAATCTTCTCTTCTCATACTCCAAATTCTTCGGGAGAAAGCCCAACAGCATGCCGAAATCGATTTCTGCGCTCGAGTTTCGTATGAGTTCTATCATGGACTCGTACAGATTATCAATTGAGACTTTGTCGTGGAAAGTCGTAGGTAACTTGGTGAACTTGGGAATACTGTAGTTTGGTTTGGTAAGAACCACAGGTACCTCAACTTCCTTGGCTGAACTTCTCAATCTCCGTTTCGTAGCATCGTCCTCGACCTTGGCTGCAGTCGTTTCTTCTCTCTTCTTGAATATCGAGTAGTTGTGGTGATGTTTCGGTGGCTCCGGCTGGCTTTTCTTCACTTTTCTCAGCTTCGCTCTCTTTTTCCCAATTTTCCCTTTTTTCTGTAATTTTACGTCATTCCTTGGTGGTATATCTAGCTCCAACTCATCTGATCTCTTTAAAAGCTCCTGATATCGTATGAGATCCTCATTTGCCTGATCTGGTTTCCTCATGGTGGTGTGCACTTAACTGCGATGCCATCAAATTGTAGGAACCAAACCATCTTAGATTAAAATCAGTATTTGCACCACCCAAAACTGAAAATCACCAAATCCTGAAAATGTTGTACTTGATAGGTCTTGGGTTGTCGCATGAAACTGACATCACTGTCCGTGGACTCGAGACGGTGAGAAAATGCAAGCGTGTGTATTTGGAGGCATACACCTCGATTTTGATGGCAGCAGACAAGCTGAGTCTAGAAGAGTTTTACGGGAAGGAGGTGATTTTGGCAGACAGAGAGCTTGTGGAAACCGGCGCAGACCAGATTTTGGAGGGCGCCGACAAGGACGACATTGCCTTTTTGGTGGTTGGAGATGTTTTCGGAGCCACCACACACACAGACTTGGTCATCCGGGCACGTGAGTTGAATGTCCCATTTGAGCTGATCCACAACGCTTCTGTGATGAACGCGGTCGGTGCTTGCGGATTGCAATTGTACCAGTTCGGCCAGACGGTGTCGTTGGTGTTTTTCACCGAGACATGGAAGCCAGACTCGTTCTACCAGAAGATCATGGAGAACAGAAAGATTGGGTTACACACGTTGTTGCTTTTGGATATCAAGGTCAAGGAGCAGAGCATCGAGAACATGGCGAGGGGCCGTTTGATCTACGAGCCGCCCCGGTACATGGACATTGCCACAGCAGCACAGCAATTGTTGGAGGTTGAGGAAATCAGAAACGAGAAGGCATATACGCCAGACACGCCGTGTGTGGCTGTCTCCAGACTTGGTTCGCCCACCCAGCTGTTCAAAGCTGGCTCTTTGAAGGAGTTGGCCGAGTACGAAGCAGGCGAGCCTTTGCACTCGTTGATTATGTTGGGCAGACAGGTCCATGACTTGGAGCTCGAGTACTTGTACCAGTTCGTGGATAACAAGGAGCAGTTCAAGGCGTTGGTCAGTGCAGACCAGGAATACTTCAAGCCACCTCCGTATGTTGCGCCGGAGGAGGATCTTAGTGATTGAGGAGAGAGACCAGTACATAGAAATGGAGAGAACAGTCAACGAAGAGAAAGAAGATATACAAATGAAATAGGCTCGTCAAAATAGTTGTTTGTAGTCCAATCGGAAGCGTCGCTTTCAATTCTGGGGTTTCTCAAATCTGGGGCTTCTCAGTATCAGCCTTTTCCTCATTCTCACGTGAATGTTCATTGTGATCGTGTATTAGTGTTGTCTATTGTTCTTCTGCCTACTACTCCTTCTTTTCTGCTCACTGCTCCTTCTTTTCTGCCTCTCTGGCAAGGTCCTCGTACACATTTTCGTTAACATCCCAGAGCATCCAGTCATACCACCCCAAGGCAGCTGGGAAAATCGTCACGAAGTGCCACAACGAGTGTGCGTCCACCAAGTCAAAGAAGAATGGCGGGAAATCGAAGATTTCCAACGACATGCCCATAAGCACAATGAAGCATAGCATGAGCGGGTAAAGCGAGTATAGTTTGGCCAGCTTCGAGTAGAAACTGCCAATAATGATGCGTCCGGGCACAATATAGTTCAAGTGGTCAAAGTTCACCACGGTGTCCTCCGCGGCTTCTTTGTAGAAGTATTTCGTGTACAACGAGAAGCACGTGAGGCCCCAGACCACATTCTGCAAGATCCCCACGCAGATGTTCGCTTGCATGTTGTAAGTGTACGACCAGTCTGTCTCCAAACGGTAGATGTGTGCTGCATACGCTGCAGCGCAGCATGCGCCGAACAACGCACCAAACGCCTTCCTTCTGGGCAAGTAGAACTTGAAGTATCTGTACCCGATGCAGTAAAAGCCGGTGAGCACCGTCAAACCTGCAAAGTAGTAGTCCAACTTCTCCGTGCGGTCTGTGTCTCTGATGTGGAAGATGGTGGAGAAAGTCCATGCGCACATTGTGATGGAAGCAATGAGAAGCAAGTTGTACAACAGGCCCTCGATGCCTTTCTTAGCTGGAGGGTTCAATCTGATGGCCTCCAGCACTTTCCAGAACCCGTAGTAGTGTGGAAGGAAGTTGCCGATGGAGAAAACTGCTGAGGCCAACTCCTGGATTCCCGCCACACGCAAAAAGGGCCATTTTCCGTGGAATTGGTAGACTTCCTCGTCGTTTTGGATTCTCTCCTGGGTGATGATTCTCTGGCACTGGTAGTCGCAATTGGACGGGCAGCTCCACTGCAAAAGCTTCAAGTACCACGGTAGACCGTGGTCGAACTTCCAGGTGGGTTCGAATCTGTGGAACTCTAACCCCTTCTCGCGCCAAATGTCCCTGTACTCTTCCTGGATGATGTAGTATGGGTTATTGTAGCATGTGATTTGCTCACACTGGAATCGGCACTCGTCAAACTCCTGGAGTCTGTCTCCGGGAGATGCAAGGACCGGGATTGCCAGTAGCAAGGCGAGCGGCACTATGAGATGCATGGTGGAAATATGGGAGCTGGAATACTGGAGAATTTCAAGGTGCTACGAGTTCGCACTTTGGCTGGCACATTATGAGTGCATAAACGCGCAGGGAACCATGCACCAACGGAGTGGGAGAGTGAGGATGAAGTTTTTGGGGGAAAGTGGATGCGAACAAATGGCGATGGAATGCGGAAGTAAGATGTAATAGGAACAAGGATTGGAGCGGTTTGTAAATTTTTTCTGGTACGTGTGGACTCTCAGCTTCTGCTCTTGGCAGTCTCTGATCGTAGTATGCAGAGGACATGTCTCGATGGAAGAGCTGTAACTTCAATTTGGGCACCAAGCTTGGTTTTTTCTCGGAACGGCTGAGAAAATAGAAAATGAAAATAATTCACTGTTATTGAAATGAATCCTGTGGGTTTTAGTGACTCAGGTGGCTCATAGGAAGGAGCTTTCTGGTTTTTGCAACTAGTCCAAAATCAGTGAAATGCACCAGCGAAGGAACAGAAAGAAGTGAAAGCTGAAACGATTCGGATAAATTCTCTTATCATCATCACAGAGAAACTCAACACTGTTAATTTTCAGCCGAATGTCCTTCCTCTGTCTTCTTTACGGTGGACCGCCTTGACACATCCGTACCTCCCATTCCCCCACCAACAATGCCCATGCCCACCAATAGAAGAATCACTATATGCAATCACAATCTGAACATCAGCTCACAAAACAGCCAATTTTAATTGTTTTATTCCCAAAGTGGCAAGTGGCGATCTCCGCACTGCAACTCGAACTACCAATATAGCTTCGCCAATTTCCACACACAAGTGACAAGCTTTGGCACTGTCTGCAGTACACTCTTCGCTATATTCCGCTTCTGTGCGCTGCGGCTTCTTCCCGATTAGAAGCGCGCAAAAGCTATATAACGCTATCAATTCCGCTCATTGCATCTGTGACTTACACTACACAACTAAAACCACACAACTAGAAAATGTCTTCAACGCAGACTCACACCCAGATCGATGTGCCCGAGGATGTCTCCGTGACGTCATCCAGAGGCTACACTCTCGCCGAGCGTGGCTCCCACAATATCGCCATGGGTATGCCCCACCCATATCCTTTGCCTACTTTCACAGACAAACACGCCGAGCGCAAGTGGGCCAAACAGCACATGGCCGCTGCTTTCCGTGTTTTCGCCAGAAAGGGATACACCGAGGGTACCGCCGGCCACATCTCCTTGAGAGATCCGGTCGACCCAGCCACGTTCTGGATCAATCCGTTGGCCAAACACTTTGCCTTGATCAAGGCCAGCGACTTGGTCCACTGCGACGAGCAGGGAAACGTGTTGCCTGACGGCCCACAGTCGGCCATAAACGCTGCAGGATTCGCCATCCATCTGGCCATTCACATGGCCAGACCTGATGTTATTGCCGCCTGCCACACCCACTCTGTCTACGGCAAGACCTTCAGTGCCTTGGGCAGAAAATTGGACATGATCAGTCAGGACACGTGTACTTTCTACAACAGCCACAGCGTGTACGACGACTTTGGAGGTGTTGCGCTCGAGGCCGAGGAGGGGAAGGCCATTGCCCAAGCTTTGGGCACTGGAAAGGGAGTCATTTTGCAGAACCACGGTCTCTTGACCGTGGGTCAGACCGTCGATGAGGCTGCGTACCTCTTCACCTTGATGGAGCGGTCGTGCGAATGTCAGTTGTTGGCTGATGCTGCCTTGAGACCAGGCGAGACTTTGAAGGTCTGCGGGGACGAGGAGGCCGCCTATACCGAGCACATGGCGGGTGACTCCGAGACGCTTTATACCGAGTTTCAGCCGGAGTACGAGATGGAGCTTTTCTATAACGACAACTTCTTGGAGTAGGCACGGGGTGAAATAAAAGTAAGAGAAAGCGAATGTAGCACGAGGATCAATCAGAGGTAAGGGAAGAAGAAACCCGTTTTGAGTGCAGGCATTTCGGAATTAATATACCACGACTTTGAAAGTCTCTCATTTTGATGTGAGATGACTGTCTTGTTGTCATGCGTCTTGGGTAAAGTGAACCATACCTGTCAACTAATCCACTTCATTTTAGTATGAAAATGGCAAGTTGTGCCAGCACGTACAATTCAAGATTGCTCAACCTGAATATGAACCTTTTTCTTGTTCCAATTTAATGTTTGAGAACAACCGCAATGCGTGTTATTCTGTAGATGCTGAAATTCCAAATTCTGTACATTGGTTTTTCGCCAGGTACCTGCTTCAGCATTCGAACGCATCTTGGTTAGAGATCCCATGAAGAAAATGGGCTTTTCTCAAATTTGAAAAGAAACTTCTCTTGTAATTAGGTTCTAAGAAGTAATTTTGACTTCCTATATTGAGATTCTGGCCACACTCATTTGGATATGCACAGAAATTATGGAATGTAAGAGGACTCAAACCAGTTTGAAATTAAGAAAGGAATTTTGTGAGTGAATTGGTCCTGACTTAAATGATTCAATTTCACGGTTTCCAAAAAATATCTGAGTCAGTTTCGTCCAATGCGGAAACCAGCAAAATTGTTCTTATAACCATCTGCAGCAAGCAGCCTTGAGGTCTGTGCCCCTAATGATACTACTGCAATTGAAAAACCGAAACAGAGCTCTGGTGAGCTCAGATAATTATAAGCGTTCACAACATCAGTCAATTCTTAAGGTGATGCTGTTTTTCAATCTACATCAAGTATGGTGAACAGGTCTGTGTCCATCAGCAAATGTGTATAGCCATCAAATAGACAGAAAACTCTTGTTACTACGCAAGTTGATGCTTTGTCGACCGTTTCTTCCCCTGACAAAATCTCTTTTTCATTGTGCTATTTTGGTACCTGGATGTTATTGATTTGGACATTTTTTTCTGAACCACAACGGCAGACTTTCATCGCTTGCACGGAGAACAATCATAAGAAATTGCGCTTAGAACCTTGAGATGGTTGATATTTTGTGGTTTGGGTAACATTTTAGAGATGCTTGCAAAATGCACAAAAATTAGGCGTTGAGGAGGCCTGTGCTGACATAAAGGGGCTTAATTAAATGCAAAGGGATATCCTCGTTATTATGCGCCTGCATTTCGGAATTTAAAGTATCTCTCAAGATTACCCTATCGACGAAATAGGAAGGACCCACTTTAGTGCGCCCATGTACTCTTAAGCGATATAATGCAGTGCGCACCTGTACATGCACCTGTACATGTACCTGCTCTTATATCCACCCTCATTCGGTCAACAATTATCATGTAAGGCGCACCAGTAAGGGCAACTGATACGGCATTTTGCTATCGAGATTATGGGTGAAAGATAAATAAGAGTTTTTCGTAATCGGCTTTACGAACTACCGAGAATTCTAGATTTTCGAAATTATAGTTTGAAAGTTCGCAAAAGAGGGGTGCCCGAACTCATCGAGTTCAAGGGTAAACATAACAGTGCAAATGTTTCAGGGTCAGAAAGACTGTCAAAATCTACCAAACTGAAATTGTGCACTTTTGAATGAGACATTTCAACTGCAATGACCCCTCTTCAATTCTTCACTGTTCGCTCAGTGCTCGCCTGATTTGATTCTGATGTGTAGGTCTGGCCCTTGAGGATGAACAATCGGGAAATTTCCACACTTCGGCCAACTGGCGGAACTTATGAGCTGATGGCAGTAAAATTTATTTTCTGACCCTTATTTTTTTCATTTCTGGATTGCTTACGGGTAATTACATTCAGGTTGCATAAGTTCATTGTCTTCCAGCTGCAAAATGTATCAATTGTATTCATAGTCTATAAGTACCGAAAATAAAGCTAAACGTTCGAAATGAGAACTCCTAGCCCATTACCATTCAAAGGTCATGAGCTGCGGGTTAAGCAAAATGGGCGATAAAATGTGGCTTGCCACGGTCCAGCCAAGTGGAAGCGCACACGCTAAAAGTCTGATCTGGAAAGCGTAAGGTACAAGGTATGCCAAGGCCGCCATGCCCAAAATCAACGCGAAACAGATAATGTACATGAACTTGTAATTCTTGACAGCCTTTGGAAGCTCCTTGAAAAAGTTGGAGTCGTCAATATCCTTGGCCGTGGCTCCCCACTGCAAATTCATAGAAAAGAAGTAGCAGCCGATAGACACAATCATGTGCCACGACAATCCGCCCATGAACACTGTGAAAAGCAACGACCAGCGAAACTCAACAATCATGTGGGGCACAGACTTCTTGTAGATTCTGTACCTGCCAATAATGTACGCCAACTGCGACGCACAGCCAAACACCACCATCACCGAGATGAACACGCGCATCGCGTCGATGTACACCTTCGAGTATCCCCACTCGTAGTAGCCCACAATGAAGTAGTTGCAGATCAACATGATGAACGAGGTGGCAATGGCGTAGTATGTGCCCATGTACCCCAAGATACTGAACTTGCATGCCAAAGAGATGGGCAGGGTGAGAAAGTCGAAGAAAAGCCGGGTGAAAATCTTGCCTGTCCACCACCTCTTGAAAGGCGTAAACATGATCTCCGCGCAACCAAAAGCGTACTTAGACCACCTGGTGATCTCGTCATACACGGTCAAGGAGACACCCTCCTTGAACTCCCTATTGTGGTAAGTGGCGATTCTGATGGTGTATCCCAAGCTCGCCAACTTCAACGACATCTCGAAATCCTCAGAGACGTGCGCCTCGGACCAATACTTCACTATTCCGTCGTCTTCATCCAAGTACGCCAACTCCTGGATGGCCGACCACCGCAAAAACGCATTGTGGCCCACAAACGCGGCCATCGTCAAGCCATTGCCTGAAACACACGAAATGGAAAAGTAGATCATGTCTGTAAACCACGCGATCATCTTCTCCCAGTAATTATTCACCACCATCATGACACCCGAGGCGTGCTGGATAATGGCCACCTCCGGCGAGTCAAACATCTCGGAAACAGAGTCCACGAAGCAATCCTCGGGCACTCTTGTGTCTGAGTCAATCAACAAAATCACATCGCCCAAAAGGATGTCGCCCCCTGCCCAGCACTTGCCCTCTTCTCTGACTACCTCCTCCAAAACCTTCAAGTAGAGCGCAGACTCCTCCTTCGCTGACCAGCTGTCGGAAAGCGCCAACCCCTCGTGGAATTTCTTGTCCACCAACTTTGAGATGTGGAGGCAGTAGTTCATGTTGGACGCCTTCTTGAAACGACCCTTTCTTTGGAACCCGTTTTCGCCATGTGGAGGCCGCGCCACGTAGCCCAACCCACACTCCTCGAAGTACTCGATTCTCTCCAATGCTTCCTTTCTGTCGACGAGTTGCAAGCCGTCGTCGTTGATGAAGATGTTGGCAGATCCGCCCTGGAGCTCGTATGTTCTGACTGCCGCCTGGAGAGACTTGACCGTGGGTTTGATTACACTGTCGAGCTTCTCCTTGTAGATGGGACACTGGATCGTCACGTGTGGCAAGGCGCCGTTCACCAACTTCATGCGTGGGGTCTTGTGGCACGAGTAGGAGTAGGAGTTCTTGCTCATTTGCGAGATCGGGCCGAGAATATAGAGCAAGGTAGACATGATGGACGAGGCGAAGAAACTGGCAAAAAGAAAGAACGGAATGACCATAAGCAACGCGAGGAACACGTAGTAGTTCTGCTCGGCCTTCACCGCTTTCGTGATCTCCGCAGCCTGGAGCCCGATCCACGTGAATACTAGGGCAACAGCAAAAGCCATCACCGTCGCGTGGATGTACACCACGTTTCTCTCCTCGCGCTGCTCCTCCAAGTCTTTCGTGTGTTTCTCATTCAAGTCCCCTTCTGTGCCCGCACTGGACTCTGAGTTTATTCTGTTCTCGGTGATGACATTCTCACCCTCGATCTCAACTGCTGGTCTGCTGGAGTCGGACGAGAACGAGTCGGAGGAAGAGTTGAACACCCTTGCGAACGTCACACGCGGCACATACTCGCTCTCCTTCTCGTCCACGGCATTTCCCTGTTGCCAAACGTAATCTACCATCTTGTTCTCCAACACCCTCACGAAGTCTGTCAATTCCTGAACTGAGTCTGCCCACACCACCAAGCAGCGGTCTTCTCTTACGAAAGCGCAGTTTTGATACTTTCTCACCCACTGCAAGTCGGCAATGGTGTCGATGATCTGCACATTATGGTTTGCATCCAAGCACACCACTCTCATTGTGCTGAGTGCATCCAAGATAGCATGGATCACAGGAAAGGAAACCCTGACCGCCACATCTGAGCGGAGAAATCTCGTGCAACAGTCCACAAACGAGTATGGAGCAATGTCGTCACACGGAGGCAAGTACCGGTACTTGACCTCGTTGCCCCTTTTGCTGTTCATCTTCACCACACAGGGTTCAAGTGGATCCACCAACTTGAGCCACCCTTTGCCCTGGCAGATGTCGTACAAGTAGTGCAACACGATGAACTGCGGGTCCTGGAAGTCACCTGCACTTGCCAGCACGTTTGCGTGAGATCCATAGGGCATGTGATTTTCTAAGCCGAACCGGTGTGATCCAGCCCCGTCCCTGAAGTCAACATGAGAACCCTGAGTCAGCTGTCCCAACATCTGGCTGGTCATGGCACTGGAAAAGATATTTGGATATACGAACGACGCATCAAGAGGTACGTTGGTGTTGCTCCCATTCTGCTTGGGGGCCTCTTTCTCAGATTTACCTAAGAAGTAGTTTGAGATTCCCATTGAGTGAGTGGCTGCGAAAAAGAGAAAAGTGCGCCTTGTCGCATATTTAAGAAAAGCCAAGATTCGAAACCAGTCCGCAAAGGGAGGAGGCATGCGTAACTGCAGGCATGTGGCGCACCATAATTATAGAAGCCTCGGGAATTTTCAAAGTAAACTTGAAGCAATAATGTTTCGTATGAAGCTGTGCGCAGGACTACCCACTGCCGCTATGCATCAGGTTGCAGGCTGTGCAGAGATACGAGACGCATGTACCTGCGTGGCTATAAGTACGCTGGTTCGGCGAGCATTGTATGAGCTCTGGCCATATGCACCAGGTTTTTCCACTGCCGATAAGCTCAACCATAAATTGCCACACGATACTGCCGGCAATTACGAAATTGGCATGTGGCTATTTGATCGCTGGGGCGTTATGAAAATTTTTCAATATCTACTTGCTTGCCCGCATGTTTCAGGATTCAGGTTCCGCGCACCCCCTTGTTACAGACTTCCATATAAGTTGTTGTTTCACAATTCGCTTATTTTTTGCCGAGACTCTCGTTTTGGATCAATAGAAATTACGAAGCCCGATAAATATCATGCCGCCGTTCCCAAGCACTCCAAGACACCACTATCGTGGCGGTAGCATTCTGCGTCTGAGAAACCCAATGGACAATTCCAGCAGAGCCGAGCTGAGCACCTCTTCAAAGATGCCCGAGGACTTTGAAGGGGCTGAGGCCGCTGGCCAATGGCCCGTTAATGCTCCCGTCCGCTCTGTGCAAATTGAGGATGCTCAGGATTCCGTGCCTGAGGTGAGCCCTCAAAGTGTGCAAGAACCAAAGTCCGTCTTCCTTGACTCGAAGCGGCACTGGAGCATCTCGGAGAGAGAAAGTGTTTTGGGCAGCGGATTTGGTAGTGTCATCGGCAGCGAGTCCAATCGGCTGGGGATCTTCCACACTCAGGCCGTGAAGACCTCATACACTACGAAGGTGAATGGCACAGAGGACGAGCTCGTCATTGTCAAGAGACAGTCTCGGCTGAGCTTGCTCGCTCCCGATGCCGTGATTGAGAAGCCCTGGCTCAAAAGCAAAACACGCCGCAGACTAAAGTACTTGGACATGATCTTCTGCGTGGGTGTGTTTGTGGGAATCGGTATCATTGGCTTGCAAGTATACTTTGCGTGGGCACTGATCACGAACTTCGACTACTGCGAGGTGCTTGTGGACAACTTCGAAACTTTCAGAGAGGACTTTTGGACACGAGAGGTGCAAGTCGGTGGATTTGGCAATGGAGCCTTTGACTGGACCACCAACAGTGAACGCAACTCGTATGTTAAAGGCGGGAAGCTCTACATCTTGCCCACTTTGACCAACGAGACCTTGTCGAACGAGGATATCGTGAACGGCTACACGGTGAACTTGACTGCAGACGGCACTTGCACCGGGAGCGGGAAAAGCCAGTGTTGGGTGTCTTCCAACAGAACCAAGAACGTCGTCATTCCCCCAGTGCAGAGTGCGAGACTCAACACCAAGGTGTCTGCTTCCATCAAGTATGGCAAGATTGAGATCAGAGCGAAAATGCCCAGAGGTGATTGGCTCTGGCCCGCGCTCTGGCTTTTGCCTGTCAACGACACCTATGGTGGCTGGCCCGCCTCGGGAGAAATTGACATTGCTGAGTCCAGAGGCAATGGGGTGCACTATGCTGAGGGTGGGTATGATCAGATCTCGAGTACGCTCCACTGGGGTCCTTCCTCTACAATTGACGGGTACCTCCAGACATTCAAGTCGTACACCAGACGGATTGGCATGTTTGACAGCACTTACCATACGTTTGGCTTGGAGTGGAGTGACAAGTACATCAAAACGTATGTGGATAGGAGATTGCAGCAGGTGTTCTACCACAAGTTCAACAAGCCTTTCTGGCAGATCGGCAAGTTCCAGACCACATATGACAACGGCACGTACATCCAGAATCCGTGGCCTGCCAACAACCCAATTGCTCCCTTCGACCAGGAGTTTTTTTTGATTCTCAATGTGGCCGTGGGAGGTACCAACGGTTTCTTCCCGGACAATATGGGCAACAAGCCGTGGATCAATTCGCAAGAAGACAATGCTGCATCCTCTTTCTGGTCTTCTGTGGACAGTTGGTACAACACGTGGCCCAAGAACCCAGACGAAAGAGCGATGATCGTGGACTTTGTCAAGATCTACAAGATCTGCGATAAGAAGAAGTAGGACGATATATTTTCGGTGAGACAATGTCTCGGGATGTTTTTATACAATACGTTATAAAGTTCAAGTGAATTTAGTTTGGCAATCTGGTAGATTGTAGAGTGTGCTGTAGTTCAACGGGCAAGAGCAATGAGTAGTTTACGAATGATAATTGTCCGGCTAATCCCGCCAAGGAGACCCATCGAAAATTGATCCCTTAGTCACAAAAATACCACAGGAGCGAAATGCATGGCTGCTAGGCAAGTGGTCCAAACCATTCTCCGATAAGTTCATCGGAAGTGCAAGTGTGGTGGGCGGGTGTGGTGGGCGAACGCTCGAGTCCGCCCACAGATAGGCCACCTGAGAGATGCCACATATGATTGGTAACGGACTACTTTGTAACAAAAAAAAATTGTTCATCTGCCTTCCTCTACCTCCCATTTCATTGATCAATATGTTACCAGCTTGGGGCACGTGACGATCGACCTTTCTATCAGTAGACCTCGTGCTCGACTTCCTAATATCCTTGGATTTTTAAGGAGGATGGAAGGCTAATGTGGTATTGTTCCACTGCGCTGTTGTGCTTTACCGAACTCGCCAGCCAGATAAGGCTTACATGACAGTTTCTTGCCCGATCCGTACTGTATGTTACAACATAGAATGCCTTGCATTGAATCCTAAACGGTCTCGAATGTGGCCAAGCAATTCCTCGCTCCCCATCAGAAACTTGAGATAGCTGAGCTTGCAAATTTGCCGAAAAGCTCGTGACAAAGACTTTGAAAAAATGCCACTTGCTGCCAACCCACAACCATTCATTTTGTGATAGCCTCGCCCAAGTCTTCATTTGACAGTTTGAGGCTGACTGATGTATTCTTCAATGACTCCCTCCCATTCCAAATCTTAAAGGGGCTGAAAATCATAACATTGAAATCGTAAATACACCATCAAATAACTGGCCGTGGTCTGGACCACTCTAAATGGATACTATAACCTGGTCAGGTGGTATGCTGTCACTTTCACACTATGCAATTATGGCTAATTCAAAAGGTTGCCCAGAAAATCTGCCGTAACAACTGAGGATTCCACACCAATTAAGTGGTAATTGATTTTGACAAGTTTCAAGCATAACCAGAAGAATTGGCTCCAGGAGATAAGACGGCCTAGCAAACCAAAGGCGTCATTGACAAATTGTAATCTGCCTGATTGTGAGTTTTCCAGTCTGCCATTTTGTCCACAATCACTCTTCTTTTTGAGGGAGTTATTGATTGGATTTTTGTAAAGCACAACCAGCAGACTCCTCACTCTTGTTGACCGGGATGTTTGGGCTATTATTAACAATAGAGCATAATTGTCGATTTTTAAACCAAGTACTTTCCTCGAGTCGCATCTAAAATTATCTCCAGGGGATTACCCCAATTATCCAATATTCCGAACCTCCTCCGAATTTTTTTCGTCAGCAATAATTACTGCGGTGTCTGGAGTTCAAATAAGCAAAAACTGACGAGTTATGTCCTTCTCTTGCGTCATTGTAACGTTACAATGATTGAAATCTACCAGGTTTAGGTTGCGCACTGTACCTTGATAGATCGTCCTTGCAAGTGAACGTTTTTATAGTGAACAATAGAATGAAATCACAGTGCACTCGCGCTATTGTTGGGAAGTACTACTGAGTGCTCTTGAGATCTCGGGGAGATCAAATTTTATTCCAAAGCTTCTCGGAAATAATTCTTGCAGCCAAAGTGAGAATTACCGCGGAGATCCATGAGATATCGTGGTGCACTCTTCATCGGAGCCAATTGAGATAAACTAAATTGTTTGAAGATCTCACAGGCAATAAAAAGTGCAAACTATTAATGCTTTCCGTTCCCACAATAGCCTGCTAACCTTTCCCCTAAAGCCTGTTAACCATTCTCCTAGATGCAATCTCGGTCATGAAGAGTATAAATTGGGTCGATTTGCACTTCAAAAACTGACTTCATTCAAAATGAAGTTTCTCGCTTGCCTTCTGCAGTGAAGTATGTGGGCCAGTCTTTTGCTGCCAACAATGGTCACACACCCTTGATCGACCTCGCTATCCTCGACACGGGATCTTCTGTGGCCTTCCTACCTGGAGATCTCAACGGATGACCTGACAACTGGAAAAACGCGGTGTACAATGGCAGTGCCTTGAGCACCTTCAGCGAAACCAGATTGACTCCTCCTGGCTACTGGAACAAGTACAGTCCATCAGACTTCCGGTACTTTGTGTATGACAAGTCTTACTGGGGTCTGGGTGCTTGCGTTGTCGAGTTCAATGTCTCTTTTATCTTGCAGACAACTTTCCAGAACCCAATATTCGGTCTCGACATTAGGTTTGGTGAGAACAAGCCATGGGCACCTTGATGTTGGCAATGCAAGCAGCCGGTGCCATTGACAACTTGACGTTTGCCTTGTGGTACAAGACCGGTGACTTTGACGAATACCACGGAGAGTACACTTTCGGTGCCATCGACCACTCGAAGTACCTAGGAAAGCTTACTGCCGTGCCCATCAATGAAGGAAGAGTCACCGTGGACAACTACGAGTACTATGAGGAGGGTAATGAGGCTGCTGAGTACTCTGAGGCTGACCCCATGAAGTTGCCTTTTATTATGGGCACAACCACCATGTTAGACATGGGTGGAATCAAGACGTTCCTCTACAAGGACGCACTCGACAAGATATTTGAGATTTTGGGTGCCAAGGATGGAAAGCTCGACCCTGCTGTGGTCAAGGCAAGGAAGCCGGTGATTGTGTACTCTATGGGCAACGGCACATACAGAGTCAAGCTCAACCTTGCAGACAGAATTGGTGACACGGGCGAGTGGGACCACTTCAAAGGAATTGGCCCAACTTTGCAAGACAACAGTACCATGGGTCCAGGTTTTTTCAAGCAGGTTTACTCCGTGTGGGACTACGAGAACAGAAGAATGCTTTTTGCTGAGCGTAACCCCAATCCCGGTGCCCCAGACATTCATGTTTTGACCGAGGACGATATCAAAATTAAATTGTTTTTTTTTGGTGCATGTAGTGCGTATCGGTTGCGTTGGTTCTCAAATTAGTAAATTCACTTCCATTCAGAGCCTCTGCATTCAGCTTGCAAACCTCAACACTTAGTGCGATTTGCAAACTCCCAGAGTATTTAGGTTTGCGTGGCAATCGCCCGAGTATGCAGTGGGTTCTAAACTTGAAAACCCAAAAATAGCTTTTTTTGTGTAGTGGGTTCGAATTACTTTGTGATTTGTGGAACAGATAAAATCAGATTGATTAATCTCAGCTGGGGAAATACGGACGGTCAAGGAATCGAATGTGACGTTATGCGCAATGTGAATATTTTTGGAGTCCAGAAACGAGTGTGTTTTTGACAAATTGAAGAATTATCAGTGAAAAGTCGTACTTTTTTTGATATTTCCTCACAGCAGAAGTTAAAGCCGTGGTTTGGATCCATGCCGATGGCCAGCTGGCACCCTATGGAAATTTTTGTCTACATGCTCAAATGTATTGGCTAAGATGAAATGTTGTGTGTAATAGCCAACACACAATTGTCCAGTAAATGTTTTCTTGTACTATATTAGTTCGATAATCTCTTTGACTTCAATAACTTTGGTTGTGACAATTTCTACTTTTCGCACAAGACGTGCACTAATTTTCACTTTCGAAAAAATGTTAGCAAAAGTCACAAATTTCATATATTCAGAATCCTCGAAAAAAAATATGTAAAAGCTACATACAATGCTAGTATTCACACATGGGTCACTCCAAACCGAGATACAATGGCCAGTCATCTTACATCAGCATTTTGACTATCAAACCTGTGTGATCTGGACTTTTCGGATTTATGCACCTCGACGAGGCCCTGACAACGGTTATGCAAGGGAAACCTTTTTTTTTTTGCACCAAACACTCTAGACCCATCATTTTTCTTTTTCCTCTACTTTGCGACTTTCCACCATGGATTTCCGCAGAGATTAAATTGTTGGGTATTGCAAGAATAGACTTAGCACAGAGTTTGAAACCAAACTGAGGTGGGGGTTGACGTGGGTATAGGCTCACAGTCAACCAGAAGTCTCATAACTAAGTCTCATATTTATCTGCAGGTGTGCTGCCATTCACGGAGTGCGACGAGATTTGATTTGTCCGCGCGCAAAGAAGTTGCCCTTATACTTTTGTGTGCTGAGGGAAAGTTTAAGCCTGCGTCGAGACGACTTCATCTACAAGGGAAGTAACCATGCGAATTGGGGTTTAACCTGGAATGGGGTAGACGTGTAACAGTTATCTAACGATCTCGACGGTCGAAGAAAATATACCATATCTTTTATTGTTTCGGTTTTTTTGTTTGATCTGAAAGGTTTTGGCAACCGGAGAAAACACCCAAAGAGGCTGATGTCAAGGCATCCCAATTTGGACAGCTCATATCCGAGCAGTGAAGACGGACTTCGGCACATGAACCTGCAATCAGTCTCTAATAGTGTCTGACATTCCCTGATTAATCAAAATACGTCATTTATGCCCAACATTAATTCAGTCGACCCATTTGTTTCAATCAAATGTCTATATCTGATTCTCTGCGCGGGCTGGTTCGTGAATTACGAGTGGGCACCAAGTGTGCGCACTCTGAATTCCGCACTATTCCGATGCCAAATCCGGCAGCTAAAACGTCAAAATGAAACTAGATCATCAAAGATTAATGAGATAAATGAAGGTTCACTAGGAGCAAAACGAGTCGATTCGTGCCAAAATGACCCCCCTCCCCACGCAATTTTGAAACTGGCAAGTGTTTCTACCCTCTCGTGTACAATTGTCCATTGAAACTTTCAAGGTTTACTCGAGCTCATGTATGGTTTTAGTATGTGGCGGATCTGCAGCTCGAGATGCATCCCACTTCCCATACTATAAATGCGATGCGATATCCACAATTTTGATTATTATACAAAATGAAGTTGCTTGTCTTGTTGGCCCTTTTTAATATCGCGCTATGCGAGGAAGTCAAGTACATTAGTCTGTCGTTCACAGCCAATTCCGGACATACACCTACCATTGATATTGCAATGGGAACTCCACCACAGAACTTCACTGTTATCCTCGATACCGGGTCCTACGCGGGATATCTCCCCGGCACAGTCAATGGCTGGTCTGCCAACACAGAATACTCGGTTTACAATGGAAGTGCATCGAGCACCTTCTCGGAGACCAGGTTGAAACCTGCCGGGTACTGGAACTCGGTCACTTCGGCCGATTTCAGATGGTTCGTCTACGACAAAACATACTGGGGACTGGGAGATGGCGCTGCAGAGTTCAACGTCTCGTTTGTGTTGCAGACCACCAAGCAAAACCCTATCTTCGGTCTCGATGTTAGAGGCGGGGAGAACAAGCCGTACGGGACACCCATGTTGGCCATGCAAAAGGCCGGCATGATCCGCAACTTGACATTTGCCCTCTACTACAACACCAAAACATTCACCGACTATACTGGAGAGTACATGTTTGGCGCCATTGACCACTCCAAGTACCTCAACAAACTCACCGCTGTGCCTATCAATAACGGCAGAGTTACGGTGGACAACTACACCTATTACGAGCAAGGAACAGAGGCAGAAAAGTACCCTGAATCCAACCTCACGACCTTGCCATTCCAGGATGACACCACAACCATGTTCGACACCGGAGGAATCAAGTTTTACCTTTACGAGGAAGCCCTCAAGGACCTCCAGAAGATCTTGGGGGCCAAAGACGGCAAGTTCAGCAGATCCGTAGTGATGGCCAGAAAGCCCGTGATTGTGTACTCTGTCGGCGGAGGTGCCTACAAGTTTATGATCTACCTTGCGGAGAGATGCCCAGACCAAGAGACCTTTGGCTCATTTGTGGATATTGGAAAGACTTCTTCCAATAACAACGCCATGGGCCCTGGCTTTTTCAAGCAGGTATACACTGTATGGGATTACGAGAACAAGAGAATGCTTTTTGGAAAGCGGAACCCCAGCCCTGGTGCTCCAGATATCCGCTACTTGAGCGAAAGTGACATCTACAACAGCTGATTTGGGGAAAATTATAAACATTGAATTAAGAAGTCTTCAAAGTCAGCTGGATTTTTCCCTTCTGCGAATTGAATTTAGTACGTAGCGTTGAGTCTCATGGCAAGGTACTCGCCTGCTGTGATCGGCTCGTACTTCTTTGGTCTCGTGTCTGAGTATGTGCCAGGGAGACTATCAACCACCCTATCCTTATTAGCAGAGACAAAGTAGGGGATGGAGTACCTCACCCTGGTGATACCTGTCTCCAGGTTTATGGGAGGGGCTGTCACTCGGTGTAAAGTGGAAATGAGCTTGTCATTGGACCATCTCATGAGAAAATCGCCAATGTTGACCACGAGTGAGCCTGGGATGCTTGGAGCGGGAATATAGGTGCCCTTTTGGTGCGGATTCTCGACCTCTAGTCCTCCACAGCTGTCCTGCAGCAACATTGTCAATGTACCAAAATCTGTGTGCGCAGCAATCCTCTCTGTCTTATTCTCCTTTAATGATCTCTCATCGGTGGGTGGGTAGTGGAGCAACCTCAACTGATTGTCAGAGTCAGAGTGGTATGGCAAGAAAAATTCCTCTTCGAGTCCCATTCCAAGAGCAATTGCCCTGAGTAGGTGTTTGGACGTCTTCTCGCACGTCTTGAAGTAAAACTGACAGTACTCCTGAAAGCCTTCAATGTCGCATCGGTCGGGCCAGATATTGTAGTATTTCTTGTTGTTCTCGTTGCCGCACTCAAACAGCTCTTTCACATCGGGGACTCTTCGCAATTCCTGAACATCTTTCTCATCGAAAACCATCTGCACCACTTTCTCCTTCCCCACACTGGACCAGCCTCTGTGATGCGCACCAGAGGGAGGATGCGCACATTTGAGTTTCTGCTCGTCTGACAACTCAAAGAATTTCTTGCTCCATTCAAACATTTTGTCTAGCGCTTCTTGTGGAATTCCATGGTTTGTTAAGTACATGAACCCCACTTCCTCCATGACACGGACCATTTCGGTGGCAGTCTGCAATTTCTGTTCCTGGCTGCCACTGAGGAAAGGTGCGAAATCGACCACAGGCACTGAGAACTGCGATTGAGAAACCATAGTGATGCCCGAATTAATGGAACGAGAAGGACTATAAAAGATAACTGAGGTTTAAATCTTGACTCTTGGACTGAAAACCTTACGATTGTTGAAGCATGGGAGATGCTTACTTTGAGCTTATCGGAGTGGGTATTTCCCGATCTGGCGATTTTGGTGGAGGGATCGCGCACACTCTTATCAGTGAGATCAATAATGCAGGCACATTAGTCTCGGCCGGGATTGGAGATCCGATACAGAAAGCGAATATGTCGAGAACGTGGATTACTAATGTGACATCAAGCAAGTTGGATAGCCATTTCGTATTTACGCCTATGGCTTCTTGCCGGGGCATTCCAAATCCCTGTAATACCAGTAACCAACGTAAGGACCAAAGTCCGAGTAGCGCTTTGAATAACCCAAATTTGAGATGGTTTCGAAATGTTCATGATTCAATGTTAAACACGCACCTTTGAAATTCTCATCGATCCTGACTGGGGTGACGGATTTGGGAATCACTGATGTCCCACGCTGAATGGCCCATGCCACAAGCAATTGAGCAGGGCTATAACCAGTCTTCTGCGAGATCGCCAATACTTCTGGATGCTCCAACACTTTAGGCTCCCCAGACAATTCATAAAGCAGGTTTTGGTTGCCGAACGCAGAGTACGCTGTGACATGGATACCTGCATTTTTGTGGAATTCCATGAACTTATCCTGTTTCAAGTAAGGGTGCATTTCCATCTGGTGGACTTGTGGTTTCACCGTACAATTCTCCAAAAGCCTGGCAGTCTCACTCTGGCAGAAATTGGAGATGCCAATGGCCCGCACTTTCCCCGTTTCAAGCAACTTTTCCATGGCTGCCCACGTCTTCACGTAGTCAATGTTGATATGAACAGATTCTCCACTTTCAATGAATTTGGTCTTGTCGTTGGAACAAGGATAGTGCATCAAGTACAAGTCAACGTAGTCCACCCCAAGTTTTTTCAAGCTGTTTTCCAAGCCGAGTGGAACATCCAGCGGTTCGTGATGGGAGTTCCACAACTTGGTAGTGAGGAAAATGTCACTTCTGTCAAGACCACTATTGACAATTCCTTGTCCTACTTCTTCCTCATTCCCGTAAATCGTAGCTGTATCAATGTGCTTGTAGCCGGCTTTCAAAGCGTACTCAACAGCTTTTGCAACCTCATTAGGCTTCGACTGCCACGTTCCAAGTCCAAAGAGAGGCATCACCACACCATTGTTTAAGGTGACGGTTGGAGTTTCGGAGGTGGTCAGCTCAGTCATAACAAAAGAAAATCACAGTAGTATGAAGTTGCTTTCGGCATGAGCTAAACAAGATGGACATCTTATCTACTGTGCATCTCCGCACTAGTGGGCGCATAGAAGCCCTGTGCAGCAGTCCCGTATCAGGTTTCCCGATATGGACGTTTTGGTGGGCGCTAACCTATCGCGGCCACGCGAACATAACCAGTGTGTCCAATGAGTTTGACAAACTGAAAATATCCGACTCTTATCTCTGAACTAGATAGCAGAAGGGGGAATACTCTTACACTTGGGATATATATAGACGGGCAAGTCAGGTCAGCCCAAATTGAGTAGATAACTAAAGACATGGCTGTTGACTGGGAACTCTGGAAGAAGAGACTCGAGGTGCCCAAAGATGACAATGCGTTCTATGAGAACGATTCGCTCACAAACAGAGATATTATTCCGATTCCACCAGAGAGAAGAACTTGGTCTGCGATAGCGTATGCCACTTACTGGGTCATTGAAGGCGTGAGTATTTCAGGCTACACTACGGGATCCACATTGATGGGGTTTGGTCTTTCGGCGAAACAAAGCATTGCCATTGCTGTTGCTGCTGGTGTGTTGTACGGTATCCTCGCTGCTGTCATGGGCTGGATCGGGTCGCACCAGCATATCGGGTTTCCTTTATTCGCCAGAGTAATGTATGGAATCAACGGTGCCGCTTTTGGCATAGTGATGCGCATCATTACTGGAATCATCTGGTGGGGCGTTCAGGCATACTATGGTGGCCAGGCCATCAGGGTGTGTATTGGCGCTATGAGTCCCAGCTTTCTCAACTGGGATTCATTTCACAATGCTAACGGGATTACGTCCGCCAATCTTGTAGGATTGGTAATTTACTGTGTTATCATGGTGCCATGCTTGAGAATTCCACCCGAAAAACTCCAATTCTACTTTAGGGTGGTTACTTTCATCACCGTGGGTGCATTCTTTGGAATCTTGGGATACACGGTTCACAAGGCCCAAGGAGTGGGCAAGATGTTCTCTGAGGGATCCACAACCTTTACAAACTCTGGAGATCTTGCGTGGGGCTGTGTGAAGGGTATATTCTCCGTGTTGGGCTCAACATCTACTGGGTGTCTCGGACAGTCCGATTTCACCAGATATGCAAAAAACAAGAGATCACCGGTGGCATCACAAATTATTGGTGCACCTTTGGCGCTTACTTTTGCGTCTGTGATCAGTGTCATTTCCACTTCGGCTGCAAAGGAGTTAACAGGCGAGGTGATTTGGAATCCAGTGACGCTTTTGGGAACAATTCAGCAACTTGAGAGCAATTCAAGTGCAGCAAGAGCAGCGGTCTTCTTTGGCAGTTTTGCGTTTGTCCTTCAACAGATGGCCATTAATTTGTTGCTCAATACCCTATCTTCGTCAATGGACATGGTTGGTCTTCTTCCAAAATACATCAACATCAGACGCGGGTCGTTCATTGTTATGTGTGTCGGAATCTTGATTTGGCCATGGAAGATCCTATCTTCCGCTCAGGCTGTTGTCATTTTCGGTACCGGCTGGGGTATTTTTGCTTCTCCGCAAACTGGTATCTTGATTGCAAAATACTTCATCGTGTACAGAAGAAAGGTACTTTTGAAGGACTTATACATTCGGTCTCCGGAATCCATTTATTGGTTTTATGGCGGTATTGACTGGAGAAGTATCGCTGCTTTTGTTGTTGGCATGGCATTTCTAATTCCTGGCTTGGTCGCAGACGTAGACAGCAAGGACATTGGGTTTTGGACCTACATATACAGAATGTCATTCGCTTGGGGTTTGATCTTGTCTGGTGCAACAGTTGTTGTCCTACATTACTTGTTTCCTCAGAAGTTTGTTAACCCTCGTTCGAAAGTCGATGATGTATACACCGACGATGGAGTTGCGCTCGAGATTTATGAGTCCAATCCTCCGTCTGTGGAGAGTATCGAGATTATGATCAAGACAAAGAATGAGAATTCGTCTGGTGTTGATTTCAGTTGAGCTGAGGAGCTCGTGGCAAGATTTCCGGGATGAGATATCATGAGCAACTGCACTTGTGAGGGGAATGTTCGACGCGCGAGGCAAGCTAAAGCCTTCTTCAATTGGCGCATTATTTATTTTGTAATACAGTTCACCTATTTGGGTCAAAGAGTCACCCCTCAGTAAGCCTAGATCACGACTTGTGTTTCAGTTCAAGATTAAGCCGTCACAATTGTGAAATAAATAGAAGTAATCCAGCCCCAGATGCACGATGTTGCATGCACACCGGCTGCACATTTGGCGCATCTTATCAACGGTTTTTCCAGCTTATCGGTCCGCGAAACATCCACACAAATTCAGAACTCGACGATTTGAGTACAATGTCTTCGTTCAAGTGCACACATCCTGGATGCGAGAAGGTATTCAAGAGACGTGATTATTATCTACGGCACAAGGCAAATCATGCCGAAGTCTCTCCTTTCCAGTGTAGGCCATGTGGGGCTAAGTTCGCCAGGAAGGACTTGATGAGGAAGCACCTTAGATCCAAATCACATTGTAAAATGGCGGGAGTGAAAGGAGTGTATGGCGAGAATCGTTTTGTGAATTCGTTTCCTCTGCACATGATGATGGCTTCCGGGGAGGGTCATACATCTTTATCTGGCATGGACAGCTCTAAAAATGGCAAAGAAGAACTGGAAATTTCATATCTGCATCCAGCAGTGACAGAGACCAATTTCCCCTGTGGTGTGATACGACATGAGGAATTCGCATCTGCGGAGGTGTTTGATGACCCTTTCGGCTGGCTCTTTGGGAGCGACACAGCTTTGAATTCTGATAGCTTTGACTTGTTTCCTGATGCTCACCTCCTTGATATTGCACCTTCTGATGAAGAGCGACATCACACGCAAGCAGACTACCTTGACAGCACTTCGTACATGCGTATTTCTTTGCTCATTGATGACATTTTGGGAGAGCCCCAGATGGAGGAAGGGAGATTGACGCTCTCTTCATTGGACCGGAGCTTGAAGTTATATTGGACATCTTTCAACCCCACATATCCAGTCATACATCAGCCATCCTTTGATATATATGATGATCAAGATCATGACATTTTGGTGTTATGCGTGATTTGTTTGGGCTCAACTTTTTCAGGCGAGATCCAGTCAGAAGTATCTGATACCATTTTGCGAGAGAATCTCGTGGATGGGCTCTTTGCTAAACTTTTTGTGAAGATTCAGGGTTATCGATATGTGGAGCAGATTCCAGATTGTCTTCTTCAGGCACTCGTGTTATTGGACTTTCTTGTATCATTTCAAGGAGCAGAGTACCAGCAACAAAAATCGAAGATTTTCCATCCATTAGTGATCAATTTGGTAAAGGAGCTTAAACTATTTCACAACTTGAATGAACCCCTCATGGATTCGGAGAATTTATCCATGACACACTGGATGAACTGGGTAAAGTTCGAAAGTATGAAGCGAATTGCGTTTTTGGAGTATCTCATCGATTCACGACAAAATGCCTTACTTTTCAAAACTCCAGGGATCTCAATTTTTGAGATTCAGCTTGAGTTGCCCTACTCAGATGCCGTTTGGTGCTCGAGCTTTAAAGACTTTCAGGTCAATTATTCCAAACAGCCCCGAGAACAGCGAAAGCGCCACCATATGGGCAGTAACGGAGACAAGGAACAGGCGGTGTTTGATGATCAGATGACTGAAGAAATTCTCATCCCAAAAGTTCGAGTGGAAGGGAGGTGGCCAAACTTTTTGTGGAGCTTAAGACGACTAACACAACCGTTTCGGACGTATCATAAGGAGTATTATCTGGATTGTTTTTCCCAGTACTCCAGATATATACTTTTGCATGGACTTTTGTCGTTGGTTAAAGAAGTGCGTCCAATAAATTTGATCGAGACGCCAATCACACCGGAGAGTTGGCACACCACGATTGCATCAAAAATTGAGCTGGCATTTTTCAGTTGGAAAGTGTATTTCCAAAATCAAATAAAGGAAACAAATGCTGCAATATCCAGCTGTAGCCAGGGCTCACTCATGAACAACTATGGCGCAACCTTTCCATTTTGGTCCAATTTGACACTATTTAATTTCGGGCTTTTGAGCCTTTACGCTGACTTGCCGATGATGATAAGCTTTTGTGAAAGTCATATCCGACTCAAAATTTCAAATTTGACAGGTGGCTCTACATTTGACCAAGTCGAGTTCGGCCGAACCAGGCTGAAATTAAAAATTTGGGCAGAGTCCAGAGCGGGAAACTCGGCGAATCAGAAGGCTTGCGATCTATTAAGAACCATCTTTTCGAATGATCAGGAAATGTGCTCCATATCGCATGCTCCGACTGCAATCTATATATCGGCGCTTGTCTGCTTGGTATATCAGTATGAAAAGTTTTGCAAAAGTCAAATTTCAAAAGTGAGGGATGTTGACTTGCTTGACTTCAACTTGCATAAGAAGCTTACACTAGAGTACTTGTTGAATTATGAGAACATTGGTAGGAGCTCGGCAAAGTTTATCTCAAGTATTGACACCATGATGGCTACGAAAGCCCTTGTTCTTTACTCCGCACATTTCCTCGAGAAATTTTACAGTATAGCCTGTGTGAAAAGCCGCGTGATAATTTTGAAAGGATTGGCAGATACGGCTTTCTAGATAGAGGCGCCGTATATTTATTTTCTGCAGCTATTCTCCTGGAATTTCCGGGACGCTTAATTTTATAAATAGGGTTGAGATAATTTGACTTGAAGAGCCGCATAAGGAAAATCATAGAAATTTGCAAACCGTGACTTATTTTTCGTAAAATAGCAGATATTCACAAACAGACGTAAATTGTGAGGTTCAACAAGGTGACCAGCAAATGTGCATTCAAATCCAGTATAGCCACGACACAACTTGCATTCACAATTCTAATGGTCGTACATAGATTGAGAAGCAGAGCTGCAATGCATGATCAAATTGGCTACTCTTAGCTGGTTCTAAATGTCGGTGTTACTTTACCGGTTTCTATTCTGGTTCCTAACTCATGGAAGTACTAACCTTCAGAATTCCTCTCGAGAAGAAGGAGATCCAGAATCTGAATTTTTGTTTGGCGATACCATTGCAAGATTTTGGCACCCGTTTTAACTCTGGAAAATCTTCTTGAATATCTTGCATCAGAAATTTCATAATTGAGGCTGCAAGATACCAATTCCCCTTTTCAATGATATGCACGAACCTCGAACGGCATTCTAATACACGAAATCGACCTGTATATATCGTTTTATTATCCACATGAGACTGCATTTAGACAAAAAAAGGGAATGTGACTAAAAGCGTCCGTGCATTCCGAAGGCGATTGTGCACACTTAGCCTACACAACTACGCATGGCGTTGGGTGCCCTGCCCAATCAGATCTACCAATGCCAACTTGTACTGTACGAAGCATGGAGCTGCGCTAGCAGAGTCTACAAGACATGTCTACAGGCTTTCCGACACAACGGCCTTCTATTGTTATATTTTTGTGACTTTCAAAGTGCTGATATTCTCTTCTTGAGTCAGCCAAGTGGTTTGTGTAAGACTGGGGATTGTTATCGTTAAAACCTGGATGCCACAAGCGTTCCGACTGTCCAAGGGACCATCTAAACTTTGGTTGGCACTATCATGTTAATCACATTAAAAAGATTTTCCCCTATTACTGCAGCTCGTGGTTTGTGCTGATTCTAGAACAACACGCGGGCATGCTGTCCCTACATGCATGACCCAAGCAGCACGAGTCATAATACTTTCTTTTATTCTTGTGCCCCCCCCCCCCCCCCCCCCTCCCAAAAGGGCCCAATAAAAAAAAAAAAAAAAAAAAAAAGAAAAACCACCAAAAAAAAAAAAAAAAAAAAAAAAAAATTAAAAAAAAATGCCATAAAAAAAACCTAACCAAAATTTAACATAGCAAATAGTTATCTAATTGATAGCCCTCAACCAAGTTCATTAAATTATTGATGAAACTTAGGTAGTTTATTAGGTTTATGTTTAGTTATACAAATAGCAA